>CM069143.1:54902219-55502219 GCA_035221665.1 Okamejei kenojei | reverse complement strand
TGTCTGTCTTGTCTCTCCCTCTCTCTGTCAACCCTGTGTCTGTCTGTCTGTCTGTCTGTCTCTCCCTCTGTCAACCCCTGTGTCTCTGTCTGTCTCTCCCTCTCTCTGTCAACCCCTGTGTCTGTATGTCTGTCTCTCCCACTCTGTCAACCCCTGTGTCTGTCTGTTTGTCTGTCTGTCTCTCCCTCTCTCTGTCAACCCCTGTCTGTCTGTCTGTCCCTCCCTCTCTCTGTCAACCCTGTGTCTGTCTCTCCCACTCTCTGCCAACCCCAGTGTGTGTGAATCTCTCTGCCAACCCCTTGTGTCTGTCTGTCTGTCTCTCCTACTCTCTGCCAAACCCCAGTGTGTGTGAATCTCTCTGCCAACCCCTGTGTCTGTCTGTCTGTCTCTCCCACTCTCTGCCAACCCCAGTGTGTGTGAATCTCTCTGCCAACCCCTTGTGTCTGTCTGTCTGTCTCTCCTACTCTCTGCCAACTCCTGTGTGTGTGAATCTCTCTGCCAACCCCTTGTGTCTGTCTGTCTGTCTCTCCCACTCTCTGCCAACCCCAGTGTGTGTGAATCTCTCTGCCAACCCCTTGTGTCACAGATCCTGTGGGATCTTTGGTCTGTGTCTCCCTGGCCCCGGTGACGTGCTCGCAGTGACGTCACAGGACACCAACCAGGTTTCCCGGCCGACCCCGCGCCACCGGAAGTGTCGCCATTTTATTCTATTGACAAAACAAGTGACCGAAACATTTGACCGATTCGGTTCCAGTTTTGTGCGTTTCTTTTTTTTTTTCCGCCCCCTCCCCCCGGTTCTCGCTTTACCCGTGACAGTGCTGCGCGCGCTCGATCTTTTTATTCCCCCCACCCTCCCCTAGAAAAGAACCCAACGAGAAACAGAAAGACGGCGTCGGCTTTAAGTTTTCATGTTTCGAACGGGCCTCTCTTCACAAAATTCGCCGCAGGAGGTGCGACAACAGGCTGATGTTAGTCCGAGGAAGCGAAAGTTAGCCCAGGCCGCCGAGTTTGAGCACCAGCATCAGGCAACACAGCAAACCCAACTCCAAGTCTTCTCCACAGCCCCCAAGTCGTCGTCCTCCACCACCTCCTCCTCCACCACCTCCTCCACCTCCTCGTCCTCCACCTGCTGCAACCACCAGCTCCACAAGAGAGTCAAGTTCGAGGATTCGTTGGACTTTGTGGGACTCGATGTAATGATGGCGGAGGAGCAGAGGAAAAGCAGCGGCTGCTCGGTGCTAACGGGGCATGCCAACGGTCTGACAAAGTCCACCACCTTCGCCACCAGCAAGCCGGGAACGGCTAAAAAACTAGTTATTAAAAATTTCAAAGGTACAACAAGGTTTCTAAATAAAAGGTGACAGTTAACTGATTCAGATCTGCTCTTTGCCTAGGCCGCTGTCAGTTCATTTAAAGTCCTTAATGATGCATCGTGTTTGGTTGTACACGTCAAAAATAATCAAGCTTATAAAATAATAAATTTCACAGTTAAGATTGATCTTTTCCTCCAGTCCTTCAGTAAGACCCATACCATCTTAAACGATATCATGTTCATATCCCTGCATGATTTGTATGTCCAGGCAATGATCACACCACAGAATTGGATTGCAATTTCACTTTTTTATAGCACTTTCAATATGCACATTTGATAAACTTAATTTATGCTTTAAAAAGTTGAACTTAATGGGGAAAAATCTCTGCCTGAGGACAAGATGGTCTGAAGGATCTTTTCCTGAAATGACACCTGTCCATTCCCCTCACAAATGCTGCCTGACCCACTGTTCCTCCAGTACTTTGTTTTATGACCAGATGGTTTCCCTTGTTTCCACTTTAAACTTATTTTTTCTCTTAATCATTGAATATTGTATTAATTTACTTGTATTTTATTACTTCTCACAATTGTGTTACTGTTAATGTTCTTGAAATGATTTAAGCTCAAGTAAGAATAAGGTATTCTTGTTATAATGGATGATTATGTATTGCTACATCCTTAAACTTATGGTTTGGTAATCCTGATCAAACTGACACTTAATTATTTTGAATACAAAAAATAGAAATTCGAGTTGAAGGTTGTTGACAGTTTCATATATATTTGTCTTTTTTTTCATTTTCAATTATTATTAAGATCAATTCATTCTTCACAGAGTGAGTCTAACCAGAGATATGTTAGTCTTTTAATGAACATGAGATAAAAGCTTTATAATAACTTTGTGTATAGCACTTTTCATACAAAGTCTTTCCACATAGACACAGGTCTAAACAAAAATACAATTTAATACAGTAAGAGCATAGGCGGTTAATAGCATAAAAAGCACAGATTTATATTAAAATATAAAGTTGAGAGTGTAAAAGGACAAAGGAAGTAAAGTCAGTTAAAAGTTTTTTTTATTTACCCCCCCCCCCTTGACCCCATCCAAGGACCTAAGCAGTCTTTTCAGGTGCGGCAGAGGTTCACCTGCACCTCCTCCAACCTCATCTATCACATCCGCTGCTCTAGGTGTCAGCTGCTCTACATCAGTGAGACCAAGCGTAGGCTTGGCGATTGCTGCGCCCAACACCTCAACTCAGTTCACAACAACTAACCTGATCACCCGGTGGCTCAGCAATTCAACTCCCCCTCCCATTCCGAATCTGACCTTTCTGTCCTGGGCCTCCTCCATGGCCAGAGTGAGTCTCACCGTAAAGTGGAGGAGCAGCACCTCATATTTTGCTTGGGTAGTTTACACCCCAGCGGTATGAACATTGACTTCTCCAATTTCAGGTAGTCCTTGCTTTCTCCCTCTTTCCCCTCCCCTTCCCAGCTCTCCCTCAGCCCTCTGTCTTCACCCCTTCCTTTCCTCTTTCTGCCCCCCCCCCCCCCCCCATCAGTCTGAAGAAGGGTCTCGACCCGAAACGTCACCTATTCCTTCGCTCCATAGATGCTGCCTCACCTGCTGAGTTTCTCCAGCATTCTTGTCTACGTTTGATTAAAAAGAGTCTTTAGCTGCCGTTTAAAAATGTGAACAGCGTGACATTTCTTTCATAGCTCTGGGTGAGGCATTATACAGCTTGGGGGAATAATTGAAAAAGGCTGCTTCACCAATTTTATTTTTGCTGCAGCATTGAGTGGCTAACAGCCAGCATCAGGGGACCTGAGTGCTCGAGTAGGGGCATAGGGAAGGAGGGACTCCGTAAAATATGCTGCTCCTTGGGCATTTAGGGCTTTTAGACAAGAAGGACCTTATAGCCTATCCTGGATCTCACAGGGAGCCAATGAAGGGAATACAATACTGGGGTGATATGTTCCCTTTTCTTGGTATTTATTAAGAGCTGGGCTGCGGCATTTTGAATGAGCTGTAACTTTTGGTGGATTTTGAAGGCAGACCGGTAAATAAGGCATTACAGTAATCAAGTCTGCTTGATATGAAAACATGTATTAGTTTTTTACAGTCATGTTGAGTTATGAAAGGCTGTATTTTAGCAATATTTCTGAGATGATAGAAAGCACACATTGTTGCCTTATTTATGTGAGATTTAAAATTAAGATCATTGTCAATTTTTACCCCCTGACTTGTGACTTCTTGTTTGACATAGGTAGCCAAATTTCCCAGTTTACCAAGTAACATCTCTCTCTTGGGTTTTGATCGAAGTAATAACATTTCTATCTTGTCATCGTTGAGTTTAAGAAAGTTAGCATTCATCCATTTTTTAATGAAAAATAGGCAAGAGGTCAAAGAACGCAAGGCATTTGCATTAGTGGGTTACAATGAATACAATATGTATTCCATTTGCAGCATTCAGAGAAGGATCTCGACCTGAAACGTCACCCCTTCCTTCTATCATTGATGCTGCCTGTCCCGCTGAGTTACTCCAGCAGTTTGTGTCTATCTCCAGGGTTATTACAAATTGTCTAATATAATGTAAGATGGATATTGAACATGTGATTATTTTGGTATTTTCTGAACTGGCAAGGTGCAACTGGCAAATGCATAATGGAAATCATAATTTGGTTGATTTCAAATTAGATGTTGACTCACTTGATATTGGCAAAAATGTCAGAACCATTAAAGAGATCCCAGGTATGATTCCTTCTCCGCAGTAATTGAAAAAATACTTTCTCTGGATGTGAGACGATCACTTTGGGTGAGAAATTTTTGGATCTGTGACTGTAGATGAAAGACAAAATATGAGAGAGCAAACTTGAATTGATTTTATTTTTATTCAGCGAAACATTTCACAATGGAAGCTGTGATATAATCTAGAATGACTATCTCAGCATTTTGAGAATTATGTCAGAGAAAGAAAGGCAGTTAATGGCCTTGTGTGTACTTGGCCAATAGGGTAGCCTTTTGTGGTGAATTGAAAATCTAAATTGTGGACAATTACATGTCTAATTAGTAAATTAAAAAAACCCAATTCTAATTATTGTCATTGAGCATGTAATCTTGCAAGAAAAGTGCTGAAATATTAGTAATATTTATTTTTATTTAATAGTTGACTAATATAGATGTTAAGGGTATATGTGAGTGAAGCAAATTTTCTGTTCCCTGAGCATGTATCTCTGTAGTTATTGTAGGTAGTCAGCAATTTATGTTGGCGACTCCTTCCATCATTACAGGAACAAATGACTGAAAGAAAAAGCACTGTGCTGAAATGGAGTTGCCTCCGTTTCATGTGGAAGACAGTTACTTGATGTAGTCATCAGCAGTCTCAACTGAGAAGATTGTTTTTTAATGCTGCTTTTTCTTGTTGGAGTGTTGAAGTTGAGTTGTTATCTTGGTCCAAATATGTTGAACCTTGTGATGCTCTTTAATGGGATGGACCAGGTTTTAATAGTGAAGTTCAGTTGAGTCTGGATTGATGGTTCAGAGAAACAATACTGATTATCAATAAGAATAAATCTGTTTTGCTCGGGAACTGGGTGACTGACAGACGAAAGAGCAAGCAGGATACCCATCCGAGAGAATTGTTTCTTTGCGGAGGGTACACAAAAGGCTGGAGAAACTCAGCGGGTGCAGCAGCATCTAAGGAGCGAAGGAGATAGGCTGAGTTTCTCCAGCCTTTTGTGTACCCTCGATTCTCCAGCATCTGCAGTTCCTTCTTTAACACTGTTTCTCAGCAGAATTTTGTTTTTAATCAGGACATTGTAGCCAAGACCAAAATAATGGGTGCCCCATTTGTACAGGGAGAGAGTGGAACGATAAAAGATCGGGGCAGTCATTGGTGGTTCTGAGTGAATACAGACATTTGTAGGTGTGATTCAAGGTTGTTTTGCTGCCAGATTTAACTATATAACTGGGTAGCTGCAGAACTCTCTGACGGGGAGTGGTGAACAAACAGAGGTGTGATCCATGTCCCTACGAATAGTGAAGGTAGAATAATGGATGTGGTTCTCTGGCCAGATTTAATGAGTTGAAAAGCCATGGAGAAATTTTTCAAAATTGGTAATCTCTGTGTTGCTCTTGGTGGTATTTACTGGAGAATAAAGAAATAGGAGAACAATGTAGATGAATGAGTGGTTGGAGAGAGTATATGGGAGAATGGGCGACAGATTCTCAGGATGTTGTATATAGTTTTGTGGAAAATGGTGCCTGTGCAAACCACGTGTTACTTTAATGGAACATGGACACAATACCCTGTGAAGGTGAGGTGAGTTTGCTCGTGTCATTTGGGAGGATGTAGACTAATTTGCAGGAGAAAGAAACTAAGCATGTTCCAGAACTGGAAAGGAAGGCAATGCAAACAAAAGTTTGAGAGGAAGGAAAACAGTCTAGTTGTGCCTAATGAAATATGAATGCGTAAGTGTAAATAAGCATAAATGTACATGAATACAAGTTTTTGGCGGTTGCTGAAGGAAGGACTAAATAGGGAAGCTTCACATTTTTTGCTATGGGCGTTCAAACATATAAAAATGGGGTGGATGATAATATTGGTTGTGGAGGTGTGTAATTCACTACATGAAAAGATGATAGACCCAGAAAACTAAGTCACATTTTAATGTTTTGTGGTAATGATCATGATTTAATATAGTTGCAGAAAACGACAAGGTTGGAATATTGGAATAAAGAGGCACTATTTTTCTGTCTTTGGCTATTGGCAATCTCCCTCTTGGCAGATAGGGCAAAAAAAAAAAAAAAAAACCCCATAGAATCCAAAGGTGAGATCACAAATTGGTTCTGAAATTGACTCTTTGAGATGGGGAATGAAGGTTAATAGTTGTGTGTTTCTGTGACTGGAAAAGTTCCCAGATGGGTTCCACAGGGCTCAGTTCTTGGTTCTTTAATGTATGTCAGATATTTTAGTGATTTAAATTTAGGCGACATGTTATAATTTCACAGATGTTGAAAGAATTGGCCTTGAGGTTGACAGAGGAGGTGGTCTCGGACTAAAGGGAGATAAGATGGTCTGGTCAGTAGGTCTGAAATGTGGTAAATGGAATTCAATCCTTCAGTGGTGTGAAGGAAAACATTTGGAGAAGTCAAGAAGGCTAAGGGATATGCAGAAGGTGTGAGGATATTCATTGGTGTGGGGGGGGGGGATAAAAGATCATTGGAATACATTTCCACGTATGCTTAAACGTAGCACGATTAGTTAAAATCTGAGACATTGAACATACAAGGAGGAAGGTAATCTAGAACTGCATGCAATGTTGTGCCATGGTTTAAGTTTGGAGTACAGCTTTGATATCACCACACAGGAAAGATGTGCTTACATTGGAAATCGTGCAAAGATGATTTATTATGTTGTTGAATGGAAGTTTAGCAGTGAACATAACCCAGTATAGAATATTGAGAGGATCCATTTCCCTAGAGTGGTAATAAAATCCAGGGAGCATAAATTGACGCTGATTCGAAGAAGGATTAAAGGGACAAGATGGAATTTTGTTTCTTTTTTTTCCCCCCGGTGATCTGCTTCCTTTTTAGCCCATCAGCTAGATGTTCTCACAGCAACCTGACTTTACCTAATCAGGTATTCCCTGTTTTACTATCCTGCTCCTACTTTGCAGATTAAAACTAACCTGTTTTCTGTCTATCGATGGTGTGGAACGCTCTCAACCTAAAACAATAAATGTTTCTCTTTGCACAAGTGCTGCCTGCCTTACAAAGTGTTCCCTGCATTTTCTTTTTATTTCCGATATTCAATATCATCTGCAGTATTTTTTATATTTAGGTATACTATGTTAGCTTTCCATGCAAAATGTTGATTATAGATGGTGACAAAGAATCCAAGCATTGTTCCCTTCTGTTCTCCACATGTCATAGCTTGCCAACCTGAAAATAATGTGTTTGTCCCTACCATCTATTTTCTGACCATTAACCTAACCTCAATCCACAACAGTTTAACTGCAATCCTGGAATTTTGTTTCATAATCTCTTTGGACGCCTTTTTGAACGGCTTCCGAAAGCCATCTATCCACTGGTTTCCCTATTTTCAGCTCTTTTCAATATCAAAAAAAGACATTTGTTAAATGTTTTCCTGAAAGCTACTAGTATATTGTAATCTTGCCCTTCAGTAGAATTTGTGGAAAAAAACTCACAAAATATTTTGTGTTGCTTTCTGTTCTTTTGGAATTGTGGATTGTTTTTTCGATTGTCCAAAACTGGTCTTTGGAAATCTCACATTTTTTTGATAGTGTTTAAAATGAGGATAGCAGTAATAAACTTGGAAAAAGTCTGCAGACTGATAGAATGGGCAGAGAAAAGACAAGTGAAATTGTAAAAGTGTACAATATATTTTAGTACAATAATAAGATGCATATTTGTAAGTAAAGGAAATTGACTTCATCTTATGCACTTAAAAAACTTTGAAGATGACAGCATAAGTTGACAAACATCGTGATATCCCTGACTGCTGAAACAGACACAAATAATGTGAATGCATAGAAGTTATGCTCAACCTATTTTTAAATCACTGGTGAGGCCTCAAATAGAATATTCTCTTTCAGTTCAGTAATGTACCACACCAGAGAGAGTAAATTGATGGCTTAGGTTGCAGTAGAAATTTGAGTGTGACTTTTGACTGGAAAATCAAACGTGCTCACTAAAACAAAGACAGAGCAAAATATCTTGAAGAATTACGATAGATTAAATAAGGATAGTAAGACATGACATTTCTTAGGATTTTTGCCGTAAATCTTGACCATCTGGAATGAATTCTCTGAAAGTGCAGTATTAGTGCCTTTCAAAGGCAAATTTGATAAATATTTGAAGGAGAAAATGTATATGGCTATAAAGGAAAAATAGTGAATGGGTAACTATATAGTGATTGGGTATATATATAGTTGAGCAGTAAAACATAGTGTTGTCTGAGGAGGGTCCCGGCCGAAAACATCCATCCATTTCCCTCCATTGATGTTTCCTGACCTGCTGAGTTCCTCCACTATTTTATTTTTAGCAATACAGTAGAGCTACCTGACCACCTCCTACTACGTTCCGTGTAGAATTATTGATTTGATTCTAGAGCTACAGCCTGGATTCAATTTTGGCAAGATACCATGACATCTTTGTTGCTTTTATGGCTGATGGAGAAAATTGACATCAGTTGTGTAAATCATTATTTTCTTTTTCATTTTGTTGTACGAAGTAAATACTTGATAGATCAACTTGTAAGATGCACTTATTACTTGTTTTGTGAACTTTCGTATGTGTAGCCAATAAAGGTTTTGGTGAATATCTTGTTGTTCCCTTTTTAGGCACTGTTGCTTGAGGTGAAAATAGAATGTTGTAATGGAATATATCCAGCTAATTATTTTTAGTGCTTTTTCCTATGGCTGACAATTTCAAGGTGACGTTGAATCTTCAGAAACATTTTAAGCTGCATTCCATATTATGATTGTCAGTAATGTGTTTGGTGTAGGACAACCGTCAGATCAAGTCAAGGCCTTGTTCAAGGCTGAGCACTTTGAAGGACTGATTTTTGCATTGCTACAATTGAGAATTGAACCTGGTATTCTCTTTGTTTCCTTGTACAAGTAAAAAGTAAACAAACTACCATGTCAGAGCTAACTGAATATAGCAAGTTGGTCATGAATTATTGTGTTTGTCAATGAGCTTGAGTTGTTGCACTTATAGGGAAAACATTTTTTTTGTAACTGTGTTTTCTCTGATCATTTTCTGGAGAAAAAAAAGCCTCATAATGTCAAAGGACCCTCACAACCTGTGTTTCTGATTCGCAGCTACAGTTCCTGTGGGGAAACATCTTACACTAAATGTGCAACACAAATCTTTGTATTCTGCCTCTTCATTTTCTCCCCAATGTACTGAAATTTGCAGAACTGGTTCTTTTCATTCAGTAATCTGTAACATGGTTATTGCAGCTCTTTTTTATTTAATTTCAGATAAACCTAAACTGCCTGATAATTACACTAATGAGACTTGGCAAAAATTGAAAGAAGCAGTGGAAGCAATTCAGAAGAGCACCTCAATCAAATACAATTTAGAGGAACTTTATCAGGTGATAAACACACTGCATGTTTTTTATAAAATATAGACCAAGTGGGACCCGTTGGGTCCCGTTATAAAATACAGATCAAGTGTTTACGGGGGGGGGGGGGGGGGGGCGGGGGTGCTGTGGCCACACACACACACACACACACAGCCTTAATATTAACATTCATTTGCTCCTTTTACCCCCATCCCCCGCCCTATCCACTCATGCATAGCCCCAACTGCACAGGTGTGGCCAGAGAGGGAGGAGGCTCGTTGTTTAAATTCAGTCTTTTGATATTTTTAAACATTTTCAGTAATAAGTCGAGAAATAAAGCATGAAATGTTCAGATAAGGTGATCCCGGCATCGACGGGAAAAATGTCAACCAGAATATGTAAACATTTTTTATCGTTACTGCGTTGTGTTTTTCGCGAAAATGTAAGGACACATACAAGATCAGAGTTTTACTAAGTATATGATTTTTTTTTAGAGTAATGATGTGATTAAAGTTATCCAAGTTTTTTTTTACTTAACCACATAATTTAGTGTTGCATGCCATATTAATGTTGCACGTTTCTGATAAAATATTTTATTTCCTTCTCAACTTTTCCTCTCATTGCTGTCTATTTTTGACAAATAATTCCATCTGCACCAGGCCCTCGGGCCACAAATTGACCTTATAATTTGAGATTGCAGGGAGAAAATCAGCTAAAGTACTTATTACTCACTATTCAATAAAATGTGTGGGGAAAGCAAATCAGTACTTGGCCTTGATGCCTTGACAAATAGAAAAAACTGCTAATCTATGTTGTCCAGGTCATGTCTAAAAACATGACTCCAGATGAATGAAATTAGAATGTTCAACATTCCCAAGATAACAACATTCTAAATCTGTGGTTTTATTTGGCCCACTTATTGCCATGTTAGTTCTTGAAGGAAATTTGTGGTGTTGACCCTGAAGACATATTTTTGAAATCCTTGTGTTTCTTAATAGCTCTGATCAGTGTGGCTAAGTAGCTTGATGATTTTAAGTTTAAGTAAGTATCCTTTATTGTCATTCAGACTTTTCAGTCTGAACGAAATTTCGTGCCTTGCAGTCATAACATAGAATAAAATAACAAAACGCACAATAAACACAGATTTATCATCCACCACAGCGATGCATGTAGAGTGACTAACTTGGACACTTAATGCGTAGTTGTGGAATTATAACCCAGCTAAAATGGGCTCTATGGGTTAAAATAAAGGTTGAAAATTCAATACTCTCAAATTAATAAATAGCTAGATAGTATATTGTGTAGGCAAGCTGGAGATTTATGTTCTTTGTAATACTGTTTTTTTTTTTGTTTTTAGGCTGTGGAGAACCTTTGTTCTTACAAAGTATCAGCGAATTTATATAAGCAGCTGAGACAAGTCTGTGAGGACCATATCAAAGCTCAAATTCACCAGTTCAGAGAATATCCTTTAACTTGCTTAACAATGTTACTGGGGGTACTTGTGGAGGCAATAAACTAAAATGGAGCTTGACTCTAAAGTTTTGTATATTATACATAAAGGAGTACAAATGTGATGTTTGCACATTTGACTATTGTGTGAAAGCTCAGCTTCCAGGAATGGTCTTTTATTTGTTTTGTGGCTGAGGTAATTGAGAAATGTTATCACTATTTACATATCCCTCTTCTGCCTCCTTCAATCTTCTGACTGTGAACTCCTTATGGCTTCTCCTGCACTCCTCCCCCACTGTCATCTGTCTCCCCACCCACCCCCCCTCCCCCCTCCCCCCCACCAGTCAACATTTCAACCCCGTGATTTTTCTAAGTTCACTCCCTCTCTCTCCATCCCTCCCCCACCCAAGTTGCACCAAATTTTGTTTTCACCTAGTGACAGCTAACAATTACCTTTATCATTGTTACTTTTTTGCATATCTTTCATTCATTTATTCTATATCTCTCTACATCATCTATATCACTCATTTCCCTTTCCCGTGACTTTCAACCCAAAACGTCACCCTTTTCTTCTCGCCAGAGACGCTGCCTGCCCAGCATTTTGTGTCTATCTTCGGTTTAAACCAGCATCTGCTGTTCCATCCTACACATTTCCACCACTTGCAACACTTTTACCTGTTTTTTTCCCTTTTAGACCACGCTGATTTTCACTCATTAGCCGTGGATATTGTTGTTTATTATTTACAGTGCTGCGAAGAACATTGACATTCTTCATGAGAGCCGATAGACTCAAAAGAAATATGTGGGGTTCTGTATTATAAAGTTTTCTTTGCGAATCATTTGGTTGGAAATGTCATGTTTTGAATGGTTTAATTATTTTCCTGTCTCTTCAGCTCAATGTTGCGGGAAAGATTTTCAAGTATTT
Source organism: Okamejei kenojei (assembly GCA_035221665.1). Lineage (NCBI taxonomy): Eukaryota > Metazoa > Chordata > Chondrichthyes > Rajiformes > Rajidae > Okamejei > Okamejei kenojei. Next base: position 55,490,443 of record CM069143.1, on the reverse strand, counting down.
TTCATTCAACTGTTTAAAAACTTGGATTGTTGATAGTAATCTCTTTATTAATACTTGGCTCAAATGGCCCTTGCCAACAAAGTACCAATTGGATTAGTATAGATTGTAACTGTATCAGTGTAAATGACCATCTGGCACTCTGAAAAGACCCAGAAGTCCTTTCCAGTTTTACTAGCAGCAGTAACTAGCTTATCTAGCAATGCATCATTTTTTTTCTTACCACCAGTATTACCACCAATGAATGGAAAGTGCTTGCAAAAACATTGGTGACCACAATTTACTCAGTGATAAGCAATAAACCATCTTCTGAACCATTCTTATATCTCTTTGGGTTGTTGAAACCAGTAACTAAATTATCGACGTAGCACTGGCAAATATTGATAGTGTTTCCGTTTGCTTTAAGAATTAATGGAGACATTTTCTGAAATAGTACTTCATCTTGTATTTTGTACAACTTTCAAGGATGTAGATTTTTTTTTTTACCACTTTCAAATGAACGTTGAAATTTGAAATCTGGATACGTGATGTAGAGCAGCTAGCATGGTGTTTATTACCACAGGTGCTCCCAGGTAATCTCATCAATAAAGAAGGTGGTCATCTGAGCTTCCTCTTCCATTGTTATAAATATGTGACTATCTTGGAAACTTTCCAACCAGGTTTCAGGGCTCACAACAGCACAGAGTGCCTTGTTGAAGGTACATAATGACCTACTGCTCACCGTTGACTCCGGCGACTGCAATCCTGCTCCTCCTTGACCTCAGTGCAGCATTTAATACTGTCGACCACAACACCCTAATTGACTGTCTCCAGAATGGGGTTGGTATTGATGGCACTGCCCTGAGCTGGTTCATCTCCTACCTCAAAGGTAGGAGTTTCTCGACTAACATAGGCAACTCTTTCTCCTCCCCAGCTAGTCTCTGCTGTGGGGTTCCACAAGGTTTCATCCTTGGCCCCATTCTCTTCTCCCTGTATATGCTCCCCTTAGGCCAAGTCATTGAAAGGCACGGCGTTTCCTTCCATTGCTACGAAGACGATACACAACTCTATCTCCCCCTGAAGCCCAAAAACCAATCAAATCTGCCTAACTTTACCCGCTGCCTCGACGATATAAAGTGTTGGATGGCCCAGAACTTCCTCCAACTAAACGAGAATAAGTCTTAGGTCATCCTTCTCGGCCCCTCGGACTCAATCAAAATGACAGCAGGCAGCCTTGGAAGCCTTACCCCACTACTCAAACCTCACGTCAAAAACCTTGGCGTGATATTTGACTCAGCACTGAAATTTGACAAACAAGTCAATGTCGTGGTAAAAGCTAGCTTCTTTCAGCTTCGGACGATAGTTAAAATAAAACATTTCCTCCAGTTTGATGACCTCGAAAAGATCATCCACACACTTATCTCCTCCCGCCTAGATTACTGCAACTCCCTTTACACTGGCATCAGCCAATCTTCCCTGTCCCGCCTGCAACTGGTCCAAAACGCCGCAGCAAGACTCCTGACGGGCACCCGAAAAAGGGACCACATCACCCCGATCCTGGCCTCTCTCCACTGGCTCCCTGTGCGGTTCCGAATAAATTTCAAGATCCTCCTATATGTCTACAAAGCCCTCAATGGGCTTGCACCCACCTACATTAAAAGTCTTCTCACCCACCACTCCACCTCCAGGTCCCTCAGATCGGTCCACTTGGGGTTGCTGAATATCCCGGGGTCTAGGCATAAGCTCAGGGGCGACTGCGCCTTTGCGGTTGCACTCCTAGACTGTGGAACAGCATCCCTCTTCCCATCAGAACTGCCCCCTCCATCGACTCCTTTAAGTCAAGACTAAAAATGTATCTATATTTCCAAGCCTTTCTTGACGTCCTCTGAGCGACGGCTATATGTATTTATGTAGGTAGTTTGTTTATACTATTCTTATAACAAATGTAAAGCACTGGCCAACGAGAGTTGTTTTTTAAATGTGCTATATAAATAAATGTGATATTTTATTCCTTCCATTTCAATTGGGTTATCAAGTAGTGGGAAATTATTTAACTAAATTTCAAAACATTTCTATGGTGTAAATGCCAGGAAATTTGCTTTCTTCATTCATTAGGAACTAACTTTGCATTTTCCGTTTTCTTTAACTAATTCTCCATGGATTCCTTAGATAGTGTTCTCTTTTTAAAGAAAATAGATAAATGCTGGCAGGATCACTGCAGACAAATGGTAAGTACGACCTCAAATTTAAGGTATTTAATTTATTTAAAAACAATCTACACAATTAAAAGTTGTCACTCAGCATTGAAGTTGTATTGAAATTCATCTTGGAAATGGAAGGGGGACAATGATAATTCGGTTAGTTCAATTTTATTCTCAATTTCATTCCTCTCTTTGAAATGGTGAGTCTTGAAGCACTGAAAATAGTTCCTTGGGTCTTATTGATCTTTAAGATCAGGCATTGTTTTGTTTGAAGGCCGAACCTGAGCCACTGGAAAGGTATTTTAAATCTATTTCTGCGATTGTGTACTTGGAATTCAACAGTCAATACGATTGTTTCAATTAAAAATTGGAAACAAAAATAAATATTCTTGCAGGGTACACAAAAAGCTGGAGAAACTCAGCGGGTGCAGCAGCATCTAAGGAGCGAAGGAGATAGGTGACGTTTCGGGTCGAGACCCTTCTTCAGACTTGCAAATATTCTTGCAGTTCTGGAGAGGAATCACAGACTTATTTCACAGCTTGTAAAATAATTTATATCTTGATGGTTCAAATGAAAATGGATCTTAAACTGTCCATTTCCCAGCCATGATTCCAGATGTATGAGGATCTTTTGTTGAATTGCTTGTTGTTGTAATCCAACAGATTTATGGATGCAATATTAGCTTCTGCATTGATGAGAGCATTAAATACAGGAAATGTTCTTTGTAAAATTCACCATGTATTGGCCTTATCATTTCCTTTGGTTCTCTAGGGTAGTTTCCCAGCTTCTTCCCTCCCCAGACTCGGGATAAAATCACCCGATTTAACTAGTTACATTTTTGTTTAGTTTTCAAGCTTGTCAATCTCATGTTTAACAGTTATTATTATCAATTTCCTTTGTTTATATGCGTAATGTTTGAAACTTTTTGCTTTATTCTAAAACGTATTCTTAAATCTCATTTTCATACAGTTCCACGGGTGCTAATTGAATTAATTAACATCAAGCACCTAGTATTCAAATATGAAGTTTAATACATAATCATGGCAGGCCTTTTCTAGCAAAGAGCAATTGCGTTGCACATTCTGTTAAGAGAAAGGCTCACAGTTTTTAGTTCATGATAGTACTGACAAGCTTGACATTGCTAAAATTAAGATGAAATTCAACATAATCAGCCACTTTACAAAGAAACTAACACATGTAATTTACTGGCTTGTTTCTACTTTTATTTCCAGATCATGATTAGGAGTATTTTCTTGTTTCTGGATAGAACATACGTTTTACAAAATTCAATGCTACCGTCTATTTGGTAAGTTTAAAGATTTGATCTTCACAACAACAGTAATTTAATAAATTATAATTAGAACAATAAGAAAATTACAACTGAACTTATAACCCTGAATAAAGGGAAACCAAAATTAATGTCTAGTACCGATAATTGTGCACTTGAAATTGCATGCGGTGGATTAGTGACAAGTTGGCCTTGTCCTTTGCTAAGTGTGAGAGGATATGAGGTGCTTTCAAGATTCAGAAGTAAACAAGCCATTTGGACAAGTTACTGGAATGAAGATTGAACCAGTGGAACTGTATCCCAGCTGTATCTTTGATGTGTAATTTTGATACAAAATTAGTCGGAGACAAATCTAAACAGTGGGATTATAAACAGAGTTCTTCCCAATAGCTAATGTGTGTAATACAAAGAAGGAAGGTGTGTGGAATGTTACCTGTTTCCAATTTGAATGATAAATCACCTTTTGGTAAGTGCATTCAAATCTATTTGAAAATTAACATGTACCAATAGTTCATCAAGAATTAAAGGGTAGCATGCAGTATCTGTTTTAAATGCAAAATGCACCTTACCGAAGATGCAAGAGGAGACATTTGACTAATTTCACTCATTTGCTAGAAAAGCCTATAGTTCCCCATTCACTTCAAGTATTCCATCTTGGAACATTACAATTCCTGAGGCTTACTAGTTTTGGTATACCACACCTATTGCAATAGTTTGCAACTCTTTTCTCATTAGCTGGATCATATTGTTTGAATTTATGGCTCTTACTGTTAATTACTGATTCCAAGAATGTTGATTCTTATTATGTAGCTGAACGTTCACACAATGTCCACATTGTTTCTCTGTTTGTTTCAATCATGATTTTGTCCTTAACATGTGCATGTTCTGATCTACTGACCTGAATGTACGTGTAACAAAGTTAATTTGTCTCCCTAGGTTTTCAATCATAGTTATGTGTCGTATTGATATTACTGTGTCAATTATGGTTGTTGAAAATAAGTACTGCGGGAAGATACCATTCTTCAAGCAAGTCAATCCCAGTGATAAGTTATAGCACAGCAATAGCTTGCCTTCTCAATGGAGATAATGGAGTAATGGGCATAAAGAAGGGTTAAAGAAGGATTGGAGTAACATTGAATGAAACCTGTTCAATGTTACCTATAGAATGCATCATCTGCAGAATAACTGGTGATAGTTGAATTCTGGTATATTATTGGATCAATAAGCACACTGTTTAGTTTAGTATTTTGTGGATGGTGCAATGAAGTGAGATATTTTAAAGAGTCCATAAGAGTTTGTAAAATATAGTTTGAAATTTATATACTCTGAACTCTACCCAAATTGTCAGGGCGTTAACTTCTTGAGAATTCTCTTATTGGTACTAGAGATTTATCAAAGTACGTGACAGCTAATGTGAAACTTTATCGGTAAATAGTAAATGGTAGTTGTTTTCTGCACTTGTATGTTACATTTGTGTAAGATGCAGGTAGGCAATGCCCATGTATATATATTGAACAACAAAGAACACTGAGAAGCAGGCACCACTTCAATTTCCTCGTGTCCACCTCATCAACTCTTGGTGTAATGTAGAATAAAGTGCCATACCATACCCTTCTATCTTATTTGCTGCTGAGTTAGCTAATATCCGTTATCACAGTATAGCTGAGTGTTGAACCTGAGCCTCTCACTCTTCTCTGTGGCATAGCTTCTCACAAAGCTCAGTGGAAAATTAGCCCGTTTATAATATGCAAGGTAAAGCTTTTTTGCTGTTTGTGATTGTGAAGGTTTTAGGAATTGCTCTGTGATTACACATTTGTACTTAAACCAATTATAAATATGAGAATTATATGAAAGCAATGTTGTTTCTCTGACTATAACAATCTGCTGTTCAAAACTCCTATAATATAGTATCGATAAAGTCAAGTAATAGAACCTTGTGGAATGTCAAAGAATTTTTAAAATTCACAATTCTGACTTTTTTTAATAAATCGGGTCCTCTCCAAATTATTTTGTCTCTGAATATTTTGATTTAAACAATTTTTTTTTTAGTCCAGACTTTATCATTCTTTGTTTTTCCTTATGTGCATGAATAAAGCCCTTGGATGTTAACTGTTACAAAATATAACGAGAAGCATGGAAGCAGCTCATCCATTCGTATGCCATCATCATACCTGCCAACCATTCCGATTTGGGCGGAATTCTTCCGATTTTTCCATCCCAATTCCGAATTCCGATTTTTTTCCTCAATATTCCGAAAAAAATTGGAATTCGGAATTGGGATGGAAGCGTGCATGCGACCCATGGCGGCGGCGGCAAGGAGACAGCGAGAGAGCGCACCGCGCCTGCGCCGCTTATGGGGGCACGCACGGGTGTACGTCAGCACGCAGCCGCATGACCCCGCCCCGCCACGGTGGCGTTCGGCGTCACTTGCCCCCCCCCCCCCCCCGCACTGACGTCACTTTCCCGCCCTCACTGACGCCACGTACCCCGCCCCTCACTGACGTCACGTGCCCCGCCCTCACTGACGTCACGCACCCCGCCCCTTACTGACGTCACGTGCCCCGCCCTCACTGACGTCAGACTAATAGGATTCCGATTTTTCATTCTCACAAGTTGGCAGGTATGCATCATTTATCCTGAACAATAATATTTATAACTTTGAACGAGGCTTAATACATTTTACAATAATTGATTGTCTCAGCACACTGATAGATGGAAACATAAAAATCAATTGATGATTATGGACAAAATAACAAATTTTCTATCTTGTATATGAAAGAAGGAATATTATCACTTTACATTCCTGTTTGATAAACTAGAATGAAAATAATGTAGTCACATTTTGGCTGTACATTAGATTTGGTTTATTTAATGTTATGTCTGAAATTCTTTCTGGAGTTAATTTTCTTCATGATAATTGAAATTGGTTCCAATATTATGAAGACATTATTCCAGCCACCCCTTGTATGTATTTAAGTGTCTGTGAAAGTAGATATCTTAATTATCTTCGTCTTTTCTTTCCACTTTTCCCATCTTCAGTTGTGCATGTGATTTTTGTTGTTTTTGTTTGTTTTGTGGTTTTTCTTGGAATCCACGAGCTCCAACTTATATGTTAAAGTCAGATGGGTCTTTTAGCTGATGGTGGTTTCCCTTGCTTTCTTCAATATCCCCTGCTTTAACATGCCATTCCCAATTACAAATTTTACCAGCATTTTCAGACATTGGTGAAAATATTTCTAATAAGAAAGCCCTAACGATCATCATGAAAGAAGTGAGGTGGCAAACCTCGTGTTGGTAATTCTCCAGCAAGTCAAGGGACTTGGAACATTTTTCTCACATGTTTTTTATTGAGCAAAAAAGATAGAGGTAGAATTTATCTTAGATTCAACAGCAGATTATTTTGTCATCATATTGTTAAAGATTCACATTTTGCAGGTAAGACTAGGGTCTTGGGGAAATAACTATTCTTAATTCTTAATTGAAGCTCCCTGGACTTGTTTTTAGATCTCCTTCCAGATGGGAGAAAAGGACCTCTGTCAAACTAAATGAGAACTGGTGCATTTTGTTTGGCAGACTTTACCAGCTACATATTTTAAATCAGCATCTCAGCAAGTTACTCCAGGGACAACGTAGAAGACATCGATAAATCCATATGCTGACCGATTTGCAACCCTGACTTGGGCCATTTAATACTGGTTAGATTTCTAAGGCACTCTCCTTGATGTTGGCAGGTGCTAGTTCATTCTCGTCCAAAGAATATGTGACCCGTGAACCATCTTGCCTCTTCACCACTCGTATGAGCCTGCACTGAGGTCTCCTCTAGAACCAAGGAGCTCCTGTTTTGGTGTGCCTTGCTTCAGCTGACACCAGTGAGGAGGTTATGGCATCAGATCTTTGGGTGTCCGCCACGATCCTCATCTCAGGGCAGGTATCGCTCAATGCCTTCTGTGCAAAAAATCACTTCAATTTGAAGCTTCAGCATCCATGGATCCCAGCTGCACAAAGGGAATCCTATAAACGAAGAAGCAAGGTATATTGCTCCCTTTCAGGGGAACTATTCCTTATTATTTCAGTAAGGGTATGCTCCACGCTGTATATTCCATCTACACCAAGCACATATTCCTATTTCTGCGTTGAAAAACTTGTATCAAATTTTGTGTAAACGTTTTTATATGGCTCTTTACCCATTTGATAAAACCATTAAGCTGTGTTACTATGGCTTACACACCAGAATAGCATAAGTTTAATTGATTCGCAGTATTGACTTAAATTGACAGGTGCCAGAATAGATCTTCATGTTACTGAATGAATTTATAGAGCAGCATGGGCTTTTACTGTTATCCTTCACCGTTGAATCTCACCCACTGACCAAGGAAGAACACTTTATTAGTGAATCAAAGGCTTGCTGTATGTATCCTTGGATTAAGGTGACTGTAATTAGGTGTTTTTTTTATTGTAGGCCATGAGGAGACTATCGTAGGCCATGTAGGGTTCTAATAACTTTCCGTTTTGAATTGTTCACCATTCTCATGATCACTTGAAGTAATTTATAGTCATTATGTTGCCTAACACAGCATGGTGTTTTGTCTGAGTTTTATGCTTGTATTGTAATGTCCAGGAGTCGGCTTGCAGCTGAATACATGTTTAATATTCAAGGAGTGAGAAGTGAAGAATTGAGCTAAGTGGTTTGAAATAATAGGAATAGGGAGAGAGGCCAGCCTGGAAATGATCCTGGAGAGAAGTAATGAAATAGTGACAGAGCCAATAAAAATATCCTCAATGTTGGCAAACGTTTGATGAAAATATCACGTTCTATTATTGTGAAATGAATACATCAAAATGTCAAAATCCACCTCTTGCTGCTGTCCCTGCTTATCCTGCTGCTTATCTCCATCATGTTTGGAACAAAGACCCATCATTTATTTATTTGCCTCAGTACTCCACAATTTGAGATTTGTAACAGAAAAAAATCATGTGGTTAAAGTGCACATTGTCAGATTTTAATAAAGCATTTTTTATACATTTTGGTTTTGCCCTGTAGAAATTACAGCAGTATTTATACATAGTCCCCCCCGTTTCAGGGCACCATAATGTTTGGGACACAGCTAAATCATGTAAATGAAAGTAGTCATGTTTAGTATTTTGTTGCATATCCTTTGCATGCAATGACTGCTTGAAGTCAGCAATTCATGGACATCACCAGTTCCTGTGTGTCTTCTCTGGTGATGCTCTGTAAGGCATCTGGGGGCTAGTACCCTTCAGATTTTCTCTTCAGCATATAAAAGGCGTGCTCAATTGGGTTCAGATCGGGTGATTGACTTGGCCACTCAAGAATTGACCATTTTTTAGCTTTGAAAAACTCCTTTGTTGCTTTAGCAGTATGGGATCATTGTCTTGCTGTAGAATGAACTGCCGGCCAATGAGTTTTGAGGCATTTGTTTGAACTTGAGCAGATAGGATGTGTCTATGCACTTCATAATTCATTATGCTATTACCATGAGCAGTTGTATCATCAATGAAGATAAGTGAGCCAGTACCTTCAGCAGCCATACATGCCCAGGCCATAACACCCCCACCACTGTGTTTCACAGATGAAGTGGTATGCTTAGGATCTTGTGCAGTTCCTTCTCTCCTCTATACTTTGCTCTTGCCATCACTCTGATTTAAGTTCATCTTCGTCTCATCGGTCCACAATACCTTTTTCCAGAACTGTGGTTGCTCTTTTAAGTACTTCTTAGCAAACTGTAACCTGGTCATCCTATTTTTGCAGCCAACCAGTGGTTTGCATTTTTCAGTGTAGCCTCTATTTCTGTTCAGGTCTTCTGCGGACAGTGGTCATTGACAAATCCACACCTGACTCCTGAAGAGTGTTTCTGATCTGTCAGACAGCTGTTTGGGGATTTAAAAAAATTATAAAGAGAATTTGTGTCATCAGCTGTGGAGGTCTTCCTTGGCCTGCCAGTCCCGTTGCGATTAGTAAGCTCACCAGTGCTTGCTTTCTTCTTAATGATGTTCCAAACAGTTGATGTTGGTAAGCCTAAGGTTTAGCTGAAGTCTCTAACAGTTGTATTCTTGTTTCTCAGTCTCATAATGGCTTCTTTGACTTTCATAGGCACAACTTTGGTCCTCATGTTGATAAACAGCAATAAAAGTTTCCAAAGGTGATGGAAAGACTGGAGGAAAGAGTAGGTGCTGAGAGCTCTCTCATACCTGCATTAATGAGGCAATTAAACACACCTGAGCAATTACAAACACCTGTGAAGCCATGTGTCCCAAACATTATGGTACCCTGAAATGCGGGACTATGTATAAACACAGCTGTAATTTCTACGTGTTGAAACGAAAATGTATAAAAATGGCCTTTAATAAAAACTGACAATGTGCACTTTAACCACGTGATTTTATTCTGTTACAAATCTCAAATTGAGGCAAATAAATAAATGATGGGTCTTTGTCCCAAACACTATGGAGGGCACTGTAAAAAATGTCAGTCCAGCAGTGACCCTTTTGAGTGTGTTAAACTATTTCTCGTGCTTCAGATCTTGCTGCAATCTTAGTTAATGCCCATTATCAATTGCAACTGTGAGAGAATCTTCCCATTAAAATCCAAATCATATTACCTTCGAAAAGTTACGGTTCCATGTAATTTCCCAGTAATTGTTGCTGGTTCCTTTTTGTTTCTTTGCATTCCTTTACCAAAATTGTATGTTTGGGGTTATCATTAAATAAGACAAGTATAAAAACAAAATATTGCTCACACTGCATATATGGTTTAAAAATTAAATGACAATGCTGAAAATATGAAAGTGTGAAATTAAATCAAGAAAGCGATGAAACAACAAATTTCAGTCATTTTCACCGGACATAAGAAAAAGATAGCAGCATGCTTTAATAGTACAATTTTCTGATTTCAATTACTGGTTCCCCAGATTTTTTTTAATTGAAATTCAGTTCATTGTCTCTTAATGGCTAATATTTAATTAATATTTTTGCGTTTTAATCTTTAATGACATTGAATTTCATATCAGTTCCATGGGAATTTTGTTATATTCATGTTGTTGGTTCCCTAAAGGGTATTGGACCACATAAATCATTTTTCTCCCGTTGCTTTGCTTTACTACAAGTGTGAGTGTGGGCAGTGGTGTTTGAGAAGTGGCTTGATTGTGGAGGGAATCACATCTTGATCCAGTTATCTCGCTAGAGGCTCTTTTCACACAAGAGGAAGAATTTTCCCGTGATCCCTGCAGTACTGAGAATTTGCTTCTTTTTTTATTCTCGCTCCATTCAAGTGCTCAGGCTATTTATAGTACACCTTTATTTTCTTTTTGCTCCTCATTGTATATTAATTGGACACTTGTCGAATGTGTGGTTGGGGGGATGTGCTAGGAATTTTTCAAATACAGTTTTTTAGTGGAAGCAGCCATCTCTAATACTGTAAATATATTGAAGGCAAATGCATATGGAAAAAAATATGTTTCTGTTTGCTGTGTGAACATGAACAAGTGCTTTTACATATTTGTGTCAGTTGGGGGTGGCAGAGAGAGGAACCATTCCTTACATATTTAAAATCTGCCATTTGTTATGATTTTTATTGGTTTAAATATTAAATATTATAAAAGGAACCTTTCTTTTGAACCAATACCAAAAGAGCAGTCAACATAGTTAAACTGATGTGTTGTTATGACTTTGAAATGCATATAGGAAGTTATAAATTTAAGACAATTTTTTGATTGAATTAAATCATTGACTTGCCATAAACTAAAATTGAATATGCTACAATAACTAATAAAATTGAGAAATGTCTTCCTATGAGCCCACCATTTATGCAATATATAACAAAACTAGGTAGACAGAAGGTCCAAATTAGTTTGGCACTCTTTATAAGTGAATTTACCAGGTGCAATAGAATGAATGCTAAAAATAACCTTGAGACTCTGATCCTGGTTTTGTATAATTTATGATGTTGTAAACTCTAGGCCCTGCATGAAAGTAGGCACATGTAGCTAGTGGGGGAGAATCAAATTTAATTATGATGCCTTTGCAATCAATACTGCTGCACTCAGGGGTTACTGTTGAAAACAAAAAAAAATCTGGGAGTGTGTTTGTAAAACTGCTAATACCAGTGGAAAAATTTGTCTTCATTAGCGCAAGTGAAAAAATCAAGTTGCAATTAGCAGCCACTGTGTTACTTTGGCTTTTGAAAGCATTGCAGTTCTTCTATATTAAAGATTCTTCAATGGATGATTACTTAAATGTGGAAAGCACAGGTGTGAGATGAATTGTAATGCTTTGACTTGTTCAATGTGTTGATGAGTTACAGATTTAGCAATTAATTGATTAATCCGTTTTTCTCATTTAAAATATTTTTGTGAGGTGTTTTACAGTGCAGATGTGAGGTATTATAAAATAATATGTATTGCATTTGTGTTAGAGAACAGGAATAGGTAGTTTACAAATACACGAATCACATTATGTGGGCCGTATATTTACATATATTAAATGTTACTATTGCAGAGCTCCATCCATTGATCCTGTAATTTCAACTGTTCATGTGAATTGTTTTCATTTGTAGGGACATGGGCCTAGAATTATTTAGATCCCATGTAATAAGTGATCGGAAGGTTCAAAATAAAACTATTGATGGGATTCTTCTGTTAATTGAGAGAGAACGAAATGGTGAAGCTATTGATCGGAGTTTGCTTCGAAGTCTCTTGAGTATGCTATCAGATTTGCAGGTAAGATTTGAATTTTAAACGCAGCTAATCTTGATAGTTTCATTTGTAAATTCTTAATTTATTTTATTTGTTTTTCTTTCCAGATATATCAAGATTCATTTGAACAAAGGTTTTTGGAAGAGACTAATCGTCTGTATGCTACAGAGGGTCAAAGACTGATGCAAGAACGAGAGGTATGCAGTATTCTTTTTGCCAGTCCATCATCATTTAGGATCATGTCAATAAAAATCTCAATAGACCATAGAGCTGCAGAACATGGCGGTAATTATGTTAGCACTTGTACCACAACATTTCTTCAGAGACATGAATCTGGCAATTTTATTTTGCAGTACCGTAGGTAAACAGAATTAAAAGTGAATTAATGAATAGATTGTTTCTGTTTATTGGGAGAAAAAGTAAATGCAAAACTTTAGGTTGCAGTCTGAAATATAAAGCAAATATTTTAGAATCAACTAATACTAACAAAAATGTCCAGAATACAGAGTGATACTCCACCATGTTGTGTGGCTTCCTGTGCCAGTATTAAGAAAGTCTAAACAGGCACAAGACATTCTGAGAGGTGAGGGTGAGCAGCCATAGTTTGTGGTCCAGATTGGTTCCAATTATATAAGAAGGGAGATTAAGTACTCCAAAGAGAATTTTAGGGAGTTTGATCATATTAAACAGGATCTAAATAGATGGAATCGTCAGGATTACTACCCATGCCACTTTCACGTGGGGCAAGGAGCAGAAACATAGTGCTGTTCAATACATGGCTAAGGAGCGGGTGCAGGAGGAAGGTCTTACAGTCATAGAGTGATACAGTGTGGAAACAGGCCCTTCGCCCAACTTGCCCACACCGGCCAACATGTCCCAGCTACACTAGTCCCACCTGCCTGCGCTTGGTCCATATCCCTCCAAACCTGTCCAATCCATGTACCCGTCTAACTATTTCTTAAATTGGGACAGTCCCAGCCTCAACTGTCTCCTCTGGCAGCTTGTTCCATACACCCACCACCCTTTGCGTTAAAAAGTTTCCCCTCAGATGATTTTGCCCTTCACCTTGAACGTATGTCCTCTGGTCCTTGATTCCCCTACTTTGGGCAAGAGATTCAGTGCATCTACCCGATCTATTCTTCTAATGATTTTATATACCTCTACAAGATCACCCCTCATCTTCCTGCGCTCCAAGGAATAGAGACGCAGCCTACTCAACCACTCCCTATAGGTCACACCCTCTAGTCCTGGCAACATCCTTGTGAAGATATATGGATCATGGGATCTCTTCCCTGACAAATGGAACCTGTATTAGAAGGTTAGTTGCACCAGAATAGGATGGGAACAAATATGCTCACAGGGAGGTTCACTGGTACCCGGGGGGGGGGGGGGGGTTTAAATAAGTGTGCCTGTGTGGTGGGACCCAAATCAGCAGGTCAATAAATAAGACTGATAAGAAAGTAGAGTTTATGGCAAGTCAATTTGTAAAGGATAGGTGGGGACAAGTTAATGAACTTGGTGTGACTGATAGTCATATAACAGAAAACAGATCTTTCGGCCCAAATCGTCCATGCCATCCAAGCTGCCCCATCTAAGCTAGCCCCATTTACCTATAAGGGTTCATATCCATCAACCATTCCTATCCATTTACCTGTCCGAGGTCTTTTAAATGTTATAGTACCTGCCTCAACTCAATTTCCGCTTGTATTTTTTTTCCAATGCGAGGAGCATTATGAGTAAAGCAAAGCTTTAGAGCCTGGATCAGTGCATGGAGCTGTGATGTAGTAGCTAGGTTGTGAGAAGTAGGCTAGGTTGTGAGGACAGGTAGTTCAACATTCCAGGGTTTTGATATTTCAGATGTGTTTGAGAGGAAGATAAAAAAGGTAGAGAAGTTGAATTACTTTTCGGGATGCAAACAGTTCACATACTGAGAGGGATCGTTCACAGAGGCAATAGTAGTGGAGCTCACAAATAAGAAAGGTGCAATAAGGGAATAGTGCTACAGGCCTCCCAATAGCCAACAGGAAACAGAGGCCTAAATATATAGACAATTTATGGAAAGATGTAAAAGATTCAGGGTTGTCACAGTGGGTGACTTTTACTCCCCTAATGTTTTATGGGTCCAAGACATGGGTCTAAGAGGCTCTTAGTCCAAGAGGCTGAAATGGAGCAGAATGTGCTTGGTGTTTCCAGGAAGGTTTCTTTAAACAGTATGTGAAGCATTCAAATAGAGGATGGACCATGCTGGATCTTGTTTTATGAAAGGACCCCAGCCAGATGACTGGCATGGGAGAGCATTTTGGGAACAGTGATCAGAGCCCTAAGTTTTAAGATAAATCTGGACCTGGGGAAGTACTGAATAGGGGAGGGCAAATTACGACCTTTTCAGCAGAGCTAGGGAGAGTTAACTGGGAGCAGCTGTTATTGGGGAAAGTCCACATCTGAAATGGAGGGTGGTTTAAAGGCCAGCTGATCGGGATGAAGGGCCAATAGGTTCAGGTAAGGAGAGACAAAGATGGCAAGGGAAGGGAATCTTCAGTGATACGAGATGTAAATTTGGTCATGGAATCATTCAGCATGGAAACAGATCTTTCACCCCTTTTATTGCTGACCAAGATGCCCAATCTAAGCCAGTCCTACGGGTCCAATTAATTTCAATTTATTCTATTTAGGTTCCAGAATATTTACACCATGTTAATAAACGTTTGGAAGAAGAAGCAGATCGTGTTATCACTTATTTAGATCAGAGCACACAGTAAGTACAGATTTTTAGTAATGATTCTTTAATTCTTTAAAGCTTATGTTATTTGTATGATTCTGGACAATTTCACCTCTTCACTGCAGTTTTTAATTTCGCTATTGGCCATAACCTGAGTATACTTGGGGGTGGCACTGAACCGCTTAATCTTAAACCTCTGAAACTGATTGCTTGATGCTTTGACAAATTGACTGTTAGGGTTTCTTGTTTCTTGGGCATGTATATGCACAACAAATATTTTAGTTTCAAAGTGGCTTTTGCAAATAATATGTAATTTAGATTTTCATGTGATGGTCTAATCAAATAGTGTAGTTCATTATTATTAATTAAATTTAGATTTGTTTTTAATTTTCTTCAGGAAGCCTCTAATAGCTACTGTGGAGAAGCAACTTTTAGGTGAACATTTGCCAGCCATTCTTCAGAAAGGTAACCTTTAATTGAGCACTGATGTAAACTGTTCTCTATATAATGATACAGTTCTGCGCCAATAAACTTTAATTAAATTCACTTATTGAATCTTTTTTGGGAATTTGATAATAGACGAGTTAGAACTTAAATTGGTACAAGTTACTCTAATTCATGATGAAATTTTAGATTTTGCAATGCTTCCATATTTTGTTGTCCCATTCCAACCAATATAAAGCTGCTCATAACGCCCTGTAGGTTTAAACAGCCTTCTGGATGAAAACAGAATACAAGATCTCTCTCTCCTTTACCAACTTTTTAGTCGAGTTCGAGGTGGAGTACAGGTTCTATTGCAACATTGGATTGAATATATAAAGGTATGTTATTCATGTAATTTCTTAAATTATTTAGCTTTTATAGTGAATTGATGAACACAACTTATCTTGAAGATCCTATGAACGAGTTAAAATGATTATCCTAGGGTATAAACGCCCAACATAGACATCTCTAAATATGAATGAGCTCCCATAATATACATTAGATTCAAAAGACGTATGTACCGATGTTTGTCCTATGAACGGCCAAATTTGTTTCCTTGCTCGGCTTTTAGTGATTGTTATTTCAAATCAGCATTGCGTGCTTTGATGCCATTCGTGCAATATTGTGGGAATATGTTTCCATGCCAGGTGATCTTTGTGTATCTTCTGATTTATGGACAAAATTGAGTTCTGGACAATTGTAAAAATGGAAACTTTGTTATCTGGGGTTAGCCTCTAAAGTGATAAATTAATCTACCTTCTAATCTCCATTTTGTGGTTGGGTAAATTTTAAATTGTTCTCTTCACTCGTTTTAACTTTTTTTTCCCCAGTGATAAATGTATGTTTTCAAATCAATTTTAATGAACTTATTCCACACTTTGTTTTGCTTTCCTCACATCCATGTTTGCTTATTGCTCAAGCAATCATTTGGTTTAGCACAAAGTCTTGTTTTTGTGCAGATTTTAACTTCTGATCATCATCACATTGATCAGTTTTAGCTGTGTAAATCTCCTATAGGGTAGGGAAGAGGCTTCTGTAGATTTAAATTGCTTTTAAACCCAGCAGATTTGTCACCTTTTCTTATGCCCTGGAGCCTGGACCATTAAAACTACAATGTTACATGTTTACTTTCTCTGTCATGGTAAATTTCACATTTTAAAAATTTTACTATCAATGTCCCTTTTGAGGCAGAAAATACTGCGGCATAATTTTTGTAATACTTTAATTATGAATGCTACCAGGTCGATTGGCTGACTTTTGAATGCTTAAATGAATGTATTTCCAGACAATATATCTAATGTGGATCCAATTGGCACATTCATGTAGTGATGCCAGCAGTTTGCCTTGACCAATCTTTTAATTTGATTCTGCCTAATTTAAATAGTTCCAATTATTATTTCACTTTTACAGCTCCCTCCACTCAGTAAAGATGGAGTCCATCTATTTATTTGTTATTTTATTTTTATTATCTAATTTGCTGTGATCTTTCAGTTTCTTTGGTTATTTCCCCATAAACCAATTTGCTTGAACTCCTTTGCCTGGCACTGAAAGTGTAAGATAAGCACAAATGGTCGTGGGGGCACAGCGGTAGAGTTGTTACCTTACTGCAAATGCCATGCCGGAGACCCGGGTTCGATCCTGATTACGGGTGCTGTTTGTACGGAGTTCTCCCCGTGACCTGCATCGGTTTTCTCTGAGATCTTCGGTTTCCTCCCACACTCCAAAGACGTACAGGTTTGTAGGTTAATTGGCTTGGTAAATGTAAAAATTGTTCCCAGTAGGTGTAGGATAGTGTTAATGTGTGGGGATTGTTGGTTTTGAGTGGACCCGGTGGGCCGAAGGGCCTGTTTCCGCGCTGTATCTCTAAACTATTTCTCTAGACTAAAAAGCTAGCGCTACTCAGCAGGTCAGGCAGCATCTCTGGAGAAAAGGAGTAGGTCACATTTTGGTTCGAGACTTTTAAAGAAGGGTCTCGACCCGAAATGTCACCTATTTTCTCCAGCTTTTTGTGTCCATCTAAATTTTCCAGTTTATGCATCACTCCGTTGATTGATGTACAGATGTCTGAGGGTGTAGGAGATGTAGTTAGTGGAGAGAGGTAGTTGGGAGAATCTGAATACTTATGACATTTATTAAACACCATCCTGGTCCCCGTTGTTGAAGCTCAGACAACTGCTGATAATTTGTATTTATCTTAGTTCGGTGGATGAGGATGGGCACGGGTAGGGAGGTGTGTTGGGAAATCAAGAAAGTGAAAGGTGATGTTTTTGTATTCCAACATTTGTCATGATTCATGTTAGAAACATGTTTACTTTAGCAAGATATTGGGGGATACAGATGGTACTCTTAGAATTTATACTTTGTGAGAAATATCAATCTTGAGGTTGAGGTGAGTCTTTTCAAAAGACAACTAAAGCTGTCTCGGAAGATACACCAACGATAAACACAAAATGCTGGAGTAACTCAGTGGGACAGGGAGCATCTTTGGAAAGAATGGGTGACGTTTCTGGTTGAGATCCTTCTTCAGACTGGCAACTATAGCTGTGCACCATATTTAAATGTTTGTGTTTGAGGTCAGGCATTTTCCAGTACAAAGTGGTGTGTTAATTTAAATATTTTCAATCAGTGTTTGTCTTCCTCAGAATTGTGATTAAAAGTTTTTTTTAATCCTCAGACTTTTGGCAGTACTATAGTAATTAATCCTGAAAAAGATAAAACAATGGTCCAAGAACTACTTGATTTCAAGGACAAAGTGGATCACGTGGTTGATGTATGCTTCCTGAAGAATGAAAAATTTGTCAATGCAATGAAAGAGGCCTTTGAAACCTTCATTAACAAACGACCAAACAAACCAGCTGAACTTATAGGTATGGCAGACAATATACAGCGACTAACAGTACCTGATAATTCAATGTTTTCATGGAAATTAAACACCGTAAACACAACTTGTTGATTTCAGTCATTAGTTCAAGATGCTTAAATAGGAAAATATTTTAAAAATTAGTCCATTAATTTGCCATGGGAGCCAGTGTAGTCTAATTCATTGTTTACTCATCCTTTTTAAATCCTGTCATTGTGTCATTCTTCTCCATAATCCACTTGATCCGAAGAAAATGCGTCATCCTTTTTCATTATTTTATTTTATATTTTAAGGACATTTGTGTCCTGAATGGATTGAATGTGTTCTGAATAGATTCAAAACACTTGTGCATTGGTTGTCAGTAGTTTTAGTTTCGCTGCTTGAAAAACTTGCTTAGGCTTCTGATAGGTATGTCATTTTTAAGAATGATTAGACCATGGGACCCTTTGGGCCCCGTCCCCCAACGGAGGGGAGGGCGTCGCACGGGAAGGGTGTTCCCCGAATGCGGAGTCGGCGCTCAACCTGCGGACAGGCGCCCCCGGAGCCAATCTCCCCCATCACCCAGTAACCCGTTCGCCCAACCCAATATTCCACCACTCACCCATGTCCCAACTGAGCAGCCGTGGCTCATTTCCCCTTGTCCCCCAACACTCCCTCCCCCTCCTCATCACCCTCCCTCTTCTCTCCCCTCACCACCTCCACTCCCTCCTTCACCTCTTCCTCCTTCTCCTTTCCCCTACCCTCAGTCACTCCCTCCCACCCTCCATAACCCCTCTCCCCTCTCTACTCCCCTGACCTGTTGGGCAGTCAGCGCTTCCCAGAGCCCATGAATGTACTCGACTTTTTGTGGGCGTCGCGCTCCCTTGAGCCAATCAATCCTTCCCACGGTGGGGGTGGGGGGGGGGGGCGAGTTGAGTAAGATTCTGCAAAAATCTTTGCGCTATTGTGCACCGTTTTGGCGTAGTTCCTTGATCTCACAAACAGATAGACAAACAGGATGATACTTTTAGTATATTATAGGTGGTAGGTGGAAAGATTCTATTTGCATGCTATTGTTTTCATAAGCTAGAAGCAGATCATTACTACCCTATGAAATAAAATATCTATTATAACTTCCTTCATGAGGCATTTACACATGCACATAAATTAGCTCCACGTGGGATATTCTAAAAGTAGAGATTGTAAACCAAACCCATGAATAAATTGAGTTAATTTCTGTGATCTTGTCCAGCAAACACACTCACCATAGATTATGGTTCAAAATTCAATTTTAATAAATGTGAGCCTTCCTGTGGGAACTTGTAGAGGAAAGTTGATTGTATTTTTTGCGGTGTGTTTCTGCACCTTGACTGGCCTACGGATGAATAAGGAGACTCGTGTGGGGGACTTGAACCAACCCCAGCCATGCATGAGGAGAAAACAAATTGATGATGAGTTGCCATGCCCCAGATTGAACTGTTACTGAACTCGGGAGACTTCAAATACAGTTTTAAACACAAAAAACCTGGAAAACTTGCAGCATGTAAAACACAATAAGACAATTATCCATTTAAAAACTTGCGATGAAACACTGAATAACACTGCATTATTTTAGCTTATCCAAGTTTCGACTCAGTTATGTTCCTTCAGACAGACAATGAGGATGCGCATTTTTGCCTTCCCTCACATAGTGGATGAACTTTGGTTGACTTCAACACCAAATCAATCAAAATACGGCATGCTGTCCAGTGATAACTACAGCTTTGGGATCTCATCCTTATGTGTTGAAGGACATTTCAAAAATGATAAGCTACACTCATAATGCCTGATAATTGGTTATTTGTCTTTCATTATTCTACCAATACGTAACTCGATATAAATATGTTGCCACAATGAATAATTGAGCCAAATTATTATATTATGTGTTGGAAGAATAAGCATATGAGAACAGAATAAAATGACAGTGCTGACGGGATTAGATAGACTGATTGAATTGAATACATTTTATTAGCGAAGTATGTATACATACAAATTTTCCTTGGTGATTTGCTCACAAGTAACAACACGATACACAGTAAACAATTCAGAATAAAACATTATAATTTAAACGTGCAAAATGAAATAAAATACCAGAGCAAAAGGAGGCTACAGACTTTTGGTTGTTGAGTAGAGCTGTTTTTATGTCTGGCTGTGGCGGCTTTTGACAGTCTGGAGTCGCCTTCCAGAGGAAAGTACTTCAAAGAGTTTGTGGCCAGGGTGAGAGGGGTCAGAGATGATCTTACGCGCTTGCTTCCAGGCCCTTGCAGTGCACAGTTTGTCGATTTTTTTTTGGGGGGGGGGGGGGGGGGGGGGGGGAGGGGAAGGGGAAGGTTGCAGCCAACAACCTTCTTGGCTGATCGGACGATGCACATCAGCCTCTGCATGTCATGCATGGTAGCTGAGCCAAACCAGACCATGATTGAGAAAGGTGAGGACAGACTCTATGATGGACGTATGAAACTGGACCATCATAGCCTGTGGTAGATTGTGTTTTATCAGCTGCCGCAGGAAGTACATCCTCTGTTGGGCCTTTTTGACTGGAGTTGGTGGTGGCCTCCCATTTAAGGTCCCTGGTGATGATGGTTCCAAGGAACTTAAATGACTCCACAGATGTGACTGTGGTGTTGTTGTTGGTGAGTGCAGTGAGGGAACTCTCCTAAAGTCTACAATCAATTCCACTGTCTTAAAAGCATTGAGCTCCAGGTTGTTGCGATGACGCCAGGACGCCAGCTGTGTCACTTCCTGTCTGTAGGCATCCCCATGCTGGATCAGTCCTATCAGGGTTGTGTTGTCTGCAAACTTGAGAAGCTTGACAGAGGAGTCTGTGGAGGTGCAATCGTTTGTGTAGAGAGAGTAAATGAGAGGGGAGAGTATAAACACTGCAAGACCATTAACGTTTGACATTTATTATTTTGAAGAGACATGAAATAACCCGTATGCTTTTCTTTTTCAGCTAAATATGTGGATTCAAAGCTCCGAGCTGGGAACAAAGAGGCTACTGACGAAGAGCTTGAGAAGATGCTGGATAAGATTATGATAATATTTAGATTTATTTATGGTATGTTTAGAATTGATTTTGTTCATCTCTAATTGATAGCAAATTATTCCATGTCCCCACCATTGGACAAAGTGAATAGAAATGTTTTGTTGTGATGCGGAGTGACATACACCTGAAGTTGATAGCAGAGGCCATTAACCAGAATTGCAGTTGAATGCCAGAGTTCCTGCATTTGTTCATCTTCCAGATACTTTGTTGGAAATGTTGGTGTTGAGTGTTCAATTGGCCGAGCTTTTATTGTCTATCTTTCAACCTTCTCTTCCCCCAACATAGCCGAGTTGACTCCCAGTATGTTTTATCAAGACTCGCGTTGAACGGTAAATTGGGTGAGGAGTTGAAGGATATTGGCTCTTAAGCTCACCACAACAATGAATCCGTTATAATCCGGACTAAAACGATGATTAATGTAGCTAGGGTGGCAAATTCAACACAATTGATACCAAACATCTGCCATTCAAACTATTTGCTTGCATTGAATTTTTTATTGCATTGAACTATTTGCTAATTTAATTCCACATTTTATATCACTTTTTTTACAACTTTTTTTTAAAGTACTTGGGTGGATTTCAAGGGATAATAATTGTTTAGGGTATCAGCATTTGGCAGCAGTGAATTATAAACATAGTTTTCTGTTCATAGAGCAAGGAAACAGTTCCTTCCGTCCAACTTGCCCCTTTACTAATAGAATTTCAAATTTTACAAGGAAAAAGAGCAAAGGGCTTTAAATCTATATTTCTATGTTTTGAAAAATAACAGGAAAAGATGTATTTGAGGCATTTTACAAGAAGGACTTGGCAAAGAGACTATTGGTGGGAAAAAGTGCATCAGTGGATGCAGAAAAATCAATGCTGTCTAAATTGAAACATGGTGAGTTTGTTTTTGTTAAATAAATTGCGTTGGAATGTCTGCTCAACTTCCTGAAGGCATTTAAAAAAAAAATCCGATTAAAAATCCAGTTGATACTTGTATCTTTGTTTTGGTTCTTTTTTGAAAAAAAAATACAATCTTGTAATTCAGACTTCTGAATGCTGAAACAAATTGTCTCAAAACAAATAAGTGAATGTATTTTAACCTTTTTTTTGTAAAATCACAAAGTCTCCACTAATACCCATTTTGTTCATGTGATTTCAATGCCACGAGCCATTCTGTAATTAAATGTTCTTTTTCTCGTAACACTACATTATGAATGGTTCTGACATTAGAGATGCATCTCATCAGCTGGATGATTTTTATTGTCGTGAATGTCTAGAAACAAAATTTTTAATAGTTTTGTTTTCTTTAAATTATTTGAGTTCACAATCTGTTCATGAAAAGTAAATGTATCATTCAAAGTTGCACTTATCTAGTTTGCGTTCTATTTCCGTTGATTCTAAATAGATTTTTAATATAAATTTATGTTTTCAAACATTTTAATTGATTATCTTATTAAGCATAAATTCAATTTGATACAATAGTAATAAGGCTGTTGGGTGGTGATCTGCAAATTAGTCTTTTTAAACCCTTCCCCAATTTAGGTAATAAAAACATGCAAAGAGGTTGTCAGTCATTTGGGTTTTTGATATCAGTCATTGAAACTGAATGTTTTTTTCGTTTTTTTTGTTCCCTGTATGTTTAAAATGACTAATTCACTACATACGTATTATTTTGTCTAATCTGTAAGTAAAATCTTTCTTTTTAAGAATGTGGCGCTGCATTCACCAGCAAATTGGAAGGAATGTTCAGAGACATGGAGCTCTCAAAAGATATTATGATCCAGTTTAAACAGGTATCACGTTTAAATTTAGATTGTTCCGTTGGTACTACTGTGTTCATTTTTAAAACTGCTGTGATTGTCAAAAATATATTCAGAGTTTATTTTAAGCTTTTTCCAGAGGTTCCGTTTTTTTCACCAAATGGGTAGGCCAAAACCTCTCTGTTAATAATCAAGTAACATGTCTTGATCAACTGATACCCCAGTACTGTTTCAGTTAGTGTTAACTTTTTTTTTCACCATCCATTATTTATCGGTGTCATGCTCTTTCCAATATTCTTGGTCTCGTATGACATTAACTCAATTGTTGAAAAATCACAGCATGTAGAATTTGTAGTATTAATGACGGCAGAAAGTTCATTGGTTTTACAGATTGAACTGCATTCTTTTCTGTCATAAGTTTAACTCTGAAAAATATAGATTTAAGTAACATATTTTTGCATTTGATAATGTCAGTATTGTTGGTTGTGTATGAGAAAAGACTTTATATAGAGAAGCAATGAACAAGAAGCAATCATGTTAGACCTTGAAAATAAATATTTAGGCCACAGCTTAAGAATTGTGTATGGAAAAAGTATATTGAGGCCCAGAAATGTAACGGGTTAAGTTATTTCAGAGTGAAAATTAGGGATTAGTTTTGTTTTCATTGCAAAATGGAGCAGCTGTGGGTGGTCTCCTTTGATCTGAAGAGAAATAAACAACAGGGCTATTCAATACTGAGTGGTTTTAGCAGAAGTAACAAGAAGAAATGGTTCTACAGGCATGTAACAGAGGTCTTGGGTTTAAACCAACTGGCAAAGGAGTTCGGGGGTAAGTGAAAAATTATTTATCCCAAAGTTACAGTGATCTGGAATGCACTACCTGAAAGGGTGGTGCATTGCAATTCCATAAGAACTCCCAACAAATAAATGTGGATAAGAATGATAATCTAAATGAAGAGCTGGGGGCAGAAAGCTGGATGATGGCTCAAACTAAAATGACAACCATTTCAGAAAACAAATACAATGGACCAACTTCCCCTTCTTTGTTTTGAGCCCATGATATTAGTCAAATACATTTTTAAAAAGCTATTGTTAACACATTCACTACTTCCTGGTTGAATTGTTCCTGACTTCCTCAAATCCCTAACTCTGCCTGATCTGCCATGTTTGTTTCCATTTGCTGACATTGATGAATAATTAACATTTATGACCAACTTTACTTTATTTTGCAAATGTGAATAATAGAAATTCTATTTTTATATTTTTTTAAAATCTTAATTATTTTGTTGGGTAGTTTTCAAATCAATTTACAGTAACTGAAAATATTTTATTTTAGCCTAACAATGTGCTCATTTCATATTCTGTATTTTTTGGGAAATTCCTATTTCTAAAAGTGTCTAATCATCTAAATACACAGTATAACCTTTTTCTTTATACAATAAAGCTTCTTTCTCTGGAGCATCAGAGGCTGAGGGGAGACCTAATAAAATGTGTGAAATCATGAGAACCTTTTACCCAGGGTGGAAATGAAAGGGGCAACATTTAAAGGATGTGCGTGGGGCAAGTTACAGAGGCTATGTGGTGCCTGGAGGTGGTGGTGGTCGATACATTAGTAGTGTTTAAGAAGCTTTTAGATTTGCATATAAGGCACAGACATTGCCTGCTCCTATGCAATATTTTTCTATCTTCTATGATAAATGTACATAAGGCAAAATATGTCAAAGTTGTGTGAGATTGTTATCAATATTAATAATACAGGTTCTCATGATCCAAAGCTTGCAACACCCAGAAAGAAACGCATGTTATTTAAAAAAAAAAGCATTTATTCGTGCTCCTTCCATTTAGCTAGAAAGGAAACATTAAGAGCAAGTGACCAAAAGCATTGTAGATTGAGTACAATGTGATATTATCTACTTTTGGTAGGATAAATAGCACAATATTATTTTAGTTCAAATGTTTGAAGGTTGCAAAATATTCAAATGAACAAATCTCTTGTTCAGTTGTAGTTACATGAATAGAATAGTTTATTTATTGTCATTGTAACATGAACCATGTACAACGAAATTTAAAAAAATGTCAACCAGTCAGTGCACCATGTAAACATTCTAAAAGCTAATGATACATACAAGGTAAAATATTAAAAACGATAAACAACTAAAATAAATATGAAAATAGCACGCATAAACACCCAACCCTACATCCTTCTGTCGGTTTCACAGTGTACCAACCACAGCCCCTTAGTCCCTGCGTTCTGTGGCGGCTACATTTAGAGCCTTTATAGCCGTGGGGTAAAAACTGTTTTTAAGTCTGTTTGTCCTTGTCCTTGTAGATCTGTACCGTCTGCCTGACGGCAACAGTTCAAACAGAGTGTCCGGGGTGGGAAATGTCCTTTATAATATTCTGGGATTTTTTTAATGCAGCGGGAACTGTGTAAGTCTTCCAAGGTAGGGAGAGGGCAGCCGGCAATCCTCTGGGCCTTGTCAACGGCCCTGTGAGCCGCTGTGCAGCTGGTGTACCACACGCATACACAGTATGTTAGGATGCTCTCAATGGAACACCGATAAAAGGACAGCAGCAGTCTCTGAGTGATGTTATTCTTCCTGAGCACCCTCAGGAAGTGCACTCTGCTGGACCTTTTTCAGCAGCGCAGAAGTGTTCACGCTCCTCCTCAATATGGATTCCCAGGAAGCGTAAATCTGCCACCCTCTCCACACATTCCCCTCTGATGATCAGTGGTACCATGTCCGTTTTGTTCTTCCTGAAGTCTATTATTATCTCCTTGGTCTTTAAGGTGTTGAGGAGCAGGTTATTTTCTCCACACCACACTATCAGCTGTTCCGCCTCATCCCGATAGGCGTACCCGTCCCTCCCGGAGATGAGTCCCACCGCCGTAGTGTCATCCGCAAATTTGACAATGGTGTTGCTGTGGTGGGTGGGGGTGCAGTCATGTGTGCAGATGGTGTAGAGCAGGGGGCTCAGCACGCAGCCCTGTGGAGAGCCGGTGCTGAGGGCCGTGGATGTGTGATGGCCCACTCTGACTCTCTGGCTGCGACCTGATAGGAAGCTATTTATCCACATGCAGGTGGAGTGTGGAATTCCAAGTCCCCCAGTTTGTCCACCAGTTTGTGGGGAAGGATAGTATTAAAAGCAGAGCTGTAGTCCACAAAGAGCATCCGCTGCTCCAGGTGGGACAGTGCAGCATGGAGAGCTGTGGCTACAGCGTCCTCTGTAGATCTATTCGCTCTGTACGCAAACTGGTGGGGGTCAAAGCTTCGGGGCAGGAGTGATGTGATATGACCCCGGACCAGTTTTTCTAAACACTTCATCACCACTGGTGTGAGTGCGACTGGCCGGTAGTCGTTGAGGCTGGAAATGTGGGTTTTTTTGGGCAAGGGGACTATGATTGCGGACTTCAGACAGGGTGGAACAGTGGACTGGGCCAGAGACTGGTTAAAAATCCTCGTGAGGGCTCCAGCCAGATGGTCTGCGCAGTCCTTCAGCACGCGTCCAAAGACGCCGTCGGGTCCAGTGGCCTTCCTAGGATTGATGGCCCGCAGCGTGCGCCTCACCTCATGCTCCTCTATTTTGAGGGTTAAGCTGCTGTGAACCATGTGGTGTGATGTGGCTGTCTCGGGTGGCTCCACTTCAAAGCGAGCAAAGAAGAGGTTCAGCTCCTCTGCCAGCGAGGCGTCACCTTCAGCAGCTCCAAGGTTTGTCTTATAGTTGGTGAGATACTGGATCCCCTGCCACACCTGCCTGCTGTTGTTACTGTCCAGGTGGTCCTCTATCCTCCTCCTGTAGTTTGATTTGGCCTCTCTGATGCCTCTCTTCAGGTTAGCTCGGGCCATGCTGTATAAAGCCCTATCGCCAGACCTGAAAGCGGTGGTCCTCTCCTTTAACAGCCGCTGGACCTCCCGGGTCATCCAGGGCTTCTGGTTGGGGTAGACCCTGACGCGTTTGTCCACTATGACCGTGTCCATGCAGTTTTTAATGTAACACCGTACACTGTCTGTGAACAACTCCAGGTCCCAGTGTTTAAACACATCCCAGTTGGTCCTGTCAAGGCAGTCCTGCTGCTGCTGAGGTGCACCATCAGGCTAGGTTGTGATGGTCTTTGTGATGGGAGGAGCGGTTTTCCTGAGGGGGGCATATGTAGGAATTAAAAGCAGGGACATATGGTCCGACTGACCCAGGTGAGGTAATGGTCTAGCCCAGTAGCCAAGCTTGATGTTGGAGTAGACCTTGTCCAGTGTGCTAGCTCCTCTTGTAGCACATTTAACATGCTGGTAGAATTTGGGGAGCATTTTCTTCAAGTCCGCGTGATTAAAGTCCCCTGCTATGATGTGAACACCGTCCGGATATATGCTCTGTCGACTACTAGTGCTACCGTACAAATATCCAATAGCCGAGTTAGCATTAGCATCCGGTGGTATGTACACAGCAGTTATCATGACGACAGTAAACTCTCTAGGGAGATAAATGCGCCTGCATTTAACAGTCACATACTCCAGGTCCGGGGAGCAGTGGCTGTCCACAATCACTGTGTTTGTACACCAGGTGTTGTTCACGTACACACAGAGCCCTCCTCCTCTGCTCTTACCAGAGTCTCTAGTCCTGTCATGACGCTGTGCTGTGTAGCCTGCTGCTAGCCTACAAAAGCAGATATGCTGGTGTTTGTTGTGAGAGGATGGAATTGGGAGTTGAGTCACAGTCTTAGGGACACCTAAGGGGTGAAATGAACAATTTATTTATTTGGATAATACAAAATCCTTGAAATTGTATACCGGGGGGGGGGGGGGGGGGGGGGGGGGTTAACGCATTGCATTCAGAATATCTTTCTGAGTATTAGAGGAATCAAGATATGGACACTGGGAAGGAAAATGATGTTAAGGTAAATGACCCTTGACCTTGTTAAATGATGAATGCTGAATGTCGTACTCCCATTACAGTTTTGCATCTCAAATTTGTTGCTCTGAAGGTGTGGGTGTGGGCAGTGGTGGTGATGCTAGGCAGGGCTGCAATGCTTATGCATTTGACATTTTTATTAATTCACACTTCATTAAACTGCATGCCTTCTGGTGTGCGGTTTGGATGAGGCAGGGCATGCCTCCTTTACACTCGAGGAAAGTTAAAATATCTTGGAGTAGCTCAAAGTAATAGCCATGTAAAAATAATGGGCTTGTGTTGGTGTTGTACTGGATAGCTTGCATGGCAGTTGTAAACCTCAGAACATGTTAGATTAATATTGCTACAGCAGAAACAATTTGGATTTGTATAGTGCCTTCAGTGTGGTCAAATGTCTCGAGTTTCTTTTGGGGAAGGCCATTCAGTTAAAATTTTTAGGGCAGAGGAGGCAGGTTTTAAACCATGTCTTGAGCTTGGGTTCTGACAACAAAACTTGGATAATCTAACAGGATTGGAATTGAAAGTGTCAAAACTGAGGAATATTTCAGTACTGATGTTCTATTGATGTGATGGAAATCTTAACTTGTGTCGAGTCAGGTTTCTGTGCAGGAAATTTAGGTCTAGATCTAATCTTTTGATGGTTGCTCTTTTAATCTCATGCTTTTCTTTGTTTTTCACAGTACATGCAAAATCAGAACATACCTGGGAATCTTGAACTGACTGTCAACATCCTCACAATGGGCTACTGGCCAACTTATGTGCCTATGGAAGTTCATTTACCCCTAGAGGTTAGTATTTTATGTTAAAACCCCTGTCTCACTGTGCGAGTTGGCCCACGAGTGACCCCGAGTTTTCACTCGTGGTGATCACGTAGCGGGAACGTCGGAACTCGCGCGTTCAACTTGTCCACTCGTGGCGCTAACGGCAGGTACTCGGGAAACATGTTTGATTTTTTCCACGAGTCAAATTAACTGTTCAAGTTAAAAATGGAAACATTTAAACGTTGCAGTAACGTAATGGCCCGTGCGTTTACCATAGTGTCTCGTGAGTCTATCGTGGGAACTTTTTTATAATCTGAAAGGGACTGAACCAAAGTAGTATAATATGTATATACATATTATATATATTATATATATTTCAATTCCAACCCCGAAGCAATTGAGAGGCGATTTCTTGGGGCCGTGTAATTTAACGTGTGTCTTTGCTTTTAAAAGTGAAGCTGTTTAATTGTTTACGCTGTGCTGTGTTTCGTGTTGGGGAGAGTGCTGCTGTACAATGCTTTCGATTTTATACTGCCCTCCCCCTTCCACAGAAAAATGCCTACATTTTTCTTTGTGCCCGCTCTCCTGGGAGCAATCCAAACCAGGGGAACAATGAACCCTCAGAGGCTTCGCGTTCCTTGCTCCTATATATGGAGGGTACACAAAAAGCTGGAGAAACTCAGCGGGTGTAGCAGCATCAGTCTGAAGAAGGGTCTCGACCCGAAACATCGCCTATCTCCTTCGCTCCTTAGATGCTGCTGCACCCGCTGAGTTTCTCCAGCTTTTTGTGTACCCTCGATTCTCCAGCATCTGCAGTTCCTTCTTTAAATCCTATATATGGAGCTCGCAACTGTATGAACGCTCGACCAACCAGACATCGGCCAACACAGAGGCCTGATTACTGAAAACAAAGTCAACTTGTACCAGACCTCATCATCTTCCTTCCGACAACCCGTAACAACGGCACCACACTTTCAACAGAAAACTTAATATTTAAAGAATATATTATGGGACATTGGATTGTCTGAAGAAGGGTCCCGAGCAGAAACGCCACATATGTGTGTGTGTGTGTGTGTGTGGCTGTGTGTGTGTGTGTGTCTGTGTGTGTGTGTGTGTGTGTGTGTGTTTGTGTGTGTGTATCTGTGTGTATCTGTGTGTGTGTCTGCTGTCGGGTCCCGGCGGCCGCTCAAAGTCACCCGAGCTGCTTCCTCCCTCTGAAGTGGTGGCCATATCTGTGTGTGTGTGTGTGTGTGTGTGTGTGTGTCTCTCTCCCTCTCTGTCTGTGTGTGTGTGCTGTGTGTCTCACCCGAGCTGGCTGTGTGTATCAATGTCAGTCACCCGAGCTGCTTCCTTTTTAAAAATTATTTAAAATAGAGATCCATTGCAAAAAAGTATTTAAAAACATAAAACAAAAGAAATGCTTGGTTACTGGAGGATGCGCATTTTCCCATTGTAGGTCATATCAATAGATGCCGCCGCGCTGAAATAACTCAAAACCACAGGATGGAGATGTATTTTAACATTGTTGCTTTATTAAAACATACCTTCATTCACGGTTGGCTCAAGAGTAACGGGAGAGGAACTTGGTAACTCGGGAGAGGAACTTGGAACATCGCAGCAATGACATACCCGTGGGAACTCGGTTACACACTTGATCATAAACTTGAAGTCTCGTGCACAGCCACGAGTCTGTCACTCGCGGTACCTCGTGGGTCAACTCGCACAGTGAGACAGGGCCATAAGTATGAATACGTCATTGCAATAAAATTATGGTAGGAATCAAGCAGCAAACAGAATTTAGCTTCCATACGGGAAGAACAGCACCTCGTGTTCTGCTTGGGTAAGATTGATTGATTATTAGGACTGGATGTTACAATCCCTAAGATTTCACTACAATTGACATTCTTGGGTATGACCATTGGGTGAATTTTGCTAACAATCAGACACATCTTCAGTTGTGTACCTCAACGTCACTGGGTGTTTCGGCCTTTTATCACAAGACACCCTCAGTCGAGGCAGGCCCACCACAGGTTGATAAGACCTGGGTGTGTGTCTTATTTGCTAGCAGCCCAGACAGCATCTTTCCACAGCCAGTGACTGCTCCGTTCTGCGGCATTGGCAAGTTCTTTTATTGCCCTCCTTTGTGCCTGCCCTTTGTCTCCTACTTCCCTCAGGAGCCTTGCGGTGGAACTGGCTGCAAAGCCCCTGCACCCCACCTCCACTGGACACAACCTTACCCTCCAACCTCTCTCCTCTGCCTCTGCTGCAAGGTTTGAATATCGAAGCTTTTTCCTTTCATAAGCCTCATCCACAGCCTCCTCCCATGGGACCGTCAGCTCAATGATGAAAACACGGTGACAGGAGTTGGAGTAACATATAACTCAATGATATAAACATTGTATTTTGAGTTGTATTCCCCTACCCTTCTTTTCCTTCGCCCCCCCCCCCCCCCCCCCCCCCCCCCCCCCCCACCTCTGTGCGCACACATTTTTCCCACCACCTTCCTTGCCCTGTTCCTTTCCCCTCCTCCTTACCCTCATCTCCCACCCCTCCCACCATAGTCCCTAATTTCCCTTTTTTCCCCTCCTCCAAGCTGTTGCCTTTTGCCTACAATCCTCCTCCTGGCTTTACATTTCACTCCCCCTCTATCTTTATCTGGTACCCATTTGTCTTCCATTTACCTCCAGGCGTTGTTACTCTCTACACCCATCTGCCAACCACCCCTTCTCCCGCATCTGTAATCACCTATCACTTACCGTGCTTTGCCCTGCATCTACCTTTCTTTTTCAGCTTTTTTTTCCCACTACTTCAGCCCTTCCAGAAGGTTCCTGTCCCAAAATGTTGTCTGTCCATTTCCCTCCCCAGATGCTGCGTGACCTGAGTTTCTCCAGCACTTGATGTGTTGCTGAAGATTCTCGCATCTTCAGCCCCTGTGTCTCTGTATTTGCTCAACTATAACTTTAACCTTCAATGTCAAACTCTTTACGGTGACATAATTCTTACTGGAATCGGTGCACTCGCCCATGAAGAAAACCAGTTTCCTTGGATTCTAATCAGATTCTTCCTAATAGCTGATATGGCAGCATGAAACTACTTGATACATAGCATTGACAGCATAAATAGATGTGCAGTTTTAAACAATCCAAAATGTTGCTTCTTGTTTTCTTTTTGTGTAGATGGTGAAACTTCAGGAGATTTTCAAGACCTTTTATCTGGGTAAGCACAGTGGTAGGAAGTTACAGTGGCAGTCAACATTGGGTCATTGCGTACTGAAAGCAGAATTTAAAGAGGTATGTTTCATAATTTGGCCTTTTTTAAATT
Source organism: Okamejei kenojei (assembly GCA_035221665.1). Lineage (NCBI taxonomy): Eukaryota > Metazoa > Chordata > Chondrichthyes > Rajiformes > Rajidae > Okamejei > Okamejei kenojei. Next base: position 55,458,410 of record CM069143.1, on the reverse strand, counting down.
GTTATTAAACGAGCTACTGAAATAATAGGATATGCTTGAAGCTTAAATAATTAATTTGGTGAATCTGAGCACTAAGAATGTGTATTCTGCATGATTTAGGGTTTTATGATGATTTAAGTGTCAGAATATCATGGATTCAAGCCCCAAGGCTGGATTTGAAACTAATCTCTGCTGACTATTGAATTGGAAGTGTCACTAAAAATTATTAATGTGAACCGAAAGGATAAGGAAGGGTTGCAGACACGACCAGAAAACCCCCCAGCATAATTTAATTTTGCTATCTTGGGGTTATTGTTGGTTGGTTGGTTGATTTTGGATTACCAAACTTCTGAAATAAATCTTACATATCTTTAAAGTGTCCACTGTGTAATGATGTAGGCATTTTCTCTAGATCAGTTCACAGTTACAGAATTAATTTTTTTTTTCCCCCACTCTTGTCACTAAGAAGCCTTCATGACATTTATTTGGTATATTCCTTATCCAGTTCCCTTGGTTCCAACAAAAATCAGGATGGGTGGGATAGGAAGTTGGTGTCAATAGATCTATGCCTGTAGGCATGGCAGTTAGCAAGAAGCCAGGGACTATGCTATCATTACTATTAATGTAGAGGCAGCACACTAACACTAAAATGCACAACAGAGGATTTCTGAAAAGAAAAATTGATTAGCTTTTTGAGCACCAAATTCACAAATGCAGTTATTCAAGATGTTCAATTTTTTTCCTATATGGTATTAGCTCTTACAAAGATCCTCACAATCTATCTGGCTTGGATTGCATCTACAAGCTCCTTGCATCTCCTGTCCTTGGCAGGATATTCCACTGCTGCACTTCACTTGGCAATTACATTTAAAATGGCTAACTCATTTATGCAACCTTTGCAAGTATCCAATGATGACTTGTGAAAATATATCTTTAAACTTTGGAAAATAATAGATTTAACTGGGATTAATGCTTTCTGACATTTGCTGCCTAGAATAACACTTTGCCACAGTAACTACTATGCACAAGAGTAGGTCATTAAAATAAAATTTGCAGAAAGGTATTTATAAAATTAACATGAAACAGTTCCCTGCTTTCTGTTTTCACGCATACCAAAACAGTAGCTTTAAATACTTGCATTTTGATTCCTGAGGTACTCTAGTGTGTTATATGCTCTGAAGTTTAGAATGGAGAAAAAATGACTCTGCAGAATTTGAAGCCCTTTTCCATCGTCAGTGGAACCTCCCAACTTGCATGTTCTGCCATGAAGCACAGCAGGTGCCTGGCATCATCTCTTTAACTGGACCTGCAGGAATGTCTTCACCTCACAGGCTAAGCAGTTGAAGTAGGCAGCTCACCACCACTGCCATTGGAATGCATTTAGGGATGGAGAACAAATCCTGTCCAATCCTGTGAATACATTTTTAAAATGAAACGGTTGCAGTTACTGTCAATTAACACATTTGAAGCATTTAATAGTTTATTAAATAATTAGGATATTACTTATGTGTTGTAAAGTGGTAAATAGGATAGAATTAATCAGTTTTCTGAATCCAATTAGCTCCTCGTAACTTAAAGATGTTCAAAATTAATTCAGGTAAGTTGTGACAACCATAGAAATAATAATTTTTTAATGTTAAATGTTATCTCCTTTGATGATAGGGTAAGAAAGAGCTTCAAGTGTCACTTTTCCAAACTCTGGTACTACTCATGTTTAATGAAGGGGAAGAGTTCAGTTTGGAGGAAATTAAAACGGCAACTGGAATAGGTTTGTTTTCTTTTATTTTAACCAAATATGGGAATTTTATTGAATGACTATAATATGTCTGTAGGTATCCATAAGCTCTCATTAGTAAATTGAACAAAACTATATGGGAAATACAAGCAAATGTCAGAAACTTATCTTAATTTTTAATCAAAATAATTCTACTGCAAAGTAGAATAGCAACAAAGCAAGATTGTTAAATTCTGGAGCAATGGATTTCATTTATTTTGTGATTATTCTCTAAATGTAATCATTAATTGGTTTGGTTTATATTAGTTAGATGATTTTAGTTGTGGCTGCTAATTAAGGCACATGACTAAACCTAATTAATGGAGGATACCGCAACACTGTCCTCTCTCCCCATTCCCCCACTCGCAAACAGGGCAGAGTTCCCCTGGTCCTCACCTTTCACCCCACCAGCCGGCAAATACAACAGATAGTCCTCCGCCAGTTTCGCCACCTCCAACGTGACCCCTCCACCCGCCACATCTTCCCATTTCCCCCCCTGTCTGCCTCCCACAAAGACCTCTCCCTCCGCAACTCCCTTGTCATTTCTTCCCTCCCGCTCTACCCCTTCCCCGGGCACTTTCCCTTGCAACCGCAAGAAATGCTACACTTGTCCCTTCACCTCCCCCCTCCACTCCTTTCAGGAACCCAAGCAGTCCTTCCAGGTCCGACAGAGGTTCACCTGCACCTCCTCCAACCTCATCTACTGCATCCGCTGCTCCAGATGCCAGATGATCTATATCGGTGAGACCAAGCGGAGGCTTGGCGATCGTTTCGCCGAACACCTCCGCTCGGTCCGCAAAAACCAACCCGACCTCCCGGTGGCTCAGCACTTCAACTCCCCCTCCCATTCCGTATCGACCTCTCGGTCCTGGGCCTCCTCCATGGCCAGAGTGAGCAACACCGCAAATTGGAGGAACAGCACCTCATATTCCGCTTGGGGGAGTCTGCATCCTTTGGGCTTGAATATTGAATTTTCTCAATTCTGTTAACCCTTGCTGTCTCCTCCCCTTCCCACCTCTCCCTCAGCCCTCGGGCCCTGGCATTCCCTCTATCTCTATCTCTCCCCCACCCTAGTCGCACCAGCTTCTCATTTTCACACCACAAACAGCTTACAATGGCTTGTTCCCTTTATCACCGATACTTTTTTGCATATCTTTCACTCATTGTTCCTTATCTCTCCACATCACTGTCTATATCTCTCGTTTCCCTGATTCCTGACCAGTCTGAAGAAGGGTCTCGACCCGAAACGTTGCCTATCTCCTTCGCTCCTTAGATGCTGCTGCACCCGCTGAGTTTCTCCAGCTTTTTGTGTACCCCAGCTTACAATGGCTTGTTCCCTTTATCATCGATATTTTTTTTGCATATCTTTCATTCATTGTTCTTTATCTCTCCACATCACCCGTCTATATCTCTCGTTTCCCTGATCCCTGACCAGTCTGAAGAAGGGTCTCGACCCGAAACGTCGCCTATCTCCTTCGCTCCTTAGATGCTGCTGCACCCGCTGAGTTTCTCCAGCTTTTTGTGTAACCCTCGATTCTCCAGCATCTGCAGTTTCTTCGTTAACACATATATATATTTTTTCTTGTTTTCCAATGATTCTTGCACACTTGGTCATCCATTCTTGCATGGACATTAGATGAGACTAGTATCAGCTGTGATGCCCTTCAATTTTGAAAAGCCTGCTCTCATTCACTGCCTTGGCACACAAGAAAATAGCCAATTTTTCAAAATACTGGGGAGGGGTTTGTAGTATAATTCTTTTAAGATGGGAGTGCCAAAGTCTTCCCAAATGCTTGTATAAAGTTGTTAATTATGAACATTTCATCATCAGAGGATGGAGAGTTACGAAGAACATTACAGTCATTGGCATGTGGCAAAGCACGTGTACTGACCAAGACTCCAAAAAGCAAAGACATAGAAGACTGTGATAAATTCACCTGTAATGATGATTTCAAACATAAGTTGTTCAGGATCAAGATTAACCAGATCCAGATGAAAGAAACGGTATGCAAAACCCCTCAATTCTTGAGAGGGCAACCAGTTAAAATGCACATAACACTAATTGTGTCACACTGTCAGTGTGAATGTTTATACTGCTATAAGGGTTGTTAGTTTTGCAGGGTGGAGTACTCTTTTGGGATCCAGTGATTCCATGCTAAAGTATGGGCACAGATCTCGATTTAGAAATTGCCCCCTAACTAAATCATTATGTTTATTTAGCCACTTTTACCAACTATTCCATGGACTATTGAGTGTGCAGGACTGCTAAGCATAAAATTAACATACGGCTGTGGTTCACCCCCAGCATGGCAGCTTTTGTTATACTTTCTAAGTTTATTTTAGGAATTTTGCAATCATTTATCTCCCTCATCCTGGGTATGTTCTTTAGCTTGACAGGTTGAAGGACTGGTGATATTTGCTATTTTTGAAATATTTTCTTATCGTTTACCTTTCTCTCTTTATTTTTCCTGAAGACTGGTGTATAATAATATGTCCCTTATTCATTTTCACAAGTGGTCATTCTGGATATCCGAGCCTGGACAGCAGATTTTTGGCGTAGGAATATATTCTTTCATCACTCAATTTTTTATTTTTTTTTAAATTTTGTTTATATAATATCTCTTCCTCTCTTAAAACCAGAATCACTTAAGGATCAGAATGATATTTACCCCTCAACCCTTATCAGCTGCTACATCGTGTTACATCTGGATCATTGACCATGTTAAAATTAGCATGATACAGATGAGGATTACTGTCAAAACCTAGCTAACTGCACTAAAGAAAGCTGTCTTTGACAGTTGGGGACATTTTGAAAATTTAGTTTTTAATCCACATTAAAACCCATTCTCTATGGTGAATTAAACAAAAATGGTTTACTTTCAAAATGGAAATTAAATTTGATATCTATGCTAAAATATTTATTTGCCACAAATTTAATTCTCTAGTCCATCACTCTGGCTGTTGTCTAAGGCTAATTCATGCCATTCTCAACCAACCAGTTTCGCCTCTGCTTTCAAGATTCCCTTCATATGTTTTGCTATATTAAAGACACTGCAGAAGTAAAAAAAACTTGTGAAACGTTAGTTCAAAGTTGGTTTTTGTAAAAGTTTTTAATATCCCTTGACTAATTTTTACTCTGCAAACATTATTTCCATTTAATTCTAGAATTAGCAGGAGAGAACTGCAGATGCTGGTTTAAATCGAAGATAGACACAAAATGCTGGGGTAACTCAGCGGGACAGGCAGCATCTCTGGAGAGAAGGAATGGGTGATGTTTTGGGTCGAAACATCACTCATTCCTTCTCTTCAGAGATGCTGTCTGTCCAGCTGAGTTACTCCAGCATTTTGTGTCTACCTTTAATTCAGTATCAGTAAGGTTGGTGTGATTAACTTTCAAGTATTGCAACTTTAACACTTTCTTTCTTATAGATTGAAGAACAGGCCAGCACTACTGAGAGAGTGTTCCAAGATAGGCAGTATCAAATAGATGCTGCTATTGTTCGAATCATGAAAATGAGAAAAACTTTGAGCCACAATCTTCTTGTATCTGAAGTATATAACCAGCTGAAATTTCCAGTCAAGGTATACACTACAACCTTTTTGAATGTGGGTAATAGTATGTCAGGCACAAAGTTTGATGTAGAAAGGGTCTTTTGATAATTTGATTTTATTAACATAATTTTTCATCCTCTCGGAATCTGCCTTTTTGATAAAATACATCTATTGATGCTCCTGAACACATCATCAGTGATGTAATCTGGGGTCATTGGGTGTTTCGGGTCTTTCAACATCAGACACCTTCGCCCAGGCGACCCAGCCGTGGTTGATCAGACCACGACTTGTGTTCATGTGGCATTTGCTCCTCCCCATGGACCTTCTCTCCTGATCCAGAGCCATCTCGAGGCCTTCTCCGCTGCCTCTGTGGTGTTCTTGATGGCTCTTCTCCTCTCCACTCCATTGATGCCCAGTGCACTCAAGGCTTTGTAGAGCGATTGCCCTGCAAAACCTCTGCAGCCAACCTCGATGGGCATACACCTTGCCTTCCAGCCCTGCTTGCGGCAGTCTATGACCAGCTCTTCATACTTGGTCATCTTCCTCGCAGTTGCTTCAAGCACCTTCTCGACATCCTCGTCAAACTGATGCCAGACTGCCATCTTGCAGGCCTGAGGCCATTTGACTCAAACCTTCTCTGGAGAATTGTTCCGAGGGACTAGTTGCGCCACTTGGAGGCTTCGGGCTCAGTGGGGTAATTCCGGGCCCGGCTCCTCCTGCGTCTCACCAGGTAAAATACCTGTGCGATGCAAAGGAATAATCATCAGGCATGGTTTATTTGGGAGCAGGAGTGTGTTCATTCTAGGCAATCAGAATTTTCTAGATAAGAAACAAGTAATTTGCTAAAATGAAATCAGGATTAAACCACAATCGGCATCACGTTATTTTCTGCCATATAAGTAACATTTCACATTTCTTCTTTCAGCCTGCTGATCTAAAGAAAAGAATTGAATCTTTAATTGACAGGGACTACATGGAGAGAGACAAAGAAAATACCAACCAATACAACTATGTGGCGTAAACATTCAGATGAAGACAAACTTCTTCAAGCACTTCAAACCTTGGGTGGTCAATAGCTTAGTGCTATGATGTTAATCCCAGTAAATGAGTTTTTAGTTGGTATTGCCTAGAAATATATGGACAATGGCATTACTGAAATAACTTGGAGAGAACTTTGCTGAAGGAAAATGTGCCCACCCAGAGAGTACTTTGTGAATCTCTGCTAATGCTATTGGACTTCGACATGTTTGAGTTAGCAGTGGTCACCAAAAGCAAGTGCGGCCCCTCCCCAACTTTCAAACTAACTTGGTAATTGTGAAGAACAGATGCAATACTAAGCTGCACCTCATCAGTTTTGTCTTCTTGATTAGCCACATCATTTTTGAATCAATTTGAGTTGTGTCCATGTTTTCTTTGGAGGGACAGCTTGTTTTATTTTTCTCTTTTTCTTCTAAATGAGCATGTCTTCAGAACTACTTGATATCATTAGGCATCCCAACAGGTATCATCCACACTTGAAACAGAATTGAGCGAAGCCTAATTGCTCACTATTTCTGAAAGTTTTATGTTAACCTGATTTTCGTATTGCAATGAAATAATTGGTATCAATCCTTAGTTGTGAACATTATCTTTAAATGTTTTACTTTAAAAATATGGATTTTGTTCATTTTTGCCAGCAATTTTGACAACTAAAGGAGGTGCCAAAAGTAGAATGTGGGTAATAAACTATTGTCTGTAATACAGTGATGTCTGTTTTGTATTTTGACCCTGCTGGAAAATTCCAAAGCATTTGCCATGTTGTATTTATCATTTATCACAACAGTAATAGATTTAACCACTGAGAATGCAGCAACATTTGGAGATTTATGGCTGGACATAACTTTTATCAGAGTGTAGTCTGCAGAAATACATTTTTGTCTCAACCTTTGCTCAGCTTGGGTTGTGTAAAATCTTGATCATTTCCTGTATTATTAAACCTTATTTGGAGGAGAGGTAAAGGGAGAAGAACCTGATAAAATGCCTGTTAAACTGCTCTGGCAATTGTGAAAATTAAACATCAAATGAACAACAAGAGGCCTTTGTACTTACAAGCGAGCGGCAGAGGTGCACAAAGACTACTGTGGCTTTTCCATATGAAATTGTTATATATGTACATATGTGTCCCTTACCGAAAGTGAATGAGGTCCATATTCAAGGTTTTTGTGTTGAATAAATATTGAATAAATAGTTTTTGTGTAATAAGTCCAATTAATTTCCCTTTCTCTTCCCACATTAGCAATGGGTTTGGGAGAGTTTAATTGTTCAACTATATATACAAAATTGTTGGAGCTAAGAAAAGATTCGGTCTGGATAATGGGATTTTCACTTCAGGATAGTAACTTCTGCGGGAAAGACAATTTTACTTCTGGTTGCAAGCAGGATTAGGTTTAGATGTGTGTGTTCATCCATGGTTGAATTGCGTTGGTGCACAGAGGATTGTTAGCACCTGTGGCATTGTCCCTCAGCTGGCGAGATGGAATATTGCTAGATGGAAAAAAATCAATCTCCTGGTTCTGCATGATGCTGCCTCATTCCAGGTGCAATTCTCAATCCAATTTCTGTCAGTCCTTCCATTGTATGCATTCACTTGGTGAACTAGAATACACATTGTTTATCAACATTGGTTGAATTATAAGTTCTTTAGCCATCTGCGAGCCCACATCATATTTTATTATATGCATAGCAGAACTACCACCTGAACTGCTGAAGAGGCAAGTTCTTGAGAGGAAGACTCTGTCAAGAATTTGGGTGTGAGCGTTAATCACATTGAAGGTTAGGGGATTTGAAGCAATAATTTCAAGTACATTTAAATCCCTGCAAGACTTTGTTTTATATTAACTCTTGTACTATGTAGGAAATACAAAGCAAAAGGTGCCTTGGTGCGGCACGGTGGCAGAGCTGCTGCCTTACTGCACTTGCAGCGACGGAGACCCAGGTTCGATCCTGATTACGGGTGCTGTCTATATGGAATTTGTTCGTTCTCCCCGTGACCACGTGGGCTTTCTCTGATATCTTCGGTTTCCTCCCACACACCAAAGACACACAGTGCCCTCCCTAATGTTTGGGATAAAGCCCCATCATTTATTTATTGGCCTCTACTCCACAATTTGAGATTTGTAATAGAAAAAAATCACATGTGGTTAAAGTGAGATTTTAATAAAGGCCATTTTTATACATTTTTGTTTCACCATGTAGAAATCACAGCAGTGTTTATACATCGTCCCCCCCATTTCAGGGCACCATAATGTTTGGGACACAACAATGTCATGTAAATGAAAGTATTCATGTTTAGTATTTTGTTGCACATCCTTTGCATGCAATGACTGCTTGATGTCAACGATTCATGGGTATCACCAGTTGCTGGGTGTCTTCTCTGGTGATGCTCTGTCAGGCCTGTATTGCAGCCATCTTCAGCTTATGCTTGTTTTGGGGGTTAGTCCCCTTCAGTTTTCTCTTTAGCATATAAAAGGCACACTCAATTGGGTTCAGATTGGATGATTGACTTGGCCACTCAAGAATTGACAATTTTTTAGTGTTGAAAAACTCATTTGTTGCTTTAGCAGTATGTTTGGGATCATTGTCTTACTGTAGAATGAACCGCAAGCTAATGAGTTTTGAGGCATGTGAGCAGATAGGATGTGTCTATACACTTCAGAGTTCATTATGCTATTACCATCAGCAGCTGTATCATCAATGAAGATAAGTTAGCCAGTACCTTCAGCAGCCATACATGCCCAGGTCATAACACCCCCACCATTGTGTTTCACAGATTGAGGTGGTATGCTTAGGACCTTGGGCAGTTCCTTCTTTCCTCTCTGCTCTTGCCATCACTATGATTCAAGTTAATCTTTGCTCATCAGTCCACAAGACCTTTTTCCAGAACTGTGGTTGCTCTATTAAGTACTTCTTAACAAACTGTAACCTGGCCATCCTATTTTTGCAGCTAACCAGTGGTTTGCATCTTGCAGTGTAGCCTCTGTATTTCTGTTCGTGAAGTCTTCTGCAGACAGTGGTCATTGACAAATCCACACCCGTCTCCTGAAGAGTGTTTCTGATCTGTCGGACAGGTGTTTGGAGATTTTTCTTTATTATAGAGAGAATTCTTCTGTCATCAGCTGTGGAGGTCTTCCATGGCCTGCCAGTCCCTTTGTGGTTGGTAAGCTCACCAGTGCGCTCTTTCTTCTTAATGATGTTCCAAACAGGTGATGTTGGTAAGCCTAAGGTTTAGCTGAAGTCTCTTACAGTTTTATTCTTGTTTCTAAGTCTCATAATGGCTTCTTTCACTTTCATAGGCACAACTTGGTCCTCATGTTGATAAACAGCAATAAAAGTTTCCAAAGGCGATGGAAAGACTGGGGGAAAGACTAGGTGCTGAGAGCTCTCTTATACCTGCACTAAGGAGGCAATTAAACACACCTGAGCAACTACAAACACCTGTGAAGTCATGTGTTCCAAACATTATGGTGCCCTGAAATGGGGTACTATGTATAAATACAGCTATAATTTCTACATGGTGAAACTAAAATGTATAAAAATGGCCTTTAATAAAATCTGACAATGTGCACTTTAACCACATGTGATTTTTTTCTATTACAAATCTCAAATTGTGGAATACTGAGGCAAATCAATAAATGATGGGTCTTTGTCCCAAACATTATGGAGGGCACTATACATGTTTGTAGGTTAAATTACTTGGTATAGTGTAAATTGTCCCCTGTTTGCATGTAGGATAGTGTTAGTGTGCAGGGATCGCTGGTCAGTGCGTATCCGGTGGGCCAAAGGGCCTGTTTCTGTGCTATATCTCTAAACAAAAGTAACCTATTTAATAGTATGGGATTTCCAGGCAGAGCGATAGATTTAGTCTAGCAGTATTGACTTGCCATTGATTCAGAACACAATACTTAATCAATGTATATTAAGTCAAAATTTATCAATAGCATTGGGGTGTGGTTTTTAAATGTTGAATTAAAGGACTAACTATTCTTCTTATACAGTATTTTTCGTCTTCTATCATTCATTAATTACTTCCAATAAATTGACTAGGAATCTTAACAAACAAAAGTAGACCCGTTTTTGCACCAGTTGCTTCCTCAGGACGATCTTAACATTGGCATGCCCAAAGGTGGCGTTTACCATAGCTACATAGTTAATTACTCTGAAGAAGAGTTCCGACCAGCAAAGTCACCCATCCATTTTCTTCAGAGATGCATCCTGATCCGCTGAGTTACTCCAGCATTTTGTCTATATTTAGTTAATTACACATCCAGCATTTGTCATAATTGTGCAGATTTTGTTATGGTACACAGGTGGTCAGGCAGACTTCTGTAATTATCTTAACAGCTTCTGTGTTCTTGTAGGAATTTATGTGCGGTACAGAGATGGTTAATTCCCTGCAAAGCAAAATACCGCCAAAGTATTTTTCTGACATTATGCAGCTGTGATTTAAAAAAAATTCAAACTATCCATTTTCAAAAATCAAACTTTCCCTTAGCCTATCATTCAAGAGTAAAACAAGACTCTTATCTGAGCAGATTGTAATATCTAAACTCTTTTTTTAAAAAATTAAAAAAAGAGGGGAAATTCAACTTCCCAACATTGATTTATTGGTTTATGAAGGGGCAAGAAATGGAAACAGCTAGCATTCAATTTTGGTCATGAACAACTGGACATTTCAATTGATAGTCAAATGATGCAACAATGGTTTTGGTGCAATCCATGTAATGGAAGTGAAAGTTGAGTTTGAAAATCTGATTCTATGGTTCTACATCATTAAAAATCAGGATGCCAGCTACATGATATGGAATTGATACGGAATTTGAGATTATAACTGTAGGTGAACGAAGAAACTATTGGAAAGATAAAAATTCTGTTGTAACTTCAGTCACATTAAATTACATTTTTCTGCAGATTCTTTAGTTATTTCTTCAACCACAGGCTCTTTTATATCCCTTTAGCCACATATTGTGTTGCCCTTTCAGCCACAGATTTTGAAATGAATGGGGTTCCTTGATAATAATATTTTGACACTGAATTTACCCCAGAATTAAAGATAATCTATGGTTAATGCCAAGGCAATGATGGTATCCCAAACTGCACATTACAAGCGTCTAGGATGGAGTCTTGTTGATTAGCAAAAGGAATTCAATCCTGCACTTCAGATGACCTTGTCAGAATCATAAATTATATATACCTTCTATAATTTTGTGACCATCCTTTGTTATTCCACTTTGGCTTCTGTAGGATTTCTTATGCATAAGTACATCAAATGGACAAATGTTACTCGCTTATCATTTGGGAAGGTGCTGGGGAAGGACGATAAGTGATGATCAATTTTTTTTCTTCTGAAGGCTAAACAGACTGGGAATAATGAACTGGACCTGTGAATCAACAAGACAGATTTCTCATTACATTTACTTGCAAACCAGAATGTTGGTGTATTGTGGCTAGATGCTTTGGCAACCCATTGACAGAAATAGTTAAATATTTTCTCAATTTTTGGTTCAAGTCATTTTTCATTACATTTTTCATTACTACTCCCACTTTCTAATTCCATTTACTTCTGTGTATGTTTGTAAGGAAAGGCACTATTCTTACATACTGGTAGTTAAAGTTCCCACCCATCTGAACACTGGCTCTGGTTATATGAATGCAAGTAAATGAATGTTGAAACCAAGTGGGTGGATCATTATATTCCTGACTGATGGAACAATTCCACGTTGCTATATGATCTCCTGCTCTGCATTTTGTAACTTGCATTCTTGTGTCTATTTTTTCTTGTCTAGCTTTGGAAGCACGTTTAATCAGTCTCAAGTCTCTAATCTGGACCCAAGCCACCATCCTTCAGTCCAAACTAATTTGAATTCACCCGGGCCTGGTTCGTTTGTGATGTAAGTAGCCTTCTTCCAGCAACATAATTATACTTGGCACTTTCCGTAACCATGCTAAAGATGATGATATTTTGTTTTCACCGCACCTTTCTCACAAAATTCCTTCTGTCGCTACATGAGCATTTGTAGAGCTGTAAGCTCTCAACCACACATCCTCCATAATCAGCATAGCTCCCAGAAAAAGAACACATTTGGTTCCCCTGACACTTGATTTGATTAGCGTAGACTTATTGTAAATAGTGGTTGATAGTCGGCGTGGGCCGAAGGGCCTGCTTCCACGCTGTATTTCTCTTATCTACCAGCAGGTGACAGTGTAAAAGTTGGAGAACAACTAAACCTTTCCAGAATGGAAAGGTGAGATCATATTAGTATGGCCAGCACAGTGGCATTGCTGGTAAAGCAGTGCCTCACAGCCCCAGAGACTCTGGTTTGATCATGACTTTGGGTGCCGTCTGTGTGGAGCTTGCACGTTCTCCCTGTGACCACGTGGATTTCCTATGGGTGCTCTGATATCCTCCCACTTCATAAAAATGTGCAGGTTTATAGTTTAATTGGTCCTCTGCAAAATTACCCCTAGTGTGTAGGGGAGTGGATGCAAAAGAGGGCTGACAGAAATAGTGTGAACAGGTGATCGATGGTCAGCATGGACTTGGTGGCTGTTTCCACTAAACTAAATAAATACTGTGGATCAATTGTGAACTTCTATGGTAGGTGGATGGATGGATAGCCGGGGCAAGGTTGGCTGGGGAGGTGATGACGGTCAAGCATGGGGTATGTTGGTGGTTGATGTCAGATGGGTGTGGGTGTAGGAATACAGTAGGTAGGGTCTAATGTCCTGTATTTTAGGAAGGTATGTGGGAAGAATGTGTTGGATGAGTCACGGCACGGAAACGGACCCTTCGGCTCTTTGTCCATGCTGACCGAATAGGTGTTCTGGGTTAGTCCCATTTGCCTGCATTTGATCTATATCTCTCCAAACTCTTCCTGTCTACATATCTTTCCAAGATAGACAAAAGTGCTGGAGAAACTCAGCGGTGCGGCAGCACCTATGGAGCGAAGGAAATAGGCAACGTTTCGGGCCGAAAACCTTTCTTCAAGGGATTCGGCCTGAAACGTTGCCTATTTCCTTCGCTCCATAGATGCTGCCGCACCCGCTCAGTTTTTCCAAAACTTTTGTCTACCTTTAGATTTTCCAGCATCTGCAGTTCCTTCTTAAACATTATGAATACGTATCTTTCCAAATTGATTTTGAAAGTGTAATTGTACCATCACTGTAATTTCCTCTGGCAGTTTGTTCCAGATATTGATGATCCTCTGAGTGAACGCTATATTTATAACAACTTCGATTTGGATCTTGAAAAATGGCACCAAAACATCTTGACTCTTGTATACTGTACTCTTCTTATGCACTTGTACTTAACTAAGATTGTGCTTATGTATAGTAATACTTTTACTAAACTAAAAAATAATTTCATTGTACCTCGATACATGTGGCAATAGAGTTCTATTGAATGATCCACTTTTGCAACCAGCTCAGCTCAGTTTAGTTTATTGTCACGTGTACCAAGGTACAGTGAAAAGCTTTTGTTGCGTGCTAACCAATCGGCAGGAAAACAATACATGAATACAATTGATCTATTTATAGTGTATCAATGCATGATAAGGGAATAATGTTTAGTGCAAGGTAAAGATCAAGGATAGTCCGAGGGTCACCAAAGAGGTAGTCAGTAGTTCTGCACTGCTCTCTGGTTGGGGTAGGATGATTAATTGCCTGATAACAGCTGGGAAGAAACTGTCCCTTAAGATATATTCAATATATTATCATTCAGTTTATTCAATATTCTTTCAATCATCATTCAATACGATATCATTCCCAATTTACACCAGCTCGAAAGTGATTATGCCATCAGTTATATATTTTCCCTTTTCTGCTTTTTACAGGTACACTTACTTTGTTACTCTATCTGAAGAAGGATCCTGGACTGAAACGTCACCCATCCTTTTTCATCAAAGATGCTACCTGACCTGTTGAGTTACCCCAGCATGTTGTGTCTTTCTTTGTTATTCCCTGAATTGTTCTTCTTCTGCCACTCGCTGGCACATGCATCTTCCTGTTCCTCTTGCCCCAAAAATGCAGCTTTCTTTCTTGATCCATTTGTCCAGCCACTCAGTCTCCTGCTTTGTCCGGCTATTCAAATAGTTGCACCAATGAGATTTTGCTTTTTAAATTTTCCCAGTAGTAACTGAAACTATAGGATATGAAACATTTTATTTGTATAGCTGTGTTCTGCACTGTTGCCCCTGATAACTAAAAAGTTATTTCCAATGTCTCTGGTATAATTTACCTTGATATTAGAGTCATCATTTGATGTGACATTTAAAAGGGATTTGTACTCAAATGTCACACATCCATGTTCTCCAGAGGTACTTCAGCACTTTGTCTTTTTTTGTAAAACCTCTGCTCTAGAGTGTCATAGTTAGAGAGATGTACAGCACAAAAAATGGCCCTTCAGCTCAGTCCATTAAATTTACCTGGCTGCAGCTGTCCTATTTTCTACCATTTGGTCTGTATCCTGTGTCTTGCTATTGAAGTGTCTGTCTCAATGTTTCTTAAATGTAATGATTCTATCCAATTTAATCCACTTTCTCTGGCAATGAGTTTTGTGTTTCAGTTACTTTGTGTTTTAAAAAAAGAACCCTCGGTTACCCTTTAAAACTCCTTTCTCTTATCTTAACCCTAGGCCATGTTTTTGTTACCCCTATCTGCACATCTTACATTTTTGTATATCTGAGGGTGAGCCACCTTTGTTCCATGGAAAAACAAGTTTAGCCTATCTATCTCTGTAATTAAAGTCCTCCAATCCAGGCAACATCCTGATGAATTTCCTCTGAATTATCTCCAGCACAATTACATTCTTCCCAGAGTGTGGTGATTCGAAGTGTGTTCAAATACACACTGGATTCAATCAGAGGGTCAGGCAAAGGACGCTAGTGTCCTTGTCATGATTCATGCCGAGCAGTTGTGCAACAGAGGCCTCTGATCTATGGGCTATTCTTAGAGGTACAGGCGGAGGTGGTCATGAGTGCTGCTGGAAGATCATCCGTTCAGGGAAACATGATCTTTGGTCTGCCTGTAACTCACTGGTCTTCCAGCACAGTGAAATGCCTTTAATGGAATGGTGCCAACTGGCACGTTTAAGACTGCAGGAGTACATGCTGGCAGATGCACTGAAGCTTTGTGCAGCTAATATGAAGGCTCTGTGTGGAAGGATAACAGAAGGTATTGGGTACTGAGGGGCTAGATCCAATGGGAGGGGGGTAGCAACCGCAGAGCATGTCATAACAGTACTATATCCAAAAGAGAGGTGGGTTAAAAGCACTATGCATAAAACCAGCAACGCAGAATGTGTGGACTGTTGCTAAGAAAGTAAGCTGCTTTGGACTTATTTATTTTATATATATTGAATAACGTTTATTTTTTAAATAAAAACTCCAAATACTTTCCAACCACATACTATTGTCTCCAATTGAGATTATTTGCTGAACTTTGTTTCGACATCACCACCTACATTAAATGCTCGATGGCATGAATGTGTTCTACATTTCTACAAGGTCCATTTCTACAAGACTTCAGCACTGTATAACTGATCGAGAATGGTACACTACAGAGGTTTGTTTTACCCTCAAGTCATTGAGGGGCTGAAAACATGTCACAACAATTCGTGCTCGAGCATCCTTCACGTAGAACAAAAGAGCGCAAAATGTCTACGTTTTCAGATTATTAAAAACTAGTTTTGTGTTTATAACTGCTGCTGCATTATCACTAAGTGCAGGATGCGTTAATAAGCAACATCACATGCAACCATGAATCAGCTCCACATTCTAACTCGTGATCATGTTGTTATTGCCAACACAGCAGGTAACAACAGTGCGGGGACAAAATCTGGCATCAATCACTCACTCATTTGGTTATAGACGCAAAAAGCTGGGGTATCTGCTTTAACAGCCAAGCTGCGCCAGCGTTTTGTGTGTGTCTTTGCTGTAAACCTGTAGTTCGTTCCTATCGTCATCTAGTTATGTTGATGAAGGTTAGTTAGAACTTGAATTGCAGCCAAAAAAGTGCGTAGGAAGCAAGTGGAGACGCTGATTTACGTCGAAGATCCACACCAAACCGCAGCGTTGCTGCTTGCGTAGGAAAGAACTGCAGATGCTTGTTTACATCGAAGATAGACAAAATGCTGGAGTAACTCAGCGGGACGGGCTGCGTCTCTGGAGATGAGGAATGGGGTCCGTTCCTTCTGTCTAGAGACGATGCCGGTCGCACTGAGTTACTCCTGCATGTTGTGTGTGCGTTCATTTATCTGCAGCGTCGCTGCTTTGCATCGGTGTTGCCCCGGGAGCGCGTGACCAAAGTCGCTCTAGTATCTCTGCGCGTGACTGCGCCAGCCCGGGCACCGCGAGGCACCTGATTGGACAATGTCGGAGACCGGCGCGTCCCGATTGGTTCGATGGACCCACAGTGGCTGCGCCTGTGCGCTGATAGGTCAGAGGCATAGGTCCGATTGGTCAGAGTAGCGTTGGCGGGTGATTGGCAGTCCCGGCGCGTGGTGGGTGGGGAGGGGGGGCACCAGTCACGTGAGCGGCGGCGGCGGCGGCGGTTGACGGGCTCGAGGAGCCGGGATCTGCTTGTTTGAGGAGGCCGCTGTGGGCATCAGCAGCGATTTATACTCCGCTCTGTGATCTGTGGGCTTCAGTGTTTGAGGCGGCGAGACAGACCATCGCTGTGTGGAGGCGCTCGCTTGCGCTTGCGGCTGAGGCTGAGAGGGCTCTTCGTGCCGGGTTCTGCCTGAGGCGGCCGGACCTTCGCCGTGTCCCGGCGGCGCCGAGCGGTTCACAGTGTTGAGGAGGGCCGTCGTCTTCTCCATCCCTTCAACCATGCTCCACCTCGCCGCCCTCCTCCTCCTCCGCCTGCTTACAGGTGAGCTTGTTCTTGGTGGGGTAGTGATCAAAGATCATAGGGCTCCCGCTATAGGATCTTTGGCAGTGATGGCCGAATCAGTGTGTGACGGCCCGGCTGAGAGGGGACAGCCCGGCGGCGGCACCGTCGTTGTTCGCTGGCTCCACTCCCCCGGTGCTGCAGGCATAGCAGATACTCTCTCGCCCAAGGTTTTCTCCATTCGTGTGTACGTTTCCACTCCACGCCGTCCTTTTGCAGGCGGCACCGCTCTGCGCGCTCAGAAGTCCTGAGATGTTCGTATCTCGGGATTAGCCATGGATAGATCCGGCTGCTGGCTGGCATTTCCAGCGCTGGCACCGTCTGTCTATCTGGGCTTCAACGCAGTGGGTGGTCAAACTTCACACTTTTTGCATTCTTTGTTTTTAGTGTTATATCCTTCTATTTGGGCGAAATATAATTGCATCACATTGAGAGAAGTGGTAAGCTCCAAGAGTTGGGGGAAACGAGACACGATATACACTGAGGGTAAACACAAAATACTGGAGTAACTCATCGGGACAGGCAGCATCTCTGGAGAGGAGTGGGTGACGTTTCGGGTCCATTTGTGCATCTCCTTATGTTGCCTTTTCTCTTGCATTTTATTTTGTGGAAATATTTATACCGCGATATAATTTGCAATAAATGAAAATAGATTAAACTTACCCAATTTTACCTAAGACTGCTCCTATCCTTAAAATCGATTAACATGCTGACTATGTATATTTTCTAGTTTTTGATAAAGAAGATGACTTGACAGTGCAAGTTTTTTTTTGGCATCGAGTAGAATAATTCTTGGCTGTTTCTCCAATTACATTTATATTTGGCCAACTGTTTGACATTTGAAGTTAACTTTATTCACATTTTTTTCAAAATACGAGTTAATGGAACATTGTTGAAAAATGTAAATCCATATCTACAGGAGGAAGGAACAAGACTTTGGAAGTGCCAGCATATTTTGCGGTGTTGTAGAATTTGGAAGAATGTCTTAGATTGAAGTGCGGCATTTGATTCTTATAGATATTGGTTTTGCATTGGGAAGGTCTATTAAATTGTGTGAATTTTGCTGGGTGATGTTTACTGGAGATGCTGTTTCAGTTGTTTATTGCTTTGTTCTATTTCTGGCATGGCTACTAGATTTTATTTTCAGCTTTTGTCTAGATTATCAGCTTGTGCTGCAGTAAACATGTAATTGTTTTGGAAGACATCATGTTTCCTGTGTCACAAATACTGAGATTTGTTTTGTATCAATATGGCTTCCATCTGCATTAATCAAGTCTTGGGTGTGGTGAGAATCTAGGATTCTGGAATGGAATATTTGTGCTGCTTAATCATGTATCGCTTGCTGGAGAAGTGTACTGTAACCTCGGCTGTGAGTTCTACCTTTTGGGATTTTTCAACCAGATAAATGGGGTTAATTATTTAATCTGGATGAATGTTGCATTTCAGGTGTATGTAAAAGGTAACATTTTCACTAACTTGGCTTGTAATTCTTAATAAAGCATCTTGTTTATTCAGTTGCGGGCATATGACTATCAACATTTAGCAAGGGAGCGGAAGTGTAATGTGCTAGTTTTTATTTTTGCCCTAATTGTGCTGGTTGAAGGCATCAGCATTCATTGCTGAAATGAGCCCCACGTTTAAGTGGGACTTGAACTCCCTTTGCTGTTGGAATCCAGATATGCTGTCTGACATTGTCATTGTGCTAAGCTTTGCCACTGGCATTCTTAGGTTGGATTTGGCATGTGATCTGTGACTCAATAGGGATTGAGTGTAAAAGGGGATAGCAAGTTTGAATGATTTTGCTTTGGTGTAATGTTTTTAAGACCTTGGATAAATTGCTTTATTCAGAGCCATGTTCATACAGAACAGAAACAGCCAACCGTAATTCATATATTAGCACTAATCCAGCATTAATCCCCTACTGAAGAAGGGTCTTGACCTGAAACAACACCTATCTATTCCCTCCACTGATGCTCCCAGATCCACTGCGTTACTCCAGTATTTTGTTTGCTCAAGATTCCAGCATCCCCCCCCCCCCACACACACACTGTATACACGAGAGGCATTTGCAGTTGCAGTAGCCAATTAATGTACCAGCCTTCATTTTTCTGGATGTGGGAGGAAATTGTGTCCTCAAACAAGGCCTACTGGTCACAAGGAGAATGTGCAAACTCCACCCAGAGCACCAGAGGTCAGGATTGAATCTAGGATGTTGTAGCTGAGAGGATGTAGCTCCACTTGAGTAAATATAAATATCTGCCAAATTTTAAAACGTGCAGCGAACATGGCCTTTTAATGGCATTTGCCCTGTGGCCTCCTCACTAACCACCCAAGTCCTAGGTGGGATCTTAACTACAGTGCCCTCCATATTGTTTGGGACAAAGACCCATTATTTATTTATTTGCCTCTGCACGCCACAATTTGAGGTATGTAATAGAAAAAAAATCACATGTGGTTAGAGTGCACATTGTCAGATTTTATTAAAGGCCATTTTTATACAATTTGGTTTCACCATGTAGAAATTACAGCCGTTTCAGGGACCATAATGTTTGGGACGCATGGATTCACAGGCGCTTGTAATAAGCGAGTTCGATATCATGCGCTCGCAATGAATCATGGGATTTGTCGAAGGTCTTTCGGGATAAACAAAGAGCGTTGCTAGTGATCGTGAACCCTGCGCTGTATAAAGTGTGTGCATGTATTGGGCGAAACTCATCTAGCATGTTTTTATCAATTATTTGCAATATCACTTTCCCTAACATTTTATCTCTCCCTGGTACATGAAGAATTATTAAAAAACTACGCAGAAGATATGCAAAACAAGATCCTGACATGCATCCCGGAACTAATCCAGACACATACAGTATAACTATTAGTAAATAGGCATTGTTGCTTGAAAAAACAAATTATCTTAAAGACTAGATGCTGAGAGCTCTCTTATACCCGCATTAAGGAGGTATTTAAACACACCTGAGCAACTACAAGCCGTGTGTTCCAAACATTATGGTGCCCTGAAATGGGGGGGGGGGGGGGGAGGAGACACTATGCATAAACACAGCTGTAATTTTTACATTGTGAAACCAAAATGTACAAAAATACTAATAACATTTAATGAAATCTGACAATGTGCACTTTAACCATATATGATTTGTTTCCTATTACAAATATCAAATTGTGGAGTACAGAGGCAAATAAATAAATGATACGTCTTTGTCCCAGACATGGAGGGCACTGTACATGGTGATAATAAAACTGTTTTGCAAAATAAGTACGATGTAAGAGATGTGAAGTTCTGAGTTGAAATGTACATGTTGCAACTTGGCAAGTTCTGGATTTCAGTTCACATCAAATCTGGTTGAACATAAAGTTGAACTTCTGATCAAAATGATCTGCAAGTGCAACAACATCTTAGTTACACACCAATGGAGGCAGTAAATTATATAATGTTGCACAGACGGTGAAAATATCATCAATATGTAGAACTAAAATGATGGGTAAAGTGTTTCTCAGGATGTTAAACAACTTTTGATGACCTGTGCATTCAACATGAATGCAGACATTGGCAACCTTCTTGGTTTTGTATACTTTTTTTGCGGCGGCCACAATCCGATCTGTATGTACTGTGAACATTTTTAGTCAGATATTTAGCATGAAAATAGTGATCACGGATAAACAATTACACAATACGGATAATGATCATGTTGCCGATATCGGGGCCTAATTAACTTATTTTGCAACATCAGATTAAAATTAAATTACACCAAAAACTAGATAAGATGTTATATAGATGTCCTATATACCTTTTGTTTTAGCGTGAACTTGCAATCTGTGATTTTAAAGGCCTTGAATTTGAGCCCCGACTTTCAAATCCAGCGATTCAATAGATCAGCAACATGATTTAAAAAAAAAAGGGAACAGATGACAGAATGGGATTTCCTCTACACCGTGAGCCTGTTGTAAGAGGAAACCCCTCCCTGACAATGTAAAACCTGCAGTTTACTCGCCCCCCCCCCCCCCCCCCCCCCCCCCCCCCCCCCCCCCCCCCCCACTAAAGCCTCTCGAGTCCCGCGCACAGCAGTCAGCAGATCTGGAGCACCACTGATGGCAGGGATTGTAACAATGCTGCACCTAGTTAATAGTTTTGAAAGCAGTATTTTCTTACCTCGAAGAAACAAAAGTGGAAAATACGTATGAAACTCAGGTAAAAAAAATTATCGTTCGAAATGTATACACACAGTAACTCAGGTATGTTTAATTGTCTCCTTAATGCAGGTGTAAGAGCTCTCAGCACCTATCTCACAATGCAATACAATATTTATTCAATGTCATTTGAACCTCAGTGAGGCTCAAACAAAACTCTGTTTCTACAGCCATACAAACAAAACAATTCCTACAAGACACACAAACAATTCAATTCACACAAACATCCATCGCAGTGAATCTCCTCCTCACTGTGATGGAAGGCAAAGTATTTTCTCTCCCCTGTGCACCATTTTTCTCCTGATGTTGAAGCCCCAGGCGGGCGATGGTAAGTCCCACGGCCATTAAGGCCGCGCCGGACGATGTACGGCCCCGCTCCAGGTCTAAATGTCTCAAAGTTGGAGCCCCCGGTGGGCGTTGGAATGTCCCGCGGCCATTAAAGACGCGCTGGACGATTACGGCCCCACTTCGGGTCGTTCCAACCCCGTGACACGGGCTGGAGAAGTTGCCGTTGCGCGTGCTCTGAAAAGTGGTCTCCCACTCGGACCCGAGGGTCTTTCTAGTCTTTCCATCTCCTTTGGAAAATTTTATGGCTGTTTATCAATTTGAGGACCAAAGTTGTGCCAATGAAGGTCAAAGAAGCCATTATGAGTGAAAATAAGAATAAAATTGTTGGAGACATCGACAATGGCGGAGCAGATTGCCATCCTTTGAGGAGATTTCCATTTGTGCATTCTGGAATGAGCGGAATTCCTTGTCCAGCTTGGGACTGTTCGGCCATCCCTGAGTGACAAAATGTCGTACCTTCGACAAAATGGGGTCTGTGCTCATGTAGTTGATGACCGTCTTTGCGGAGACGGGGAAATCGGCGAAGACCCGCATGTTGAGCAAGTTCACGTCCATCTCAATTTCAATAATTGCCTCCTCTTTATTGAACATCAGGTCAGGTCCAATCGGTAGATGAGTCAGTGCATGGACATTGGCATGCTTGGCAGACTGTCGGTAAATGATGTGGTAGTCATATCCCATCATGATCAGGGCCCAATGTTGTAGACGCTGCAACGTCATGACAGGCAAACTTTTCTCTGGACTGGAAGTAGTCAGCAGCGGCTTGTGGTCGGTGATGAGCTGGAAATGTCGCCCACTCAAATATTGGTGGAACTTCCGGACACCAAACACGATCGCCAGTGCTTCTTTCTCCATTTGACTAGTTATTCTCGGTGGTCGTCGCTGTTTTGGATGCGAAGATGATTGGTTCTTCCTTGCTGTTTGTGAGATTACAGCTCCAAGCCATAAGGCAATTCATCGGTGGCCGGCCAGTGAGATCGGCTTTGATGGGTCACAGTGGACCAAATGCGTCTTCTGGGCGAGCATCTCCTTCAACCTGATGAATGCATTGTCACACTCTTTTGACCAGTGCCATTCGACCTCTTGTTTTTGCAAGTTGTTCAATGGTGGGCACTAAGTCGAAAGTGCCGGTATGAACTTGCCATAGTAGTTCATCTTTGCAAATGAAGCTTTCAAGCTGCTTCACATTTTCGGACGTCGGCTATTTCACAGTGTCGTCCACTCTTTCTTCCGATGGCTTCAGACCACTTGCCGAGATCACATGTCCGAGATATGTGACCTGTTGTCGGAAGAATGCGCACTTGTCCATGTGCAACTTCATGCCGTAGTTGTTCAGTGCCGTGAGGACCTGTTTTAGGTTCTGCAGGTGTTTATCCTTTGTCCGGCCGGTGACAATTATGTCATCCAGGTAGGCGGCTACGTACGGAATCTTGGCAACCAGATTGTCGACCAGTTTCTGGAAGATGGCTGGTGCTAGTCCAAACGACAATCGGTTGTATCTGAACAGTCCCTTGTGCGTGCTAATCACGAGCAGGTTTTTTGTCTCGTTGTCCAGTTCTACTTGAAGATACACGTCAGACATGCCCAATTTCGATAAGTACGGTCCTCCTTGCAGCTTGATGAATAGCTCGTCCTCTCTTGGTATGGGGTGTTGATCAATGTGCAATTGAGCGTTTACAGTGACTTTGTTGTCGCCACAGATGCGCACCTTGCTGCAAGGCTTCTGAACGACAACTATGGGTGTGGCCCATTCTGAATGGTCCACATGGGTGATAATTTCCATTTCTTCAAGACGGCAGAGTTCCTTGTCGTAGGTGTCCATCTGACTGAAAGGAACTGGTCTTGGTTTGAAGAACTTGGGGATGGCAACGTCTTTGAGTATGAGCCATGCCTTCATCTTTGTGCAATGTCCGAGTCCAGGCGCGAAAACGGCTGGAAACTGGTCAAGAACCTTCTGCAGGTTGTTCTCGCACTTGCTGACCATGTTGCAATCCAGGGTAGATGACAATGCCATAGTTGATCCATACAAGGCGTTCATGTTAAGCTTGAAAGCATGGATCCAGTTGATGGCGCACAGGGATGTACCTGCTTTGCCAACGACAATCAGCGGCAACATCTGTATCATACCATTACAGGAAAGGGCGACAGTGCATTTGCCTTTCGTGGGAATGGGTTGTCGTCCATATCCGAAAAGGCGGATATTGGCCTGCTACAGTTTTGGCGATTCGATCCTCTCCCAGATGTCCTGATCCATGAGTGACACAGCCGCACCAGTGTCCACCTGGAACTGTAGATCGAAGTTCGAGATCGTGGACACACCGAGCACTTCAATAGAAATTGTCTCTGCGATTTGGTCGACTTTGTTTTGCGCTTTCTTGCCCTTTCTCAGATTTCCTACAGATTGACACATTGCCTGGAGATTACCTTTTCGGTAACGGGCATAACAAAAGGACTCGATATACGGGCACTCACGGTGATGAGCAGTTCAGCCGCATTAGTAGCAGGGTTTAGATCCTCCCCCCACAGGGAGACTGCTCTTCTGAAACTATCCCTCCTTCTCTGGATTTGCTCTGGGTCGATCAAGTGGTTTCTGACGTTGCGGACGAGTCTGACGAACTGTATGCACCTCCAGAGGGAGCTTCAACGCTGTTTTGCTGGCCATTTTGTGCAGTTCTTTACTTAGCAGCACGGCCATCTTAGCGCACTGCGGCACATTCTTCAAAGAGGCATCCGATTCCTTGAGAATCGCCTGCTGGATGAATGCATGCCTGCAGCCCATGACCAGTCTATCCCGCAACGCATTGTCTTGGCACTTTTCGCAGTATTGAGCTTTAAAATCACATGCCCTAGCATTGGTGTGAAGTTCGGCAAGAAATTCAGTGATCGGTTGCTGTTCCTGTTGCACCGTCCGGTAGAAATCGAGGCGAGCTGCGAGGAAATTTTGGCTTTCTTCAAAATGCAGCTGCAAGGCCGTTGTGATTTCAGCATATGAAACTTCTGTAAGTAAATTTTGAAGTAGTGCAAATGTTTCTGGAGACATTGATGAACACGAGCGCCTTCCTCCTCAGGTCAGTCGTGATTGCCATACTTTCAAAATAAAACTCAGCGCACATTAAATCACTCTCTAGATCGAAACGATCGAATTGCCGAGTCATGTTAGTTTTAGTACACTACACAACTCAAACGCTTTTCAAAAAATAGGCTCTTTGGACGCAATCCGAAGTCTCCGTATTCTTTCGTGTTCTTGTTCTATGTCTGTATAAAATCTGAGAGTCTTTAAGGTACAACAGAAATCTTTATTACATTAACTCAATGCTGGCAGCAAGACAACTCAAAATGGTTGCAACCACACGATCTGACTGAACACTCTGTGTACAGACAGAGATAATTATATACATAACATCTCCCTTTGTCCTGTGCAGCGCCACCTGTGCAGCAATGGGTCCTCCCACCCCACACAGTTCACCAAACATCACAGATTTTGAGTTTAATTGAGAATCTTTTGAGTGAATGTTGTCAAATTAGTTATGTTGTAAAAATGACTAACCAATTCAACTTTGATCTTGCTGCAGCCAGGCAACAAAAGTACTTGAATTTTTCCCTGGTGTGGAAGAACAGCATTCAACAGACGAATGGGCAATCATTGATCCTGTAACTTTTTAAATGAACGCTGAATGAAACTCGCTCAAATAGGCTAATTATTTCCATTGTGGGAATGCCAATCTATTGGCATCTCATATTCATGGCCATTTGGAATAGTCGGGTTTGGATCCACTGATTAATTTAGGCACGTAGCCAGATTCAGATTTGTTTATTGTCATAAGCATCAGAGTGCAATGAAATTCCTTATTCAAATGAAGCACAGTAAACAATAAATAGAATAATGATAAATAAATGACAAGGCCAAAACAAGAGTGCAAGATTGTAGTGCCATCTGAAATACCGCAAATACATATTAAAATACAATAAATGAATAACCAAATTGGGTTGAGGAAAGAATACCTGGCTCACCCTTTGGGAAGAGGGTGTGAAAGAAGTGATTAGTTCCGGAGTCTAATAGCAGTCAGGAAGAAGCTCCCCTTGACTTTGGATGTCTGCACTTTCAAGCTCTTGAATCTTCTCCAAGAAGGCAGAAAAGGGAATGGCAAGGGTGGCAAGCATCACTGAGGATACTCCCTGCATTTCTGATGCAGCCCAATATGAAGATAGACTGGGTTGAAGGAAGTGACGTGCATGTGAACTGCTTCATTCATCTCCCTCTCGAGTTCAAGACATACCATCCTGTCAGAATCGTTTACGTAACCTATCTGTTGAAGTTCCAGAGAATCCTCATGCACATGCTGAATCTTCTCGGATGCTCAAAGAAGTAAATTATGTTGATGTGTTTTCTTGATCAATGTGAAGGGACCAGGTTAGTTTGCTGGTGGTGTGGATGTCGAGGATCTTGAAATTGTTGACACTCTATACAGCAGCTCTGAGGACAGGGTTGTTGTGTTCACTCCCTCTCTTCCTTGGGTCAATAACAAAATTATGTTGACTTTTTTACATTTAGGGCTAGGTTGCCCTGACCACAATTTCACAGGGGTTTTGATCTCTTCTTTTCCCTAATTCATCTCATTGTTGCTGATCTGGCTGACAACAGTGGTATTATTAGCAAATGTAAAAATTGAATTGACTTTGCACTTTTCTATATATTTGTGGATGTACAATGAGTAGAGCAAGGGTCTGAGTAGACAACCCAGTGTTGAGGATCAGGTGGTGGAAATGCTGGACCAATTCTAACCATTTAAGGTCTGCCTGTCAATATTTACAGGAACCAGGTTCAGATGAAGGCCAGGGTTCAGAAGTATAGACCTTATTCAATATTATGGTGTCGAAGGCCGAGCGGCAATCAATGAGGAGCATCCTAACAGGTGTTCCTATTGTCAAGTTGATCCAGAACAGAATGAGATGGCGTCCTCCCCATTATAGGTGCACATGCTTGACAGGGGTATCCAAGCCTGACTATTACCAATGCTTTCCGGTTAGTTTTCTTTGGCCCATTGCAATGTTTCTTGAGAACACAAGAACTTTGATGCGTAAATTAAGTTTGTAGATTTGCCTATTGGATTGTTGTTCCTTGGTGACTAAGTGACTGCTTATTTTCAGGATTTTCCCTGACTGAAGCAGTGGAGATTAAAGTCCACGACAACAATAACAAAACCTGCCTATATGCAAATTTATCCGTCAACTTCACTATTGTTTATGAGGGAAATGGAACAATGGTAAGTTATGTAATTTTCTATTTGCTTGTAACAAACAGTAAGATTGGAAAATTGTTTGTTTGTTCATGGCCCAATTATGGCTAGTATAATTTATTTCTATTGCTTTATTTTGGAATGAGTTGGGAGGGAAGGTTTATTTGGGAATTGAACTCCCATTTGAAAACCAGCACCCTTAGAGGTTTCAAAGCAACACAGTTAAACTGAGGTCTGAAGAAGGGTTCCGATCCAAAACATCACCTGTTCCCTTTCTCCAGAGATGCTGCCTGACTCGCTGAGTTGCTCCAGCACTTTGTGTCTATCTTAAGTTAAGCTCAATTTGTAATAGCTACCAGACTAAAAAAAGACTTAAATAGGTTTTTTTAAAAAAAAATTAATGGAAGAACTGAGAGGACGCAAATTGTTTAACTCAATATCATGTAGTTAGGAATAAAATTCCTTGCTGTCAAGTCATTTGTCATCTTTAATAATAAATAGTAGTTTCTGAAATGCAGCGAATGGTGCTGGGTGCCAATTATTTTCTGGAAATGTAGCAATTGAATTATATCGTCTAAAAAGACCATTTAGACCTGTGAATCTCCAATGCAACACGTTTTTGCTTTATGGTTAAATAGTTATGTGATACTCAAACTTTCCCTATTTAAAGAAAAAAAACTGGAATCTTTTGAATCTCGTCTATAAAAACTGCAAATTGTCACAATCTTGGTTATCTCTGCAAAAATATGTTTTTTTTCCATTGTGTCAATTGGAGACTGCATTGCCAAACTCACGCAAGTGTACACCATCTCGCATCTACATTTATGGATCAATCATTCCCTTACAGTGCGGGAGGATGACATTAGAATGGATGAGAACTGATGATGCTCTATGCCTTAATTTGAATTCATGCTATTTTAAAGTATCCCCAATGATGAACATAGCTGACTAGATGCCCCGTTTATTGGGTGGAGGAAATGGAGTGACCACCATTTGCTACTCCTAAACACTTTCCCCATCACATTTAAATTGACTTATTTTCAATCCAATTGATTTAATAGTAGTTCCCTGACAGTTCCAGTCTGAATGTGTTGTGTATATATTGCCTTTAATGTGTCAAAAGAAGTTGTGGGGTATTTGACCACAACTGTATCTTGATATTCTATTAGATCATTGTTTTACATTCAACCATTTTACATCCCGCTATTTGTCTTTATTTGAAATCTTAAAAAGTGAGGATTTACCTGATACCTTTGCCTTATAAAGGTCTCCTGAACACTGTTCAGGATGGGTAATGGTTAAATAAACAAGTTAAATATAAACCTTTTTTGACAATTTTGCTGGTAAACCTTTTTAATCCAATATCGTAGAGTTTGTTGCAGTGTGTCCCTGAACTAAGTGTGTTTTATCTGGTTCACTGCTTGTCCAGTTGAGCTGTTGTGGCATAGCTGTTGTACCATCATTGTGCCCAACCTTATTCAGATTTTTTTTTGTGTGTGTACTTCATTTAGAAAAATACAACTTTTACACTGCCTAATTCATTGTCGTCAAATGGAAGTGTGTGTGGCGATAATAATTCAGCTCCTTTGTTGAAAATGGACTTTGGACCTGGTCATTCCTTGAGCCTAAATTTCTCCCACTCTGCTGGACTATTCAGAGGAGATGTGTTGACCTTCACGTACAACACCAGTGATACAAATCTATTTCCTGGAGCAAAAAACACAAGTATGATTTTTATTGTTACCTTGTATTAAAACGTATGTACTCTTGAGCAGCTGACCAGGGAAACGTATTTGTATTTGGCAATCTGTGGCAGAACCACGTCGTTCAAACAGTTTGACAGCCTGAGGTAGATGGTCTGTTGAAAAAGTAGCGCAAAATGTGTTTAATGCTCTAGGACTTATGGGGATTTATAGGATCCATTGGGGGCTTGCTATTCGTGTCTGAAGTTGTACACCTTGCACTATACATCAAAGTTATTGCCTTTTGCACTAATCTTATCTCTGTGGCTCCTCTGTAGGTCCCAGAAATACATGGTATCAGGTCCCTGTAATTTCTGGTTTGGAGGATTTTGTTACTGTAATTTAGTCGTTCAATTATTGGTTTTCCTGATTTGTTTCATGACAAAAATAAAAAACTGAATTCCTCAACTATTTCTTTATTCCCCATTTTAATTCTCATGTCTGAGGCCCATATTTGTTACTGTTGTAGTTGAAAAATTTGATCATTTATTTGCTGATTTTTTTTTTTCCCCCTTTTGATAAATAGGTAAACATCATTTGTTTAATAAATTCCCAATCTGCACGCTTTCTACTTGTGGCAACTTGTTCAAGCTGTTGTGGCAGATTTTTATATCGTTCAAGAGATTACTCCCTCTAGCCACTAAGTGGACAGCATGATTAAGGAGAATGTCGTTATAGCAATGTGTGTTTTCCGTCAGAGACCTTCAGAGCTTCTTCACAGATAAATATTCATAATACAGTCTTTTGATTAATAGATTCTTTATAGTTGATGAAAAACAATAAGGTATACATCCAACTGTCTTCCGACTCGTACACTATAATATTCGTCGAACTCCAGCATATCGCTTTAAAGGTTAGAAAACTCCTCGTGTCTCTGTTACACTTCACATGGTCAAAGGGTAAACCTTCCTCACGCTGGTCCAAAACTAAACTAAAAACTAACTTCTGTGCAAGAAACATGGCTCCAAACACGCCCTAAAATACGTCATAAATCCCACCCACAATATATAACGGGCAGTCTAAAATTTAAAGACACATGCCATAGTTAATGACACACAAAACTAGCCAAATGGCCACTACACAAGTTTCCACTTAATGTTATCTTTTAACTTTCTCAGTTACATTATTTTTCTTCCTGTAGTGTATTGGAGCAGTTGAAATCATCTTTCATCAAACCAAACTTGTGCACCTTGCATTGGTCTGAAAACAATAAAAAGCAGAGCTATCTTGTCCAGCTAGTGACACCAATTCAGCATGACTGACTGCAAGAGAGTTGTGAATTTGTGGAATTCCCTGCCACAGAGGGCAGTGGAGGCCAAATCACTGGATGGATTTAAGAGAGAGTTAGATAGAGCTCTAGCGGCTAGTGGAATCAAGGGAGATGGGGAGAAGGCAGGTACGGGTTATTGATTGGGGACGATCAGACATGATCACAGCGAATGGTGGTGCAGGGCCGAATGGCCTCCTCCTGCACCTATTTTCTATGTTTCTAAGGCATTTTTGCCTTTCATTGTGAAATAGTTGCCAAATTTGCCTATCTATTCACTGGATAGCAAAGAGTGGGCTTGAATTTTGTATTTAAATAATCAAATTAAAAAACATAGCTTTTTTTGTCATATTTTGGTAGCTTGAGTGCAATGAAATGTGAAGATTTGGCAACATTTTATTTGAAGTTTATTACTATTTCCTACATGTGGAATTATTCCTGGCATAATGTTTGTTTTATTCTCTAAAATTTAAATTGGAGCAATGAAGTATGTTTTGTTCTTCGCTCTACTGTCATGCAGCATTTTTGTGTAATTTATCTATAATGTTTTTGTGGTTTGAGTCTGTGCCCGTGATGTCGCTGCAAGCAAGCTTTTCATTGACCCGGTTCCTTGCCCCACATTGCAATAAATTTGACCTAACTTAAGCCTCCTTTAAGTGAAGGAAGGTCTGAATTGGCACATGACCTATTGCTGTGGGTGAATAGTATTTTGAATCATTGTCTGTCTGACCACTTCCCTATATGTAGCAATGTTACAAAAGTTTGAGGTTTTAAAAATCAAGTCTGCAATTTATCCCATCAGATAAAGCGTACAAAGAAGTTTAATTTGACACCTAATTCACTTTCATATCTTCAGTATTAAAAAAGTTATGGCCATTTTCATACTCAGAAATTAGCATCTTGTTCCCTATTGCTTTTCCGTTGACTTAACACAAAAGTTGTGATCGAGGACAGTCAAAAGCCCATAACTTAAAAATTAAGAGAACTGAAATAAATTTTCAGTTGTTATAGGTTGAAGCATTCTGAAACTAATATAAAACAATCTTACTTGGATGACCTGAAATTAAAGCATATAATTAGTTACTTACCCAATTGTAGCTAATTACAAAATTCAATTACTAGATCTAAACATCTATCCAAGGAAATCTTTCTTAAGGAAATATTAACATTTTTTTAAAGCCTAAGTGTCCAAATAACATTCACACAAGAATTCACAATATAACATGATTTTTAAATCTCATTGTTATGAATTTATAGGCCAAATTGAACGAATTTAGTGTTGAATGCCCATAAATTAATGGGCATTTTAAACAGCTTGCGAGTGGGATTTTATGGAATGTGATGGATTGGAAAGCTGCGGTTACGGTGAATTAAACACAATATCGGCAGGAAAAACACTGCCAGTTCATATGGGGAATAAATTACCGTTTTGCAACATGAAATATTGATTAAAGTCATCTAAACAAGCAAGTTTATATGAAAAAATATACAGCTTTCACTTACCTGTCCCCTACGTAAAATCCATCCCTGTTATCGGCGTTCATGGCATTAGGAGCTAATTTTTATTTTACTGTAGCGCTGAAATAGTTGGGCGATTTATTTTTATTTTAAAAAAAAATTAACTTACCGGCAGTCGGAACGAATCTCCAGAAATAGCTCGCACTCTGAGAAAATATAATTCCGGATGGCAAGGGAAAAACCACATTTTAACCCCCCCCCCCCCCCCCCCCCCCCCTTAAAGGCGCCAAAGTCGCGCACACGGCCAGTGACAGAACTGCAGCACCGCTAAAGGTAAGTTTTGTAACATACCGACTATATGGAAGGGTTCCATAAGTGGTAAGGGTTTTCTGTTTTTATTGTTACAAGTTCTTGGGTCTTCTGAAAATGCTTAAACATTTAGTTGCTGTGATTAATGCAAGGTAACCTTTGCACTGCATGAATGCCTAGATACTGTACATGGTTACACACTAAGTTGATGTCCAGTGCACTCCATTACCTCAATTTCAGTAATTTCTCTGATCTATTTTAGGTGTAAAGCAAGTAGCTGTGGATTCCCTAATGGAGGCTGCACCACTGAACACAGTTTACACATGTAGAAGTGCCAAAGCTATTGCAAGCAAAGAAGTAATCATGGTTGTTTATGATGTTGGCTTACAAGCCTTAGTGGAGAATGGAACAATTAGCAAAAATGGTGAGAAATGCTCCATTAAACTTCAGATTTGAGTTCTGAATTTAATGTTTATTATAGCTGGAGAATTTGTGTTGGGGTACGAGTATGTTTGAGTTGACATTTAATGCGGATCTTAACTAGTTGGCCGTCAATTTGATTGTCAATAAGTTTATTTGCACCCCTTTCTAGATAATCTATTTTAAAATCATACACTTAGAAATTTTTAGTAAAAGGTAATTGGATGGTAAGGATTGAAGGGCTGCTGTAGATGATGTGACTCACCTAATGCTTGGTTTATGTCAAAGTTTTATTGAAATAAACCTGCTTTGCAGGCCCCGGCCAGGATGGATGCTCGGGTTCTTGATTTGTGTTGGATTTCATTTTTGAACTTGTGCTATCCATCTGTACTAATGGTACATAGTCGGGTATAGAGAAAAAATGCATGACTTGGGTCAGGTTTGGTTAACCTGGGATCAAGTTTTTTTTTGAACCCAAGTGGACCAATAAGAAGAGCCATGTGGTGAACTAATGACTGAATTGCCTCTGTTTTCAAATCATTAAAATCTTTTTTCTTTCCAGAATCAATCTGTAAGGCAGACATGTCCACCACAATGGGTCCACTTACCACTTGGACGGCCTCAACCATGACCCCGACTAAACCGCCACCACCACCAATACCATCAGTGGGCAACTATACACTCAAAAATGGCAGTGAGACTTGTCTCCTTGCCAACATGGGACTACAGCTGAATCTTACCTACATGGAGAATAACCAGGTATTTTTTTTTCTTGCATTTGTTTGCTACAGTTTTGTTTGTGCATTACAAAAAATAACTTCTGCCCCTTTTTTCATCCTAAACCATTTTAGACACGACTGATTAATATTGATTCCAATTCTACAGCAAGTGGACTCTGTGGGGATCAAAATGCAACTCTTATGCTAGAAGATATGAAAACAACTATTTTATTTCACTTCATCGTGGTAAGTATTCAGTTTCATTAAGATGACAACAATGTATGGTGTCTTGAGTTGTGGCCTGGAAGGTGTCAAACTTCCCTTGGACAAGTTTTAAACTATGTTCAGGAAGTAGCAAAACTAGATAGTGGTGCAAAATAAAAATGTCCTGGTAATTCCCAGTAAACGTGCTCTGGGAAGGGGAGAGGTCAATGTTTTACAATTCCACTTGTAAATTTGAGCCTAATGTTAATTGCAGTCAAGTAGTTTTAGGGAAAAGGCAATGTCCTTGTTTTTGCATTCAGTCATTAGGTTTGGGTCGGGTAAAGGGGCTGTCCCACTGCGGCGACCTAATCTGCGAGTTTAGAAGAGTTTGCGCTCGACTCAAACTCGTAGCATGGTTGACACGTGGTCCTAGGAGGTCCTATGAGGTCACTGGACCTCTCCTTCATGCTTGAGGGAAGTTCCCGCATACTCGTGGCCTCAGTTTGGTCGATTAAACTTTTTCAGCATGTTGAAAAATTTTCCGCGAATAAACGTTGGTCGGCATATACTTTTGAACTCGTAGTGCAGTGGAGTGCGGTCACTATGTAGTTATAGGCAGTCGCGGGCACCGTAGGCAATCTCCTTCCCTGACCGGGCATTTTAATTGGCTCATTGGAGTTTTCAAGACCAAGGAAAACCGATTGGTAATGTTAAATGCCCGCTAAACTTTATTATAAGTTGTCTGGCTTCTTAAAAGGCCCCCCCCCCCCTCCTTCTCCTCCCCTTTCTCCTCCCTCCTTCTCTCCCCCCTCCGTGCTCTGTAAAGGACTTGCCGTAACTGTGCCAGCCGTCTTTTACCTTCCTGTTCATCGTGGGTGTGAATTTCAGACAGCGCTTTCCCTGGCCCCCGCCTTTGCGATGTGTGTGTGTGTGAGGTTGGTCGATCCAGCTTGCGGTTTCATCGCTGACGGTCGATCCAGCTCGAGGTTTTCCAGGCGAGTGCCCTCGAGCTTGAAGGTCGAAGACAGTCGCTGTAAAGTCGCGTCAGTGGGACAGGCCCTTGAATAACAATGGAAACAGATTACAACTTTTTATTCATAGATAGTGCTTTTGTTTGCTGGCAACTGTCATATTGGCAGCTTGTGCCATTTGATACATTCATTCCCACAATTAGCTCAGTTGTACTGGGGTAAATTCAGATTAAAACTGATTTTCTAGGTTTATATGGTGTCTTGTAAATAATTATTTTGATTATCGTTTACTGAGATTTGTTGGCATTTTTGCTTACTTGTATAAATTTTGTTGCAGGAGCAATCAAAGTTCTTCTTAAAGGAGGTGAAAGCTAATATAAGCCTGGTTGTGAATGGTTCAAGTAAGTATTGTCGATTATCGTAGTTGAAGGTAAGCATGGCAAGGTGCCCATTCAGAGATATTTAGTCCTTGATGGGAAGGACGACAGATACATTGGTGTTCTTCCAAATGAAAGTTGATTGACCCCCAAATGATTACTTGTTTTTCATAACTGCTATCTGATCTCAGGCAATTTCACCAACGTTTAATATTATGTAGAGGTTAGTTAGAGACTGTTTTAATTACAAGCATTGCCTGAAACTTCTTAATGCACATGCAGTGCTCAAACACCCCCCTGGATGTGTTCAAATTTGTTTTTTTTTTTAAATTTTAATCTGGAGTAGGTATAGTTTTTATTCTTTGAATTAAGTGTTTTTTTTTTAAATTTCCAGCATTCTCACTTGACATCAACAATAGTAGCCTGAAGTACTGGCAAACATCTATCGGAAGTTCATACATGTGCCACAAAGAGCAGAGGCTGAGGGTGACTGACCAAATGGTTATTAATACATTTAATGTGTGGATCCAGCCATTTGAGCTGAAGTCTGGAACCTTCGCGAGAGGTAAGTGTTTTTCATGTATGCTACTAACAAATGCTACATTTTGCAATCTGGCCTGATCTCTGCCTTCCATTCACGATAGGAACATAAAAAATAGGTGCATGAGTAGGCCATTCGGCCTTTTGAGCCAGCACCGTAATTTAATATGATCATGGCTGATCATCTAAAATTAGTACCCCGTTCCTGCATTTTCCACATATCCCTTGATTCCTTTAGCCCTGAGAGCTAAATCTAACTCTCTCTCGGGAACATCCAGTGAATTGTCCTCGACTGCCTTTGTGGCAGAAAATTCCACAGATTCACAACTCTGGGTGGAAAAAAAAAATCTTCATCTCAGTCCTAAATTTTCTTATTCTAAAACTGTGACCCCTGGTTCTGGACTCCTCCAACATCGGGAACATTTTTCTTGCATCTAGCCTGTCCAATCCTTTAAGAATGTTATATGTTTCTATAAGATCCCCTCTCATCCTTCTAAATTCCAGTGAATACAAGCCCAGTCGAGCCATTCTTTCATCATATGTCAGTCCCGCCATCCTGGGAATTAATCTGGTGAACCTATGTTGCACTCCCTCAATAGCAATAATGTCCTTCCTTAAATTAGGAGACCAAAATTGCACACAATACTCCCAAGTGCGGTCTCACCAGGGCCCTGACAACTGCAGTGGGGCTTCCCTGCACCTGAAGTAAAATCCTCTTGCAATGAAGGTCAACATGCCATTAGCTTTCTTCATTGCCTGCTGTACCTGCAGGCATACTTTCAGTGACTGATGTACAAGCACATCCAGATCTCATTGCCCCTTCCCTTTTCCTAATCTGATACAATTCAGATAATAATCTGCCTTCCTGTTCTTGCCACCAAAGTGGATAACCTCACATGTATCCACATTATACTGCATCTGCTATGCATCTGCCCATTCACCCAGTCTATCCAAGTCACCCTGCAGCCTCATAGCATCCTCATCGCAGCTCACACTGCCTACCCAGCTTTGTGTCATCCGCAAACTTGGAAATGTCACATTTAATTCCATTGTCTAAATCGTTAATATATATTGTAAATAACGGGTCCCAGCACCAAGCCTTGTGGCACCCCAATAGTCATTGTCTGCCATTCTGAAAAGGGCCCATTATTTCTTACTCTTTGTTTTCTGTCTGCCAACCAGTTCTCTATCCATGTCAATATCCTACCCCCAATACCATGTGCTCTAATTTGCGCACTGGTCTCTTGTGCAGGACCGTGTCAAAGGCTTTTTGAAAGTCCAAATACACCACATCCACTGGCTCTCCTTTATACATTCTACTTGTTACATCCTCAAAAAATTCCAGAAGATTGGTCAAGCATGATTTCCCCTTCATAAATGCATGCTGACTTTGACCAATCCTGTCACTGCTTTCCAAATGCGCTACTATAACATCTTTAACAATCGATTCGTGCATCTTCCCCACTACCGATGTAAGGCTAACTGGTCTATAATTCCACGTTTTATCTCTTCTTCTCCCCCCCCCCCCCCACCCTTTTTAAAAAGTGGGGTTGCATTGGCAACCCTTTAATCCACAGGAACTGATCCAGAGTAGAGAGAACATTGGAAAATGATCACCAATGCATCCACGATTTCTAGGGACACCGTGAGTAATCTGGGATGCAGACCATCCGGCCCTGGGGATTTATCTGCCTTCAGTCCCAACAGTTTACCCAACATCATTTGCTGACTAATGTGGATTTCCTTCAGTTCCTCCCACAAGATCCTTGGGGCCCCTAGTATTTCTGGGAAATTGTTTGCGTCTTCCTTAGTGAAGACAGAACCAAAGTACTCGTTTAACTGTTCTGCCATTTCTTTGTTTCCCATTATAAATTTACCTGTCTCTGATTGTAAGGGACCTACATTTGTCTTCACTAATCTTTTCCTTTTTACATATCTAAAGAAGCTTTTAGAGTCAGTTTTTATATTCCCGCAAATTTTCTTTCATGCTCTTTTTTTTCCCCCCCCTCTTAATTAACCCCTTTGTCTGCCTCTGAGTTCTAAATGTCTCCCAGTCCTCCGGTTTGCTGCTTCCTCTGGCCAATTTATATGCCTTTTCGTTGGATTAACATGGTAATATTTGTATTCTTGAGTTTTGTTACTTGCCGCATTTGGCATTTATACTGATGTTCTTTTGGGATCCCCTTTACCAGCCAATTTCAGAATCGGTGTAGAACCTCCCTTCCATTGATTCCATTGCGCTGCCTCGGCAAGGCCAGCAGGCATAATCAAGGACGAGTTGCTCTCTAGCCCCTCCCTCTTCTCCCCACTCCCATTAGGCAAAAGGTATAAAAGTGTGAAAACGCACACCACCAGATTCAGGAACAGTTTCTTCCCAGCTGTTATCAGGCAACTAAATCATCTTACCACAACCAGAGGGCACTGCTGAACTACTATCTACCTCTCATGTTCCTCGGACTTTGCTGGCTTTCCTTGCACTAAATGTTATTCCCTTATGTATCTATACACTGTAAATGGATTGATTGTAATCGTGTGTAATCTTTCTGTTGACTGGTTAGCATGCAAAAAAAAGCTTTTCATTGTACATGTGACAATAAACTAAACTGAACTGAGAACTTTGGAGCACCAGAAAGATTACAGCTGATATTGGCATTCTTGATTTAAGTGCAAGCCTTTACAAAGAGACACTATATTTTCCCAGGTAGACACAAAATGTTGGAGTAACTCAGCGAGACAGGCAGCATCTTTTGAGAGAAGGAATGAGTGACATTTCAGACCCTTCTTCAGACTGGACCCGAAACGTCACTGATTCCTTCTCTCCAGAAATGCTGCCTATCCCGCTGAGTTACTCCAACATTTTGTGTCTACCTTTGATTTAAACTAGCATATGTAGTTCTTTCCTGCACTATCTTTTCCCATGCTGTTTGTAACATAAGGCCAGTCAGTCTATTATGACCATACTAACTGGATGATTTCTATCAGGTCCATTTATCCTCCACTTATTTCCTCATTGTCATTATCATGGCCATCAGTTCCCCAATTGTCCTGTCCTTGGACTCAGTGCAATTTATAATAACCAGTTAACCTACTTTCTACAGAGGTGGAATATCAGCTTTGTAAATGTTAACCAATGGACTGAACAAAGTGTCAATCAATTGTGTAGCCTCCTAACACGAGTTTTAAAGTAATTTTGCATCCCTTGTGATAAACGTTAGTAAATGAAATGTTAATGTGCATGTAACTATTTTCTTATAGTATCTGGTGATTCATGTTTTTCCTTTAATCCACAGCTGAAGAATGTTCTCTGGATGATGACAGCATTCTTATTCCTATTATTGTTGGAGCAGCTTTAGCTGTCTTAATTATGATTGTTGTGATTGCCTATGTGATTGGAAGGAGAAAAAGCTACGCTGGATACCAAACACTCTAGATTTGGTTTTGATTCACCAAATAATCAGTGATGTGATTATATGATTGCTATCTAGCAAGTGGAAGTCCTCGTCCCTCCAACTTTTTAAATTGCACTAGGTCCTTGCCATGTCTCCGGGGCTGAACTTGCACCTAATTCTACTTGTGGAGATGAAATGTTGAAAGTACATTGCTGGCATTGAGGGATGAAAATTTGGTTTAGACGTTAAGGCGTTATTCCATGTTAATGCTGTTCAGTGCAATCTATAAGATCTGTTTGGTAACCTGATTTTGAGATTAACATTTAAGAATGAGTAATATTTGCCAGCAATGCTTCTAACATTTCTACCTATTTAATGAATATAAAATCTAAAACTGAATGTTATACAATCAGTTCTAATGTAGCTTGTTTGGATGTGCTGTGGAAAATGTATAAATGTTAATAATGTTTGTGTATATAAGTTTCAAATTTAGCAAAAATGTTTATAGGAACAGCTGTTGGGTGCCTTGAATTGTAAAAAACCTTTCCAAGTTTGTAACATCTGTTCTTATTGGTATGTTCTAATGTTAACCACTGATATAATTTCTAATTTGGCAATCTGGAGTTTTTCACTGCACTCGAGACATGAAGTTTTGAACATTTTGGCTTTTATCTTGGTATATCTTAGACAAATTACAAGCTTTTCCTGTAGTTCATTTTTATGTAAAGTTTAACTTGCATTTATAATAAAGGATCCTGCTGTAAGCCTGTACAGTTTTATTTGGGGTTGAGGAATGTGGAGGCTTTGAGTTTTAGGAAGCAACATTTAAAAAACATGAGCATTTAAGGCATAACTGGTATACACTTCATGTACACTTTCTTGTACACTTGATGCATGTGGCTATTACAATACCATTCATTAATAGAACAATTTGTCACAACAAAAAATCAGTTAATACTTAACCTAAAAGCTGGCATAATACTGTTAATTCCAAGATTGCACTCTATGGATTTGTTTCAAACCCGGAATCGCTAGTCTCATATCCATTAGTGGAGATACAAGGAACTGCAGATGCTGGAATCTTGAGTAAAACACAAAGTGCTGGAGGAACTTGGCAGGATCCTTAAGAAATCAGTGTGACGAAGGACCTGGCCCACATAGTTGTCTGTGCATTCCTTCCACAGATGCTGCCTGGCCCGTGACTTTGTGTTTTGCTAAGTAATAACCATTAGTATTGTATTTTGACATATGCTAAAATCCAAGTTTGGTCTCATTCTTTCTGATAGCTTAAGTCTTTACCTTTGAGACTGTATATTTGATGCCAGAAATCACATGTTACTAAGTTTTCCAGGTCACTTTGGAAACTTGCCAGAACAGTTGATCTTGCATCTCTTCAATTGGAAAAAAACAATAAAAACTAATACGACCAACAAACCAATTAAGATTTTTCTGAAACTTGATTCTTTGTTTCTGTTGTTGTGTTAAATACACCAAGTTTTATTTTGTGCTATAATTAATTCAGCTGCCCCATCGATTGGAAGTTTGAAAAATGTTGTCAATGCTGTTTCTTTGGGCTTCACTTAAAACCAGCTCTAATCTTTTATTTTTCGCTCAAATAACAGAATTAGACATCTAAGTGCTGCAATCAGCTCTGCTATTGATTTGACACAACTGTGGTTTAAGTTGTTACAGTTCGCACTAATATTAAATTTGGATTAATATGTAGTGAAATTGTGTTGGTAAGAATTGTTATTTTTGGCTCTAAATTCAAAGAAAGTTACTTGGTCCTTTTAAGTAGGCTAGCCATTGTACTGGCTCTGAATAATTTATGTAGATTGCTTTTTCCTTGTTTAAGTTGCAAGCGTGTTACTTTGAAGGATGAAAACATCGGGTTTTTTTAAAGGCCCATATTAATTTGGTATTGATTTCCCCGTCTAGCTTTTTGCACATTGTTTGGAGAGTAAATCAATTTTATCCAAATCTCTGGTTTTTATACATAGTTTTCTGTAGGTTTTATTCTCCGAAGTGTAGGTCAGCACATTGTGTTTCCTCTCCCAGTGTCACTGGCCTTAATTATACATTTAAGTGCAGTTGGATTTCAATGATGATCTTTCTGTTAAAACTAATTATTAAAACTAACAAATGAGACTGCATGCGCTGGTGTATTGAATCAAATGCAATATTAATTGCATCAGTATCTATTGGCCACTGATGATGCATTGTAAGGCACCATACTAATGGCATAACATAGAAATTTTCAGCATTGAGATCAATTGCTTTCAAAAATAAATGTATTGGTTTTGAAATTGATTTGCCGCAATTGTTGGTCGTTCTATTTTACTTTATT
Organism: Okamejei kenojei; assembly: GCA_035221665.1. Classification (NCBI taxonomy): domain Eukaryota; kingdom Metazoa; phylum Chordata; class Chondrichthyes; order Rajiformes; family Rajidae; genus Okamejei; species Okamejei kenojei. The sequence goes on along the minus strand of CM069143.1, from coordinate 55,417,655 downwards.
ATGAAACACAATGTTTTTAAGTGTGCTTATTTTAACGTGTTCTCTGGATTCCCTCTGGTTTTGGGCTACTGATTTCACCAACTGTTATCTGTTTTAAAAAATCTGGCAGAAGAATGCAAAGCAAACAAGAACTTCACTGCCTATTGCAGTTGGGGCACTGTTGGGAGCTCCAATTTCTATAGTGATGATCTACATTATTGGTTACACGCATATTAAATTAGTGGATACGAGCACCTTTAAACCTGCTGTTTTGGATTATTGAGCAATGGAATTTATCTGTTTAAGAACACATGCTAACTTCACTGATCAATTCTCATCGGATTAAATGTATTTTTGCTTTTCTTACAAATTTGTATTTGAATGTTACACTCGGGTGTCATTTGAGTGTTATATAAGGTAGAAATTTGCATGTAGTTGGATAACTAGTGAATTGAGCAAATGTCCACATGCATTTCTTGCACTAAACATATAATTATCCAGTTGACTAGTTCAAGGGATTTGAAATTATTTGGTCAGATAATTTGCATGCTTATGTTGCATTAAACTACATTTTGTGTTGTATTTGGATGAACTTGGATAAAACCCTGACCAACTTCTAGGCTTCCACAATCCCTTGTGGTTTATATCATAAAGCAGTGAAGATGCAAGTTCATTAATAGGGTTTGTTGGTGTTTAGGAATCTGTTCTGGTCCCTTCTGCGTTTGTCACTCCTCCTGCTATGCAGAATGTCCTTTGACTATAAAAGCTGTCCTAGTCATCAGAATCTTTAATATGCAGGAAGATTAAATTAATGCATTGAGTCATGCAATTAGATGACAAAATCTTGACTATTTAACTTTGATCCGTTTAGTTTAACAATTGTTGCCTTGTTCATGGTGTCCTTATGCAGGTCTTTAGTCTTAAATCTACAGGATTGATTTGTGTAAATCAGAAACTTATTTTGTGATAAAGATGGAATGGAGCCAAGGACTTGCTGGACATTTCCAGTGGTGTAATTACACTTGCATGTTTTTAAAGATTTTGCACAGTTTTCATGGCTGTCATTTTTCATTTCAAGTCTGAAGTTGGAACATGGCTAACATTCGGTTAAACTTTAATAGGCATTAATGTACAATGAGCTTTGTGGTTGGTTCATATCACTAACTGAACCTCCTTAAAACTTTATAATAACCAAGTTCTCATCTTGGACACTTGGTTTTGACGACAAACTTGTATTTTTAAATGGCATTTCAGGTTCCACACTTTTCTCAATGTTCCTTCAACTAACGAAACTGGTACGTCACTGCTGAAGAATGTCTTGTTAATTCTGATATGGGACTTCTGATGCCAACTGCTTTTGAAACTACATTGGGCCTGCTATTTGCTTTGTGTGATTGTTGCAGTCTGGATCTTCCACCCAATCAGTGTAACAATTCCTCTCTGGATGCACTTGCTCCATGTATGCAGTTGTATCCGGGGGGGGGGGGGGGGGGGGGGGCATAGAAATTGAGATGTTAACCAACCCAACTAACACTAAACAATTTATGTATTACTATTTAACAATGCCTATGTTAGCTGCAGATTCAAGATTGGACCAAATATACATAATAATGGAAATGAGTTATTGAGTATTATTTAATTGTTAGTTATTTTCTTGGGATGTAAAATTTGTAATGGCTTCTATATCCCACTGGCACTGATCAATAAATGGGAAATTAACATGGCTCGTGTACTATGTTTGAATTGATTTTTATATTAAACTTGCACTCTGTAATTCATCCAATCCCATTGTTCACAACTGCTTGTATGTGCCCTTCAAAGGAAAACGTTAAAACCTCTTCAAGAAACGACAATATGGAGGGGAGTGGGGCTCCTTCCTAAATGACAGTATTTTGTATGTTCGAAGTAAAGTAAGGAAGACTAGGCAAGAATATCAAAATGATCACCCGCAGCTAAGAAAAAAAAGATTTGTGGGGTATTTGGTAAAATAATAACATTATGAAGATTCCATTGCTCTACTTTTGGAGTGTTGCTTAAAATGTTTTTTGTGTCCATGGAATTGTTTTGCAACAAATAAAATGGGTTTGGTCTTCCCAATAGCCAGAGAGTGGAATGAGATCTGTCTGTAATAGTGGGATTATTTAAATGAAGTATTTAACAAACTAACTTTTGTTTTGAGCAAGATTAACAATTGATGTATAACTTAAAGCTGATTTTTATTTGGCGACCATACAGAACTACAGATGCTGATTTAAATCGAAGATACACACAAAATGCTGGAGTGACTCAGCAGAACAGGCAGCATGTCGAGACCCTTCAGTCTGAAGAAGGGTCTCGACCCGAAACGTCACCCATTCCTACTCCACAGACGCTGCCTGTCCCGTTGAGTTACTCCTAACTTATTGGATTGATAAATTCTAAATTGCAACCATATACAAGTGTTGAATGAGAACTTGGTATACTTAAACTTAACCATCTTCACAGCTCCATTTTCAGAATGTTGCCATTTGGTATGTCCTTTTATTTTTAGTCAAGGTGCCATAAATTTGACAACTGATTTGAAAGGGTGAGGGATTAGCTGTTTTAGCCATTGTATTTCTCTCCCTTTCAACAAATTCAGATGTTTGTGTTTATGTTTCACTGGCAAAATGGGGACTTGGATGAAATATCCTGACCATTTCATCAAATAAAAGGTGTCTAAAAACAATACAAAAAAACTACTAAGGAATTTTGCAGACCATTCTTGTTCTCCTTAACATAAGAGAGTTCAAGAGTTTTATTGTCATGTGTCCCTGATAGGACAATGAAATTCTTCCTTTGCTTTAGCACACCAGAACATAGTAGGCTTGAAAACGTGAGTTCTGGTCCCAAGACTCCATTAAATTCCCTCCACCTGCCAAGCTACATTGATGTAGTATTGCACTTCTCAGGTAGAATTGTCTAGAACTGACTTGTGAAGCTCTTCTGGACACGTTCTTATATGACCATGAATTGTCGGATTTGAATGCCTGAGTGAATGCTCAGTGGATTGCTGACACCAAAGCTATCCCACAAATTAATTAGGGGAGAATGTTGAAATCTGCTTCATGATGCTTTTACCTTTTGGAGGCCTTCAATATACATCCAGCTAAGTTTGTCTCCCTTTTTTTTGTATCTCTCGCTCGAGTTCTGATCTTATTGGGGTCCTCATTAAATAATCCCTTTTCCCATATGCTTCCTTATTGCAATAATGGACAGTTTCTTGGCTAAGGTGCAGGAAGGAACTGCAGATGTTGGTTTAAACCAAAGAGAGACACAAAATGCCAGAGTAACTCAGCGGGATAGGCAGCATCTCTGAATAGAAGGAATGGGTGATGTTTTGGGTCGAGACCCTTTGTTTATCTTGTTCTTGGCTAATATTGGAACGCCATCTCTTAACATCCCATCCTGGGATCATGATGAGGATCATGTCCTGGCATGATGAGATGTCAAAATCTATTTTCCAACTCCTTTTCCATGAACCAATGATGTAGGCCAGAGATTGGAGCAGAGTTCCAATCAAGCCTATTACTGTTCCCTATGTCCTGGAGTCCTGCAGCACAGAGATGGGCCCTTTGGCCCATCCTAGCCATGCCGACCAAGATACCCTGCCTATGCTAGTTTAGCAAATCCTAATCCCTCCCTTTCCACCAACCTGTCTGAAAGTATTTTAAATGTTTTAGTGCCTCTTACAAAAGTACCTCCCCTGCAGCTCATTCTCTATACCCACTACCCTCTGAGTGGATAAAGTTACTCTTCTTTGAACCTCTGGCTTTTGATTCCCTTATTCTGGGGGAAAGACTGCATTTACCCAGTCAATTCCCCTTAAGATTTTTTGCATCTTTATAAGATCATCCCTCGGCCTCTGCTTCAAGGAATAAAATTCTACCCTGTCCAACCTCTCCCTCCCCCCCTCACTCCCTCACAACAACTTCATAAATCTCTGCACTCTATCCATTTTACTGACATTCTTCCTAGAGCCGGTAATCAAAACTGAATACAATACTCCAAATGTGAGCCTAACTGTACTGTAACATAACTTCCCAATACGGATTGACGGAGGACAAGGTATTGAAATCCTCCTTTGCCACTCTATCCACTTATGACGCTCCCCGATTTGCCACAATTATCTATCAATACTAACAGATTTTGAGCCCGACGTGGATGACAAAGTCTTCGCTCATCAGCCATCGACCTCTCCCCTTCAGGGCAATCGTTCTTTGGTTCGATTGTCATCACTTAGAATAAAACGCTCAGGATGAAATACCATGAACCTGTTCTGAAGAAGGGTCTGGACCCGAAACGTCACCCATTCCCTTTTCTCCAGGGATGCTGCCTGTCTCGTTGAGTTACTCCAGCATTTGGTGTCTATCTTCGGTTTAAACCAGCATCTGCAGTTCCTTCTTACACATGGTAATTCTTGATGCCTTCTCCATAAAATGTTGCCTAATCTATTGAGTAGATCCAGTATTTTACTAATGGGATAGATTCTCCATGCTGTTTCTTTGCCCGTTTTAATGGCTATAATTGCAACAACTATTATGTATTGCTATTAGAATAGAAAATTATTCATTACCCACTTGTGATTATGCAAGAGCTCTGCTATATGCGCAAGCGTGATTCCACCCAGTCTAGAGAAAGCAAGAAGCAGTCAGCAAGACCCAAGTTGATCCATTGGATAATTCAGCTGTCGGTCTATATGGGAGCTGGCGGCTCCTTGTCCCGTTGGTTAGAAGGCTCTCTTGTGGCCACCACTCCTTGCTCTGTGTGTGCCTTTTCATAACACGATGGTCGGTCGCTGTGCGAGAGACTCCACCCACACGTGGAGCATGTACTTCGTATCAAACGTAATTATAAATAAACGGGAGTTCACCCATTTGGAAGTGTATGGGTGCAGCAATCCTACCTACCCGTGCCTGCGTGGAAAGCAACGTATTGTGTTATTAAAAAAAAAAGTGGCAGAAGTGAGTTCTGAACTTACAATTCTGAATTTACAATTGCTTCTGGAGGAGGGGTGGGGGAAATGAGACAAAATTGCAGCGTGCCTGCATTCTTGAACAAGTTGTGGACCTTGGTGGAAGATTCAGGGACGGATGATCTAATCTCCTGGAGTCAAGTAAGTAATAAGGTTGATAGTGTAGACACCGTGCTAACCTTGTAAACCAGATACACTTAAAAAAAAATCAACTCTGTATTACGTCGAAACCAAGCACGGAAAACGGTGTACCTTGAGGATCAAAACATTTTAATGTAAACATGTTATGGTGTTGGAATGCAGTTAAATGCCAATGTTGACAGATGAGGGTTTGGATGTATTAGTTATGCGTCTGTTATTTCTGCTTTAGATTTGTTCCGTTGCATTCACATTTGCAGCGCTCATATACATATTCATAACGGGGGCAAAAAAACCCAAACCCTAAAACTTGCCTCTTAAAGTAGACATTTCAGATATTTCTTCCTGTCGGTGGGAGAATGCGACATAAACAACACACATTCCATTTTTTAGTTGTTTAATAGGTACAGTTTTATCGGTCTTTCCCCAAATGTTTTTTTCCCCCTAATATGTATTACCCGATATGGCATCAGGATTTTATTATTCCCACCATCTCTTGAGATCGCGAACCAATGTTACAACTATAAAGTCTGAAAGTTGGGCATGTTTGGATGTGTCTGTTTTGCTCAATGTTGTTCTCAGGGGGTGGACACCCGTTGCACAGTCCGGGCCTTTGGGCAGCTCCCAAACCTGTGTCGCACTTAAAATTAAAAAAACATTGCAATGCAATTCTCGCCGTGTGGCGTAAAGAAAGAATGTGAATGCAGTGCATGCTGCAGACTTGTGCATCAGTGAGTTACAGTGGTGAACTGCGCTGGGAGGGTTATTCCTGCATTGTGTGGCATGCCTTGTCCGCTGTGAAGGTGTCAGACAGGCACCAGCATGCGGACCGGCGGGGGTGAAGGTCCCTGGCCCACGTGGGCGCCACCCAGCGCCACGCCCCCTCGCACTGATTGGTTGCTGGGTCGTTGCTGCTCAGCGCTGATTAGTTGCTGGGTCGTTGCTGCTCCACGCTAATTGGTTGCGGTGTCGTTGCTGCTCCACGCTGATTGGTTGCTGGGTCGTTGCTGCTCCGCGCTGATTCGCCGGTTGGTATTTTTTAGGTCTTCTTTTGCTCCCGGTCTGCGGGCGCTGATTGGCTGTTTGTGTCAAGGCGTTGTGTGGAGGGGAGAAGGGTGTGGGGTGGGGGGAGAGGAAGGGAATGGAGGGAGAGGAAGGGAATGGAGGGAGAGGTGGGGAAGGGAGAAAGTGAGGGACATGGAGGAGGGGGGAGAGCGGGGCGGTGGGGTAGAGTGAGGGGCGCTGAACGCCTATCATTATTTTTTCATTATTGCAGAAGTTACTTCATTGCGAATAACATTTTGCACAAAAACAGTGCAAAACCCACACAGTGTCTATCCATTCAGTAGTGTCATGGTGGTATTAGCAATTCTCTGATCTCAATGCTCTGAGCAATGAAGGTCAGATGATGAAGACACTGAAGATGGATGAAGGCTGGCATGCCAAACACTGCCGCCTTCACCCTGTCTGCCAGTATTTTTATTTTAGATTTCCAACATCTGCAACGTGTTTTGCCTTTCGATCTGCCACTTTTTACCCAGTCTAAGTTACATGTCTCAGATCCACCAAAGTAGTTGACTCCTACTTGCAATGATAGTGGCTAATAAATCACTGAACTGCTAGCAGTGTCTTGTGTTCCGTTGGTCTTCCAGCACAGCAAGATGCCCGTCGGAAATGTTAATGACTGGCTCATTCCAGACTCTAGGAATAATATATATAAATCAAAAACTGCAAATGCTCTTCATACATTCTCAGTGTCTATACATTCAATAGTATCATGCTCAGCAGCGTTAGCACCTATCTTTAAACTAAACACCCTCACCACTCAAGGGTTCCTGAGGTGATATCTCTTCCCTCGTTTGAGGGTATGTACCCATTGGACTCTGCTCCTCTATGTCCATGAAGACCCTAGACTGTGTTCGTCTGTGGACGCAAGACCCACAGAGATTGGGAGACATCTCGCTGTGCTGGGAGCCCAACAAATCTCGGACAGATCAAAGAGTGTCTCTCATTGAGTTTATAGTCTTCCAACAGCACTTGATGTCCATCTCCAAGTGTGTCCCTAGGAACAGCCCAGTATTTGTGCCCAAGGCAAGATGTGGCTGGCAGCTTTGGAATTTATTAGCCATTGTAATTGCAAGTAGGAGTCAACTGCTTTGGTGGGTCTGAATCACATAAGTTGTACAAGGTAAAGTATGGCATTGCAGGCGGTGGAAATCTGAAATAAAAAATTGCACGGGGTGGTGTTTAAGGCATTTGGCATATTTGCCTTCATCGATCTTTATGTTTGCATTCATCAGACCTTCATAGAGTGATAAGTGCAGTAAAATATAGAAACAAGGAACTGCAGATGGTGGCTTACAAAAAAAGTGCTGAAGTATCTCAGCAGGTCAGGCAGCATTTCTGGATCAATGAAGGGTCCCACATCCAAACAGCACCTATCCATGTTCTCCAGAGATGCTGCCTGACCCGCTGAGATATCCTTCACTGGTTTTGGCCGGAAATGTTGCCTATTTCCTTCGCTCCATAGATGCTGCCTCACCTGCTGAGTTTCTCCAGCATTTTTGTCTACCTTCGATTTTCCAGCATCTGCAGTTCCTTCTTAAACAAACTCCTTCACATTATGTCTTGATATGTGCAGTGCCTGGAACATGAAGCAGTTAAATGGCAGTAGGAAGAAAGCAGACTTGCAATAAGACCTTTAATAGGCATATAATATAATATAGGTGGGATATACTGTATACAGGTTCATGAATATCTAATGGGGATTGGTTAAAAATGAGAAATTGCAAGGTTTCAGTTGCCATGAATTCTGGTGGAAGGACAAAATGCACACCCACTATTAGTGACTTCATTGGAAAGTTTGGGGTTGGGGTGGATAGCCCTCTATCAAAACTTCCAGACTCCAAAAATATTCCACACTCTGCTCAAATGTTTTCTTGGTTTAAATTTAGCAAGTTGCCATGGCTTGTTTACAAAAAGATCGGTATTTTCATTCTTTCTTATTTTTTAATGTGTTGATTTATGAAATGCCCCCATCCCCATGAATTAGTCCATCTGATTACCTTCTGTCTATAGAAACATCATTCTCCAGATATTAATATTTAGATACTGAAGAAACATTTTATTTTACAAATACGTTGAGAGTTAGATTTGTGAATCACTTGAGGGTCTGGTCTTCAGAGAGAGAGGTTGAGCAGGCTAGGACTTTATTCCTTGGGACCCGTGGGGATGAGAGGTAATTTTGCACCAATCTGCGGCCTACACCAACCTGAAGCCGCGGTCTCCGGTTGGGAGGCATTGATTCAGGACTTACCTAGACATTATCTGGACTTTGCCTTGTCTGAACTTCTGGGTGGCTGCGGAGGGTTGTGGTCGACAGAAAATGTAGACAGTAAATTTAGTTGTCAGATAAGTTTCTATTTAAAATCATTAATTTTTAAAATATAGACAAGGGCTAAACCCTGTACCATTTTCCTCCGAGTTTGGCAACCCTACAAATGAATGAGGTCTTGCTACATATACCGACTTTGGCTAAATTTTGTGCCTTCCACCACAGTGATGAATGCTGTGGTGGATGTTTGTGTTAAGAAATTTTTATTGTGTTTCTGTGTGTTCTTTTTCATTGTACCGCTGCTGGCAAATTCATTTCACTTGCACTTTATGTGCAAGTGACGAATAAAGCTGATATTGATTGATATTGATTTTAAAGAGGTGTACAGGATCATGAGGTGAATAGATGAAGTAGATGCATTGTCTTTTACTCAGAGTAGTGGAATCAAGACCAGAGATTTAATAGGAATCTAGGGCAATTTTTTTCACAGAAAGTGGTGGGTATATGGATGGAACTGCCAGAGGAGATAGTTGAGGCAGATACTATAACAGCATTTAAACAACATTTAGACAGGTACATGGACAGGAAAGGTTTAGAGGGATTTGGGCCAAACGTAGGCAGGTGGGGCAAGTTGGGCTGAAGGATCTGTTTCCATACTATATGACTAATGATTATTGTTTTAATTTAAATTTGCACTCCTGAACACATTGCTTATTCTGTCTATAATTAGTTTGTTTTTTTCACATCAATCAATGTAATCATTTCACACTGTAAAGTAGTGCGATTGGCTCCATTCCAAGATGCTCATTTTGAGAAAAGCTGTCAAATTTAACATCTGTTTTTTCAGAAAATAGTTTAAGATAAAGAAGGGTGTTTTCCATCGGGCGTTAATCGTCATTTGCAACCACCCAATAGCTTATTGCTATTTGAAGAACTTGTATCGTGTATATTGGCTGTTGTGTTTGTGTACTCAATAGTGATGGCTCTGAAAATTTATTTCATACACGATTGGATGGGAAATTATTTTGCCCGTCAGACTGCAACTTGAAAACCAAAGTCTGAAAGGTACTTATCAGGGAGCTTTCACCCACCCTGTGACTGCTGATGAAGATTGATAAGATGGTCAGCATCAATGTAAAGAAAATGTTTGTACTAGGACATCGTGTTTGACAAGATTAATTAATAGCCTTAAGGGGATCTGTTAAAAGTGCAGCAAAGCTCTGCTGATCCTGAACAACTTGTATTTTGGCGTTGGACTAGCAGATGTTCTGGACAATTGGATGTTATTCCTACTAACGCACGAATATTGTGTTAATTCACTTTTTGATGGTTCTGGGCCTGTACTTACTGGAGTTTAGAAGCATGAGGGGAAATTGAACCCTACTGAATAATGAAAGGCCTACATAAAGTAGATTTGGAGCGGATATTTCCAGAGGACACAGCCTAGGAATAAAAGGACGTACCTTTAGAATGGAGATGAGGAGGAATTTCTATTGCCGCAGATGGCAGTGGATGTCGTCATTAGCGGAGAATGATAGGTTCTTGATTAACAAGGGCATGAAAGGTTACGGGGAGAAGCAGGAGGATAGGATTAAGAGGAAAAAATAGATCAGTCATAATCAAATAGTAGAGCAGACTTGATGGGCCAAATGGCCTAATTCTGCTCCTATGTCTTATGATGTTATAATCTTAGATGTTTGGTAAGAGTGTTTAATTGTCATAGATACTGAGTAGGAACAATGACATTCTTACTTGCAGCAGGATAACAGGTCTGAATAGATAATATAATAAAACAAACAAAAACAAGTTCAATAAATAATAAAAGCAATATTAGTGCAAAACAAAAGCCTGAAGTCCCTAGTGCAACCAACACAATCTGTAGTTCATGGTTTAGTTGGCAGAACAATAGCATAAATAATGATTATGCTTCATGGTAAACTGATATAATACATTAAAGGTGGCATGTAAAATGGGGTCCTATGAAGTTTGAGGAAAGTACAACAAACATCATTTGCTGGGATTGATGGCAAACTATCAGCATTTCTGAAAAATAGATATAGCAGCTTATTAAAATGTTACTGCAGTTCAAAGATTCAGCTGCTAGAGTTTACAGTGATCACCGATCTTTTAATGGGTGAAATAAAACCATGTTCTCTTGGGGAAAGCAGCTGCCCACTTCAGCAGATTGAGTAATGAACATGGAGCTCGCTCGCCGTCAAGATCAACACACTGGTGGGGAATGTTTGCTTACTCAGCATTCTCCTGTGCCATGGAAATGTGGGTGACATAACACACACACACACACACACACACATAGGGTAAGGTCACCAGATCCTTCTCTCCAGAGATGCTGCCTGATTGACCAGCTGAGTTACTCCAGCATTTTGTGTCTATCTTTGGTGTAAAAGCACCTGCAGTTCCTTCCTACACATAATGTTTCACATAGTCTATCTTTGATGTAAACCAGCATCTGCAGTTCCTTCCTGCAAAGAGTAAGGATTAACCCGTTTCCACCCGGGCTCCTTAATTACACTGCATACTCAGTATAAAGGGAGCAGGTACAGACACTATTGCAGAGGTTCCTCAATATGTGGATCTGCGGTTTGTTGCAATCTTAGCCAGACAGAAATGATTGCACTGGTTAGGCTGTCTGAGCAAGTTGGAATGTGGCCAGTCTCAAGGACAGGCTGTGCAAAATCTTCAAGGGGAATTAAAGAGCTTCAGGTTGCTTTCTGGAGAGATATGAAGGTATTTGAATTGATTCAGTACAACGGGAAACTCTGGTAAATGATTGGAACAAGTGGCGCCCCTGTCTCTGGCAGAACATTAACATTAACATCTACTCCATCAAAGAGAACAGGCCACGAGAAACGTGGGTGGGTGGGGCTTCTGAATGACCTGATCAGGACGCGCAGATCTTAAATTGGCCTGTTTATTGCAACGTGGAACATTGCAAACCGCCTGTGACCTGGATTACAAATATCCACTGCCTTCTGAACTGCAGTGATAACATGGTGAAAGTATTTACAACTGTGCAGTGTTTTGGGTTGTACTTGGGGCTTGAGAGGTGCTATCTAAATCCAGATTCTTTCCATTGCTTGTAAACGTTTAATGTTTTGGATATTTATGAATAAAACAAAATGGTTTTACTGCACAAATCTGGTAAGAAACTCACTGGCATCTTTACCAGTGTAGGTTCCAACATACTGATTGCTTTATATTGAGAACAGCTAACAACAATCTACTGTATCAATAGTGAAGCTCTTTTATACACTGAATATTGGTTTGTGCTTCATGTGACATTGAATAATGCTTAAAGATAGACACAAAATATTGGAGTAACTCAGCGAGTTAACATTTTTAGTGAAAATTGTGCCACCTGCACTCCTTCTGAAGACCAGGTCTAAAGGGACTTGTAGATTTGTATGCATGTGTTTGATGGTAGGGAGAATATCAAACTCCCTGCCAAGAGGCAAGTTGGTATCGGCGTTATGGTGTTGGAGATTGGGGCTTGCTGAAGCTTTGTTGAGAGGATTGAATTTATGAGGTGACTTGGAACAAATTGTAAGTAATTATCATTTTTACTCCTTTGGAGAAAAAAAATTTTTTTAGCTGTGACTAGCAAGAATGCAACGAGCAGCATTAAATCAGAAAGTTAATGCTTGGGTTTTTAACTACAGAATTCTGTGTATATTCATAAGGAATTATTGTGAAGAGCAATAATATTGTGAATATTATGGAATTGTGTGGTTATATCATGGAGATAAGCATTACTTCAACACGCCTTAAATGACTGGTTCCAAAGGTCGAATGAACTCTAATTGATTCCTTGGAGCTTTGAGGAGTAAACATGAAATATCAATTTCATTTTGAGCAGAGTTAAAGAACGGGAAGATAATTGGCCTTATTCAGTTGGTCGGTTATGGTGTCAATGAAGAGAGTAATTGAGAGAAGAAACATTGCAGAGCATAGGGCAATATGGAAAGGGACGGGGAGGATTGGGGAAAGGGGTGGAGGGAGGAGAGGTGGGAACACGGTTCTCAAATGGGTCATAAAAATCAAAGAACTATGTCAAGGAGGTAGTACTGTGGGGTGGAGAGCGCTTTCCGTGTGAAAAACATTAGTGGGTAGCAAGTTACATGGGATATTTTGCAGTCTGGCTATTAATCCTATTGATTTTGAAAGTACTGCCATCCAGTGATGTTGTGGGAAATTGCAGTTAAACAATGATGCTGATTTGAGTTAAGGATTTATTTTTGGCGTGGATCTTGATCTTGATCTGGAATTTTCACTGTGTATTGTCTGTCATCTATTGAAGTGAATAGGTCACCCTATTTTAACTTGCACAAGAAAGTCGGGAGATTCAGGCATATCTCACCTACAGCCTTGCGGCCAGACTTGGCCTTGAGTCCTGTGGTACAAAGTACAAATTTCCTTGGTAGAGGTACTCTATATCAATCTCTTAGCGTTATGCCTGGGATATGTAGCTTTATGGATGAGATATTACTGACCCTTAATAAGCCAAGAATCTTTAAATATTACTTGTAAACATGTGGTATGGCAGTTGTGGTTAGTACACACTAATTTCACTGTTTTACCCTGAAAATAATTGGAGACACTTTATGAAAGAGGCTTGCTGTGAGTCTGCACCATGTACATGCTGTGTCTATGTTTTTGTGTTATGGGTGCACCATAGAAACCATAAGCCCCTCCATTTAATTTGCACACGTCTCTAGCAGCGAGTTGCAATTGATCTTGTTAGTTTAGTTGAGAGAAACAGCACGGAAAGAGGCTCTTCGGCCCACCGAGACCGTGCCGACCAGTGAACCCCGCACGCTATCAGCATCCTACACACACTAGGGATAATTTACAATTTTACCAAGCCAATTAGTCTGCAAACCTGGGAGAAAACCCCACGCAGATCGCAGGGAGAATGCACAAACTCTGTACAGACAGCACCCGTAGTCAGGATTGAATCTGGGTCACTGGCGTTGTAAGGCAGCAGCTCGACTGATGCGCCACTGTGCCATCTGACAATTAACATACTTTGTTGTTGCAGAATGGCAGCTGTTTTCAAGTGTCCAATGAAAGGAACTTTGCAAAGGAGATCCTCCCCATGTACTTCAAGCACAATAACATGGCAAGCTTCGTCAGACAACTCAACATGTGTAAGTCCACTATATCATGTTGGTTTGGGAACGAGCTGTAATGAGGGCTAATGATTTTGAATGGAAACTGGAATGCAACTTTCCAAATCCCGCAGGTTTCTGTAATTCCATTGATTTTGAAGGGAAGATTATGAGATTTGCTGGAGATTGATTCCAATGGCTTTCTTCCAAGTGGTCAACGGTGCTGTTTGCTCACGCTGCATTTACGGGAAGGCCAGTGGACATGTCTGGTCGTTCAGATAGCTGCAATGGATCAATGTGGTGAAGGAGCCCATGAGCCCATGTTGGGCAATCACACTCACACGATCAAAGGGCTGCGTTTGGAGAGGGGAATACCTTGCATATCTAGAGCTGCCTTCAGCCTTTGCACTTCATACCAAGGAAAGGAAAGAAATATGGCCTGATGGTAGCCCTGGATTGGAATAGTGTTATCAGTTCAGAGCGGGCATGAGAGAAAGCTAGAAAATAACCAAACTGAATTCAGGTGGGAATGAAGGTGAGAGCAGAAGGATAGGAATTAGAGAAAGAGAGGAGAATAATTAAGGTGCTGGGGCCCTGGCAGTTTCGGGAGATTATTTGGAGCTGAAAGAGGAATAGCCATGGTGTGGCATCTCATCCACTTGTGCACAAGCTGCAATGTAGAGAGAGAGAGAGAATGTGACTGAAACACTGGAGCTGTGCAGAGGCGTTGGGTTATGTGAGAGCAGGTGTCGGGTTATGGGGAGACGGCAGGTGAATGGGGTTAGGAGGGAGAGATAGATCAGCGAAGGGGGCTTGATGGACCAAATGGCCCAATACTACTATTCCTTATAACCTTCTAAGCAGCTGAGAAGAAAGGGAGATCTGGGAACATTGGGAATAGGTAAAGAGCAAGACCTGAACAGTAAGGCCAAGGTAGTTTATCTGAATGTTCTAATCAAGTTTGTTTTGTACAATATAGAACAGTACAGCAGAGGAACAGGCCCTTTGGTTCACAAAATGTGTAGGAAGGAACTGCAAATGCTGGTTTAAATCAAAGATAGGCGCAAAGTGCTGGAGTAACTCAGCAGGACAGGCAGCATCTCTGGAGGGAAGCAATGGGTGACGTATCGGGTCGAGATCCTTCAAGGGTCTCTTCAAGGGTCTCGACCCGAAACATCACCCCTTCCTTCTCTCCAGAGATGCTGCCTGTCCCGCTGACTTACTGTCCACCTTGGGCTCACAATGTTCGTGCCGAATATGATGCCACGTTAAACCGATCTCACCGTCCTTTCTCTCTGAACTAGGTGATGTGGGAAGAGACATGGCCTATTTAAAAACTAAGATTTTATCATTAGCATTAAAAAAAAAAAAAACATCTCTTTAATTCTTATACAACAGATGGCTTCCACAAAGTGGTTCAAATTGGTGTGGGCCTGCCCCGAGATTTGGATGATGCAATTGAGTTTCAGCATCCACATTTCAGACAAGGAGAGCCTCAGTTACTGGACAACATTAAAAGGAAGGTGAGTGTAACTCACAGGTGGGTTGTGGTGGCTTTAAACTTTTTCCTAAATAAGTCATTTGACCGTCAAATCACATTATAGGTGTGTTATTTCTGATCTCAACTTTGATTTTCACCATTTGAGATCATCAACCAGTCAAGCCTTTTTTAGTTTAGTTTAGCGACACAGCACGGAAACAAGCCTTTTGGCCCACTGACCGTGCCAACCAGCGATCTCCGCATACTAACAATATCCTCCACACACTAGGGATAATTTACAATTTTACTGAAGCCAATTAACATACAAACCTGTACGTCTTTCGAGTGTGGGAGGAAACCGGTGCAGCCGGAGAAAACCCACACAGGTCACGGGGTGAACATGCAAAATCCGTACAGACAACACCCATGGTCAGGATCGAACCCCAGGTTTCTGGCGCTGCAAGGCAGCAACTCTACCACTGCAGCACAGTGCCAACGTACTTGTATCACATGTTTACAACATTCAGCATTTTCTTCTCTCTTTGGGAAAAGTCTGATTACATTAATCTTCTCCCTATTTACAACTCTGCCAGATGTTCTTGCGTAAATCCCCAGCTGGTTTTGCACCACCTAACAACACTACATGTGTTATTCACTCTCTCCTGGTTTCTGCCCCATCTTCAACCTTCTCTCGTTATTCCCACTACCCTTCTCCACTATCTCTGCAACTTAAAACTTGCTTTGTTTCCAGGTTTTTCACCTCTGGCGAAAGGTTACCAACCTAATTTTGATTGATTGAACGATACAGCATGGAAACAGGCCCTTTGCCCCACTGAGTCCATGATGACCATCGATCATTCGTTCTTGCTAGTTCCATGTTATCCTGCTTACGCATCCACACCCCTCACACCAGGGGCAATTTACCAAAGTCAATTAACCTACAAACATGCACGTCTTTGCAACCTGGGAGGAAGCCAGAGCACCCAGAGGAAACCCACGGGGTCGCAGGGAGAATGTTCAAACTGCACACGGGCAGCATCCACGGTCAGGGTTGAACCTGTTTTTCTGGCACTATGAGGCAGCAGGCTCTGTGCTATTTGTTAATTTTGTTTCACGTTCCACAAGATGCTGTCTGGCCTGCACATATTCCCAATGTTTTCTGTTTTAATTTTGAATTTCCAGCATCAGTAGGATCTTGGTTTTTGAATGATTCCTCAGAATTCTGGCGGCAGTCTCAAGAACATTTCAGGCTGATTATATTCTAAATTTTAACGTAACAGTACATCCATGCACCTATTCTGTTAGTTAATTTCAATTGATTTCTTATTGCTATTTTTAATATTACAAGGAGCAAGCTTACCTACTCTGCTCCTGTTAACTTCACTTTACAGACTGGTCATTCCTGAGACTACCCAGCACTAAGATTTTTTTTCTTTCCAGCTTATAGATTTCAATGGGGATCCCAGGCCTGTAGATGTTTAAATGTTTTCAGTAACTTCTATGTTCATAAGTCATAGGTGCAGAATTAGGCCATTCAGCCCATCGGGTCTAGTCCCGCCATTCAATCATGGCTGATCTACCTTTCCATCTCTACCCCATTCTCCTGCCTTTTCCCTGACACCCTTATTAATCAAGAAATGATGTATGTTTTTGGTTATTGATGTAATTTAAAATTGCAAATACCTCATGTCACAGACATTTAAAAGCTCTTGAAATCAATATCTGTGCAAAGTGTGGGGATGGTTTCTGCCAAAGGCATTCTGTGGTTGTGGCCTGTCTGAGACCAGCCTAGTGTGGAAACCATGCATAGCATTACTTAGTGGCTTACATCACTGCCACAGTATGTCCCATTGATATATTGTGTGTCTTGCACTGTAGACTCCAAATAAAGAATGTTTAAACAAATTAGAAAAGAGCAAATCAGGGTAAACCGTGAAACAGCAAAGAGATTGTAGCAACTCATAGCAAATCTATGTGAGCAATCAGGTTGACTGCTCAAGGATAAAAGGTTCAATTTAACCAGGGCAGGCAGCTGTAATTTTGTGGCAATTTAAAGTCATGCATACTGTCATTACTTCAGATTTAATGTAATAATAAAAAGGAACTGCAGATGCTGGTTTACACCAAAGCTAGATATAAAATGCTGGAAAAACACAGCTGGTCAGGCTGCATCTCAAGTGAAAATAGATAGGTGACGTTTTGGTTCTAGACCCTTCAGGCTTCTGCAGTCACCTATCCAGAGATGTGTGAAATTAAACTGCAGATGCTGGTTTTAACTGAAGACACAAAAAGCTGGAGTAACTCAGCGGGACAGGCAGCATGGGTGACATTTTGGGTCGAGACCCTTCTTCAGACTATCTGTCTGTCGGTCTACCTATCCAGAGATGCTGCTGAGTTACTCCAGCATTTTGTGTCATACTTCAGTTTTATGTCATTATTTATAATGGGAGAACAAAATGTGTGCAAGGGTATAAAATGTTTATACCTTTACTCGCTGGAGTTTAGAAGGTTGAGGGGGGAACCTCATTGAAACTTACAGAATAATGAAAGGCAAAGATCAGGAGTCAGCGTCCTACGGCCCCCGGGTGAAATCATCCGGCCCGCAGGCAGATTTTGTTTCCCGTAATCATCCGGCCTGCCGGGCGCCCCGAGCAGCGGTTGAGCGCCGAGCTCTGGCTGCAGCACATCCTGCGCAAAGCCGCCGGTACGGCCTCGCACCTTCTGTGAACACGTTTAAAAAAAAAACAACTGCAGATGCTGGAAAATTGAAGGTAGACAAAAATGCTGGAGAAACTCAGCGGATGAGACATGCAAGGATAGCATGAGGCTGCCTCACCCGCTGAGTTTCTCCAGCATTTTTGTCTACCTTCTGTGAACACGTGATTTGATGCCTGCCATCCGGGTCGGGATGGGGGCGGGATCCATGTGTACATGTGATGGATGTGGCCCGCCATCCGCTCACAGACATGCGTTCCGGCCCCTATGCAGAACGAGGTTGCCGACCCCTGGCTTAGATAGAGTGGATGTGGAAAGGATGTTTCCACTGGTGGGAGAGCCTAGGACCAGAGGTCATAGCCTCAGAATTAATGGGTGCTCTTTTAGAAAGGAGGTGAGGAAGAACTTGTTTAGTCAGAGTGTAATTAATCTGTTGAACTCATTGCCACAGAGGGCTGTGCAGGCCAAGTCAGTGGATATTTTTAAGGCAGAGATAGACAAATTTCCATAGTTCGAACTGAAAAAAGAGGTGCTATCACAGTCAAAGAGTCATAGAGCTGTACACCATAGAACGGGCTCTTCCCATTTGACTGTATTTGGCCCGCAGCCATCTAAAACCTTCCTAGCCATACATCTGTCCAAAAATCAGAATTATTTCTGCTTCTACAGTGTCTGGCCCACTCCAGGTACGGGCCACCCTCCATGAAGAAGTTGTTCCGAAGGACCGATCCCTGTGGCACTCCACTGGTCACTTTGTTTAGGATATTACCTGGGCCCACAGCTAAAACCCGTAGAAGCTGTTTCCTAACGTGCAACTTTTTTCATTTATATTTAAGGTTTCAGTGAGCCGAGTTGATGACCGTAAACTGAAACAGCAAGATGTGTTGAAAATCTTGTCAGAGGTTCGACAGATGAAGGAGAAACATGACTTGGCTGACGGCATGATTCTGGCATTTAAAAGGTTTACATTTAAAAAAATGTTTTGATAATGTCAGCCATAAAGTGTGTTTCAATTTTTAAGAAACTAAATTGTCTGAAAATAGGATTTCCCAGATTAAGCAGAACAGCCCTTTCTGTTTTCCCTTGTAAAAGGGATACAAGAATTATGAAAGTTATAATGAATATTATGGGTATTTCAATAACAGTGATGAGGTACTTCATTCCCATATCCCAAAGACGGCACCTGAGGTCAGGATTGAACCCGGGTCTCTTGCTCTAACAGCTGCATCACCATGCTGCCCTTTAGGCTCTTAGAAACATAGAAAATAGGTGCAGGAGGAGGCCATTCGGCCCTTCGAGCCAGCACCACCATTCATTGTGATCATGGCTGATCGTCCCCAATCAATAACCCGTGCCTGCCCTCTCCCCATATCCCTTGATTCCACTAGCCCCTAGAGCTCTGTCTAACTCTCTTAAATCCATCCAGAGACTAGGCCTCCACTGCCCTCTGTGGCAGGGAATTCCACAAATTCACAACTCTCTCGGTGAAAAAGTTTTTTCTCACCTCAGTCTTAAATGGCTTCCCCTTTATTCTAAGACTGTGGCCCCTGGTTCTGGACTCGTCCAACATTGGGAACATTTTTCCTGCAACTAGCTTGTCCAGTCCTTTTATAATTTTATAAGTTTCTATAAGATCCCTCCCTCATCCTTTCTAAACTCTAGTGAATACAAGCCTAGTCTTTTAAATCTTTCCTCATATGACAGTCCCGCCATCACCATCTTCATTAAACTATATGGGACCCCCAGCATTGTAGAGGGCAGCTTCTGTCCTGGCTGGCCCAAGGCTCGAGTTGCAGGTTTGACAACATTTCCTGGGAATCCCTGAGATTGTCCTAAAATGGAGCAATCCACGACCTGGTCAGGCAGAGGTGTGGAGGCCAGACTGTGGCGGCAAGAGAGGGGAGATAGGACTTTCTCCTCTGCCTTTCCAAACCACTCCGACCCCTGGGGTCCATCCAAGGCAAGACCTGCACCTGGTGTCATTCTTCACTTCAGCCAGAGAAAATGAGCAAAAGGAAGTTGTAATTGGAGTCATACAAGCACAGAAACAGGCCCTTCCGTATAACTTGTCCATGCTGACTAAGATGCCCCATCTAAACTCTATCCATTTGCCCGTGCTTGGCCCATGTTCATCCAAGCATTTCCTTTCCATTTACCTGTCAAAGTATCTTTTAAGTCTTTATCATAGTGCCTGCTTTAACGACCTCCTCTGGCAGCTCATTCCATCTACCTACCACCCTCTGTGTGAAAAAAAAAATGATTCTATGGTTCCTATTAAATCTTTTCCCTCTCACCTTAAATCTATGTCCTCTGGTTCTTGATTCTCTGACTCTGGGGGGAAAAGACTCCGTGCATTCATCCTTTCTATTCCTCTCATGATTAATACACCACTATTAGATCATCCCTCAGATTCCTCCAATGTAAGGAATAACGTCCTAGCTTACCCAACCTTTCCCTGCAGCTCAGGCCCTTGAGTCCAAGCAACATCTTTGTGATTGTAGGCGATACAAATGTAAAGCAACGGTTAAGCAGAAAACTGGGTGGTTGTTAACGCCTCTTACATGGGTGCTTTGTGCTGAAATAATTAGTACGCTAGGTATTGCCAAAGGTTTGATATTTGGGATTTCAAGGAGGCAAGAGCACAAAGATATGTACAACTTAGAATATATGACATAGTCTTTGCACGTGGCTTTAAATATTCTTGGTAAGCTCATGTCAAATGAGGCTTGCAATACAGGCTTGTATGTTTCCACAGGGAAAATGAGGCATTGTGGAAGGAGCTATCAACTCTGAAACAGAAGCAATTACAACAGCACAAAGTTATCCGCAAGGTGCGTCATTGAACATATTAAAGCAGCGAAGTTTGTTCCTTATTCCAATATTCAGTTGTACTTTTATATTGTTTTACAGGTGGTCAACTCAATCTGCAAATATGCATGTTTTACAAAATATTTTAACAAGATTTCAGTGCTTTAATATTTGATCACACAGAGCTGATTGAGGGTTGGAAAAGCTCCTGGCGTGTGTGATATCATGTCCCAGAACATAAGTGTCTTCAGTGGTGGAGCAGGGGTGAAAAAGAAGTTGAGTTTTTAAATTTACGTAATGATTGTTGCAAAGCACATGAAATACATGGTAGACACAAAATGCTGGAGTAAGTCAGCGGGACAGGGAGCATCTCTGGGGGAAGGAATGGGTGACGTTTCAGATCGAGACCCTTCTTCGGACTAGAGCCAGGGGAAAGGGAAACTATAGATATAGACGGTGATGTAGGGAGATATAGAACAAATGAATGGAAGATGTGCAAAAAAGTAACGATGATAAAGGGAAAAAGCCATTGTTAGCCACTTGCTAGGTGAGAACGAGAAACTGGTGCGACTTGGGTGGGGGAGGCATAGAGAGAAAGTGAATGCAGGGGTTATTTGAAGTTAGAGAAATCTAGTCATACCACTGGATTGTAAGCTGCCCAAGTGAAATATGAGATGCTATTTCTCCAATTTGCATTTAGCCTCACTCTGACAAAGGACAGAAAGGTCAGTGTGGGAATGGGAAGGGGAATTAAAGTGTTTCGCAACCGGGAGATCAGGTTGGTTCACGCGAGCTGAGCGAAGGTGTTACGCGAAAGATTCGCCCAGTCTGCATTTGGTCTCGCCGATGTATAAGAGTCCACATCTTGAACAACAGATACAGTAGATGAGGTTGGAGAAGGTGCAAGTGAACCTATCCTGAAATAACTGTCGGGGTCCCTAGACAGTTGAGGGAGGAGGTATAGGGACAGATGTTGCATCTCCTGCGGTTGCATAGTTTTGTTGGATGGGATGAGTTAACCAGGGAGTTGCGGAGGGAACAGTCTCTGCGGAAGATGGGAAGATGTGACTAGTGGTGGGATCCCGTTGGAGGTGGCAAAAATGTCGGGAGATTATGTGTTGTATGCGACGGCTGATGGGGTGAAAGCTAAAGACTTGGGGACTCTGTCCCTGTTGCAACTAGGGGGAGGGGAGGGGGAGCAAGGGCAGAGTTGCAGGTACCGAGGAGAGTAACACAGCGGGTGTCGGATTAATAACATTACAGGCATTGTCGGTCTTTGAAAACCAACCCATTATGTTTTTACACCGTTTGAAAATACTCTGCTTTTCTATTTTTTTTAATCAAAGGCAATGACTTCACATTTAGCTACTTTTTGTGTCATTTACCATGTCGTTGGCCGCTCACTGGAGAAGCTGGGGGAGTATTCGACACAGAGAAGCCAAAGCAGATTTCAGGGCAGCATTCAAAATTCTGGATGATGTGGGTTAAAAATAAGATTACAGTTGTTTAACTCGATGCCACAGATTTGGAATATTTGTCAAAAATCCATGGGTAAATTAGGACATTTTCTGTGATCCACAGTGGACTGAACTACTTGAAAAGGTGGCAGCAAAATCATTCATGGGCGAGTGAGAATTTGCAGAGCTCTGGCAACTTGCAAGAGACTGACTTAATGGGAACCCGTTAAACATCTGGCACAGACATCTTGTGCTATATGACTCTGTAACTTGTTATATATTCACATCCTCAACATATTATTTTCTGCAGATCATCCACTTCATTGCTAGTATGGTGCAGTCAAACAGCATGGCTGGAATCAAGAGAAAAATGTGAGTAGACAATAGACAGACAATAGGTGCAGGACTAGGCCATTCGGCCCTTCGAGCCAGCACCACCATTCAATGTGATTATGGCTGATCATCCCCAATCAGTACCCCGTTACTGCCTTCTCTCCATATCCCCTGACTCCGCTATCTTTAAGAGCCCTATCTAGCTCTCTCTTGAAAGCATCCAGAGAACCCGCCTCCACCGCCCTCTGAGGCAGAGTATTCCAAAGACTCGCAACTCTCTGTGTGAAAAAGTGTTTCCTCGTCTCCGTTCTAAATGGCTTACTCCTTATTCTTAAACTGTGGCCCCTGGTTCTGGACTCTCCCGACATCAGGAACATGTTTCCTGCCTCTAGCGTGTCCAAACCCTTAATAATCTTATGTTTCAATAAGATCCCCTCTCATCCTTCTTAACTCCAGAGTATACAAGCCCAGCCACTCCATGTATTAATGTGCTGGATTCCTGTTTTTGTCATTCAATTTATACAAAATATTATCTTGTATTCTTAGTAATTTGTTGCACATTCCTCCAGGCCTCTGATGATTGGTACTTCTGGATTATCTCATTCCTATGCCAAGTACAGTCGACCCATCACGATGGATTCTAGTCAGGATGGCACTGCTGTGCATGGCATTCCGGTAGGTTAAAAGTCACTTTGTTTGTTGCGAAATAGAGATGAGAAAGATGGGCCTAGGAAGAGTGAAGATGAGTAAATCAGTGAAGTGATGATTTTCCCCTTCTAGATTTCCACCATTTTCTATAGATGGGAAAGGTTTTGAGGGATATAGGCCAAATGTGGACAGGTTTTCTCTGGGTGCTCTGGTTTATACCCACAAGATGTACAGGTTTGCAGTTGACTTTGGCAACGATTGTAAATTGTCCCTAATATGTCGGATCGTGTGCTAGTATGCGGGGAGATGGCTGGTTGGCACAGACTCAGTAGGATGAATGGCCTGTTTCCAAGTTGTATCTCTAAAGTAAAGTTAAATTACCATTTCATCGGCAGGTAATACATAATCCTTTTCAACTTATTTCATAAGCTGTTCTCTGCTCTCTGCAAGAGGTTGAGTGGATTCTGTTTTTTTTTTTGTCCCAGTGTCTAAACTCTTTTTGCAAAAGATTTTCTCATAGTTTGAATTTTTTCTTCCCACAACATACCTGCCTCATTTCCCCCAAACCAGGGAGGAGGAATGATGAATGCCGTAGAAGTTGAGAGAAGGGGGAGGAGAATTGGGAGGAAGGTGGAGAATGCTCTGTTGAAATGGGGGTGAATAGGTGAGTGGCATTGTCAGCTAGCGAAGTGAGTTAGAAATCGAATGTATCACTGAAGGGTTTTGCTTCATATTTCCTAAAGGATGGGTGATTTCTCATCAGGGAATCAGACGTTGGTAATTACGGTAGAAACAATAAAAAGCAGATGCTGGTTTACAAAAAAAGGTGCAAAGTGCTGGATTAACTCAGCGAGCCTGGTAGCATCTCTGAAGAACATGGATAGATAATGTTTCGGGTCTCGGCCCTGATCCCGCCTCAAAATATCACCAATTTATATTCGCCAGAGATGCTGCCCGACCTGCTCTGTTACTCCAGAACATAGTGTCGGTTTGGTCATTGCTATGTTTTTATTTTTGTCGTTGAGCAAGCTTGAATCTTCCTGCTGTGGATTTATGGCTTAGGATAAGCAAGATGATCTCATGGCAGGACCTGTGCAGAATAAAGAGATTAATGCACTTTCCTTGATTAACATGTTTAGAAATGTGAAACCTGTGAGAAAAGCAGCGTTTATCCTGGAGGCGTTATCATCTCTGAAATCACTCATTTGATTGGGAGTCCTGAACACTGCTCCGAAGAACAGCACAGGTAGGAATCTGTGTCAGAAACCCACTCTGTTTTAAAGCTTAGCTGTTAGATTTTTTTAATTATTGAAGAGCAGCCTCGCCCTAATGGCAGTCTTTTAGGACAAACTCTTCAAAAACTGTTCCTGCACCAAGTGTTCAATATGAGGAGTTCGGCAGCACCCTCTCTCACTGCACATCTTCCCCACCCAACAAGGGGCCATTATGGACCCTGCCCTTCCTGAGGTCCCGGTTTTGTTTCTTGCCTTCACTATCTTTCAGTTTGAAGAAGGGTTCCGACCCGAAACATCGCCTATTCTTTCTCTCCAGAGATGCTGACTGACCCGCTGAGTTACTTCAGCATTTTTTGTCTATCGTCGGTATAAAAAAGCATCTGCAGTTCCTTCCTACACGTAGAGACTTGATCTTTTGTTTTCTCTGAGCTCATTGTATCCAGTTCCTATAAAACTTGCATCCACCATCTGGTTGATATCCCTCTCTCCCCATCATCTTATGTGATTAAGGCTTCCCTGATACCATAGGCCTACAGTAAAGAAGTTACATCAATTCACACAATGTCTCAATTACTTTGATAATGCTTCTTGTCTAGTTTAGTTTAGAGATACAGCGTGGAAACAGGCCCTTCGGCCCACCAGGTCCGCGCCGACCAGCGATCCCCGCACATTAACACTATCCTACACCCACTAGGGAGAATTTTTACATTTACCAACCCAATTAACCTACAAACCTGTACGTCTTTGGAGTGTGGGAGGAAACCGAAGATCTCAGAGAAAACCCACGCAGGTCACGGGGAGAAAGTACAAACTCCGTACAGACAGCACCCGTAGTCGGGATCGAACTGCAGCACCCGTTGTCTCCGGTGCTGAACTCGCTAAAAGGCAGCAACTCTACCGCTGCACCACCATGGTGGGCTGGAGTGTTGTACAAGCAACAAACTCCCATCCATTTGTTATCCAGCTTAAAATAAACGTCCTCTCCCATCCCTTTCATCTGTAAAGCTCTGGCTGCTGTGATGATTTTGCCTCCTTGGCTAAATTTAACTTTGATATAAATCCAAACAATTGTTGTAAAATGGTGAGAAGTTTTGAAAACTGACACTTCTTTCAGTAGTGTTGTATATATGCCCTCTACTCAGAATGGTGCACATAATTTTAACTTTTTCACACATTTATTAACACCTAAGATTTGATATATGTCCAAACAATTATTGTAAAATGGTGAGAAGTTTGAAAACGGACATTTATTTCGGTAATGTTGTGTATCTACTCTCTAATTACTTAGAACAGTGCAAATAATTTTCACTTTTTCACAAATGTATCAACACCTCTAAGATTGGAACAGTGACTCTGGGTGGTCTAACTTCTGTTCCAAGGAGAGGAGTTGCTACATTACTTCATAACTAGTGCTATTATTTCTGATGGCGCAAAGAAGTTAACACCTGTATAGCGTTGATTGCTGGAGATGTTGCATGCTTTATTTCTACCTGTCTATTTTACTGTCTACAGTTTTGAGATTGGAAAGCGGAGAACTGCTGAAGAGTTGTTCAGCACAGACACGGACAACCTGGTTGACACGTCCAACACAGTGGCTTCACAATTCACATCACACGACCTGTACCACACACTTCTGGGTGAAAACTGTCAAATGACCACGGAAGAGAATTCTGACCGGTGAGATTCTGCTTAGAAAGATAGAAACATGGAAAATAGGTGCAGGAGTAGGTCATTCAGCCCTGTGATCCAGCACCACCGCTCAATATGATCATGGCTGATCATCCAGAATCTGTACCTCGTTCCTGCTTTTTCCCCATATCCCTTGATTCCATTAGCCCTAAGAGCTATATCTAACTCTCTCTTGAAAACATCCAGTGAATTGGGCTCCACTGCCTTCTGTGGCAGAGAATTCCACAGATTCACAACTCTCTGGTTGAAAAAATGTTTCCTCATCTCAGTCCTAAATGGCCTAACCCTTATTCTTTAAACTGTGACCGCCCTGGTTCTGGACTCCCCCAACATCAGGAACATTTTTCCAACATCAAAAAAATGATGCTTGAAAAGTAAACTTAAGAATTAACGATTATTTGTTCTCTTCCTTCACCCCTCTGAGATTGTGCATGGGTGAAGGAGGAGTCTTCGCTCATGGGTCGATTTTAACCGTCTAATTTTATTTAACTGACTGAAGAGCACACACTCCATGGGACAAAATGTCTCCTGCTGGGAATGGGATGGTTCATTGGTTCTTTACTATCATATGTACTGAAGTACCGTGAGATTCAGTCTGAAGAAGTGTCTCGACCCGAAACGTCGCCTATTTCTTCTCTCCATAGATGCTGCCTCACCTGCTGAGTTTCTCCAGCATTTTTTGTAGTGCAGTGAAATGCTTTTTTTTGCATATAATTCAATAAATCACCACACGAGACAGCATAATTCCAGATTAAGTACAAAGTGTGTAGAAATAGCCCACTGAGACCAGACACAAGAGTCGCCAGGTCTTGGCACCACTAGTGGAAAGTTTTGTGGATGGTAATGAACGTATATTGTTGAATCGGTTGCTCCATGACCTTCATGATAGCCACAGATAGGATTATCCGATTCATAGTAATTGTTAACAGCAGTGGTCCATGCTGCACAAGGTTCTGGTGCACGAACATATGTTTTTTTCAGATGCAGGGAAAGAAGTGCGGAGGTGGAGAGGGGTAAGAAATATACACAGGGCCTTCAGGAGTTGGTTACATTGAATTCATCTCCATAAGGCAGAGGGAAGAGCACCTGTAATTTGGTGTAACTTCTAGCTGAGGATTGTTTATTCCCAGTTTGACGCTGGGTCATGCCTATCTTGCATCAAGCCCACACACACTGATGCATGGGGCTTCCCATCTAGTTTGCACTTTGCATTTGGACAATGTTCTGTTCAACGGTACAATCCTTCTTCCAACTCATCTCTCCCCATGTCCAAACAAATGTCGTGGAATAATATTTGGGGAATAAAATGCAAGAAACACAATGAAGAGGACACATACCTTGTAGTTTAGCTGGCGATACAGCGTGGAAACAGGCCCTTCGGCCCACCTAGTCCACCCCGATCAATTATCACCCGTATACTGATTCTATTCTACACACTAGGGACAATTTACAGAAGCCAATTAGCCTACAAACCTGCACGTCTTTGGAATGTTGAGGGAAACTGGAGCGCCCAGAGAAAACCCACATGGTCACATGGAGAATGTACAAACTCTATACAGGCAGCGCCAGTGGTCAGGGTCGAACCCGGTCTCTGACTATTTAAGGCAGCAGCTTTACTGCTACACTACTGTGCTACCCATTGCAGCTTAACTGACAATGTGATACTAAGTCATCACCCATTTTGAAGCATTACTGTGATGTTGAAACTGGGAATATGCAAGACTTAAAATACTGTTCCTTATCAAAGTGTGTTGCTGATCTATTTTTGATATTGGGAAAAGACTGATTAAGGGCTGGAACTGGTCGCTTTGAAATAATCATCTCATTCTATGTTGTTCTTCCTTTTCTCTCCAGGGGTGAAATAATTGACCATTTAGATATGATTGACAACAGTTTGGCTCAGATGCATTCCTCACTCAGCGATAATCGATTGGACATTAGTTTGGATTTACTCAAGGATGTGAGTTGAAATACAATTTATCTTTTCTAAGAGCAATAAAGTATGTAGATCTGTGTCTTTCCTGATAGACATTGAGTTACACTGACATTTCGCATGGAACTGGGCCCTTTGGCCACACCAACCAACAAGCACCCATTGATGCTAAGCCAAGCCTATTGTATTTTTCAAACACTGCCATCAACTCCTGCCCCATTCTCCAGCTACCGCTACACACACACCAACCCACCAACGTGCACGTTTCCGGTGCTTGGGTGGAGATCAGAACACTCACTTGGAAAACGCACGTGGTCACAGTGCAAACGCTACATGGACAGCACCAGACGATATGGGCCCACATATAATTTCTCCATGTCAACAAAAAGCTGGCCTGAGTTTGGTTTACCCATGAAGGTCTTTCATTAAATGCAGAAAGGATGTTTCCACCAATGGGAGAGTCAAGGACCAGAAGGCACAGCCTCGGAATAAAAGGTCATACCTTTATTATTTAAAAAAAAAAAAAAAAGTGATGAGGAGGAATTTCTTTAGTCAGAGGGTGATGAATCTGTGGAATTCATTACCACAGACGGGTGTGGAGGCCAAGCTAATGGGGATTTTTACAGCGGAGTTTGACTGGTTCTTGATTAGTAAGAGTGTCAAAGGTTATAGACAATAGGTGCAGAAGTAGGCCATTCGGCCCTTGGAGCAAGCACTACCATTCAATGCGATCATGGCTGAAAGATAGATCAGCCATGATTTATCGTGGAGTAGACTCGATGGGCTGAATAGCCTAATTCAGCTTGAATGACATGAACTTATGTGCTCCACCCACTAGAAAAGTGGCTGATGGGGAAAAATAATGCATGTATATGTAAGTTGAAGAACAAGCACTGACAGAGAGCACAAATAACCAATGAACCATGAAAGGGAATGCAAACTGGCACCATCCTAGCATCAAAATATCAATCAATTGTTCTTGATAATTTGGCAGTTCTCTGCTTAGTCATCAAGTCAAAGGAATTTGTTTTTTTCAGGCCAGTGGGAGACTTGCATAATTGAGTGTTCTTAAGAATGGGCTGTTTCTTAACTTCCAAGTCTTACCATCAAGGCTGCATTAAAATATTAAGACTTCAGCAAATTTGCGAATTTGTTGCACAAAGCAATTTTTATGTCAGAGAATTTGCAGAGCGTGGGATGGAGTTAATTAGTTGTCTTTGCTTTTGTTCCATGAATTGAGTTAAAAATCAATTTCCACATGTCATTATAGAGTCATGCGGTGTGGAAAGTGGCCCTTTGGCCCAACTTGCCCACACCGACCAATATGTCCCATCTGCACTGGTTCCACCTTCCTGCGTTTGATATCCCTCCAAACCTATCCCATCCACGTACTTGTCTAGAGTCATAGACTTATAGTGACATAGTTTGTCCCCAGGAATCTTGGGGAAAATAAGTGGCATTTTATGTTCATCTTTAATAACATCTTAAATAACCTTAAATAATCTTGAGTAGTCAAGGAGAACCATTAAGTTCCAGAAAGCCCGCAGCACGCACAAGACACACAAACTGTGCGAAGCACTCTAGTTATAAGATCTTTTACATGTTGGATAAGTTCAAAAGAGGCATTAAGCCACTTTAGTAAGAGTGCAGTGTGCCTTCGGTTAAGAAGTTACACTTCTGATTACTTCTTTATCCCCAGCTCTACAACCCATCAGTTGGAGGATTAGTAACAACATTTCCTGAAGTAGAACTGGACAACAGCAAGGTACCCAGCTCACAGAAAATTATATCATTATAAGCAGTTGGTCTATTTTCAGCTGGTTGCAGAAAGTCAAGAGAGAGCAGATTGTTGCCCTTTACCTAAGATTGCAAAACATGAGAAGGATAGAGAAAAGAGTGCCAGGTCTTGTATGGATAAAATGTTTCTGATTATGCTTGCATGTTTTGTGAATTTTTAGCTTGAACATGTTTCCTTTTAATTGAATCTCATCTCATATGAGTCTGGAAAACCATTTTTGGGGTGAAACTGGACTTTGTGGTACCTGTTTGCTGGGTATATCTAGGCCTAAAGAACGACCAATCTGACATTTGCCATGAGAGATATAATTCTAGTAGGAAGAGCACCTGACGACATTGTTACAAAGAAGCTAACAACTGCAGGTTTCACACAGATGGTGCGGGCCATGAAGCTCGACAGTGTGTAAAGCCTATTTGAAGCCACAATTGTGATTTTGGAGCTCCATGCTCGAGTTGGCATCTTCTCTTAACCCAGTACAGCTAAGTAAGCTTAATTGGCTAGAACAGTACCCACACCTAGGCTATTGAAAAGGAATTCAACAATTTTCATGTTAGTCATGGATTTCTTTCTTTTCATGCTGGGGTTTTAAGTTTCCCATATTATTGTCACGTATACCGAGCTACAGTGAACGGTTTGTGTGCGGTAAAGACTATACATGATTACAATCAAGCAGTGCACAGTGCACAGGTAAAGGATAATGGACGCAACATTTAGTGCAAGATAAAGTCAAATCAAAGATAGTCTAGTGAGGAATGTGGGCGGTCAGGACCACACTCGAGCTGATGAGAGGACTATTTAGTTGCCTGATAACAGCTGGGAAGAAACTACCCTTGAATCTGGATGTGTGCATTTTCACACCTCTGCACCTCTTGCCTGATGGGAGAGGGAGTGAGGCTCTTCCTTGATTGTGTTGCTGGCCTTGCCAAGGCAGCGTGAAGTGTCAATGGAAGGGAGGTTGGTTTGTGTGATGGTCTGGGCTGCGTCCACAATTCTCTGCCATTTCTTGTGTCTTGGATGGAGCTGTTCCCAAACCGAGCATCCACCAACTGAGTGAAATGTTCAATTCCTGTCCAACAAAGGATTTGCAGCTGCTTAAAATTATGTCATTTGAAAATAGTTAATCCCAGATTTAAGAGGTGGAGAGATATATTTGGGCATCGAAATTATAGTTGGGAGTAGGTTTCTTTTCTGAAAAAAGCATGTCAATTGATGTTAGCAATTTTAGGTTAGAAGATAGTAAATTTGCCTTAATTTCTCTTTTTTAATATCTGGTCAAAAATATCGATCACATGAACCCTATTGGGCGACTGCAGGAGACTATGCAGTCGCCACATGTTCTCCATATGTTCGCAGGTGGTTGCCGGGGAGTCGCATTCATGGTCGTGAGGAGTTCCCACATTCTGGGAACTAGTAGCGGCCTCATTTTGGTCACTGTAAATTTTTCAACATGTTGAAAAATTAGCGACGACTAGAATGAAGCCGCCATGGAGAGTAGCGAGAATTCTCGTGCCATAGGTGGGTAGCCAGGGAGTCCTAGTGGGTTGCCAGCAGGTTGAAGGTTCTCGTAGGTTGTAACCGCTGCTGACCGGTGAATTCCATTGGCTCATTGGGGAAAAAAAATGTAAGCAGTAGTTTTCAGAACCAAGGATAAGAGACCGGGAGGGAATGTTTAATGTCTGCCGAGCTTCACAGCCGTGTATCTCTGGCTTCTTAAAAGTTGCCTCCCCTGCTTCTCCCCTCCATCTCCCCTC
This sequence comes from Okamejei kenojei, assembly GCA_035221665.1. NCBI lineage: Eukaryota > Metazoa > Chordata > Chondrichthyes > Rajiformes > Rajidae > Okamejei > Okamejei kenojei. Next base: position 55,386,235 of record CM069143.1, on the reverse strand, counting down.
CATCTCCTCCCCCCCTCCCCCCTCTTTTAAAGGACTTACCGTACACTGTGCTTTAGCTGTCTTAATTACAGCGCCAACCTTCCTGTTCATTGCGGTATCATCTTGGCTTTGCACCGTGTGGATTTCACTCAGACAGCGTTCCCCCATGCTTGCCCTGTCCCCCGCCTGCATAACGGGCTGGTGAAGGAAGCGATGTGTGTGTGTGTGTGTGTGTGTGTGTGTTCCACTCTGACAGTCTCCGCTCCAGTTGCCGATTTTTCAGGCAAGTGCCGGCAACTTGACAGTCACCGGCAGTCGCCTGAAAAATCACCTAAGTTTGACAGGCCCATGTGTTAGTGGATTTAGGAACCAGGAACCAATTATGTTATAATCAAAATTATGGAATTAATAATGTTCATACCTTGTCCACATTGATATATAAAAATTAAGAGTTGCAGCTAAGTATTACAGAGAGTACCAAATGTTTTTTCAAAACTCTGTTTGACATTATTGCCTTGGAGACTGAAGGTATTTTGATATGTGGAGGGGACTTCAATGTGGGCATGAATCATAATTTGGATACAACAAGCCTAAAAAAACCCAAGATGCATCTGACCAAGTTTATTAACACATCAGTACAGGAAATGGGCCTAATTGATGTTTGGAGAGAACTTCACCCTTTAGAAAGGGACTACACACACTATTCAGTACCTCACTCGGTCTACTCCAGGATTGACTACTTTTTAATGAATACGGGTGAAAGTCACAGGATCACAGAGTGTAAAATCGGGGTGGCAGATGTATCTGATCACAGTGCGATCAGCTTGACAGTACACCTGAATAGTAGAAAAATAAATACTGTTTGGAGGCTCAATGTGGGTATTTTGAATAATAAGGCAAATGTGGAACAAATAAGTGAAGAGATAAAAAGATACATAGAAGAGAATGATAACAGGGATGTGGATCCTGTAATACTGTGGGAATGCAATGAAGGCAGTCATACATGGAAAGCTGATCGCCCTGACATCATCACAAAAAAAGGCCCGGCTAGCTACGTATGAACATAAAGTAGAAAAACTGAAAGAATTGGAGAAAAAAACATAAAAACATACAGGATCAGTTGGTACTAAAACAGATTAAGGAAAAAAGGGGGGAGATGGATAAGATCCTCAGGGGAGATATGGAAAAAAGGGCAAGATTCATAAAGCAGACCTATTATGAAGCAGGTCCAAAAGCAACGACTCCTGGCCAGACGCCTGCGTAAACAGCAGGCCTCTAATACAATTCATAAAATAAGAGATCCTAAAACCAATCAATTTATCACATGAGCCAGATGAGATAGAAAGAATATTTGAAGAATACTATAAGAAAGTCTATTCTAAACCACCATCAGCTGACAAAAGGACAATGAGAAGTTTTCTTAACTCACTTGATCTGCCATCCATTGGTGAGACACAAAATGATACCATTACGTCACAATTTATGGTTAAGGAGCTGGAAGCTGCGATCAGTAGACTCAAGGTTAGTAAATCACCAGGCAGCGATGGGTTTCCACCAGAATGGTACAAGGCCTTTAAGAAAGAGCTAACACCTCTGCTCTTGTCTTGCTTTAACTGGACCCTTAAAGAAGGCAGGGCTCCCCCATCATGGAAGGAAGCAATTATTACCATTTTACCCAAGGAAGGCAAAAACAAAGAGCAATGTAAACATTTCAGGCCAATCTCAATTTTAAATGTAGACTACAAACTATTTACCTCAATCATTTGCAAAAGACTCGAGACTTTTGTACCAGATCTGATTAATGAAGACCAAACTGGATTTATTCGGGGGCGTCAAACACAGGATAATATTAGAAGAACCCTCCACATTGTGGATAATGCTCCAAAAAAAGGATACAAATAGGGTCCTGGTCAGTTTAGATGCAGAAAAAGCCTTTGATAGTGTTAGTTGGGTATTCTTTTATGAAGTACTGAGGAGATTTGGTTTCAATGAAGATGCAATTCGGTATATTAAAACAATATATCAGGAGCCTACAGCTAGGATTAAGGTAAATGGAAACCCATCAAAAAGGATCAAGTTAGAGAGGGGCACAAGACAAGGATGCGGTATCTCTCCTACTCTCTTCGTTTTGTATGTTGAGCCCGTAGCACAAGCAATAAGGCAGATAGAAGACCTGCAGGGGGTCAAAATAGGGGGGAAAGAACATATAATTAGTCTTTTCGCTGATGATATCATTATTTTTCTTGAACGACCAAATATATGTTTCCCAAATCTATTGAACCTATTTGAAACATATGGATACTACTTAGGGTATAGATTGAATATAACAAAAACACAAATTCTTTAATTCAATTATTCTCCATCCCAACAAATCAGAGATGCATATAATCTGAAATGGAACTCTAAAACAATGCAGTATCTTGGTGTAACTATAACCAAAACACTTTCCAACTTGTTTGAAACTAATTATTACAAAATTGAAGAAAACATCAAAAAGGGTGTTGAGAGGTGGTCGACCCTTCAATGCCAGAATACAAACGGTAAAAATGAATATCCTACCTAAACTACTATATTTATTCCAATCTCTCCCAATTAATGTTCCTCGAGATAAATTCATAGCCTGGGATAAAATGATCTCTAGATTCATTTGGAATAGCAAAAAACCAAGAATAAAACTAACAACACTTCAACTGCCAAAAACAAGGGTGGAATGGCTTTACCAAATCTGAAGAAATACTTTTATGCAGCTCACCTCAGACCTCTGGCTTGTTGATGTAGACCTGATTATGAATCTCAATGGAAAGGGAGATACAGGGTTACCAAACCCAGATTTTGGTGGGAGACAAATATCTGAGAGGGGCTTTGAGATGCTATGGATCCAATAGTAGCATTTACGTTAGAAATATGGAATGTTATAGTGGAAAAATACAAATTAGAAAGAGGGGTTCACGCATTGAAGTGGTTCGCATATGACTCAAGTTTAAGCCAGTGGTGTATGACTCAAAATTCAAAGAATGGGCACAAAAAGGCATAACAGCAATGTATACAGTTTCAGAAAATGGGGAGTTTATGAGTTTTAAAAAGTTAAAGTCAAAGTATGGTCTTGAAAACAAAGATTTTTTTAGATACTTGCAATTAAGAGACTACTTTATAAAAGAGATAAGGCCAGAACTAGATGAAAGTTCAAATAATGTGATCAAGGTGATTGTGGATGCATATAAACAGAAGGGGTTTTGGGTCATCTCTGATTTCTACCAAGCTCTGGTGGAAAGCGGGGGAGAATCAACGCTCTACATAAACACAAAATGGGAAGCAGAATTAAAGATTCAAATAACAGAAGAAAAATGGTATCAAATGTGCGAAACACAATGTTCATCCACAAGCTCACTAGTATGGAGAGAATTTTGCTGGAAGAATCTATCTCGCTTTTTTATAACACAATGGGAGTACGGAGGCAGACCACTTGCATATTTTCTGGAACTGTGCAAAGATAAGGCCATACTGGGAAAATGTTAATGCAGCTGTAAATGATATCTTGGATTATAAAATCCCAAATACCTGCCCTGTGAATAATCTGGGGTTTATTAAAGATAGTGTAAAAATTGAAGATACATATTTGATTAAAGCTTTGCTTGCAGCAAGTAGGAAGGCCATTACCAGGCAGTGGCTTAATGAAAAAAGTCCAAAACAGGAACAGTGGGTTAGAAATTGTTTGAGACATCTTTAATATGGAGAAATTGACATGTTCCTTGAGAGTCAAGGAGAATTCATTTGAGAAGATCTGGGAAAAATGGAATGTTTATTTGAGCCATGACACCAATTAGATAAATGCCGAGCTAGATATGGGAAGATTGCATTATATAGAACTAGATGGTATGTTTGTATGAATGTCGAATTATCTCCAGATAACTAATCAATGTAATGTTTTTTCTTTTTTTCATTTGGTAAGTGAACCACACGGTCTTATTCCAATTTTTTTAAACTTTTTTTCTTTTTTTCTTTTTCTTTTCCCCCCCCATCTACTTACTTTTCTTATTTTGATTGCTATTTTTCTTACTTTGTTTTATTTATGGTGATGGTGTTGCACTGTTTTGAAAATATCTCTTAAAAAACAATAAAAATGTAAGTGGGGAAAAAAAAAGTATTACTGAACCTGTTCTTGCAGAAAGATAATGATGCACAAGAGGAACAGGATTATACAGAGTTGCAGGTCAAACAAGGTAAACTGCTCTTGATGATTTTGGATATATTATATCAGATTGCTAAACTAATAATGGAAGATTTATAGATAAATATCTGTTCGTTGGCTTTGCACAATTTAAAGCAATGCCACCTTGGTCTGAAGCGAGCCTCGCGGGTCGACCCGCGGTCGATGAGGACACGGGGAAAGCACCGTGAGGTGGGGGAGGGGGATGAGCAATGTAGGACCTGGCGTGGGGCGACCACCGTGACGGAGGGGGGACAGCCATCTGGAGTGGGGGGACCAACGGGAAGGGGGAGGTGGGGGGGGGGGAACGAGAGCAATAGGGAGGCGGGAGAACAAAGGAGGAGTTGGCAGCAGTACTTTGTTAGCTCTGACGATTGTTTGCATACCTTGGGTCTTGTCACATGTGACAATAGACAATAGGTGCAGGAGTAGCCCATTCGGCCCTTTGAGCCAGCACCGCCATTCACTGTGATCATGGCTGATCATCCCCAATCAGTACCCCGTTCCTGCCTTCTCCCCATAATCCCTGACTCTGCTAGTTTTAAGAGCCCTATCTAACTTTCTCTTGAAAGCATCGTGAGAACCTGCCTCCACTGTCCTCTGAGGCAGAGAATTCCACAGACTCACCACTCTGTGAGAAAAAGTGTTTCCTCGTCTCCATTCTAAATGGCTTACTCCGTATTCTTAAACTGTGGCCCCTGGTTCTGGACTCCCCCAACATCAGGAACATGTTTCCTGCCTCTAGCGTGTCCAAACCCTTAACAATCTTATATGTTTCAATGAGATTCCCTCTCATCCTTCTAAACTCCAAAGTGTACAAGCCCAGCCGCTCCAATGTCTCAGCATATGACAGTCCCGCCATCCCGGGAATTAACCTTGTAAACCTACGCTGCACTCCCTCAATAGCAATAAACTATTCCATTCGAATCTAACATTGGGAAGTATCTGGGTTGACTGAGATCACTTGTGTTTCTCAGAGACTGACTGTATATGTTTGTTCAGAACAGTTGCTTAGTGTGACAATGACCGTTCATTTGTTTATACTCTCTGTAAACCTTCCTCTTGTTCCTCGCTCATATTTTCAGGTGAAGTTGAAAGTCGAGATTGCGGCAGCCTGCCTTTCTCAAAGGAGGAAGTGGATGAGACGGATATGTTACCAACCTTACTGGAACTGGCAGAAGAGGCCAGCGATGTCACATTTTTCCCCAACGACATCTCAATTTTTGACAGTGACACTTGAAACCAAGGATGCCATCTGATCTACAACTAACCTAGCTTTTTACTAGACGGGTGCAATTCTTTGAAATGGTAGAACATTGCACTACAGCTGCAAAGCAGAATTTTCTCATTAATGGGCAGCAAATTTCTAGGCACCGTGTGTTCCTTTAGCTTGCACTTAATGACATTAGAATAGTGAGCAGAATTATCCACGATTCAGTGTCCTAAAAGTGACCGCACTCTTCCTTTTGACAAAAGCTAACATCATTAGATAAGAGACTGCTGTGTGATTAAAAGGCCAGGTCGGCTTCGGGCTGGTAAACTGGCCGCCTTTAGCGACTTTTCCATCTCTGCTCCACAACGTGCTTGAGCCAAGCTATCACTGACTATCAGCAAGGGTAATGACGACCTGAAGCTCTGGATGACTGTATAGGTGAATCGTTCAGTTGAGGGAAAGACAATATCGGAGATTATTTATTATTAGCTTTTCCTTATGTTTCTTTGGAATAGGAAGGAAAATTAATACTTTATTGTCACATGTGACTAGTCCCAGTGAGATTCTTTGCTGGCATACACAATGTGTACAAATAGCAGCCACCTACGGCCCTGACAAAGTTACAAAGCATGCCGGCTCCCCATCTTGTCCCCCTCCAGTTCCCCCATTGACCATTGTTTGTCCCCTCCCGCCTCACGACAGTTCCCCCCCCCCCCCACGCCGGGTCCTCCATTGTTCTTCCCCTCCCCTCTCACGGTAGTTTTGGATCGGCACCAGGCATGGGTTTCCTGCTGTGTGCAGTTGTGTGATAATGAATATTTAGCATCAGCTGAATGCAACAAGCCCATTGTGAAAGTTGCCTCTGCAGAGACCTTTAACATAGCAACCCTTTGAGTTTTGATTATTTCAGCATTTACCTACCTATTATTTCCAGTCCTGTTCCTGATCTGGTCTGTTCATCCTTAATTTCCAAAAAGGTTTAACTTGCACAATTTCTGGTCTTTACTTTCCTTGTTGCATCATGGCAAAGTACCTGGGAATTTTTTTGTAGCGGGTTATTTTCTGTGGAATAGTCAATGAAATGGGAGAATTAAACAAAAAATGCAAGGAGCACCCAGAAGGTTGATCAGCACTAGTGCATAGTTTGACATAGAAATGCTGAACACAATCTTAACTTACCTGATGCTGACAGGCCTGCATTGATTTCCTTATTTTGTATTGCATTCAGAGCAATTTTTGAAAGCAGTTGCAAAATAGACAGGTTTAATAATTAGTTCCACTGTTATTGTAACATCTAAGTCGTTGCATTTCTCCGCTTTCCACACAAACGCAACGCAATCTCATTTTGGATTTCTTCTACTTGTCTAATTGTATTCTTATTAAACACAAGATCTACAGGCCGAACTATACCCAGCCAACTCCAAACAATTATTTTGGAGACACAAAAGCCCACAAAGTGCCGGAGTAACTCAACGGGTCAGGCAGCATCTCCGGAGAACTTGCATAGGTGACGTTTCAGGTTGAGACCCTGCTTCAGAATATTTTGGCCAGATTATTTTGAAGACAAAATATGAGAATATTATCTGGGGTGATGGATTTCAGCTTTAAGATTGGACAGGAGCAGAGGTGGTTGTTATCCATGAAGCAGGGATTGCAAGGAGATTCAGCTGAGGCGGACAAGTTCATGATAGGTGTAGATAGAGTAAATCGCGGGAATCTGATTCAGGTGGAGGGTGGTTGGAAACCTAGGGGACGTGGATTTAAGGTGATGGCTAAATGATGCAAAGGGAAATGAGAGAAAAAACATCTTTTACACAGTGAGTGTTTGACAATCTACATCTCCGTGGCTGTTCGAGTGGTGAGGGCAGGCAGTTTTAAATTACCTTTCAAAGCTTAGCCAGCAATCTGGCACAACTTTCAGCATTTAAAATATTGTGTGGTATTCAAGATTTTTCCGGGTGGCACCCTATTTAGAAAAAAGCTGCAGGGGAACCACCATTGCAAGGATAATGCTTTACAAATGCTCTGAACACATTTTGGAGTAGGGAGGCTTCTGCTATGGGTTGACCTGACAGGATGTTGTGTTTATCAACCCTGCGTTAAACCATGCGATAGGTCAGGGTCGACAGTATAATCATTACATTGAGAAACGGAATCACTTTGATCCAAGACTCTGGACAAAACAAAATAAGGTTGGCTGACAAAAGATTCCTGATACTGACTAAGTTTGGATTCTGAGGATTGTGAAGATGTAGTTGTGATGATCATGTCACATGAATGTCTTATGGCTGAATTGCAAGGTTGATCTTTTTTTTAATCACATATTGACTATTGTCCAATAATGTTTCATGAAGAGCAACTGAAACAGTGTAAGGGGGAATGAATTGGTGAAAAGAAGGAACAGTTTTAACAATCCCAGGAAAGCATTTCCCATTACAGGGGTCCTTTCAATGTCAATGCAATGTAAATGTTAGGATCGTGTTGAGTTCCGTGAGGGATTTTGAAGCTTCACTCATCCAGACAAGTGTAAAGTGTTAGAGTGTCCTCTTGTCTGTTCAATGTACATGTGTACAGTACATTAGTTATTTATGAGGGTCATTGTTGGAACAATTTCACAAACATGCAAGGAAAGATAGACATAAAGTGGTTTATTTCTTTAAAAAAAATCCCTTTAACTTGTTATATTTGTTACTGGTTAAGAAGACCATAATGAAAAGGAAAGCATACAAAGGAATTTAACACTAGGGTATCTATCATGCCAGCCTTTACTGGTCCAAATACATCAATTTGCACCTGTCATTGTGACCCTTTCTGCACAATGAGAATGTTGCACATACCTAGTAAATGTACATTTCATTTAAAATGAAATCTTGATTTTATTAGAAGTATGTTGCACTTTCATAATGGTGTTTTAAAAGGACACCTTTTGATTCCACTCAGCTAGTTTGCAACAATGCCAGAGAGAGGGGGTATCTCATCAGTTAATGAGAGCATCACAGATCGCATGTTACATGGCGATGTCTTTGCCTTTGTACTATAAACTCTGGTGTCCATTTATACTCTTCATGACCGAAATTGACAATGCTAATTGTCACTTCTATTGCATGTTTGCGATTCAAAGTGGATATTAAGATTCTATTTTGAACATTCATTTTTGATGTTGATTTTGTTCCCCTTCATTCCTCCCCCCCCCCCCCCCCCCCACCCCCCACCAACAAAAGAAAAAGAGAAATAGGTGCATATTGGGAAGTCCTAATCTTCTTTGCAGCAGTAGTTTATTACAGGTATTGATGTAAGAGAAATGAAACACTTATTTGGAAGTCCCATGGATGATATGTTGCCCTTCACCATATTGACCTGCACTTGGAGGCAGCGCAGTATATTTATGTGCTTGATACATTGAGAGTTGTCGCATTCACCACTTCATAATGCCCACAAGATAAATTAACTTATTTTTTAGAGTAAATTTCCATTGGTACCACAGTGTCAACGTTGTGGCTTTCCCTTGGTATAAAGCTCTGTGCATTGTCAACCTATTCTTGGTTAAAACTAAAGGCACAATATATAGTGGCCTAATGTGCATGTGTTTGATGGTGGTAGAGGTAGTGTACTATTGACTGTTTCCCCTGTGGGCCAGACTCTAAACTCATGAGTTCCTGAGACCCAATGCTGCGGATATCACTGAACATCATCAAATGGAGGCAGAGTGATTGGTTTTATTTATTAGACGTGCGGAGGACGTGGTAATCGTACATTGCAGGGACATCAGCCCCCAGCTAATTGAAGACTCGGGGCCATTGGATGACAGGAAGGTGGTAGTGGTGGGGAGTTTGGTGGTCAGAGGGGATGGTGGTACCATGGGGAGGAGGCATTGAGGGGAAAAAAGTTAAGTATTGAAGTTGCCAGAGTGGGGTCTCAGACTAGTCCTGCATTGTGAAGATCTAACTTATACCAACTTAAGTTTATTCCTGCAACAAGGGTGGCATGGTGGCGCAGGGGTAGAGTTGCTGCCTTGCAGCGCAAGTGACCCATGTTCGATCCTAACTACAGCTGCTGTCTGTACGGAGTTTGTACGTTCTTCCTGTGACTGTGTGGTGTTTCTCTGGGTGCTACGGTTTCCTCCTATGCTCCAAAGAGGCACACGTTTGTAGGTTAACTGGCTTTGGTAAAAAAAAAATATCTGTAGTGTAGGAAAATGCTAGTGTACAGGGTGATCACTGGTCAGTGCAGACTTGGTTGGTTGCAGGGCCTGTTTCCATGCTGTATCTCTAAAATATCACGTCTAAAGTCTATCTTCACTTTAACTAAAGTACAAATGATGGAAACTAAAATTCACCTTCATGTATTAGATGATCAAAGGTAATTTGTTCTCAAAAGTATGTGTTCAGTCAGGATTAAGTGACACAAAATTGTCTCCATGTTGGCACCTGATGTCAAATCATTTTGAATGTTAATTTGGGAATTTCTGCTTACACATCACTGGCACAATGAGAGTTGTTGTATTGATATTGTCTTGGAGCACAACAGATGGACATTTCCTCTGCATCTGGCCATGCTTATCTGACCTACCTGAGCTTCCTGCTGTTAGTGAAGATAGCAGATTACATTGGTCCATTTCCACATCTATTCTAACGAGCTTGAATTTTAGAAAGTTGATGAATGGATGCAGTGGGAAGGAGGGGAGAGAATATATTCCCCTATTTGATTATGCTGCCTCCCCTGATTTTTGATTTATTGGAAAGTGTAATTACTGCCTTGCCTTTTTTATTAGATGATGAATATGTCATATTTCTGAGAGTTTTGATGAATTATTTACAACAGTCACCTTGTAGAAAAGTGATGTTAGAGAAGCACAAGATGGGGTTATAGTTAACAGTTTAAGCCCTCAATTCTTAGACTAACACACAATCCACCCATTATGTGTAAGTAATTAAGCAATTAAATGACACTTACGAAAGGTTTAACCGATTTTATTGTTCCTCGTACAATGTTATGCCATATTTTTTCGAAAGGTCTTTTGTGGTCTTTTCACTAATGTATTGGAACTATTTTGTCTTTTGCTTATCTCTTGATGTGTAAATACTGTAGGATTTGTTTCTTAGGACTTTTTTAAGAAAGTATATGGTTTTGTACAGAAAGGTCTGAAGAAATGTTTAAGGAGTCAAGTTTGCACACTTAATGCTGTTCACATGCACTACACTAACACAATAATGGAGAGATTTAAATCCATGTTATGAAATGTTTGATATTAAGTATATTTCTTACAGTGGCTATATATTAACACATGCATTGTAAAATTTCAGTTGCCTATCTTGTTTGCTACTTGTGAAGTATGTTTCTTTAACTCAATGAACAATGTTACTGCCGTTGTGCAGAATGTTGTTCTTTCATGCCAGTGAAGGCTTTGAGAACTCTCCACGGCCATGTCCATAGTGAAGTCCCCTTATTTCTGGATGAGGTACAGTGCTTGTCAGAGTCTGACTCTGTTTTTGGTTCATATACTGGTGAACATGCAAGACATATTGACTCCAGATGGGGGAAGCTTTAGGGGAGAGGTGAAGGACAAATGGAGTGGGGAGGCAAGTTAGTGAGTAGTAGGTGGAACCAGGAGGGGACAGCACTGTGGCGCAGAGGTGGAGCTGCTGCCTTACAGCGCCAGAGACCCGGATTCAACCCTGACTATGGGTGCTGTCTGTATGGAGTTTTTACGTTCTCCCAGTGTGTTTTCTCCGGGTGCTCTGGTTTCCCACATTCCAAATCCGTGCAGATTAATTTACATTCAGCTATTCATATTTGTTTTGATATTGTGGTAGGCATTAAATTAATTCACAAGTTAAATCACTGATTACAGTCAACCACCGGTCTACCTTCCACCTTCTCTCCTCCTTGGTGTCGCTTTCACCCTCTGGGCACTGTCTCACCCCGACCCTCTCCACACGGGATACCTTACTAGTGGATACCAGTGACTAGTGGAGTTCCGCAAGGGTTGGTGCTGGGGCCGTTACTCTTCACGTTGTTTATTAATGATTTGGATGAGGGGATTGAAGGCTTTGTGGCAAAGTTTGTGGATGATACGAAAATGGGTGGAAGGGCAGATAGTGTAGAGAAAGCAGGGACTCTGCAGAAGGACTTCGACAGGTTGGGAGAGTGGGCAGAGAAGTGGCAGATGGAATATAGTGCAGCAAAGTGTGGAGTCTTGCATTTTGGTAGTAGGAATAAAGGCGTAGACTATTTTCTCAATGGGGCAAGAAGTCTGAAATCGTAAGTGCAGAGGGACTTGGGAGTGCTGGTGCATGGGTCCCAAAAAGTTAATCTGCAAGTCGAATCGGCAGTAAAGAAAGCCAACTCAATGCTAGCATTTATTTCAAGAGGGCTTGTATACAAAAACAGGGATGTAATGTTGAGGCTCTATAAGGTGCGGGTAAGGCCGCATTTTGAATATTGTGAAACATTTTGGGCACCGTATCTGACGAAGGATGTGCTGGCTCTGCAGAGGGTCCAGAGGAGGTTTACAAGAATGATCCCAGGAATGAGTAGGTTAAACTATGATAAACATTTGTCGGCACTGGGCCTGTACTCGCTGGAGTTTAGAAGAATGAGGGGGGGACCTCATTGAAACATTCAGAATGGTGAAAGGCTTTGATAGAGTGGATGTGGAGAGGATGTTTCCACCAGTTGGAGAGGCTAGGAATAGAGGTTATAGCCTCAGAATTAAAGGACGTTCTTTTAGGAAGGAGAAATGTCTTTACTCAGAGGGTGGTGAATCTGTGGAATTCTTTGCCACAGAAGTGGAATATTTTTAAGGTGGAGATAGATAGATTCTTGATTAGTTCAGGTGTCAGATGTTATGGGGAGAAGGCAGGAGAATGGGGTGAGGAGCGAGAGATAGATCAGCCACGATTGAATGGCAGAGTAGACTTGATGGGCCAAATGGCCTAATTCTACAATCACTTATGACCTTACCTCTGTAGGTGAGTGTGACAAATTTAGTAGCCATTTCAAAGCCAGTGCAGTCTGATTGATTGACTTTTGCAGACCAGACACAAAGTATGCAAAGAGTCACCACAGATACAAAATGTTCAATGCGGTCCCCAAAGGCTCCTCTTTGTGCTCGGCAGCTCCCCCATGCCAGGCCCTCTTTGTTCTTTCCGTGCCAGTGGAATTATTTTATGTATTTTCTCTCATAAGATATGGAAGAACCAGGCTCAGGCCAGTTATTCCTCAACACAAGGGCACACTGATCAGTTACAGTAATCTACCTATTGAAACACACGCCAGGCTTAGCTTTCATGTTTTAAGGTTGGACACTGATTTTATTATTGTTTATTTTTTACATTCTGCTATTCATATTTGCTTTGGTATTGGTAAAATCAAAGGTAGACAAAAATGCTGGAGAAACTCAGCGGGTGAAGCAGCATCTATGGAGCGAAGGAATAGGTGACGTTTCGGGTCAAGACCCTTCTTCAGACTGATGTGGGGGTGGGGAAAGAAGAAAGGAAGCGGCGGAGACAGTGGGCTGTGGGAGAGCTGGGGAGGGGAGGGGAAGTAGGGAGGAAGCAAGGACTACCTGAAATTGGAGGTCAATGTTCATACCGCTGGGGTGTAAACTACCCAAGCGAAATATGAGGTGCCTCCCCAATTTGTGGTAGGACTCACTCTGGCCATGGAGGAGGCCCAGGACGGAAAGGTCGGATTTGGAATAGGAGGGGGAGTTGAAGCAACAATCCTATAGCAGAGCAAGATAGGCCACTCCTGCAAAATGCAATGGGCTGACGTGTAGCAACGGAGCGCAACATGGGCATTTTTCTTCGTCCATTTCAGTAACCGGAACCTACCCGACCCGACCCGACTCGCAGTGTAATCAACATTGCGGGGCGGGGACAGTTTGTGTGTGTGATAAAGGGTTAGATTCATAATTCTGTTAATTCTTGTTAAAGAATAAAATGTTTAAAATTTTTGATTCTGGTGATTTTCTTTTTTAATGTTTTTTAAATCATTTCTTTTTAAATGGCTCATATGCTGTGTTTGAGTTGATTTTGTTGAGTTGACACTTGCACTCTGAAATTCATTCATCTAATCACACTGTTCACAACTGCAGTAATTGCAGGGGTTATCTAAATTAAGTATTTCACAAAATTAAATGTGTTTAAGCAAGATTTACAAATGATGTATAACTTAAGGATGGTTTTATTCAGCGAGCATACCTGATTAGATTGTGCTGGAAAGAACACACATACATGAATGTGATATAGATGTATATAATAATATCACACACATTTACATTTCATCCAATTTTATATCCAATGATGAACTTTATTTCAGACTAAACAAGGGACAACATTAAATAAAAAAACATTGTAAACCTCCCCGCTGATCCGGGCCAGACTCCCCGCCAGAACAAAGCCTCAGCCCCGCGTCGGGCCGCTCCGCCGGAAAACCGCTTCAGACTCAGCCCCGAGTCGAGCCGCTCAGCCCCGAGTCGAGCGGCTCCTCCAGACTCAGCCCCGAGTCGAGCGGCTCCTCCGGGACTCAGCCCCGCGTAAGGCAGCTCCACTGGAATTCAGCCCCAAAGATGGGTGCCGGAGGTAAGATGGCAGAAGCAAAATGGCGGAGGCTGGTTGCTGAAATGGGTCCTTTAATTGCTCATGAATCAGCCCATGACTGTACTACGCGTTTTTCGTGGGAGTAGTCCATCTTGCTCCGCTATAGGATCTTTGAGTTGAAGTGCTGAGCCACCGGGAGATCAGGTTGATTAATGCGAACCGAGCGGAGGTGTTGGGCGAAGCGATCGCCAAGCCTGCGCTTGGTCTCACCGATGTGGAGCAGTTGACACCTAGAGCAGCGGATGCAATAGATGAGGTTGGACGTGCAGGTGAGCCTCTGCCGCACCTGGAAAGACTGCTTGGGTCCTTGGATGGAGTCGAGGAGGGAGGTAAAGTGACACGTGTAGCATTTCCTGCAGTTGCAAGGGGACGTGCCAGGAGAGGGGCTGGTTTGGGTGGGAAGGGACAAATTGACCAGGGAGTTACGGAGGGAGAGGTCTCGGCGGAAAGCCAAAGGGGGAGGAGATGGGAAGATGTGGCGAGTGGTGGGATCCCGTTGGAGGTGGCAAAAATGTTGGAGGATTATCAGTTGTATGTGATGGCTGGTAGTGTGGAAGGTGAGGACAAGGGGGACTCTGTCCTTGTTACGAGTGGGGGGGATGGGGAGTGAGAGCGGAGCTACTGGATATAGAGGAGACCCTGGTGAGAGCCTCATCTACAGTCGAAGAGGGGAACCCCTGTTCCCTAAAGAATGAGGACATCTCCGAAGCCCTGGTTTGGAACACCTCATCCTGGGTGCAGATGCGGCGTAGACGGAGGAATTGGGAGTAGAGTCCTTACAGGAAGCAGGGTGGGAAGAAGTGTAGTCCAGATAGCCATGGGAGTCAGTGGGTTCGCTCTACTACAAACCCACTGACTACTAAACTGGAGGTCTAAAAGGGTAAGAGGAGTAAGGAGATTGTGTGTTGGGACTCGTAGATGTCCATCCTGGAATAAAACGGGACACAGAGTTTGTGCAAGCAAGTAAGTAAGTAAGTTTTATTGGCCAAGTATTCACATGCAATCGTTCTTCAGCTCCCTACTCCTACCCCGGGGCACGGGCATTGTCCAACTTTATATACTCCCCGGGGAGCCCCGTGACCTGCACCTCCCGTCACCGTGAACACATGACGCCTCCCTCCAGAGCCGAGGGTTCGTACTGTGGCGGCTCGCCACCAGGTGCCGCCACAAGGCATGATCAAGGAATTATAAGTACATAAGTAAGTCCATAAGTCGTAGGAGCAGAATTAGGCTGTTTGGCTCATTGAGTCTACTCCACTGAGAGCAATGGAACTAACAATCTATCAAGGAAATCAATAATTAGGACACAAAATGCTGGAGTAACTCAACAGGACAGGCAGCATCTCTGGAGAGAAGGAATGGGTGACGTTTCAGGTCGAGACCCTTCTTCAGACTGCCATCTGAACTTCCATAGTAAAGTTGAGGGAGTGGGGGCTTGGAAAATGGAAGTCATTAAAGAGATGAAGGACGTGTGAGGTATCTGCAGTCTGAAGAAGGGTCTTGACCCGAATCGTCACCCATTCCTTCTCTCCAGAGATGCTGCCTGACCCGCTGAGTCACTCCAGCATTTTCTGTCTATCTTCGGTTTAAACCAGCTTCTGCAGTTCCTTCCGACACGAGGAAACCAATATTTTTTTTTTGAACGTGCTTCACCGTTCAGTAAAACCATGACTGTTCCTATGCCTATTCCCACATCTCCTGATTTCCTTCACGTCCAAAGGTTTGTTCGTCTTTGCATTTAGTGAACAACCGAAATTTTTGGATTGAGGATCCCAAAGATTTACAAGCCTATGAGCAAAGGAATTTCTCGTCACAATAGTCCCAAATGCCTGACCCCTTATCCTGAGACTTTGTCCCTGTGTTCTGATACGGTAATCAAAGGAAGGGTGCGGATCATGGGGATGATAAATGACTAACGTATACCAGCTCGTGGAGCAGACGACAGGACAATTAAATGAGTAATTTCCAATGTCATAATCAAGGACAAGGTTGAGGAATTGGGGAGGATATAGACTGCTAATTAGGAGGGAGCTGGTGGAAACTCAAGCTTGTTAATGCCTGAAGGTTTAGATGCAGATAAGCTGGTCCCAGTAGCAAAAGAGCTAATAAACAGGGGTTTAAATTTGCTACTGGGGCAAGGAGCAGTATACGATGGAGGGAATTTTTTTAAATGCCAGAAGATGCTACGATCTGAATAGCTTATCCTGAAGATCTGGTACGAGCAGACTCAATATCAGCTTCCAAAAAGGAATTGGATAAATCCTTGAAGGGAAAAGAAATTGCAAAGGGAACAGGACTCCCTGGATATTTGGCCCAAATGCCAACCCCCTCAGCATGATGACATTAATGACTGAATGTCAAAGGTTTAATTGTGTCTGGAAGTTGATTTTCTTGGATTCCTCAACATATGTGGTTGTAGTTTGGGTTTTAAGAAACATGTATAATGTCTGATTATGTGAGATGTCAGGGGTTATGGGGAGAAGTTAGGTGAATGTGGTTGAGAAGGAAAACTTAGATCAGCCATGATTGACTTGATGGGCCAAATGGCCTAATTCTGCTCCTATCACATGAACACTATTGCAGTGAATACGTGAAAGTACATATATGCAGAGTGAATCATAATATTTATCAGTATGTCTTTTCCACCTGGGGACTGTTCATGAACTTCACATTCATCTAACTGTAGGGTATATATCTGGGTAAAAGGGAGTGGTGTTGTTTTAATTATTTTCCTTTAGAATGACTCATATTTGTTCTCCTGATTTAAAAAGGTTCCAAGTGCTGCCTGACACAGTTTCATTAAAAACCTGAGGCAGGGCTCCTGTATGTAAAATGCAAGGTCTGAGTCACTCTCTACAAAGATCAAAATTAATTGAGATAGTTTAGCAATGTTACAAAATTTTGAGATTTTAAAAATCAAGTCTGCAATTTATCCCCTCAGATAAAGCATAAACATAAGTTTAATTTGACAACTAATTCACTTTCATATCTTCAGTATTAAAAAAAGTTATGGCCATTTTCATACTCGGAAATTAGCATCTTGTTCCCCATTGCCTTTCCATTGACTTCTCAAAAGCTGTGATCTAGGACAGTCAAAAGCCCATAACTTTCTTAAAAATTAATAGAACTCAATGAAATTTTCAGTTATAATAGAAAACAAATATGAAACAATCTTACTTGGATGACCTGAAATTAAAGCATATAATTAGTTAGTTACCTAATTGTAGCTAATTACAAAATTCAATTACTAGATCTAAACATCTATCCATTTCTTAAGAAATTATAAACATTTTTAAATTGCCTGTCCAAATAACATTCACACAATAATCCATAATATAACATGATTTATAAATCTAATTTTCATGAATTTAGAGGCCAAATTGAAGGAATTTAGTGTTTAATTCCTGTAAATTAATGGCCATTGAAATCAACTTGCGAGTGGGTTTTAGTGGAACGCGGTGGATTGGAACGTTGCGGTTTGCGGTGAATTTAACCTACAGTCAGCAGGAAAAATACAGCCGGTTCGTATATATTTTTTGTCCCCTTTTCGCATGATGAAAAATTGATTAAAGGCTTCCTGAGAAGCACGTTTTTATGTAAAAATAAACGGTGTACCTTCTTTTATCGCCTACGTTAGGTCGGTTCCGCTGTCGGCGTTCACAGCTTTAGAAGATGATTTTTAAACTACTCTAGCTAATAAATGATCTAGCGTAGTTTAAAAATACCTTCATGAATGAAATGTCGGAGCGATTTCTCTTTAGCGACGAAATCGCCAGAGATGAATCGATTTGGACTGTCTGGGGAAAAACAGCATTTTAAACCCGCCCCCTTCTGAAAGGCGCCAAAGTCGCGCACACGGGGAGCGGCAGAACTGCAGCGCTGCTAAAGATATGTATTGTAACATACCTAGATAGTTCTTAAATTGTCCAGTGGATTGAGCAGATTTATGGTAGTGTGAATTTTTTTATGTTGATAGATTTTGAGTTTAGTTTAGAGATACAGTGCGGAAACAGGCCCTTCGGCCCACCGGCTCCACGCTGACCGGCAAGCCCCGCATATTAACACTATCCTACACCCACGACGGCCAATTTATACATTTACCAAGCCAATTAGCCTATACACCTGTACGTGTGGGAGGAAACCGAAGATCTCGGAGAAAACCCACGAAGGTCATGGGGAGAACGTACAAACTCTGTACAGACAGCGCCCATAGTCGGGATCGAACCCGGGTCTCTGGCACTGCATTTGCTCTAAGGCAACAACTCTACCACTGGGCCTCCGTGACCGCCCAAAAAGCTTAAGCTTTGGATGCTTGATATTTATTTTGTTCGCCTTTATGGACGGCGCAGTGGTGGAGCAGCACAGCGCCAGAGACATGGGTTCCATCCTGACTACGGGGGCTGACTGTACGGAGTTTGCATGTTCCCCACTGTGACTTGCGTGGGTTTTCTCTGGGTGCTCCGGTTTCCTCCCACACTCCAAAGATGTACAGGTTTGTAGGTTAGTTGGCTTGGTAAAATTGTCCCTAGTGTGGTCAGTGTGGACTCGATGGGCTGAAGGGCCTGTTGCCATTCTATATCTCTAAACTAAACTAAACGTATTACTGGAATCTGTTTACTCCCAAATTTCTACGACCCATTTAGAAATCTCATGAAATCTGAACGACCTCCAGAATCGTGTTGCTGCAGCGGAGGAACAGGTCTATTGTTCGCAGTGTTCATGCCAACCACCATGAAGTCACTGACGGATCCCATTTTCTGCAGTTGGCCTGTTGCCTTCCAAACATGGTTTTCCAAGTGCTAATCTAGATACCCCTAAAATATTGTGCGAGCACCTTCCTTTGCCACTCCCCCAGGCAGTGCCTACCACACTCATTCCACTCTAAAATCAAAGCTTTTTACTGTACCTCAGTCCACGTGACAATAATAAATCTAAACCTAAACTTCCATGTAAAACAAATCCAAGCAATAGAGTAAATGAAAATGAAATAAAAATGCATCATTCTGCAGCTGATGACCATCCTCTTCACAAGGATTAAGAGGGGCGGTAAGGTGGCGCAGCAGTAGAGTTGCTGCCTTACAGCGCCGGAGACCCCGGGTTCGATCCCGACTACAGGTGCTGTCTGTACGGAGTTTGCATGTTTGCCCCGTGACCTGCGTGGGTTTTCTCCGAGATCCCTCACGCCAAAGATGTACAGGTTTGTAGGTTGATCGGCTTGGGTTTGTTTACTTGGTATAAGTGCAAACTGTCCCTAGTGTGTGTGTAGGCTTGTGTTAATGTGCGGGGAGAGCTGGCCGGTGCGGATGGTGGGTCGAGGGGCCTGTATCTGCGCTGTATCTCTGAACTAAACTAAACTTGACCAGCAGCAGCTGCTGGGCAGCAAGACCGTTAGACATAAAGGTCTTCTCCCCATTCTTTGCATTTAAGAATGAAAGATTATTGGCCATGAATAAGGCATTAGATATCAGCAGAAATAAGGTGAAGATGTGACATTTTCTATTATAATTCCCATTTGAATCCCACCCTAACTGTGCCACTCCACGGTGGAATCATACCCCATGCAGAGCCATATGCCAGTTGTGCTAGAATCCAGCAGAACCATAGCAAAATGAATCCATACTTCAACAGTTTTATGCTTTGTTAGTAGCACAACTTTGTGGAATAATACTCCAGCAAACCCCACACCTCATTCACATTATGCCAACAGAGCTATATACCAATAGTAATAAATTACTACGCCAACAACTGCAAATTGACCCTTGTCTGTGTAGAACTTTACCCGGTAGTACTCTTTCCCACTAGACCTATGTTGTGGAACCACACACGCATGGTTCCATCTCACCAATAGCACCATAGCTTTTGGGGAGAACAAGAATTGCAGACCAGGTTTTTTTTTAAATTCCAAAATAGACTTTATGCGAGAAATAAATATATACAATATATAATCCTTACAAAACTCCATTGGACATTCTCCGAGGCTATACATACATACAATACAGTTTCCCCAAATCACAATTTTATCCCCCACCCTTGCTACTCATGTGGCCCACTGGCGTGGAATCCCTTTCCTTATTTTGAGGGACGTCTCCACCACACCCTGCCCCCCATGTCCAGCAGCGGAAGGACCCGAGACTGTGGTCCTCCCCCACCGAGCCTTGGCGTTGGCTGCACCGAGCTTCAGCACGCCCCTCAGCACGTACTCCTGCAGTCATATTATGCAGCCAACAGAGCTATCCCTGACGGACATCTCGCTCCGCTGGGTGGTGAACGACGCTCGGGCAGACCAAAGAGCGTCTTTCACTGGGTTGATGACCCTCCAGCAGCACTCGATGTCAGTCTCTGTGGTACTTTTATTTCAAAATATACTTTATTCGAATGATAAATATATACAATACATTAACCTTGCGGAAAATCCATCCGACATTTTCAGAGGCTGTACAATAGATCAATACAGTTTAGACATTTCTTTCCCCCAAATTTCCACAAATCAGTCCCCCACTCGTGCCACAGTGGCGTGGGATACCTTCCCTTATATTGAGGGGCGTCTCCACCATACCGTGCCCCCCATGTCCAGCAGCGGAAGGGCGTTAGACTGTGGCCCTCCCCCACCGAGCCTTGGCGTTGGCTGCACCGAGCTTCAGTGCGTCCCTCAGCACGTACTCCTGCAGTCTGCAGCGGGCCAGTCGGCAACATTCCCTGACGGACATCTCGCTCCGCTGGGTGGTGAACAATGCTCGGGCAGACCAAAGGGCGTCTTTTACCGAGTTGATGACCCTCCAGCAGCACTCGATGTCAGCCTCTGAATGTGTCCCTGGGAACAGTCCGTAAATCACCGAGTCCTCTGTGACGGAGCTGTTCGGGATAAAGCGTACCAGGGACCCTTGCATTTTTCTCCAGACTCTTTTAGCAAACCCACATCTGTGAAGAGGTGGGCAACCGTCTCCTCGCCATAGCAGCCGTCCCGAGGGCAGCGTGCGCTGGCAGTGAGGTTCCGACGGTGCAGGAAGGATCTGACTGGGAGGGCTCCCCTCACCACCAGCCAAGCCAGGTCTTGGTGCTTGTTGGTGAGTTCTGGCGATGAGGCATTTTGCCAGACAAGCTGGGCAGTCTGCTCAGGGAACCACGCCACCGGGTCCATAGAGTCCTTTCCCTGCAGTGCCTGCAGGACATTCTGTGCTGACCACTGCCCGATGGACATGTGGTCAAAGGTGTTGGTCCGGAAGAACCCTTCCACCGACGACAGATGGGGCGGCAATGTCCAGCTGACTGGCACATTGCGTGGCACCTGCGCCAGGCCCATCCTTCTCAACACCGGGGACAGGTAGAACCTCAGCAGGTAGTGACACTTGGTGCCCACGTGCCTTGGCTCTACACTCCGCCTGATGCAGCCACACACGAAAGGTGGCCATCAGAATGAGGGCGACGTTGGGCACGCTTTTACCCCCGTTGTCTGCCGACTTGTACATTGTGGCCCGTCGCACCCGATCCATCCTCGACCCCCAGATGAACTGGAAGATGGCCCGGGTGATCCCTGTGGCGTGTGAGGGAGGGACAGGCCACACTTGTGCCAAGTACAGCAGCCCCGAGAGCACCTCACACCTGATGACCAAATTCTTTCCTGTTATGGAGAGGGAGCGTTGCCTCCACAGCTCCAGCTTCCTCCCCACCCTGGCTATCCGCTCCAGCCAATTTTTGTTACATGCCTCAGCCCCCCCGAACCAGATCCCCAGCACCTTCAAGAAGTCAGGCTTGTCAGTCTCTGTGGTACAGCAATGGAAGTGCTTAATTTAATCTTAGATCTGTGGCTGGGTGGCAGAAATGAACCAAGGTCCCTACTCCTTTTCAACTCTTGAGACATGATGAGATTTTTATGTAGTGTTGTATTATATAGTGTTAGTAGTTTAATTGTGTAATATTATATAGTGCAGTATTATATAGGGTTAGTAATTTCTGTGTAGTATTATATAGTGTGGTATTAGATAGTGTTAGTGGGTTTTGTTTTGTGTAGTATTATATAGTGCAAGTAGGTTTTTTTTAATGTAATTAAGTAGTGTAGTATTATATAGTGTTACAATTGAGGCCTTAAGCATCTTCCAATTGCAGCAAAACCTCCCTCTTTGAACTCCTGCCCCATTGATATACCAACAGTTTCAACTGGTATATTAATGAAAGTAGATAAAATTGGAAAAGGGACAAGTGTTTCATCGAAACTAAGACTCGGCCGTGACTACAAGTCTACAGTTAGTGAAATGACCTGCATCCACACCCCGGAAAATGAAACGTGTATTTGTCATGGAGATCGAGGAATGATAAATGACTGCACCTGCCTTCCTTGCTCAGACGTCTGCAGAACCGATTGGGAACTCGAGCAACAGGAGACATTCAAATCCACATATTTCATTGTTGCATTAACACAAAGATGTCAACACTCAAATTGCAATTGTTGGTGACTCTAATCACATTTTCAGGTATGTACGCTCAATTGGTTTATTTCTAGTTTTGACCTGGATTATGGAGGGGATAACATCTGAATACTTGCATTTGACAAGTTATATCTGTGGCTGCTTGGTTTTCTCATTATGTAGGAAGATACTTCTTTTGGTAGTGAGTATCACAGTGTGGCAATGCCACATCCCTCAATGAGTGCAGTCAAATCTCTATATCAGGCTGTATCGTTTTCGTATTTCTTAATCTAGTATGATTTACTTCTGTGTCCTCAAGACAACCAGCAATAATCAATAATTAAGATGACAATCTAGAATTAAATCATCACAAATGGAAAATGCCTACCAGTTCTAATTCAAACTTCTTTACCATTGGTGCCATGGGTCCAATTCCTCTTGTTAACTTTCAAGTTACATTGATATAGTCCCATACACAAGGACAAAGGGAGAAAATGGCCGTTCACATTAACAGAGAGAGCTCAGCTCTAGTTATTTGTGAAGGCCGCCTATTTGCTTTTCCCATTTAGTGATCATGCTGTTCCCACACCATCTCTGGGATACCTCGAACACAATTCTGGTGTTTAGATAGCAACTTTGGAGATGATGTATAATTTGAATCAATGTTGAACATAAAGCAAACTGATGTAGGCTGCTAATACCATAGCAAATATTACCAAAGGCTTTCATTCAGCTTTGCTAATGTCTTCCATAATTAGCCTTACCTTAAAATATTCAATGAAGGGAAAGGCAATGTTTTAGTTTGAACACTAATGTTAAAAGTAGACTAGCAACTAAACAAATTTTAGGATTCCATTTGCAGTGGAAGGTTGTCTTATTCACTTGTAAAATTCTTTTAAAACTATTTGTGTTTTAAATTTGACGACTTTATTATTTTTTTATTTATAATCTATATTTTTATAATTTGCTATACATTGACAAAATAAAACTAATTTTCCACAGAAAAACAATTTTTAAATTTTTTTTTTAACCAATTTACAGTGAACAGGGGTTATTACCTTACTCTCCATTTTAAATTTAGTTTACTTTCCTCTTATTTTTTGGGAGGCTATGAACAAATTCGCTTAACGCATAAGACTGCATTAAGAGTGTCCAAAGCCAGTTCCAGGCCAGATTGAGGATAAGACCATTATGGTCTTTCATTTTGTTTAAGGAAAAGTCTGTATTTCTGGTTACTGCCCATCTCTTTCGAGGTCTGGCCAAACAGAGGTAATTACAATGTAGGGAAATCACAGGAGGAGTTGTTTTACAAATAAATTTGTATAATCCTCCAACTAGAGATGGGACAGTAGAGCATTAGTTGTGAAAAAATAACTGCCACTTTTTTCCCCCATGAATTAATTAGCTTGTTCCAGCCGGTATTTTAGCATTTAATAATTATTGAGAAATTGAAATGAAAGACCAATCCCCGACTGCAGGTTTGAAGATAATGGAGAGAAATAACCTGTGATTTGATGAGATTTTATCTTTTTCTATTAACTTATCAGAATGTGGGTGCAGCTACCTAGACCAACTTTCTTTCATTGTCCTGAGAAAATGTTATTGAATCATTCTTGAATTGTGCCAATCAGTTATGGTAAAAACCCCACAACCCCACAATGAAGAAAAACAGGATAGACTTGGCTTGTACTCGCTGGAATTTAGAAGATTGAGGGGTGATCTCATAGAGACTTACGAAATTCTTAAGGGGTTGGACAGGCTAGATGCAGGAAGATTGTTCCCGATGTTGGGGAAGTCCAGGACAAGGGGTCACAGTTTAAGGATAAGGGGGAAGTCTTTTAGGACCGAGATGAGAAAATCATTTTTCACACAGAGAGTGGTGAATCTGTGGAATTCTCTGCCACAGAAGGTAGTTGAGGCCAGTTTGTTGGCCATATTTAAGAGGGAGTTGGATGTGGCCCTTGTGGCTGAAGCGATCAGGGGCTATGGAGAGAAGGCAGGTACAGGATACTGAGTTGGATGATCAGCCATGATCATATTGAATGGCGGTGCAGGCTCGAAGGGCCGAATGGCCTGCTCCTGCACCTAATTTCTATGTTTCTATGTTTCTACCTGCGGGAATAACTCAAAGGGTTAGGCAGCAGCTCTGGAGAACATGGATCGGTAAAGTTTGGGTCGGGACCTTTCCTCAGACTGATTGCGGTGGGGGGGAGGGAGGTGGGTGGGGGAAGAAAGCTTGAAAAGAGGAAGGGCAGGAAAAAACCTAGTGAGTCATAGGTGGATACCATTGAGAGGCACTATTGATAAGCTGATGGTTGGACATAAGCCAGAGATGAAAAGACAAAAGGTGTGAGATAAGGATGTAGAGGTGTGAATTGTGAAGCCAGAGGACGGAATATAGGTGGAAGGGGAGAAAGGTGCGAGTTCATGATGGGACCTTGAAGGAGAGGGGGGGTAATGATATTTTTGAGCAGTTTTTAGCGCTACGGGCAGATTGTTAGATGACCCTTTAGTCTTCCTCATCCATGTCTTGCTACCATGTGGAGTATGTTGATCACCTGAGGAATGGTTTCTGTGAACGGGGGAAGCTGAGGAGAAGCCTAGGACAGATCATAAGAAACTAAGCAGCATTGGATAAATGGAGTGTATACTGGGCAACAGGGAGTCATGAAGGAAGTGGTCCCTGTGAACTGCTGGAAGGGGAGGAGAGGAGAAGGTGTGTCTGGTAGTGCATCTCTTTGAAGGTAATAGGCATTGCAAAGAGTGATCTGTTGAATGTGGTGGTTGGTGGGTGGAAGGTGAGAAGCAAGGGAATTCTATCCTTCCTCAGTCCTGAAGGAGGAGGTGAACATTGATGACATGCCCAGTCTGGACATTGCTTCCTTATTGCGTTATACAGCATGAAAACAGGCCCTTCAGCCCAACTCTTCCTGTGTCAACCAAGATGTCTACCTGAGCTAGTTCCAAATGTCTGCATTTGGCCCATATCCCTCTAAAACCTTTCTATCCATGTATCTGTCCAAATATCTCTTAAACATTTATAATTGTATCTGTCTCTGTGCCTTCCTCTGGTGGCTGGTTCCATATACCCACCAGCCTCTTGTGTGAGCAAGTTGCCCCCTCAGATCTCTTTTAAATCTTTCCCCTCTCAATTAAATCTATGGCCTTATTGAGTGTTATTATTATTGGAAGTGTTTTATTATTGTCACATGTACAAGATACAGTGATACAGTACATATTGTCACCATACCCGATTATAATCAAAATGATTCATGAGTACAACAGGTAGTGTCAAAAGAGAAATGAAAGGAGTGCAGACTATAGTGTTACAGCTACAGAGGGAGTGATCCTCTACCCTGGGAATAAAAAACTATGACCACCCACCTTACTAACATCCATGTATACCACATCCACCCAACTACCTTCATCAATCTCCTTTGTCATCTCCACAAAAAAACTCAATCAAGCTTGTGAGACACAACCTGTCATGTGCAAAGCCGTGCCCTAATTAGTGCATTCTCTTCCAAATGGGAGTAAATCCTATCTTGAAGAATTCTCTCCAATAGTTTCCCCACCACTGACGAGAAGATCACTGCCCTATAGTTCCCCGGATTTTCTCTACTTCTTTTCTTAAACAAAGAAACAACATTGGCCGCTCTCCAGTCCTCACGAACCTCGCCTGTGGCTGGACAAGAGACAAAGATCCTCGTCAAGGCCCCTTTAAACTCCTTTCTTGCCTCCCTCAAGAACCTGGGATAGATCCTATCAGGCCCTGGGAACATATCCACCTTAATGTTCTACAAGAGACTCAGCACGTCCTCCTTCTCAATCTCAAACTGCCCTTGCATTTGTTATTCTCCAAACTGATCTTGCTCTCCTCCACATCCTCTCCTTGGTGAATACAGATGCAAAATACTCGTTTAGTACCTCACCTGCAACTTCCGAATCCAACCATAGATTCCCTCCTTAATCTTTGAGTGGCCCTACCTTCTCCCTGGTCACCCTCTTATTTTTAAATAAAATCATCACAGTAAACATAAACACAGTTGTACACAAGCTCAACAATTATAGTGTAAAATTGCAGATTTATTCTGAGGCAATACACAAAGAGTCATCATATTTCCGGTGCCATCTTGTACCTTAAAGGTTCTTAAAGATATTGAGTCTTATCTTGGCCTTAAAGGGCTGTTGCCTGGTGATGGCACTGGATCAATGATGTAGGGTTGGCCTAGCCTGGCGATACTGTCCGCACCCCTCTTTGCTGCTCCATCGATATGCTACTGTGTTAATTGGAATAAAATGTAAGGAACTACACTAAACCTGTTTGTCCTCAGGATGTGTGCACGCGGTTCATGTGACAGTGAAGGACGGCCATGTGAATGGGACGGAAGGAGGGAGCGTGACCTTGCTGTGCACCTACACAACTTCAGACAGTGACTCGTCTAATCTGTACATCCAATGGTCTTTCGTGCCAAGCCACTCCAAATCACATACGCAGGTAAATGCGAGTATGGGACGTGACAATCTTGGTCTTGCTATGTGTGTAAGCAGAGTAGCGCAGGAGCTGGTGAGCTCTGCTCTCGATTCTCCTCGGTGATCCAGGCCCAGGGTCGGGCCACAATAAGTGCATGTCAGCACCATTGACCAAGGATGTATTTGCCACATTGTGCCTATCCATGAGGATGACTATCCATGAGGGGAGGAAGAGGCTTGGTAGAAAGGTCCTGGTCCCACCCCCACCGCCACCAATGCTGGCAAACTGATAGATAGGGAAATGCAAAAACATTCGATGACTTTACAGAAGATGAGAGAAAACTTCCTGGGAATGGTTGTCACATGTACCTAGCTACAGTGAAATTGTTTTTTTGCATACAATTCAGTGACAATCCAACTATACATTAGACACAATCATACTAAGAGTGTAAGATAGTAGACTACACTGAAACGGTACACAAGAGTCACCACGTTTCAGGCGCCATCTTGTACCCTTCAAGTCCAAATTTCTGTAAAGGTTTTAGAGTCTTAGTTTGGCCATACAGGCCCATTGTCTTGGCAGAAGTAACATATTGGAGTGGAGGATCAATGGGGGAGGATAACAGCTCTGAAATTCTAAGAAACATGCATTCCTAAAATATTAGTGTTGGATTAGCCTTGTTTATGGAACAGCCACACTGATAATGTACGGGTAGTCAGGACCACAGGTCTGAGACCTCAGTGGTTTTCGCCTCAGCTGCTGCATTCCAGTATACAGATCAGTTACAGCATTTAGGAGAAAAAGCACAGAAATATTCCTTTGCACAAAGGATCTGGGAAGACTGAAATTCTCTCTATAAAATTGCTGGATAAAATTATGTTAAACAAATTAAGAGCGACTAGTTTTTGGCAGTTTGATGAAGTTTGTGGATTTAAAATAGACAGATTGTAAACACACTTCAGCTATTACTTGATAGAATAGCAGATTTGGCTAGAGGGGTGAGTGATCTACTCCAGTTCTATGGTCCC
Source organism: Okamejei kenojei (assembly GCA_035221665.1). Lineage (NCBI taxonomy): Eukaryota > Metazoa > Chordata > Chondrichthyes > Rajiformes > Rajidae > Okamejei > Okamejei kenojei. The sequence goes on along the minus strand of CM069143.1, from coordinate 55,358,329 downwards.
ATGTGATGACAATTGTGTCCTACTTTTCCATGTGAATATTCCCAAACAGTAATGTTTTACATTCAATATTTTGATCGGAGGTAAGTGGGAACACAGAGTATAAACGGGTTTGGATGAAAGACAATGGACCCAAGAGTGGGATATTGGGATAAAGAATGATTGCAAGTAGTCTGGTGGGGTTGGGAATGTCAAGAGGTGAAGAAATGTTGACTCATGAATGATAATCATTCAAAAGGTTGAGGTTTATTATTGTCACATGAACTGAGGTACAATGGAAAAGTGTTGTTTGCACACTATCCAAACAGATGTGCCATTCATAGATACAATCAGTTCAAACTCTGATGGAGTGGATGTGGAGAGGATGTTACCACCAGTGGGGGAGTCTAGGAACAGAGGTCCTAGCCTCAGAATTAAAGAACATTCCTTGAATTTCTTTGGACAGAGGGTGGTGAATCTGTGGAATTAATTGCCACGGAAGTCTGTGGAGGCCAAGTCAATGGATATTTTTAAGGCAGAAATCGATAGATTCTTGATTTGTGCAGGTGTCAGAAATTATGGGGAAAAGGCAGGAGAATGGGGTTAAGAGGGAAAGATAGAGTAGCGGAGTAGAATTGATGGGCCAAATGGCCTAATTCTGTCCTATCACTTATCAAATGAAACTCAAGGCCAATACATATGGCAAAGGGAAAGATCCAGAGAGCAGAATACAGTTATCATCATCACAGTGTTTTGTAGCACATCAGTGCATTAGACCGGTGCTAGGTATGTGGGACTCGAACCACCCAATCTTCAATCCACCTCACACTTGGTAGCTGGCTTGAGAACAGAGCTGGTTGTACAGAATGGACATTGTAGAGGGAAAATTACATGGGGACTTTCCACAGTTCTACCCTCCTTCTATGCAGGCCATATTTCCCAGCTTTAGCAAGTTATTTTAATTTTCTATTGACTGTGTTTCCCAAAATATTTCACTAAGGCCAAGTTTTAATATTGTGCCCTTATTCTACCCTTCCCATACCAGGTTAAAAAGCCTCTACATACTTACCTTGTTGAAATCTTTTTTTTAAATTGGATTATGCTTAAACTTCTCAGAGTTTGCAACAAAAGTGTAGTTTTAATTTTAGGTTTAGTTTAGAGATACATTGCGGAAACAGACCCTTTGGCCCACCAAATCCGCACATTAACACTACCCTACATACACCAGGGATAGTTTTTACATTTATACCAAGCCAATTAACCTACAAACCTGTATGTCTTTAGCGTGTAGGAGGAAACCGAAGATCTCTGAGGAAATTCACGCAGGTCCCAGGGAGAACGTACAGACAAGCACCCGTAGTCAGGATCAAACCTGGGTCTCTGTAAGGCAGTAGCTCTACCATTATGCCATCGTGCCGCCTCAACAGAGAACTGCAGCACAGAAAGAGTCCCTTTTGCCCACCGAGTTCCGCGCTAATCCCATTCACACTAATCCTACATTAATGACATTTTATTCATTAGAATTGTACCCAGGACTCTGGCATTGTGGGAGCACCTCAAAATGATGGGTGTCAGAAGTGGGATTCGAACCCACGCCTCCAGTTGGAGACCAGAACACCCGCTTGACTGCAGAGTGACTTTATTCCTTGAGTCTGGTGCCTTAGACCACTCGGCCATCCTGACATTTATTGACACATTTTCAGCCCTGGTATCGATCTGATCAATATTTAGATAGCGTGCACTAAATCAAACACATTGTACACAGCCTTAATGAGACCCATGGGGTTAGATCATGGTTCTCTATAATGGAACATCGCATCCTCATTTTTGATTTCCAGTTTCCTGCAAAGTTAGCATTAAAAACACTAGAGGATCTTTGGTCATTATCGCATTTGACTTTTTAAACACACTTTGTGCTTGTGGACTAGCTTTAAGATTTTATGTTGTAGATTTAATTGGTTAAACCCCTTTACTTCCACACAGCTTTAAAGCAGAATACCGTTTAGACTTGGTTCAAACAGGTACAAATCATATTTCTGCACATTAATTTCATCTTCAATAGTTCTATGTATCCAAGATACACACAACATGTTGGAGTAACTCAGCGGAACAGACAGCATCTCTGGAGATGCCCGTCCTGCTGAGTTACTCCAGCATTTTGTGTTTATTTTCGATTTCAAGCAGCATCTGCAGTTTCTCCCTTCACGTTCTATGTATCCACTTGATCAAAAAAAAGCACAGGCACTGGAAATCAGAAATAAAAAGAGCAAATGCTCAGTAGTTCAGCAGTATCTGAAATGAAGAATTTAATTGTTACGTTGCTGGTACATGTGTTAATTAAACTCTCTTGACTCTTGAAAGTTTAAGTTTCAAACAACTCCACTGGTATCGCGTCTTCTTAGTTCCTTTGTCTCACTCTCTCCCTTTCTCTCTTTGCTTCTTCGCATCTACACCACGTCACTTTCTACATCGTCTCCTAAAATAACCTCCAATTTCAGTTCCATTGACAAGGTCCACTGTCAGCAATGGGATAGAAATTAGTTGGACACTTCTCTCCCTAGCCGATGAAAGGGCTATTTAGAAAACATGAAAATAATCAAAATCTGGAAGATATGTTTATCTTAAGATCGATTATTCACACTTGAGCCATTGTTTCACTTCAAAACATTCTGTAGAGTACAGAGTTCAGGGAAGAATTATGCAAATTGCAGATTACAAGGTCAATTGAAAGATATTGACAATGAAAAGTATTAGTTTCCCATGGGCGCACCCTGCCACTCCCCTTCTCTCTTACTTAACCAGCTCTTTAATCGGTTTGAAGGAAGGTGGACTGGAAGAATTAAATGCTGCAAAAACAAAGCATTGATCTGTTGAAGTAAACATTTGCAGTTCCTAAAGCTTTTTTTTTCATGTATAGTATTTCATGTTAAGATGCCTTTTAGGTTAGAAACTAACTGCTGGAGGAATTCCGTTGGTCAGGCAGCATCTAGGGATGTATTGCCATGGACCCTTATGTGAGAAGATCCAATATGTCGTTTGTCCCTTTCCCTCCAAAGATGCCCCCTTTGCCTTATGTTCCTCACTCTGGCTTTGCATTTCGCTCCTCTCTTCCCTCCTCATCTGACACCCTGCTGAGATCCTTCTGCAGCTTGTTGCTTGCTCAAGATTCCAGCAACTGCAGTTTGAAGAAGGGCCACCTGTTTCTTTTCTCCAGAGATGCTGACTGGCTGAGTTACTACAGCATTTGGTGTGTATCTTTGGTGTAAACCAGCATCTGCAGTTCCTTGGTAGACAAGAATGCTGGAGAAACTCAGCGGGTGCAGCAGCATCTACGGAGCGAAGGAAATAGGCAACGTTTCGGGCCGAAACCCTTCTTCAGTTCCATCCTATGCAATTGCTTGCATCTGCTTTTGATACCTCTAGGTTCAAGAAATAAATATTTATTTATTCTGAGAACGTATTGATAGTAGGTTAATTGGGCTTTAGTCTTTAATCAGACTTTACTGGAATTTATCTTGCGCTATTCTCTTTATCCTGCATTTGTACACTATGGACAGTTTGGTTGAATTCATGTATAAGTCGATCCACTGACTGGATAGCACGCAACAAAAAGCTTTTCAGTCCCTTGGTACACATGACAATAAACTAATCTAAAAACAAACTGCCGGTGGGTCGCTAATGCCAGAGATACTAAAGGTTAATTATTCATTCACAGCTTGTGTTCACTGGTCATTTACTAGATACAAAAAGGTGCGTGTTATTAATGTGATTATAATTGGCTCCACATTATTCAATCCATCCGGAAGAGAATGGATGAGAAAGAGAAAATATTGCCAAGCAAGCGAGATCAGAAGTAAAAACAGCTAATTGTTGAGTTAGGGTTTAGTTTATTGTCACGTGTGCCGAGGTACGGTGAAAAGCTTTTGTTGCAGTCAGTGGAACGACAATACATGATTACAAATGAGCCATCCACAGTGTACAGATACATGACAAAGGGAGGAAAGTGAATAACGTTTAGTGCAAGATTAAGTCCAGTAAAGCCCAGTCAAAGATGGTCCGAGAGTCTCCAATGAGGTAGATATTTGCTCAGGACTGCTCCCTAGTTGTTGGCAGGATGGTCCAGTTGCCTGATAACGTTGGGGGGAAAAACTGTCCCTAATTCTAGAGGTGTGGGTTTTCACACTTCTGTGCCTCTTGCCTGATAGGAGAGGGGAGAAAAGGGAGTGACTGTGGTGTGACTCGTCCGTGATTATGCTCGTCCTGAATTATATTTTCATTGATTCAAAAACAATCCATTGCTTTCAATCTCTGTAAAGTGGGAGATTCAATGGTAGAGCATGACAGAATATAAGCCTTTCTTCAGCAAGCTATCCAACAAGCACATTTCTACCCAAATCCAGCAGAGCCCCTGTCCTACTGGTTATGTTATGGATGAGAGCAGCGTGATGCACTGCCCCAGGACGGTACACATACTAGATAAACGAGGATTGTGTAGCCAGCATTTAGAGGTAAGTTCTGTCTCTATATGACAGACAGAATACGGCACCATGCAATGTTGTAAAGCGGCATGTTCTCCCCGTTCCCCATTTTGAACCATGTGTCTGTGGCTGTACATTCTCTGTTTGTGAACGGCACATGGAAATGATGCTTCTTAGATCAGTAAACCAATCTCTCCATTAACAACCCATTCACAAATGAATAAAGTCGCCTTTGAAAAATAACATAAGCTAATGAAAATACAGGGCGGCACAGCGGTAGAGTTGCTGCCTTACAGCGCCAGAGACCAGGGTTCGATCCTGACTACGGGTGCTTGTCTGTACAGAGTTTGTACGTTCTCCCCGTGACAGTATGGGTTTTCTCTGAGATCTTCGGTTTCCTCCCACACTCCAAAGACGTACTGGTTTGTAGGTTAATTGGCTTGGTATAAATGTAAAATTGTCTCTAGCATGTGTACGATAGTGTTAATGTGTGTTACTGTTCGGTGGGGACTCGGTGGGTGAACGGCCTGTTTCCGTGTTATATCTGTAAACTAAACTAAACTAAAGTACCAATTCGAACTTAACTTGATCTATGTCATCCAGAATCATTCCTTTATATTATTTGTAATATTTTTAACCTTAAAATAAATCACTCTCATTTGTGTTAGTTACTTTTAGCAAGTTAAATGTTCTTTGGGTGCAGGAAAGAGCACATTAAGAACAGAAAGGATTACCTGAGACTGAAGTGCAGAGAAATAGATATTAATGCTTCAAATTGTACTTTTAGAAATAATAAATGTTAGCCAGTCTAACACAGCCAAGAATCCATTCTGCAGAATAAATCAGGATTTTAGTCAACTAGAAAAAAATAACTGTGTACCAAATGCTGGCAGGTGGCTGTAAGGTAGCAACTCTATGGCAACGCCACTGTGCTGATTAATTTAAAATAGATTAATTTCTTAATAGATGGTAGATGAGGAATGAGTGTGGCATTACTATTTCACGCATAAACAGCCGTGTAAGTTGTAGATATGTCAGTTGAGGCTTAATTAGAGCACGTTTTAATTCATAAGCTTGTGGCTTCCAAGAATTGATCGAGCGGATCAAGCCATTAGTCAACCCGATAGTCATCAAAGCACCAGCCAAGACCTGCCATTATTAAAAGGGCTAGTTGATAAGCAAGCCAGCTCTTTCAAAAGCAATGGCCAACTCCTAAACCCATAGCTTTTCAGATCCCTCTAAAAGTACACCTCATAATAGTTAATCTTTTACCGCTCATAGCAATGATCAAATCTCTATGCACTTACTTATGTAGAGTGGTCTCTTTATCTCCTTCTGAGAGAGTCGTCATACAAAGTGCTTTGCACGAAAAGAATATTCAAACAATAGTATCTTTTCACAGGCCAAAGCAAACAGTGCCCTTATTTAATTGGTGCAAAGAAAAAATTCTACACAGCACAGCTGTATCCAACAACCCTTTTATCAAACACTCCCGATGACATTTACAAATGATGAATGCATTGGGGTGTGTTATGTGCAATTAGCACACAATACTACAGTAAATTCATAACTTTCAGAACCTACTCACCAGATTCCTGTTTCTTCAACTGTTGAAGAATAAACAGATGTCTGTGGCGCGGCTGGTGGGTCGATGTCTCAGCACCAGAGACCCAAGTTCAGACCTGACATCGGGTGCTGTCTGTGTGGAGTTTGCACGTTCTCCCTGTGAGGAGGGAGGCTTCTTCCGAGTGCTCCACTTTCCTTTCACATCTCAAAAATGTGCAGGTTTGTACATTGCCCCTAGTGCGAAAAGAGTGGATGATAAAGTGGGATAACATAGAATACGCACGGGTTTTCAAGGGTTGGCATGGACTCTATGGGCCGAAGGGCCTATTTCCATGTATCTAAACTGAACTAAGCTAAATTAAGAACAGCTTAAGGGTTGCAGTCTTCATGAAATAAATTAGCAAATCTCTTTACTTGGTATAAAGGTGCTAATTTCTTCAAATTCACACGCTTGACTAATTTGCCATGGTAATGGGCTAGATACCAACTGCACTGTATGTTTCTGACCAAAGGAGCGCTCTTTAATTGTACCACAAATTATGCACATTGGCTATTTTTATCAGAAGCTGCTTAGTTTAGAGATACAGCGTGGAAATAGGCCCTTCGGCACATTGAGTCTGTGCCAAACAGCGATCCCCGTACACTAACACTATCCTACACATTAGCGACAATTTACAATTTTTACTGAAGCCAATTAACCTAGAAACCTGCACGTCTTTGGGTTGTGGGAGGGAACTGGAGCACCCGGAGAAAACCGCGCGGTCACGAGGAAATCGTGCAAACTCCATACAGACAGCATCCGTAGTCAGGATCGAATCCGGGTCTCTGGCACTGTAAGGCAGCAACTCTACCGCTGTGCCACCTTGCTGTCTCTCTGAAAGTTTCTTTCTTCTGAATGGATCTTAGTCTTTAAAAACTGCATTGACATCTGTTGATTCTCTCTAAGGACAAGAATGAATCTACGGTATTGATGTCCATTGTTGTAGGCTTCAAGTGTCTAGAGTGTTTAATTGTCATATGAAACGGCAATGGAATGATATGATTCTTACACGTGGCAGCTGAACAGGCCCAACAACACACAAATAAATATGTAATAATCAATAATACCAGAATAATAGTTACATGAGGTAACTATAAAAGTGCAAAACCAAAGTCCGTAGAGCAACCAAAAAGAAAGTTAATGGAAGATCATAGTTCTGTGATAGTGGTTAGTGTAGTGCAATGTCCAAGAGCCTGATGGTTGACGGGAAGAAGCACTTCTTGAACGTGGTCATGCCTTTCAGGCTCCTGTACCTTTTTCCCAAGGGTGGTAGTGAGATGACAGTGCGGGCAGGGTGGTGTGGATCTTTGACGATATCGGCTGCCTTTTTGAGGAAGCTCCCCCTATACATCATAAGGTCATGTCATGTGATGGGAGCAGAATTAGGTCATTCGCCCATCAATTCTACACCGCCATTTAATCGTGGCTCATCTTTCTCTCCCTCCTCACCCCATTCCCCTGCCTTCTCCCCATAACCCATCACACCCGTACTAATCAAGAATCTATCTATCTCTGCCGTAAAAATATCCATTGGCTTCCACAGCCGTCTGTGGCAAAGAATTCCACAGAGTCATCACCTTCTGGCTAAAGAAATTCCACCTCACATCCTTCCTAAAGGAACGTCCTTTAATTCTGAGGCTATGACTAGTCCTAGACTCTCCCAGCCGTCGATGATGGGGAGGTCAGTCCCTGTGATGGATCAGGCAGTGTCTACCATTCTCTGTAGCCTCCTCCGTTCCTGGGCGTTCGAGTTACCAAACCAGGCCACGATGCAACCAGTCAGTTTACTCTCTCCCATACACATGCTCATATACTGTTATATAAGGCTGACTCGGTGTATTATGACTGCATGTTTTTATTTACAGATCTACTTCTATGGAGGCAACAACACATTTATAAATCCTGCCTTCAAAGGCAGATTATTGGCAGGACATAAACCAGGAAATGCATCAATTACCATTGAAAGGTTGCGACCTACCGACTCTGGGAATTATATCTGTGAAGTTGAGAATCCACCGGACTTCAAAGGCAATAACATCGGAACGGCAACACTCACAGTTTTAGGTAGTGTATCACTTACCTCCACTGCTATAAACCTTTTACTCCCCATGTATAATTTTGTGTACTTCACGCTGATTTGGAACACATTTCACACGGTTCATCCAACCCTTGTACAGAGCTCGAGTGTAACGACCATATAGTTACTCTATCAAAAAACTATACTCGACTCTAATCTCAGAATACCCAGTATCCACCCGAAATCTCGTCGGCCGGTGGGACCGGTAATCTGCCTGAAGGCTCGGTAGACAGTGTGACCAGGAGGGAGCTGGAGACGTCAGGCGCTAGGAGTGGGCTGGTACGAGGGTGAACTAGGCTAATGCCTCCAGCACCTTCATGGTCGGCTGCATGGCGGCGTGCCCGGGACACAAAGATGGATGGGTGAGGAGAGGAGAGGGATGTCGGATCGTGGGGGCGGTACATCGAGTACATCGAGCGTGTGGGCGGATCGGACTTTGAATAATGGCGCCAAAAATGTTGGCGCCCACAGGTGTAATATATGCAACAGGATTCCACTGTGCAGTTGCATATGTGAGAAATAAAGCTAGTTGAACCATAATGAACCTCACGTGGCAGCCCTCCTATTGTCGTTCTGCACAACGTTGCTAAGCATCATTAACTTGGGCCTATTTTGTGCTGTGGGTCTGGAATTGGGTTGAGGATCTCCCAATTCATTTCACACAGGGGTCTTCAGACAGAAAAGACCTTCATCACTTGGGTCTTGAATCCAATGATATGCAGACTCCAAGCTCTGAGGTAAAATTCAAAGGCTAACACACTGCTCTGCAGAATTACGGACGTCCTTCTTATAAGTTTAGTCCATCTTTTAAGACCATATCTATAGGCTGTCGTTCAGATGGGGTCTGCATGTGTCGAAGCATGAAAGTGGAGTATGAAGAAGGGTCTTGACCCAAAACGTCACCCATTCCTTCTCTCCAGAGATGCTGCCTGTCCCGCTGAGTTACTCCAGCATTTTGTATCTACCTTCGATTTAAACCAGCATCTGCAGTTCTTTCCTACAAATGAAAGTGGAGGATGAGGATAGGGCTGTAGTTTAAGGTGGTACAAAGCAAAGAGTCAGACAACATGTGACTCTGGGAAAAGGTTGTGTGATCCAATGATGATTGGTATGAAAATCCTTGCAGTTTCACACTTGTTGAAGCTAGTGCAATGTCTCAACCAAATGTATCTAGTTTAATATTGATCAGAGGTGAGACAGGCACTTTGTGTTTCACACGGGGGTTATGTGCTTGAAAAGCAGCGTGTAGATCAAAAATGTGTAGATTAAACATATATGCGAGCATGTTTAGTTTAGTTTAGAGATACAGCGTGGAAACAGGCCCTTCGGCCCACCGAGTCCGTGCCGACTAGCGATCCTTGCACACTAGCACTATCCTACACGCTAGGGACAATCTACAATTCTTACTGAAGACAATTATCCTACAAACCTGTACATTTGAGGAGTAAATTTGAGCGTGCTATTCCAAAAATACCAGCACATAAATGAAGCTTTGGTATTAAAGGAGCAAGAGCAAAAACACATGAATCTAGCACACGTAAAATGCAAGGTGCCTGTACTTAGCATCTATTAGCTCAATTACCCAATTATTTTTATGAACTGTCTTTAGAGGGAAATTTGAAGTCAATCTGTTAATTTAGTGCAGCATATGGAATCCAAGAAGACCAATGTCGTTTCCACAATGAAGACAATATTTAACCTGCAATTTTGTGAAAGTCGAGGTCACAGCGATAAACAAAAACTAGCTGTGATATTCATCTTCATCTTGGCCTGACACTAATATACTGTTTGCCTCGAATGTAACATATTTGCAACATTTTCTCTCCTTGGCACTTTGGAGTTAAGTGTTCCCCAAGTTTGTTGAAGTCAATGTTTCTAAGTCTTAGTGAGCTCTTATTTACTGTAGTATTTTTGGAGCTACAGTATTGACTTGTTTTAACTTTAGCGTCATTCCAATGCATGCATGTTTAGCATAAGAAACCGAATGGTGATTTGTCATTGAACAAATATTGTACTACCAGTAAAAATGTTGTTTGCGAGTATTATGGGTGAGGTTCCTGTAGAAGCATTATATAGAAAGCTTGCAATTCCCTCAGTCAATATGGCTGAAGTCTGTAATGCACCAATCAGTATCCTTAAGAAAGAACTTTTAAAATTATTTTGATATCAGTGATATTATTATAGCATTATATAATGCTGACTATGTTATTTCCTTGTCGCCAACTGTTGACCTTCATCAATATATTACTGTCATCACTTTGTTTTGAAGATTGATTCAATAGCATTAAGAAAAGTAAGGTTGCCTGGCAGTGTAAAAAGACCCAAACAAACAAAACTAGTCATGGCATGAATTTTAGAAACAAGGAACTGCGGATACTGGTTAATCCACAAAAAGACACACAAAGTGTTGGAGCAACTCAGCAGGTCAGGCAGCATCTCTGGAGAACATGGATAGGTGATGTTTTGGGTTGAGACCATGCTTCAGACTTGAGTTTGAAGTAGGGTTTTGACCCAAAATGTCACCCATCCCTTCTCTCCAGAGATGCTGCCTGTCCCGCTGAGGTACTCCAGCATTTTGTGTCTACGCTGCCTAACTTGCTGAGTTACTCCAGCACTTTGAGTCCCTTGTGGCATAAATATTACTTTGTAAATTACATACGAAAGCAAGATCGCGATAATTTCAGTGCCATTTTTCCTGATTTTTGAGAAGACTTTCAAGGCTTGAGCTTGCACAAATCAAGCCACTTGAATCATCAATGACCTTGCTGGCCTGTAAGCATTCCCAGACATCTACTATATTCAAGCCAAAATGAATGAACACACCTGAACACTATTGTACAACTTGGTGGCTCTGTGTATGTACAGAGGCTGATTGTCAGAGGTGTTCTAAGTTGTTCCAGTCAGTTCATGTATTTCCTGCGGCAGTAGTCCAACCTAAACCTATCTTTTACTTCAAATGAACCGGGGGGGAAAATGGAGATAAAACAAGTTTTAAGTTTATGAGAAAGGGAAGCAAGGAGAGGTTAAATGGCATCGAGGTGATAATACAAGGTGAAAATGGTGCAAGAACAAATATAGAAACTGTTATGAAATGATAATAGAAAAAACGAAGGCCACAACTTTTATAATGTGTATCTCCATATTGTGGGACTTCAGCTAATTGGGACTTCAGTCTGTGGTTTATAGGTTCCACAAAAAAAGAATAATATGTTGTTAATGTTGTCCAAAGTTGTTTTTCCAGTTCCACAGTTCACAACAATATATCCTTCTTATTCCCTTATCATGTATCTGTACACTATGGATGGCTCGATTGTAATCATGTATTGTCTTTCTGCTGAGTGGATAGAAGGCAACCAAAGCTTTTCACTGTACCTCGGTACACATGACAATGAACTAAACTCAATCTCTTGAGAATGCAGGGTGACTTGGACAGGTTGGGGGAGTGGGCAGATGCATGGCAGATGCAGTTTAATGTGGATAAATGTGAGGTTATCCACTTTGGTAGCAAATACAGGAAGGCAGATTATTATCTAAATGGTGTCAAGTTGAGAAAAGGGGAAGTATAATGGGATCTGGGGGAATCCTTGTTCATCAGTGAATGAAAGTAAGCATGCAGGTACAGCAGGCAGTGAAGAAAGCAAATGGCATGTTGGCCTTCATAACAAGAGGAGTTGAGTACAGGAACAAAGAGGTCCTTCTGCAGTTGTACAGGGCCCTAGTGAGACCACACCTGGAGTATTGTGTGCAGTTTTGTTCTCCAAATTTGAGGAAGGACATTCATGCTATTGAGGGAGTGCAGCATAGATTCACAAGATTAATTCCTGGGATGGTGGGACTGTCGTATGCTGAGAGAATGGAGTGGCTGGGCTTGTATACTCTGGAATTTAGAAGGATGAGAGAGGATCTTATTGAAACATATAAGATTATTAAGGGTTTGGACATGCTAGAGGAAGGAAACATGTTCCCAATGTTGGGGGAGTCCAGAACCAGGGGCCACAGTTTAAGAATGTGGCAAGACATTTAGAACAAGAGAACTCTCTATTTTTTACAGAGAGTTATGAGTCTGTGGAATTCTCTGCGTCAGAGGGCGGTGGAGGCCGGTTCTCTGGATACTTTAAAGAGAGAGCTAGATAGGGCTCTTAATGATAGCAGAGTCAGGGGATATGGGGAGAAGGCAGGAACGGAGTACTGATAGGGGATGATCAGCCAAGTTCACATTGAATGGCGGAGCTGACTCGAAGGGCCGAATTCCCGCACCTATCGTGTATTGTATTGGATTGTATCACGTTTCCTAACCAATAATTGGCTTACCAGGGAACCCCCCCTGCCTGAGGTCATCTGTTTCCGGCCCTGATTTGCCCTGGTCTTTTCTCGTCTCTCCAGTTCTCTCATCGGCTCCTTTCATGCAAAGAAATTGAACCAAAGAAAACAAAATCACACCTGGGATGAAATTTGAGCAATATGAAATAATCTGTAGCTTTTCTTCCATTATTTTGCAAAACAGAGATTTTATGTAGAAGTATGAGAGAAATGTAATCTATTCTGCATTTTCCTTGAACTGCATCCCCTTTGATGTCCTGTTTTCACACCTTACACTTCCTTATCTTTGTGTCTCCCTCGCCTGGGATAAATTGAGCAATATGAAATAATCTGTAGCTTTTCTTCCATTATTTTGCAAAACAGAGATTTTATGTAGAAGTATGAGAGAAATGTAATCTATTCTGCATTTTCCTTGAACTGCATCCCCTTTGATGTCCCGTTTTCACACCTTACACTTCCTTATCTTTGTGTCTCCCTCGCCCCAGACTCTCAGTCTGATGAAGGGCCACGAACCAAAAAGTCACCCATTCCTTCAATCCAGAGCAGAGATGCTGCCTGTCCCGCTGAGTCACTCCAGCATTTTGTGTCTATCTTCAGAGATTTTAATAAAGTAATTTAATTTTTTTTAATTGCAGTTCCACCCTCCAAGCCACACTGTGGCATCGTCGCACACCCGGTGAAGGCCAGGTCAGCAATCCTTACCTGCCATTGCGATAACGGCGTCCCAAGTCCCACGTATCGCTGGGTGAAATTAGTAGCCCAGGTTTATCAAAACATTTCTGGTCATGTTGGTAAGAAACAAAAGAGACAAGAGTCAAGACTGTTTTATTCTCCTATGTTCCAGACAGAACAATTAAATTATTACTTGCAGCAGCACAATAGAACGTGTAAACATAGTACAGTGTAAACTGTACTCTATTCTATGGAGTGCAGGAGGATGACGGGTGATCTTATGGAGGTATACAAAATCATGAGAGGAATAGGTCGGGTAGACGCACAGATTCTCTTGCCCAGAGTTGGGGAATCGAGGACCAGAGGACATAGGTTCAAGGTGAAGAGGAAAAGATTTAATAGGAATCTGAGGGGTAACTTTTTCACACAAAGGGTGGTGGGTGTATGGAACAAGCAGCCAGAGGAGGTAATTGAGGCTGGGACTATCCCATCATTTAAGAAACAGTTAGACAGGTACGTGGATAGGACAGATTTGGAGGGATATGGACCAAACGCAGGCAAGTGGGACTAGTGTAGCTGGGACATTGTTGGCTGGTGTGGGCAAGTTGGGCCAAAGGGCCTGTTTCCACACTGCATCACTCTATGGCTCTAATAGAACAACCAAAAAAAAATTCTGTGGGAAAAAAGTATGTACATACATACATACATACATGCATGCATGCACGCACAGGTACACACATACATGTATACACATACATGCTTACACATACACATACACACATACTCATACACACATACACATACACGCATACACATACACATACACATAAAAGCAAACAAATAATAATGCAAAAGGATAAAACCAATGCCAATATGTAGTTCAAAGCTGATTTGGAGGTTGTAATGTTTAATAGCCCAACAGAAAGCAAATAGTTATAACCTTTTATCTCAAAGTTGCATCTTATACCTTTCAACTTTTCCCATCTATTCTTTGTCTCGTGATTCTTCCTAACCAGCGAGTGAATAGTTTCTACTGTAGGAATCCATTTTGTTTAATATTTCAGATCCAAGGACCGGAATGTTGACCATTTCAAATATTTCTGATAATGAACACGGTATTTACCGATGCCTAGCATTCAATATACTGGGAGATGAAACATGCACTGTCGACTTGTCAAAACTTTGTAAGTATCCACTGATAGCTTGTTACGTTTGGGATAAAGAAAAACAAAAAATGCTGGAAACACTCAATAATCAGGCAGCATCTGTGTAAAGAGAAACAAAGATCTCCAATGAGGTAGATATGGGCTCAGGACTGATCACACAGTTGTTGGTTGGATGGTTCAGTTACCTGAAGACAGCTAGGAAGAAACTGTCCCTGAATCTGGAGGTGTGTGTTTTCACACTTCTATACCTCTTGCCTGATGGAAGAGGGGAGTAGAGGAAGTGGCCAGTGTGTGACTTGTCCTTGATGATGCTGTTGGCCTTGCCAAGTCAGTGTGAGGTGTAGATGGTGTCAATGGAAAGGAGGTTGGTTTGTGTGATGGTCTGGGCTACGTCCACAACTCTCTGCTATTTCCTGAGAGCTCAGCTGGTGGGCATCCTAACAATGCAAATCACTTTTTAGGAATGTAGACAGAATGAAGACTGAGAGCTAGAAATGCTGAGAGCTTTTGAGCTGGGGAGTGTATAGTGAAGAGAGTAGGAACTTTAAATGGAAGAGAGTATAATGCTGGTCAGAAGTGACTTTAACAACTTCAGAATGGGAGTATTGGAGCCAGGGGAGTGAATGTTCAAAAGCTTATGGGGAACCCTTGCCTTATTCAAAATCTAAATGTCATGTTACACTTTCCTTGAACGTTGATCAATTATAAAATTCCAATATAAAAATTCAAGATGTTCTGAGTGACCATAATTTTACTTGCCCAACTTTAAACCTACAACATCTGGATTTCTATCTCCTTCGCTCCTTAGATGCTGCTGCACCCGCTGAGTTTCTCCAGCCTTTTGTGTACCCTTTAAACCTACAACATCTGGATTTTCTCTTTCAGGCTTTAATGCACTAACCTTTATCCTCTAGTGCAATTGAAGAAAGGTTCATAAGTTATAGGAGCATAATTAGGCCATTCAGCCCATCAACTCTACTCCGCCATTCAATCATGGCTGATTCATCTTTCCCTCTCAACCCCATTCTCCTGCTTTCTCACCATAACTCCTGACACCCGTATGAATCAAGATTGGTATACCCCGCAGTATACACATGATACAAATCTCATGTTATATTTCTTCTCATAGGATTGTAATTTTCTACATTTTATAAAACTGTTTATTGTTTGCATTAGTATTTTGCATAGATGGTACTAGTGATAAATACTAATTCACTAAATAAACACTGTTTTAAGCTTCACATTGTGGATAAGCTTACTAGAGGTATTTTGGGATAAAATCAACTAGTACAACGAGTTCACCACCAGCTCGGTGACTCCAGCAATGGCCTCACAATAATGGAATAAGAATAAAAGAACAGTGCATGTCTATGTGTAGAAAGGAACTGCAGATGCTGGTATATACCAAAGATAGACATAAATTGCTGGAGTAACTCAGTGGGTCAGGCAGCATCTCTGGATGGGTGATGTTATGGGTAAAGACCCTTTTTCAGATTCAGAGTCTAAAGAAAGGTCCCGTCCTGAAACATCACCCATTCTTTCTCTTCAGAGATGCTGTCTGACCCGCTGAGTTACTCCAGCACTTTGTGCCTATCTTGTGCATATCTACTGCTATTTGAATGGAATTACTCTGCCCGATAGTAGTGTTCAGATATTTTGAATTTAAACTGAAGTGGGTTTGAGCTGAAATTACATGATATCATTATGCTGGAGTTTTGTAAATTTACAATTTGTGTCTTGCTCTCTTGTTCGTTGAATCTGTGAAATTGAACTCTATTACTATTGCAGTGGAATACCAGAAAATATCATGTTTTTAGAACAATTGTAACTCTAAAAAATAAATCTCTAAAATAGGGAGGCATGGTGGCACAGCGGTAGAGTTGCTGCCTTACAGTGCCAGAGACATGGGTTCAATCCTGACTACTGGTGTCAGTGCGCTCGGATCGCTGGTCGGCACAGACCTGGTGGACCGAAGGGCCTGTTTCCACTCTGTATCTCGAAACTAAACTTAAATACTTATATTAAGCAATTCCTTCTATCAAAAGATACGTTGAATGGATCAAACAGTTAACTCATTGGTCTTTCCTTTCTGCTTCAGCTACCGAGAATGATGCCATTATCGGAGGGATTATTGGGGCGGTTGTGATAGCATCGGTCATTGGAGGTATCATCTGGGTGGTTACAAAGAAAGCAAAGAAAAATGCAAAGAAAATGACCGCAAAAAGATACTGAACTTCAGTGAGTGTGACGTTTACCGTGTTGCTCCAAATGCTTTATATTTAGTCCTTGAGAAAATGCTTGGGTTTTGTCTATGTTGTGTTGTCTGTTTTATCACCACAAGGGAAAAGAATCATGAGTTGACATTTTCCATGGAATGCCTGGTCTAACCATCACCTGAGATTTTGATTTTCAGGCAATAACCCTACAAATAATCACCATCTGTAGCCAATTAGGTGATCTTACCCAGGCAACTGCTAGGTGCAAAAACTGCCTTAAGTTGCAATAATGGGCGAGGGAAACTATTAAGAGCACTGAATGCCGTCAAAGGCATGGGAGCAGATAACATCCCAGCCACAGTGCTGAATACTTGCTCTCCAAAATCAGCTGTGCCTCCAAATAAGTTGTTCCACTAAAGGTACATCACTGACATCTACTTGTGTAGGAAGGAATTGCAGATGCAGGTTTAAACCAAAGATGACACAAAAAGCTGGAGTAACTCAGCGGGACTAGGCAGCACCTCTGGAGAGAAGGAGACATTGACTTGACAATGTGGGAAATTGCCCAGATATTAGTTTAAAAGTGTTAAAGAAGGAACTGCAGAAGCTGGAGAATCGAGGGTACACAAAAGGCTGGAGAAACTCAGCGGTGCAGCAGCATCTAACGTATGAAGAAGTGTCTCGACCCGAAACGTCGCCTATCTCCTTCGCTCCTTAGATGCTGCTGCACCCGCTGAGTTTCTCCAGCCTTTTGTGTACCCCAGATATTAGTTTAGTTTAGTTCAGAGATCCAGCGCGGAAACAGGCCCTTCGATCCATCGAGTCCATACCGACCAACGATCCCCGCACGTTAATACAATTCTACATTACGGGCATTTTTTACATTTATGCCAAGCCAATTTACCTACAAACCTGTTGATCTTTGGAGTGTGGGAGGAAACCGAAGTTCTCAGAGAAAACGCGCGCAGGTCACGGGGAGAGGTACAAACTCCATACAGACAAGCACCCGTAGCCAGGATCGAACCCGGGTCTCTGGCGCTGTGAGTGCTGTAACTCTACCGCTGCGCCACCATGCCTCCGAATATGTCTTCTACGAATGGCAGAACAATCCCAACTACTGTCTGAATGTTGCGTAGGATTACCTGCATGTAGATGTGAACAGCTTCATTTTCTGAGGAGTTGAACAATATTCAATCATCAGTAAAAGTCTCCACTTCTAAACTTATGATGGAAGGAAACCACTGTTTGAGGCTGAGCCATATTGCTTGCATCTTTCATGTCACAGTTAGTGAATATCGCCACTAATCGATATTTCTCTTCTTCCAAGGGCCAAACAAGAATCCAAGAACACCTATGTGGCTGTCCCCACGGATGCTGCAGCTGTGGAAAGTACAAACCACGTTGAGTCACCAGATGTGGGCCAAAACAGCCCAGACACCCCTGAGCTCCACCAACCTCCGCACGAACATCTGCCCTTGAGTGAACATGCTGCTCCATCGGACAGCGGGCAAGCAGAACGCAAGGAGAGTGAGGGAGATGGTCCACAGGAGACTTAGTTAGCCAGCAGGGTCAGAATCAGAAGTTATCATTTTATACAAAAAAAAAAGAGATCATGAAGGGTCTCTAACTAACACATCAAAATAATTTATATTGCAAGCCCAATATTATGAGTGAATCTGTACACATAATAGAATTTCCTTCCATATGAATTGCCAATTGTATCCCAGCCAAAGCCATTCTCGTTATTATCATGAGGTTTAAAACTGCTTCAAGATATATTTTACTTGAGAGCAAAGCAATGAATAATTTGTTGCCCTAAATTTCCCACCTCATTGATGAAAACACATCATTTTGGCAGACTAGACTTAATGGGCCGAATGGCCTAATTATGCTCCGAGAACTTATGAGTCATTTTGCATTTGACAATGGCCCTGGATCAGGAGAGAAGGTCCATAGGGAGGAGCGAATGCCACCTGAACACAAGTCGTGGTCCGATCAACCACGGCTGGGTCGCCTGGACGAGGGTGTCTGATGTTGAAAGACCCGAAACACCCAATGACCCCAGGTTACATCACTGATGATGTGTTCAGGAGCATCAATAGATGTATTTTATCAAAAGAATTGGGTCAAGGGTGAGGATGCCTCGCTGGATCTTGGGATTCCTCAACTAAGGACAGGGAAAATAATCCTTCTTTCACTCACTACCCAGAGATTAGTACTTGTACTGGAATCTTCAACAATAAACAAACTGTTGGAAGAACTCAACAGGTTCGGCAGCATCTGTAAAAGGAAATTCATCAGTTTGATGAAGGGTCGGGACTCAAAACCTTATCTGTCCATTTCTTTCTACAAATGCTGCCTGAACCTGAAGTTCCTGCAGCAGTTTGCTTGTTGATCAATACTTTTACATTGAGAAATACAAGGAGCTGCAGATGTTGGTTTGCAATAAAATACAAAGTGCTGGAGTAAGTCGCTCGGTCAGGCAACGTCTCCGGAGAACATGGATAGATGACATTTTGGGTCGGGTGTGAAAGTAGATTTAAATATATCTGTAAGCAGCTTTACACATGATAAGAACAAGTATGGTTCTGAGCCTAGACACATGCAATTGACATTTTAAATGAAGGCAATTTGATTATTTGTACAGAGCTACATTGGTTGAGATTATGGACTAAATGCTGGGCAATGGGATTATAATGGAAGGGTGCCTCCCAGACAGCATGGATGTGTTGGGCTGAATGGCCTCTTGCCATGCTGTAGGAGTTTTATGATTCCATGATTCTATGAACAAGATCATTGTTGGTCATACACCCCTGAAGATCGGTAGGAAATTGACATTCACGAATACATAACAAATCACTGCAAATGTTGCAAAACTCAAATAAAAATGCTGGAAATGTTCAGTAGGTTTGTCTGCCTATGTGTAGAGAGAAACAGAGTTAACCAATCGAACGATTGAAAGAATATCATCCTAAAATGTTAAATGTGTTTCTCTGTAGTTGCTGCTTCACCTATTGAGTATACCCAGCATTTTCTATTTTTAATTCAGATTTTCCGCAAGCGCAGTATTATGTTGTTGGATTCACATTTTAGATCAAAGGCCTTTCAACAAGATGAAAGGTCACTGAATGGTTAACTTTGTTTCTTTCCATAGATGATGCCTGGCATTCGGATTATTTGCAGCATGTTCTGCTTTTAAATTGACATTTACCTACATGATATATATATATATATATATATATATATATATATATATATATATATATATATATATACATGATATATATATATATATATATATATATATATATATATATAGGAAGGGTGGTCACTTTGGGGTAGAATTGTAGAATCGCCATTGATCACAGAACAGTTCCTCAGCAAATGTCTTGTGGAAATATTAAAAAAAATACAAACTTTGTTTTTTTCCGGCATGAAGCTCAGTTGAGCTGTTCATTCTTATCAAGATCCTTATCTTCAGCACAGACAAAGAATTTACATCTTATCAATCTGATTTGGACCCGAGTCCCAAGGATTCAATGGGAATGTCCTTAATGGTCATCATCGTGACTTTGTAAATGTCACTGTTTAACCAATTGACTGCGTGAATGGTAAATTGTTTCTTTTGTTTTATGTTTGTATGAAGTAAATACCATTGAAAAATTGGTTGTTGAGCAACCTGTGGTTTAGGGAGCAGACGTTATGTAGTTATGCTGCACACTCACCCAGCCACGTTTTTTACATCATTATTAATTAATGGGCAGCAATGAGCTGGAGTTTCAAGATATGTGCCTCGTGTCCCCATTGGAAATACAGAAACTACCCACTATTCTCTTAACAGAAATCCTGCTTAAATAACAGTAGGAAGTTGCTCCTAATATGGATTTAAGTCACTTATCAGGTAACGAATCACTTTGAAAATAAATTAGAAGGAATGAGCAAATTATGTAAAAAGGGAAAGATACAGAGATTGCTTTAGAATAGACCTTTATAATTACCATGTATCTATATAGTGTCAATGGCTCAATTGTAATCATGTATTGTCTTTCTGCTGACTGGATAGCACGCAGCAAAAGCTTTTCACTGTACCTTAGTGTCTGGAATCAGAATTTGGAGGGTGGAGCTGAGAGCGACCCACATTTCATTTTTAACGGATTAATTTTCAATTTACATTCATCTACCTGAGGCAAGTTCCAAGTGCCAGATTTAAAAGATCTTTAATGTTTTGCAATTTCCTGCCTCTGCATGAATGTCTCATGCAGTTGACAGAAGCCATGTGTCCAGGCAGGTATGGCACCTTATTGGGCATTAAGTTCATAAATTATAGGAGCAGCATTAGGCCATTCGGCCCATCAGGACTATTCGGCCATTCAATCATGGCTGATCTATCTTTCCTTCTCAACCCCATTCTCCTGCTTTCGCCCCATAATCCCAGACACACGTACTAATCAAGAATCTATCAATCTTTGCCTTAAGACTATCCATTGACGTGGCCTCTATAGCCTTCTGTGGCAATGAATTCCACAGATTTGTCACAGATTATTTTGCAGGTCAGGTGCCTCTGTTCATTATGTCAGAGATACTAGAGCTGGAAACAGATTTACAATCTTCAAGATCAATGCAGAAATATCAGATTGCATTTCACATTTGCTTTCTTGATTAAGTTCTATTGCAAAGTGCACGTAAACATTTTGTAATAAATGATAGAAAATCCTAGCCTGAAAAAAAAAATGGCTAAATGTACCTTCTAAATGTCTTCAATATTTTTAGCATCATTTAATATCGCTGCAACTATTTGGTCTTCTCTTTTCTTTAAGAAGATTAATAATTTCTTTTTTGTACACACTTATAATTTTTCTACCCATCTCTTCTTATTTCTTTGGAATACAGTTAATTGGTGTAAAAGATAATGACACCTGAAATATTAGATGTTGACTGATGATCGTCAGAATTTCCAATTTCTAAATAAGCAGGTGGCTTTCTTAATATGTTTTCTAATGAATTGCCTTTGTATGGATTTGCCTGTCAAATGTTAAGCATTTGTTTTTAAATCATGTTTATTTGATTAAATCATTGCTTATATTGCCACTAAGACTGTAAAGAGTTAATCAACTGTGTATTTTACAATTCTGTAAAAAAAAAAGTCTGAAGTCAATAACGTCTGCACAAAAATAGGATTGCATTAATATAAACTACTTCTTAAATAAAACTTTTGGTGTCATTCTGCTTTCATCTCTAACATGAGGGAAAATCAATACCAGAATTTATGCTGGCCGATAACTAGCACCATCTTCTATGAGGATGATGCGATGCAATAATGGATTTTCTTTGGAACGTAATGTTTCTTGGTTGTTCTGGAGGAGAATATTATCTGTTGTTAAGCAGCAAGTCATAGCTGGGTGGTGAAATGTGCTTATGATGGATTGACTTTGGGGAT
Organism: Okamejei kenojei; assembly: GCA_035221665.1. Taxonomy (NCBI): domain Eukaryota; kingdom Metazoa; phylum Chordata; class Chondrichthyes; order Rajiformes; family Rajidae; genus Okamejei; species Okamejei kenojei. Next base: position 55,336,381 of record CM069143.1, on the reverse strand, counting down.
AACCTTTGTGGGTCAATGAGTAATACATTTTCACAAAGCCCTCTGAAATAATGTAACGTGCATTAACGTTGCCGAAACATACAAGTTCATAAGTTATAGGTGCAGAATTAGGCCATTCGGCCCATAGAGTCCGGGGGAGGTAACGACAGAGAAGTCAGTATGGGAATGGGAAGGAGAGTTAGTGTTTGGCAACCGGGAGATCACTAGGCCAAGACAGACCAAGCAAGGGTGTTCAGCGAAAAGGTCTCCCAGTCAGCGCTTGGTCTCGCTGATATATAGGACTCCACACTTTTAAATCCCTCTTTCACATGGTAACACACAGTTCAATCATGTTGAGTTAATATACAATTAAAACGGCCTGCAAAGCATCCAGTTTATTCAATCTTGCAGAGCTCAACTCACCTACTGAAACGATACTATGAGATATGATTTATTATTTATTTATTTATCCTCCTTCTCTTAGTTTCCCTCTTCATTATTTTGCACACAAGTTCTAATAACATTGTTGGTCTTGAGACCTCGGACAGTGAAACTCCAGAGGTTGACTTGTACAGCCGCTGGGCGCTGCAGCATATCTTTTCATGTTGTTTTGCGATGTCACGTGCAGTGCATCACATCAATTGCGATGTCATGCACTGGTCATCCCATGCATTATGTTGTCATCTGATCCCTCCTGAATCACGTTATGTCCAGGGAAACCCATCTGTTAATATGTTACGGCAGCCCTTCGCTCAAAGACTAAATTCATAAGAATGGAACAATATGAGAATCTTAACTAAATTATTCCTACACTCCAAGGCGTACTCAAATGCAATCAGCAGTCCAGGGAAATTCCAATGCTTGCAATACTTGAAGACACTGAGGAAATTTCAGAACGATGGATTTTACACGGTTTACTTGGGTGAAACGCATATTTGTGAAAACCTGATAACAGGCGATGTGAACTCCAGCGAGGTCAAAACCAAATCACCTCTTGAAGAACTGACATTAATCCATGCTGGGGGAGTAAGAGGCTGGGTCCCGTGGCAATACAGAGTCTTCTTCCAGTCACAGCAACTATGGACGTCTGCAAAGCCTGTAGATGCTAATGAGCGGATCTTTGAAGAATTATGTCAGGTGCTCAGGAAAACCTATGGAAAATGCACAGTGGTGATGAGATCCAAATATTGGGTTCCTGCAACTAAGTCACAGGTTCAAAGTTCCTCTGAAGACCAGTCAGTGATCCATCCGTGGAACCCAGAGGCCACGCTCAATCCCCCTTTGCAATCTACAGACATCCAAATGACAAAGGTTTTTTGTCCCAGGATTGCGAGACACCAAGGCCACGAGTTTTTGTACCTTCCTCCCCCTTATCCTCATCTCAGTCCTTTGGAGTCAGCATGGTCTTCAGTTAAGTGGGCTTTAATCAACAATAGGAAACATTTCACTGTCGCAGCCTTTCCAAAAATAAACGACTACAAGTGCATCCACTTGAAGGCTTTGATTGAAAACGCGATTGAGGGAGTAACGCCTTCCAAATGGGAAACGTCCTTTAACCGAGTCAAGAAGTGGGAGAATCGATATCTTTACAACCAAGCGCAGTAAGGGGCCTCTCCTCCGATAATTACAAATAAAATATCAATGCCACATTTTTGAGGTATCATTTTTAAACTTCAGAAAAGATTTTAGGAAAGGCAATTTTCAATGTTTCCAATTCAGAGGTGTTGTTGCAAGGTGATCTTATTTAGGGGATGGAATCCATGTCATGATTCTAGTTCGTAAGTTGGCTATGGGGACGGAGTTGAGATCTATGGGATTGGAGTTCCAGAGCCCCGGCTGCAGGGAGCAAATTCAACGCTCTGATCGGCGTGGAAGACCCCATGAGATTAAGTTTGGCCGCCTCACCTAACCTAGTGGCCACATTTTCGGGGGGAGACTACGGTGGGGGGGTATTTTAAATATGCTCTCATGATAAAGCAGGTGCCCCACCATTGGTTGTCAGAATATTGGTGGTGAACCTGTATTTAATTGAAGGGTTTACTTTTTGTTGAAAGCACACAACATCTTTATAACTTATTCATTTTCTACTTTTTTCTTGATCCTAGCCATTCTCTATTTGGTTCTCAAAATACCTTCAAATACCTAACATTACTATCAGTGCTTGACCACACAACTGTTAGAGCTACTACCTCACAGCACCAGAGGCTCAAGTTCGACCCTCACCTTGGGTGCTGTCTGTGTGGAGTTTGCACGTTCTTCCTGTGATCGCGTGGGCTTCCTTTGTGTATCTACGGTTTCCTCCCGGATGCCAAAGACCTGTGTGTTATTTAGGTTAATTGGCCTCTGTAAAAATCGCCCCTAATGTACAGGAGGTGGAAGTGAATGTGGGATAACATAGAACTCGTGTGAACGGGTGATCAATGTTCGGCGTGGACTCAGCGGGCAGTAGGGCCTGCTTCCATGCTGCATCTCTAACATTAAAATTAAAACTAAATCTAAATTGGCACACAATGTTTATCTTTGATCATGTCTGAATTTACAAGTCCATATCTTTTTCAGTCACCATCCCCCTACTTTCATTCAGTCTGTAAATTTGAGACAATATGCAATCTCTGGATTAAATAGTAACAGACTCAAGGCCCACATCATATTGTCTTGTTTACAATCTAAACTGACGTCTTTTGTTATTCCTTCAGACTAAAAATGTAACCATATTTCTTGAATTGAGTTTCAGTGCTGGAGACATTATATGAAGGTCAGAGAGAGATTTTAATAATGCTTTGTTGTGATCCATAATATAGACGATATATCTGTTTCTCCCAATGAGTAGGTACTTGTTTCTTGATCAGAAAATGTTCACTTTGGAACAACAATATCAGTTTGATCAATTATTGAATTCACAGTTAAAAGATTGAATTCCATAATTGTAGATTGGCTTATGCATGCAACCAATCAGATATAGGTTAGCATTACTAACCCCACCTTATTGTATCATTTATATTAACACCCACTTCCTATGCTACGCAGTTGGGGTAGCAGACAGGATGCAGTGACAACTAGCATGCTACTGTGCTGTTAAGTCTGTATGTGGATTAAAAATGATCTTAAATTACATATCGTGTGTATGTCTTATTTACATGGTGTCAGAAGTGGGATTCGAACCCACGTCTCCAATTTGAGTTGTTTTCGTCTTGCAACAACATGTTTAGATTCGGTCTGGGACTGAAGGGCTTCTTCCCACGAGCACGACAGGCAATAGTGAAATGGTTCATTTTCTTACAATAGTTACTTAAGGGTAAAGTCAAAACGTTGGAGCTGCATCATCATGGGTTGCAGGCGGGCTGGTGCGGCATAGGCAAGACATGGCGATTGCCTGTTATGCAGATAATTACAATTGGGGCATCTTTTGGGAGGCTCACTCTAAGATGCCGGGTTGGCCTGGGTCATAAATCTTGTGTTTTCTGTCTGAGCTCGCGGACTATTAAATCCAGTCAGATTAATGGTTTTGGTATCAGCCCCGCGCTGACTGTTTAATGGGTCAATGATTTCTGCCATTCGACAACCGTGCGCAGCTTCGTCTAAATGTCAAATCAGGTTTGAAAATGAGTCGAGGAGGACGAGGTAGTGATTACCGCGCCATTCAAAGATGTCTGCCGCCACCGACGTCCAGGCCAGGGCTGGTGGAGGTTGTTGCAGTAGGGGCTGCCTCTGCTGGTGCGGTGCAAGACTGTTGCAGGTGGGGCAAGAGGCTATACGGTCCCGTATGTATTTGGCCATCCCAGGCCAGTAGAACAGGTTCTGTGCGTGGGTCAGTGTAGTATCGACTCCCGGGTGACCGCTGTGTGCCTCTCTGTAGTATTCCTCGCGTAGTGATGAGGGAACCACAACTTTGTGGCCCTTAACTATGACGTCATCCTGTATGACCAGTTCATCGCGGACTGAAAAGAAGGCCGTGCCTCAGTTGGTGCGTTAGAGCGTCTGTCTGGCCAACCCCTTTTGATCACTGATGAGAGTATTTGGAGGGTGGCGTTGGCGGCAGTGTGTTCAGCTAGACGCCGCAGTTGGTTAGTAGGAACGAAGTTAACGCCAAGGACCATAAACTCTTCCCGTTCATAGGGGTGGCGTTCGCAGGATGCTCGAGATGCACGAGAGAGGGTATCCGCAACGTGCAAGTCTGTACCCTTTTTGTAAACAAGGGTAAAGTCGAAACGTTGGAGCTGCATCATCATGCGTTGCAGGCGGGCTGGTGCGGCATGAATGGGTTTGTTCATCTGAGATGGTCATCCGAAAACTAAAGAAACACTTCTCCACATTCGGCTCACCCGTCTGTCTGCACACCGACAATGGAAGACAGTTTACCAGCCACGACTTCAAGCTCTTTGCCAACCGATGGAATTTCCACCACGTCACGAACAGCCCTGAATACCTACAGAGTAACGGACTCGCTGAACGGCAGTCAGAAGCGCTAAACAACTAATGGAATGATCGCGCCTGGCCAATTCGGATGTGTACCTTGATCTCCTGAATCTCAGAAACATTGCCAGAGACGGGAACCTGGGATCACCAGCCCAGCGACTGATGCCCAGAACAACAAGGCCTCCAATTCCGATTGCCCAGCAGAAGCTGATATCTCAGGAGCTGAAGTCTGCTTCAATCCAAAAGCATATTCAGGAGAAACACGATATTCAGAAACAGTTGCATGACAAATGATGCAAACCTCTTGTGCCTCTACTGCCGGGCCAGGTTGTTCGTTTACAAATTACCAGGGGACATTCCCGTCTGGCTACTGTTGTCGGCACAGCTGACGAACCTCGGTCTTACCTTGTGGACTATGATGGAACAGTCTACCGCAGAAGTCGTCAACATTTGCTTGCTGTGCAAGAACTCCGTCCGCCGCCAGCCGGACCCTATGCTCCAACGCTTCAGTTCCAGCCGTTCGCTGCCGAACCTTCTATCGACCCCCGCATGTCCCATACTCCTCGCATGTCCCATACTCCTCCATGAGCAGCGGCCGTGACTAACCACGGGATTACCCCTCCTGCACACTCCCCCTTTCGGCCACCACAAGCCGCTCCCGATGCTTTCACGCTTCTGGGTTCTCCCCCTCCCTCTAATCTTTCCGGTCCGTACGCGTTCGGGCTGCATTAGTAGACCGCCTGATAGATATGCCAAATTTGTTTAACTTTAATGGCATGGGTGCACTATGCTAAGGGGGAAGGATGTAGATTGGCTTATGCATGCAACCAATCAGATATAGGTTAGCATCACTAACCCCACCTTATTGTATCATTTATATTAACACCCACTTCCTATGCTACGCACTTCGGGTAGCAGACAGGATGCAGTGACAATGCTACTGTGCTGTTAAGTCTGTATGTGGATTAAAGATGATCTTAAATTACATATCGTGTATATGTTTTATTTACATGGTGTCAGAAGTGGGATTCGAACCCACGCCTCCAGTTGGAGTTGTTTTTGTCTTGCAACAACATGTTTAGATTAGGTCTGGGACTGAAGGGCTTCTTCCCACGAGCACGACAGGTAATAGCGAAATGGTTCATTTTCTTACAATAGTTACCCGATCCATAATATAGACGATATATCTGTTTCTCCCAATGAGTAGGTACTTGTTTCTTGATCATAAAATGTTTACTTTGGAACAACAATAGCAGCTTTATCAATTATTGAATTCACAGTTAAAAGTTTGAATTCCATAATGAAATTAGTTTCATTACCAGAACTCTTATTCCACAGATGTGATGGTATAGTTCATGTTCATAAGAGTTCAGAAGTAGAAATAGGTCATTCGGCTCATAGAGTCTACTCTGCCGTTCTTTACCTGCTCCCCGTAACCTTTGACACCCTTTCCAATCAAGAACTTGTCAATCATCGCTTTAAAAGTTCCCATTGACTTAGCCCACAGCCTTCTGTGACAATGAATTCCACAGATTCACCTACCTCTGACCAAAGAAATTCCTTCTTATTTCCTTTCTAAAGGTACGTCCATTTATTCGGAGGCTGTGCCCTCTGGTTGGTGTCTGGAGTGGGATACTGTTAATATTCACATACTATTTTAATCTTATGTGCCTCAAAAATATGGGGGACACATGTTGAATATGCTATTATCTCTCTTTGAAACAATTTAAGACCACCAAAATTAATCACTTAAATATTTATTCACTTCTATCAATGTTTCATAGCTTGTTGGTTAAATCCAGATGTGCACTTTGCCACCTTTTCAATGGTCATTCTTGGCCAAAAAAACAGAAGTTAAATTGTCGCCCAGACACTTCTCCCTCCTCAGGGACACTGATGATCTGAACAGAAAAGGCTTCAACATTAAGAATATAACTATCAATATCAATGTTGTATCTCTGTCCGCAATGCGGCCTAACATCGCGGAGTTGGCGGCCTCTTGTCTGGAACTTCTAGAGCCCCAAAATCGTGGAGCCTGCGGGACTTTAACACCTCGGAGCGGGCGATCCGTTTGCCAGGCCTTTGGTGCTCCAACCTGCGGGTGCTGCGGACTTTAACATCACGGAACTCACAGTCCATGGTTAGTGACTGACTTCGGGAACTTCAGACACCCAGCCGCGGGAGTTTTCGACTGCCCCGATGCGGGAGCTTAGACCGCCCAATGTGGGCGCTCGATCGCCGGCTGCGGATGGTTCAACTCCCCTGACCGCGGGAGGAAAGGAGGAAAGAAGATAAGACTTCATTGCCTTCCATCACCGTGGGGAATGTGGAGGAGCCACTGTGGTGGATGTTTATGTCAATTTTTATGTAGTTGTGTGTCTTGTTGCTTTTGTGGTTTGACTGTATGGCAAACCAAATTCCTCGTATGTTGCAAAACATACTTGGTTAATAAATTATGATTATGATTATGAGTGTTTTATTATCATATGTCCCACACAAAACAATGAAATTCTTACTTGCAGCAGCACAACATAGTGTGTAAACATAGTACTCTTGAAACAGTTCACAATATAATAAGCAAAAGAAAAGCTCAGTATACTGTATATGTGTGTGCGCGCGTGCATGTTGGTTTAAATTTGTGTATGTGTGTGTATGTATGTATATATATATATAATATATATATATATATATATAAAAATATATATATATATATATATATATATATATATATATATATATGTGTGTGTGTGTGTAGAGAGAGAGCGAGAGAGAGCTAATGGATAAAAATACAAGAATCCCTTGAAGTGCAAAAACAAGCAAAGAAGGAGAAAAGATTAATGACATTCTGGAAGACATTCTATAAATACCGTGCCTACAAGAACAGATGAGGAGCTTTACACCATCAATGAACTTCTATAGATTGTTTTTGGCTGCATTGCAGGCTTCGGATTTTTAGTTTTAGAAACATAGAAACATAGAAAATAGGTGCAGGAGTAGGCCATTCGGCCCTTCGAGCCTGCACCGCCATTCAATATGATCATGGCTGATCATATCAATATGATCATGTTTTGCACTGGTGTTAGGGTTATTAATTTATTGATTTTTTAAATTATTATATGTTATCTGTGTACATTGCGTTTGCTGGCCTGTTAAGCTGCTGCGAGTAAGAATTTTGTTGTTTCATTTTCGATGAATTATGACAATTAAACACTCATGACTCTCGACTCACACCATGAGATTAAGCAATAGCACACTCTGTCTGATCTATCAGCAACTGCACAGCTAGTTGGCTCAGGAAAAGATAGAATCACTGACCCTACCTTCATCATACACAAGTGTCATATCCTCAAAAAATCCAATCTAGTTTATAAGTCATGGCATACCCTACACAAAATCCATGATAACTATCTCAAATTAGCCATTCTCTTCCAAATGCAAGTAAATCTTATCCACAAAAATCTATTCAAATAGCATCCCTACCGCTGATGTGAGGCTCACCAGACTATAATTTCCTGGATTATCCCAGTTTCCCTTTCGTAAATAAAGGAACAGCATGTGGTCCTAAATCAAGGACCAACAATCTCCTATCTTGCCTCTCCGCAGCGAACATATGAATACTATAGAACAGAAGGGCACAGGAACAAGCCTTTGGCCCACAATGTTTGTACAAAACATGATGCCCAGCAAAACTAAACTCTTCTGCTGCATATGATTCATATCCCTCCATTCTTTACATATCCATGTTCCTACCTAAAAGCCTCTTAAATGCCACTCTCATGTCCGCCTCGACCACCACCACTGGCACCCACCGCACACATCTTTAAACTTTGCCCTTCTCACGTCAAAGCAACGCTCTCTAGTCTTTGACATTTCTGCTCTGGGGAAAAGGTGCTGACTATCTACCCTATCTCTGCCTTTCGTAACTTTACATATTTCTATCACTTCCCTCCTCAGCCTCCTATGTTGCAGAGAAAGCAATAGATCCCAACAGGTGCTGGGGACTCATCACCTTAATACTTTCCAAAGTACGGGACAAAAGTATTGAAGCTATGCGTCAGACATATTGGGCAATGATGTGGCCACATCTGAATGACTGCTTCATTGCCACATGTGACAAGTCACAGTGAAATTCTTTGCTTGTATACATTACCCAAGGTGTGCAATAGTCGCCACATAAAGAGCACACAAAGTATCCTGCTCCAGGTCCACCTTTGTTCTTCCCCCCCCCTCCCATTCTGTTCTCCCCCCCCTCACGGCGGACCACCCACGCCGGATCCTCCTTGTTCTTCCCCCGGCAGCAGTGTCCTCACTCCCACGTGGTCCATACTCATCCGTCGGTCGGCGCTGGATTACCTCTCAAACAATATTTCTAGAATAGATCATCATATTATCATCAACCTGTCATTAAGGGGAGTTTGTTGCCTACAAAATGGTTTAGTGTTTGGATACGATTTTGAGAAAACTTCAAAACTATCTCTTTGGCTTAAATAATGATGTGAAAGTGAAATGAATGGTACCCTGTGAACAAACGACTTTCCTGTTTATTTGTGTAAAAGAGTTCCAATGTGAGCACTTTTGCAACGAAATGAAAAAGTTGCTGCAAAAGGGGTAACTCGAAACAGTGAACCACAAAATTGTTAGTTCACAGAAAGACATCAATCATTTTGTCCAATCTATGCTGACGCGTAGCAGAACAATCCCCTCAGCTCTGTTCCCCATGGCTTCTCTCAATCCTGCAATTTATTTTCCCTCCAACGCCTATTTAATTATTTCCTGGATTGCCGGCTCTCACATGCCAGCAGTTTAAAGCTCACCTGTAGGAATAGAGTGGTTGGTTGAAAGATACAACACGGAAACAAGCCTTAAGGCCCACTGAGTCCACACTGATCACCCTGGCATCGACGAACTATCTCGAAGACGTGATCGGGCAGCTGCAGTAGAACGCTTCAATGCAGACACAGACCCCCGTCACCCCTTGCACAATCACCAACATGCCAAGAAACGCCTGAAGAGTCGGAGCAGCTTCATGGAAACTAGAGCCAACCGTGCCAGGCAGCAAAACCAAACAACAGTGGCACCAGGACACCACCTGCCTTATACTACCTGGAAAGCCCTAAACTGCCTCCGCACTGCAGTGGGACGTTGCGGACTCAACCTGAAGACGTGGGGCTTCTCGGACTCTGACAAGTGCAACTGCGGAGAGGCACAGACAATGGCCCGCCTACTGACTTGTGGCGGAGAGGCATGCACTGCAGAGGCACAGATGTGGCACTGGCTGTGGCAAAGCGGTGGCAGAACGACGTCTGACACACGAGCGGAAAACCGATCACCTGTGCACAGGAGTTCTATGTGCTCCCACTTTTGTATCCCTCCCTACACACTAGGGGCAATTTACAGAGGCCAATTGACCTACAGACCTACGCCTTTGGGATGTGGGAGGAAACTGGATCATGTGAAGAAAACCCAAGTGGTCAAAGGGAGAACATGCAAACTCCACACAGCTAGCACCCGTGATCAGGATCGATCTTGGGTCTCTCTACCAAAGATCCTATAGCGAGCAAGATAGTCCACTCGACGAAAAAGATGTGTTAGGGTCATGGGTAATCTTCGGAACCATTTCTGTAACCGGCTTCCGTCTCCGCACTCGTATCCAAAGATCCGAGTCTGGCCCGGATCAGCACGGCTGGGACACCAGGGTGAAGTTGCGGGGAGGTTTACAATGGTTTTTTTTTGTGTTGTCCCTTGGTTCTTCTTGGTTACTTGGTCCTCCAAAATATTCCAACTGGAATTTAAACTGGAGGTGGTGAAGGGAGGGGTTTAGCCAGAGAGGGTTATTGGGAAGAAAGTGCCACTTTAAATTTAGTTGCATCTGGCTGGGCAACCGTGGTTTGGTGGAGATTATTCCATGCTTTAATAGTGCGTGGGAAGAACGAATTGCTGTACACATCTGTCTTTGTGGCTGGGACCACAAATTGGATCGAATGCCCTGGTCTGCTCCTAATTGGTTTGGGGTTGGTGTAGGTCTTGTGATCAATGTCTAGCTGACCATTTAACATTTTGTAAAAACAGGTCAATCGTTGAGCTTCACGTCTGTCTTGGTGAGGGTTCCACCCCAGAGAATTCAGAAGATTGGTGACACTCGCTTCTCTCTCGTAGGTGTTAGTAACAAATCGAGCGGCCTGTCTTTGGACACGTTCGATGGATGAAATGCTTTTATCTGTGTATGGGATAATCTTTATCTGTCCCTTGTCTCGTCTGAAATAAAGTTTATCATTAGATATAAAAATCTATATATGTGTGTGTTATATGATTATATACATCTATATCACATTCATATATGTGTGTATGTGTGTTCTTTCCTACACAATCTAATCAGCTGTATGCTCGCTGAATAAAACCATCCTTGTTATACATCATTTGTAAATCTTGCTCAAAACAAATGTTATTTTGTTATTTAGATAACCGCACCATTACAGACAGATCTCATTCCACTCTCTAGCTATTGGGAAGACCAGACCCATAGACACAAAAACACATTAAGAAACATTCCAAGAGCAACTGGAATCTTGATATTGCTATTTTTCCAAATTTTGCAGTTGTGAACAGTGTGGTTAGATGAATTACAGAGTGCAAGTGTAATACAAAAATCAACATGAGCCATTTAAAAATAAATTTTAAAAAACACATTAAAAAAGAAAATTAACAGAATCATAATTTATAAACATATTAATCTTTAACAAAAATTAACAGAATTATGAATGAACCGAATTATGAATTATGAATCTAACCCTATATCACACACACACAAACTGTTCCCCCACAACGCTGATGACACTGCGAGAGTGATATACAAAGTCGGGTCGGGATTACTGAAATGGGCGAAGAAATGGCCCACGTTCCGCTCCGTTGCGTACTACACGTCAGCCCATTGGATTTAGCAGGAGTGGACTATCTTGCTCGCTATAGGATCTTTGCTCTCGGCCAGCTGCTCCACTGAGCTGCTCTAACTATTGCTGCTTAACTATAGGGGGAGATGCAGCTTTACAAAAAATTCTGGAAGTATCAGGCCAGCTCCTTCTACACTGTTCCATCAAACACTCCACCTCCTTGTTCAACATGGGAATCAATTACATTTGTAATGTGTTTAGCTGGTGGCAAGTCACAGGGATGAATCATCAACTGTTATGCAAAACAGGGAGTAACCAACAATGAACTGAGCTATCAACAGGTTGCAACAATAAGATAATATTTTTCAATTGAGTGGCATCGTATATCAATGGGTGTTTTCTGATTTATCTTTGATAAGTCACTCATTGTTTTTTTTAGTGTTGCTGCCTGCTGCAAGCCTCTCTTACATCCTTCAAATAACAATTAAGCCATTAAATCTGTCATTATCCTACCACAGTGATGATGTAATACAATAATTTTGACAATAGCCGTCTTGGAGCTAAGGAATTTCTTTTTATGCAAATCGACATTTAAAAAAAAAATCTTCCAGTGGAGACAATAGTCAAAATTGCATTTCATTTGGTACGATAATAACTACAGAACCTAAGCCAGCTCAGTGGATCAGCTGTAGATTTGCTGTTTGATAGTGCCAGAGACTCAAGTGTGATCCTGACTAGGTGTGTTGTCTGTACGGAGTTTTGTGCATTCTCCCTGTGACCACGAGGGTTTTCTCCGGGTGCTCCAGTCTCCTCCCTCATTCCAAAGACGTGCAGGTTTTTGTAGGTTAATTGGTTTCTTTAAGGTTTCCCTAGTGTGTAGGATAGAACTAGTGTTCGGGATGATTGTCGGTTGTCACGGGCTTGGTGGGCCGAAGGGCCTGCTTCCAGGCTGTATCTCAAAACTAAAGAACTGTTCATCCAGCAGCTGTTTAGTTGAGTGTCGTAAGTAATATCTCTGGGCTGGAACCCAGAATTGACCCAAGCGGACCGGAACCTGACCCGTTTCAACCGGAAACGTCACCCATTTATTTTTCTCCTGAGATGCAGCCTGAACCGCTGAGTTATATCAGCACTTTGTGTCTATCTTTGGTGTAAATCAGCATCTGTAGATCCTTCTTACGCCAAAAGAGATAGAACGGGGTGAGATAAATATGCCCAAGGACATTGCGGGAAACTAGATTGGAAATTGTGGGAGCCCTGGTTGAAATTTACGAGTCATCCTGACATACAGGAGAGGTGCCGGAAGACTGAAGGGTGGCAAATATTGTGCCTTTTTTCAAGAAGGACTGCAGGGAAAATGCTGGGAACTATAGGCTGGTGAGCTTAACATCTGAAGTTGGTAAGTTACTGGAGAGTATTCTGAGGGATAGGTTATATAGGCATTTGGATGGGCAAGGGCTGATTAAGGATAGTCAGCATGGTTTTGTACGTGGGAGGTCGTGCCTCACAAATCTGATTGATTTTTTTGAACACATGACCAAAAAGGTTGATATGTGCAGAGCTGTAGATGTTGTATCCATGGACTTCAGTAAGGCGGGGGGGGGGGTTCTGAAGAAGGGTTTTGGCCTGAAACGTTGCCTAATTCCTTCGCTACATAGATGCTGCTGCACATGCTGAGTTTCTCCAGCACTTTTGTCTACCTTCGATTTTCCAGCATCTGCAGTTCCTTCTTAAAGACTTCAGTAAGGCATTCAACAAGGTTCCGCATGATAGGCTGCTCTCGAAGGCTTGAAACGCATGGGATCCGAGGAGAAATAGCTGAATGGATAGCAAATTGGCTCCATGGATGGTGGAAGGTTGCTTCTCAGACTGGAGGCCTGTGACTAGTGGTGTGCATCAGGGTTTGGTGCTGGGCTCATTACTGTTTGTCATCTACATCAATGATTAGGATGAGACCATACAGGGTAAGATTAGCAAGTTTGCTGGTGATACCAAAGTTAGTGGTTTTGCAGATAGTGAAGATGGTTGTGAACGATTGCAGCAGGATCTGGATCGATTGGCCAAGTGGGCAGAGGAATAGTTGATGGAATTCAATACAGAAAAGTGTGAGGTGTTGCTTTTTGGGACGTCGAACACGGGCAGGACCTACACAGTAAATGGTAGGCCTCTGGGTAGTGTTGTAGAACAGAGGGATCTCGGAGTACAAGTGCATGGTTCCTTGAAGGTTGAGTCGCAGGCAGATAAGGTAGTCAAAAAGACTTTTGGCACTTTGGCCTTCATCAGTCATAGTATTAAGTATAGAAGTTGGGAGGTCATGTTGCAGTTGTATAAGAGGTTGCTGAGACCGCATTTAGAATATTGTGTTCAGTTCTGGGCACCATGTTATAGGAAAGTTACAGTGGCTTGCAAAAGTTTTCATACCCCTTGAACTTTTCCACATTTTGTCACGTTACAACCACAAACGTAAATGTATTTTATTGGGATTTTATGTGATAGACCAACACAAAGTGGCGCATAATTGTGAAGTGGAAGGAAAATTATACATGGTTTTCAAATTTTTTTACAAAAAAAAACTGAAAAGTGCTCAGCCCCCTTTACTCTGATACCCCTAAATAAAATCCAGTGCAACCAATTGCCTTCAGAAGTCACCTAATTAGTAAATAGAGTCCACTTGTGTGTAATCTAATCTCAGTATAAATACAGCTGTTCTGTGAAGGCCGCAGAGGTTTGTTAGAGAACATTAGTGAACAAACAGCATCATGAAGCCCAAGGAACACACCAGACAGGTCAGGGATAAAGTTGTGGAGAAGTTTAAAGCAGGGTTAGGTTATAAAAAAATATCCCAAGCTTTGAACATCTCACGGAGCATTGTTCAAACCATCATCCGAAAATGGAAAGAGTATGGCACAACTGCAAACCTACCAAGACATGGCCGTCCACCTAAACTGACAGGCTGGGCAAGGAGACCATTGATCAGAGAAGCAGCCAAGAGGCCCATGGTAACTCTGGAGGAGCTGCAGAGATCCACAGCTCAGGTGGGAGAATCTGTCCACAGGACAACTATTAGTCATGCACTCCATAAATCGGGCCTTTATGGAAGAGTAGCAAGAAGAAAGCCATTGTTGAAACAAAGCCATAAGAAGTCCCATTTGCAGTTTGCCACAAGCCATGTGGGGGACGCAGTAAACATCTGGAGGAAGGTGCTCTGGTCTGATGAGACCAAAATTGAAATTTTTGGCCTAAATGCAAAACGCTATGTGTGGCGGAAAACTAACACTGCACATCACCCTGAACACACCATCCCCACTGTGAAACATGGTGGTGGCAGCATCATGCTGTGGGGATGGTTTTCTTCAGCAGGGACAGGGAAGCTGGTCAGAGTTGATGGGAAGATGGATGGAGCCAAATACAGGGCAATCTTGGAAGAAAACCTGTCAGAGTCTGCAAAAGACTTGAGACTGGGGTGGAGGTTCACCTTCCAGCAGGACAACAACCCTAAACATACAGCCAGAGCTACAATGGAATGGTTTAGATCAAAGCATATTCATGTGTTAAAATGGGCCAGTCAAAGTCCAGACCTAAATCCAATTGAGAATCTCTGGCAAGACTTGAAAATTGCTGTTCACAGATGCTCTCCATCCAATCTGACTGAGCTTGAGCTATTTTGCAAAGAAGAATGGGCAAAAATTTCAGTCTCTAGATGTGCAAAGCTGGTAGAGACATACCCCAAAAGACTTGCAGCTGTAATTGCAGTTGAAAGGTGGTTCTACAAAGTATTGACTCAGGGGGGCAGAATACATTTGCACGCCACACTTTTCAGTTTTTTATTTGTAATAAAATTTGGAAACCATGTATCATTTTCCTTCCACTTCACAATTATGCACCACTTTGTGTTGGTCTATCACATAAAATCCCAATAAAATACATTTACGTTTGTGGTTGTAACGTGACAAAATGTGGAAAAGTTCAACGGGTATGAAAACTTTTGCAAGCCACTGTATTGTCAGGCTTGAAAGGGTTCAGCAAAGATTCACAAGGATGTTGCCAGGACTAGAGGGTGTGAGCTATAGGGAGAATTTGAGCAGGCTGGGTCTCTATTCCATGGAGCGCAGGAGGATGACAGGAGATCTTATAGAGGTATACAAAATCATGAGAGGAATAGATTGGGTAGATGCACAGAGTATTTTACCCAGAGTTGGGGAATTGAGGACCAGAGGACATAGGTTCAAGGTGAACGGGAAAAGATTTAATAGGAATCCGAGGGGACTTCCAGTGGCGCTCAGGAAAAGCTGCTCAGGAGAGAGTGTTTGTTGTATGTACTCAGGTCACCTTGGAATACCAGTTTTCTGTAATTGGTAATTTCAATGGGCTCAAATTTCAAAACATGTTCTGCCATTCACAGTTTGTATACAAGGCACTATCTTGGCCTAACAGTAGTATTCTGTCAGTTGCAAAGTAGTAAACCTTGCTGTGGTTCACATTTATATAGTCTTGTTCTGTGCCTGCACCTCAAACTTTATTCCCAGAGTAAACCTGCTTCACATTTTTAAGTGCAATTCCACATTACTAGCTGTTCTGCAAGCTCTCTTGAATGCTAAGCCCGGAGTGGTGAATAGTTTTGCATAACTTCTCTCATTTATCCGTCTGCACCATAACCACCTGATATTTAACAAACGGGAAATTCCACCTTTTGGCAAAACCTGACCTGTGCATTTATTCATTAATTGCTCCCTTTGGTCCTCGGTCAAACATGCTAAACTTGTAAATTGTTAATATCTCTGAAGACACTGGATTAAAATGTTCCATTGACACTTTTACAATATCTTGGTTAAAAGCTTTGAGTGTAGATTGCAGCGCTCAAACTGTGTCTCATTTGTCTCTGGTCTAACAAAGAGCAGCAGTAATATTGCCCTCCTCTTTTTTTGTGTGTTGGCCTCATTGCTTTATTCTATGTCCTCCCCTGAGTCCTTGACAATATTGTTTACTTTCAGGAACAAATTTCCACACAGTTCACATCCAGGAAACAAGGCTGAGGCTGCTCATACGTCTCAAGCTCACTGACACAGTCTGCCAAGTCCACTCCCTGCCATCTACACTGCTCCAGCTGGAAACCCTGCCCTGTAGTTTAGTTTAGAGATACAGCGCGGAACCAGGCCCTTCGGCCCACCGAGTCCACACCGCCCAGCGATCACCGCACATTAACACTATCCTACACTGGGGACAATTTTGACATTTAGACCAAGCCAAATAACTTACGTCTTTGGAGGGAGAAAACCCAGGCAGGACGCGGGGAGAACGTACAAACTCCGTACAGGCAGCACCCGTAGTCGGGATCGAGCCTGGAAGGCCGCAACTTTACCGCTACGTCACAGTGCATCTAGTAACTTCCACCTTTCAGCTCCATCAAGCAGTTATGTTCCCAGACAGAATCTGTATGCTCCTTGTCTCTCTCTGATGCTTATGGAGATGTACAAACGAGGATTCCAATTATCTGAAAAATTAACCTTGCTTTTCTCTTTACCAAAGCTGCTTGATCTGCTGCACTGCCAGCAGCTTGTTTTTATTTCAGATTCTCATTACCTGTAGATTATTCATTTTTCCATTCTAACTTATAACGTGTGCCCTTGCAAAGCCTCTACTGACACTAGGGAGTGAATCTTGGGGTTAATTTCATTCCAACATTGCACTTCCTAGACAGGTGCCCTGAAAGGAAACCATAGTATTTCCATACATAAATGCACATTTATTGAAATTGATTGGATTTTTTTTGGTGTGATCTAAAATTCCATGGGATTAGCTTCCCACTTCAGTCTTCCCAACTGCCACATTTGTTCACACAGTATTACTTGTGCAATATGGGCCAGGGGCAACTCTGTAGAAGGGCTCCAACCCAAAGGTCACCTATTCATATTATCCAGAGATACTGCCTGACCCGCTGAATTACTCCAGCACTTTGTGTTCTTTTGTGTTAACCAGCATCTGCAGTTGCTTATTTTTACAATTAAGGCAGTACTTTGTATGATCTTCAGCAGGCCACAACTTATTTGTTGGGCAAACACAAAAGTGCTGGAGTAATGCAGCAGGACAGGCAGCATCTGTGGAGGGAATGGACAGGCGACGTTTCGGGTCGGGACCCTTCTTCAGACTGGAAGTGGGGGGTGGGGGGAAAGAGCTGGAGATGAGAAAAGACCAGGACAAATCAGGGCCAGCCGCAAATGGCCATAGGCAGGGCGATGCCCAGTTGGCCCATTGTTGGCCAGGGAAGGTGAGGTATCAAGAGAAACATTGTGGAGAACTGTGCAACTGGTAAAACGACTAGGGTGGAGGAACGGGACAAGGAGGGAAGGAAGGTGAGGGGTGTGTGTGTGTGTGTGTGTGTGGGGGGGGGGGGGGGGGGGGGGGGGAGGGGATAAGATGAAGTTACTTAAAAATAGGGAATTCAATGTTTATACACTGGGTTCACATTTTGCTGAGCCAACTTTGGCACCAGGTTCCACCCTGCCTGAGATCATTTGTGGCCGACCCTTGATTTATCTTCGTCCTTTCTCACCTCCAAGCTATTCACCTCCCCCCCCCCCCCCCCCCCCCCCCCCCCCCCCCCTCCACCCCCATTCTTTCAGTCTAAAGAAGGTTGCCAACCCAAAAAAACATCACCCATCCTTTTCCTCCAGAGATGCTGCCTGGCCCGCTGAGTTCCTCCAGCACTTTGCGCCCATCTTTGGTACAAACCAGCATCTGCAGATCTTTGTGTCGGAAGGAACTGCAGAAGCTGGTTCACAACGAAGATAGACACAAAATGCTGGAGTAACTCAACGGGACCGGCAGCATCTCTGGGTAACATTACCAATTTGATTATCTCTCAGTTAGAACTTGCGGTGAATTTAAGAATTCCTCTCTGTCGCCAAGATCCATGTCAGGTTTTGCTGCTGCTGCTGCTAGCTGATCCTAGAGGTGGGTGTGAGCGATCCTGTTTAAGGGAGGGTTTGAGGTGTAGCTTTAGCTGTACGTTCATCCAGCTTGCAGACAAGTTGTTTTGTGCGGTGACTTCCTCCTGCCACCTGACCCAAGCTATCGCAGACGGTAAAAAAAAAACAAACGTTCCTTAACTTTCGTGGTTCCTGTTCTTTTGGTGAATGTTTAACTTTTTGTGAATCCGCGTTTGGAAAGTTTTGCCCTTCGCGAAAGGGGAAGTGGGTGAATGTTCTCCCGTTTCCGAAAGGGAAAGAATGTGAAGACTGAGCGCGAATTGCATTTTAGTTCACGAACTTTACGCTCTTTACGCCGTATCTGGTTCCCTCCACTTCTTCAATACGTTGTCGGTCTGACCACAGTCATTCGTTTATTGACCCCGGTGCAAAGTATCAGTCTCTCCCCATCCCCGCTCTTTTCACCGAAGCTTGTGGATTTCTTCGGAAATGTCATTGTTTGTGTTTGAAATATCTCAGCAATAGACTCACCCGCAGTGTGGAAACAGCCCGGCTTGCCCGCGCCGACCAACACGCCCCATCGACACCAGTCCCACCTGCCCGCGCTTGGCCCACAGCCCTTTCAACCTGCCCACGTACCTGTCCCAACTCTCTTAAACGTTGTGAAAGTCACTGCCTCAACTAATACCTCCTCGCCAGCTCCTTCCATTCACGCACCACCCTTTGTGTAAAAAAAAAAGTTGCCCCTCGGGTTCCTATTAAATGTTTTTCCCCTCACCTTAAACCTATTCTTCTTCTGGATTCTCCAACACTGGACAAGATACTGTGTTTTAACCCCCACGGCGGCGCAGCGGTAGAGTTGTTGCCTTCCAGCGCCAGAGATCCTGACTGCGGGTGCTGCCTGTACGGACCTTGCACCTTCTCTCCGTGACCCGCGTGGGTTTTCTCCGACATCTTCGGTTTCCTCCCTTGGTATAAATGTAAATTGACCCTAGTGCGTGTTAGTGTGCGGGGATCCGCTGGTCAGCCGGCCGAAGGGCCAGTTTCTGCCCCTGTATCTCCAAACTAAAGCAGCTGACCAATAGACCTGATCTAGTCCTCTCATGATTTTGTATACCTCTGTAAGATCGCCCCTCACCCCGCACACCCAAGGAATAAAATCCTAGCCTGTGCAACCTCTCCCTATAGCTCAGGCCCTCAACGTCCTCGTAAAGTGTGGGGAGTGGGGGAATGAGCTCAATCTTTCCTTCTCCTTCAGTCAGTTAGAAGGACGTCAGCACCTCTTCCCACCTTTATTTTAGCATTTAGGAATTTGGCCAGCGGCTGTGACCTTTAAGTGACAGTCTCTGGTCTCTCTAGCTTTTATTTGACAGTGAGAGAGGTTCAGCCGGGGAGACCCCTCCGTGTGAAAAGATGCTTCCTGATACCACGTCTGAATGACCCAGTTCTATTCTAATGTAACCATTATGCCCAATTGTTTGGATTCACACCACCAGAGGCGACTGTTTCTCGGAACCTATTCTCCTCACTTACTCTCTGAGCCTACTCCCTGAATAATTTTAATTACCTTGCATAGATCTCCATTTGACTGTCTAATCTCAAGGGAATAGAAATTCAATTTACATGCACTTTAACTGTGCAAACCCTGACAAATCAGGCCTTTGCTACTTCCAAGACCGTTATATCTTTATTTAGGAGATTGAGGGGGGATCTTATAGAGACTTACAAATTTCCTAAGGGGTTGGATAGGCTAGATGCAGGAAGATTGTTCCCGATGTTGGGGAACTCCAGAACAAGGGGTCACAGTTTAAGGATAAGGGGGAAGTCTTTTAGGACCGAGATGAGAAGATCTTTTTTCACACAGAGAGTGGTGAGTCTGTGGAATTCTCTGCCACAGAAGGTAGTTGAGGCCAGTTTTCATTGGCTATATTTAAGAGGGATTTTGATGTGGCCCTTGTGGCTAAAGGGATCAGGGGGTATGGATGGAGGAAGGCAGGTATAGGATACTGAGTTGGATGATCAGCCATGATCAATATTGAATGGCCAGTGCAGACGTAACTAGTAGCGTGGATAAGGGGAGAACCAGTGGATGTGGTATATCTGGACTTCCAGAATGGCTTTCGACAAGGTCCCCACATAAGAGATTAGTATACAAACTTAAAGCATACGGTAATTAGGGGTTCAGTATTGATGTGGATAGAGAACTGGCTGGCAAACAGGAAGCAAAGAGTAGGAGTAAACGGGTCCTTTTCACAATGGCAGGCAGTAACTAGTGGGGTACCACAAGGGCTCAGTGCTGGGACCCCAGCTATTTACAATATATATTAATGAATCTGGATGAGGGAATTGAAGGCAATATCTCCAAGTTTGCGGATGACACTAAGCTGGGGGGCAGTGTTCGCTGTGAGGAGGATGCTAGGAGACTGCAAGGTGACTTGGATAGGCTGGTGAGTGGGCAAATGTTTGGCAGATGCAGTATAATGTGGAATAAATGTGAGGTTATCCACTTTGGTGGCAAAAACAGGAAAGCAGAATATTTTTAAATGGTGGGCCGATTAGGAAAAGGGGAGATGCAGCGAGACCTGGGTGTCATGGTACACCAGTCATTGAAAGTAGGCATGCAGGTGCAGCAGGCAGTGAAAAAAGCGAATGGTATTATTTAGCCTTCATAGCAAAAGGATTTGAGTACAGGAGCAGGGAGGTTCTACTTCAGTTGTACAGGGTCTTGGTGAGACACACCTGGAGTATTGCGTGCAGTTTGGTCTCCAAATCTGAGGAAGGACATTATTGCCATAGAGGGAGTGCAGAGAAGAAGGTTCACCAGACTGATTCCTGGGATGTCAGGACTGTCTTATGAAGAAAGACTGGATAGACTCGGTTTATACTCTCTGGAATTTAGGAGATTAAAGAGGGGATCTTATAGAAACTTACAAAATTCTTAAGGGGTTGGACAGGCTAGATGCAGGAAGATTGTTCCCGATGTTGGGGAAGTCCAGGACAAGGGGTCACAGCTTAAGGATAAGGGGGGAATCCTTTAAGACCGAGATGAGAAAGACTTTTTTCACACAGAGAGTGGTGAGTCTCTGGAACTCTCTGCCACAGAGGGTAGTTGAGGCCAGTTCATTGGCTATATTTAAGAGTGAGTTTGATGTGGCCCTTGTGGCTAAAGGGATCAGGGGGTATGGAGAGAAGGCAGGTACAGGATACTGAGTTGGATGATCAGCCATGATCATATTGAATGGCGGTGCAGGCTCGAAGGGCTGAATGGCCTACTCCTGCACCTAATTTCTATGTTTCTATGTTTCTATGCAGGCTCGAAGGGCCGAATGGCCTACTCCTGCACCTATTTTCTATGATCCTATGATTCTATCTCCCTCAGCGGTTTAAGGCCCAAACTGGGCGAGTGAAGTAAAGACCCTATAGCAAGCACTTCACTCCAAAGCTATAGGATCTTTGGAGTGAAGTGGTGCGGCAACTGGACGGTGAAGGGGGCAGACTTTAGGCAGGGCGGGGAACCAACAGTGGAAGGTATATAAACGCAGGCTGGCATACAGTAAGTAGTCTCTCATGAGTAGAGCCTGGATGTTTAGGCACTAAAAAACTCTGAAATAGGCAGGCAAAAAGGCATAATAAAATTACAAAAAAGGTACGAAAAAGGCATTTATTTCCACCACCAAAATATGGTTAAAAATGATAACGTAAAGGTATACTAGATTAAATGACCATAATTGCCTGGTTGCACATAATTACTAGCATTTTTTTTCAAATGATCTGGTGTTAAACTATGCCGTCTGTCAGACAGAATATGCTTCAGTTGTGAAAAACGTCTTTCTACCTCAGCTGAGGTCACTGGTGCATACCCGAAACAAGCTACAGACTCTATATTCATGTCGATATCTTGTGCATTACAGCTACCTTTGAGAACTTTAGCTATGTTTTGTATTTCTTCAAGATCTTTGTTAGTTAAAATCACTCTCTCACATTTTCCTTGTATGTCTTTAGGAACTTTACGAATATCGTCAGTTACTTTGTTGAAAACCTGCAAGTTAATCACTATTGTTTCGCCATGTTTCTCAAGGGAAGTGGTAGCTTGTGGGAAGTTTGCAAAATTGGAAGCAATAAATAGATTTTGGAGAAGACTGAACCAGCGGGCAGCGGCACAAAGGAATGAACGACCGACGGTGGCACCCCTGGTTTTGCCCCGGTGGTGGAAATTTTCTTGTAATTAATACTATGCTAACACGTTAATAATAACATTAATATTAACGTGCTAACATAGAAAACGTCATTGTAATCACGGTACAACTAGAGAAAATAGCACGACCTTTTAGCCAAACGGCAAAAAAAGGCTGATTTAGGCACTCGATTGTGAAAAAGGCATTATCTTGGTGAAATCATCAAAAAAAGGCACTTGTGGCATTTGTGGCAAAATCCTGGCTCCACTCATGAGCAAAGATCATGGAAGCTCATGAGGAAGAAAGTTGGGGATTTCAATGTCAGAACTCCCTGCACGCCAAAGCAAACAAGAGGCGGACATTAAAATAACAAAGACGATTTATGGCAAATGTCAGGCATAGAATACAGGATGCATTAGGATAGATTCAAAATGTATTTAAGACAAAAGATTGTGGTGAGATTAACAGGTCAGTGCAACATTTGTAAAGAAATCCTGTTACAGCAGAGTGTAAGGACAAGGTGTTCTTACACCCTGCCTTAGCAGCTCCGAATGCCTTTTGGATTTTCTTTGGGCTAAATTAAGAAAGGCGGGAGAGAGAAAACAGGGAATTATAGACCAGTTAGCCTGACATCGGTGGTGGGGAAGAGGCTGGAGTCAATTATAAAAGATGAGATAGCCGAACATTTGGATAGCAGTAACAGGATCGGTCCGAGCCAGCAAGGATTTACGAAGGGGAAATCATGCTTGACTAATCTTATGGAATTTTTTGAAGATGTAACTAGGAAAATGGACAAGGGAAAGCCAGTGTACCTGGAGTTTCAGAAAGCATTTGATAAGGTCCCACATAGGTGATTAGTGGGCAAAATGAGGGCACATGGTATTGGGGGTAGCAGGGCTCGAAATTAGCGGTTGCCCGGGTGCCAATGACCACCCAAAGTGCCGCCGGGCAACCTAAACACCGACTCATTTTGCCCGGCCTGGCAAGCAAATACTGGTTTATACCGATAGACACAAAAAACTGGAGTAACTCCGTGAGTCAGGCAGCATCTCTGGAGAATAGGAGCGTGACGTCTTGTGTCGACGGCAGCGGCAGTATTCTTCTAGTATCTTTGACTGCGGGGCAAAGATACTAGGAGCGGGGTGTCGTAGGGTCGGAGCGAGTGACGGGCCCCGAACAGCGGCAACAGCGGCCGTGATAGCGGCTCTACCGCCTCCTCCTCCCGCACCACGTCCGGCGGAAGGAGCCCTCCCTCTCCCTCCCTCCCTCTCCCTCCCTCCCTCTCCCTCCCTCTCCCTCCCTCCCTCCCCCCTCTCCCCCTCTCCCTCCCTCCCTCCCTCCCGCTCGCTCTCTCTCTCTCTCTCTCTCTCTCTCTCTCTCTCTCTCTCTCTCTCCTCTCTCTCTCTCTCTCTCTCTCTCTCTCTCCTCTCCCCCCTCTCCCTCCCTCCCTTGGCGTGCTAGAGGGGTTGTTTGGTGGATTTGCAGGCAGCGGCCGCTATCGCCCTGATAACGGCCGCTGCTTAACGGCGCTTTCAAAACAACTCCTCTCACACGCCGAGGCCGGGAGGAGAGATAGAGAGGGGGAGGCCTCCTTCCGCCGTCTGAAGCAGCTGCACCTAGGATCTTTGAGCTGCAGCGTGGCGAGGAGTTCCCAACCGCCTCCCCCTTTGGCGGCGGCACTTTGGCGTTGGACAGGGACGGCCAAGGCAGCGAGGCAATGTTGTCCGAAGAGCGCTGACCTTCATTCCTCCCCACCTCCTCTGCCCCTTCTCTCTGTCTCTCTGTCTCTGTGTCTCTCTGTCTCTCTGTCTCTCTGTCTCTCTGTCTCTCTGTCTCTCTCTCTCCCTCTCCACCCCTTTTATCCTGGGACCCCTCCATCCCGCACTGATCCCCATTCGCTCCTCTATTCAGTCCTCACTGACATCCCCTGTGCTCCCCTCCCCATCTACCCACCCCCAATCTATTCATCACCCTACCCACCTCGCAATGATTCTCCTGCCACCACCCCCCCCCCATCCACCATCCATCCTACACTGGTCCTCCAATTCATCCTGTACTGACCCCCCTTCCCATCCATCCTGCACTTCTCCCCCCCCCATTCATACTGCACTGATCCACCCCATTCATCCCGTACTGACCCACCTTCCATTTACCCTGCACCAAACCCACCATCCATCCTGTAGTGATCTTCCCATTCATCTTTTACAGATCCCCCCATCCATCCCGTACTGATCCCCCCCATTCAACACCAATGACATCCCCTGTGCTCTCCCCTCACAATTTTACACACTCCAACCAACACGTACTAATTCACCAGCCTCAATCCATCCATTCCACACCGATTGCCTTCTCATCCCCCCCCCCCCCCACCCCCCCCCCCCCCCGCCATCTATCCACCCCGCACTGATTCACACACACCCTGACCCTATTGTGCTTCATGGTCTTCAGAGTGAACATTGACTATGTTTGATAGCGGAATGCAATTAAATGTGTTTTAATTCCCAATGTTATTATTTGTTTTGACACCTTTAAACATATTACCTAAAGAACATTTGCTGCAGTTATGTCCTTTGACCATCTCTTGCCAGTTAGTGTAATGTTTAACCTGTCAGATGGGTATAGTCGGTTTTAACAGCTATTATCATAAAATGGCTTTAGAAATTTACTTGCAACCTGTATATTTTGTTATGGATAAATTATGTGGGAAGCCAGAGTGTTTCTGTGCCAATAGCAATAACGACCCATGCTAAGGCCATGTCATGGTAATTTTCGGTCCTTCACAGAAAACATGCTTGCATCAATCTGTAGTGTGTATGGTCCAGGATTTATTGACACAGGTTGATCATTTGCTGAATAATCCAACCACATTTTTGTTTGGAAGTGGATGAACTAATAGAAATTGCATTAATTGCAATGTGTAAAAAGAATTAAGATATTGTATTATAACTTTGCTGCATGTCATTGTGGTATATACCATGTCTTGATTGGTGAATATGTTTAGTTTGTGAGTTACTTGCAGCAGAAATAATATGTGAATGTAGACAAAAGTGCTGGAGAAACTCAGCGGATGCGGCAGCATCTATGGAGCGAAGGAAATAGGCAACGTTTTCGGGCCGAAACCCTCCTTCAGACTGATGGGTTTCAGCCTGAAAGGCTGCCCATTTCCTTCGCTCCATAGATGCTGCTGCACCCGCTGAGTTTCTCCAGCACTTTTGTCTACCTTCGATTTTCCAGCATCTGCAGTTCCTTCTTGAACATAATATGTGAATGCTTCATTGAGCATAATTCCGACTGGTAACTACGCACTTCGTCCGAGCACATTATCGCACGCGTCATGCAAACCGTCTTAAATGACCACCTAAACTGTCATTTGGCAACCTAAAAAGCTGTTAAGGTTGCCTGGCTGGCAACAGGGAAAAAAAGTTAAGCGAGAGCCCTGGGGTAGAGTGCTGACATGGATGGAGAAGTGGTTGGCAGACAGGAAACAAAGAGTAGGGATTAACGGGTCCCTTTCAGAATGGCAGGCAGTGACCTGTGGGGTACCGCAAGGCTCGGTGCTGGGACCGCAGCTATTTACAATATACATCAATGATTTGGATGAAGGGATTCAAAGTAACATTAGCAAATTTGCAGATGACACAAAGCTGGGTGGCAGTGTGAACTGTGAGGAGGATGCTATGAGAATGCTGGGTGACTTGGACAGGTTGGGGGAGTGGGCAGATGCATGGCAGATGAAGTTTAATGCGGATAAATGTAAGGTTATCCACTTTGGTAGCAAAAACAGGAAGGCAGATTACTATCTAAATGGCGTCAGGCTGGGACAAGGGGAAGTACAACGGGATCTAGGGGTCCTTGTACATCAGTCTATGAAAGTAAGCATGTAGGTACAGCAGGCAGTGAAGAAAACGAATGGCATGTTAGGCTTTATAACAAGAGGAATTGAATATAGGAGCAAACAGGTCCTTCTGCAGTTGTGCAGAGCCCTAGTGAGACCACTCCTAGAGTATTGTGTGCCGTTTTGGTCCCCTAATTTGAGGAAGGACATTCTTGCTATTGCGGGAGTGCAGCGTAGGTTTACAAGGTTATTTCCCGGGATAGTGGGACTGTCATATGCTGAGAGAATGGAGCAGCTGGGCTTGTATACCCTGGAGTTTAGAAGGATGAGAGGGTATCTCATTGAAACATATACGATTGTTAAGGGCTTTGACACGCCAGAGGCAGGAAACATGTTCCCGATGTTGGGTGAGTCCAGAACCAGGGGCCACAGTTTAAGAATAAGGAGTAAGCCATTTAGAACGGAGACAAGGAAACACTTTTTCTCACAGAGAGTGGTGAGTCTGTGGAATTCTCTGCCTCAGAGGGTGGTGGAGGCAGGTTCTCTGGATGCTTTCAAGAGCGAGCTAGATAGGTCCCTTAAAAATAGCAGAGTCAGGGGATATGGGGAGGAGGCAGGAACGGGGTACTGTTTGGGGATGATCTGCCATGATCATATTGAATGGCCGTGCTGGCTCGAAGGGGCCTATGGCCTACTCCTGCACCTATTGTCTATTCTCTATTGTCTATTGTCTATTAATTATGATTAAGGGTTTAAAATTGTCAGAAAGCAGAGGCAGAAATGTGTCAGAAGGACTACAGAATGTGTGCTAAAATACTTTGAAAGCAATAGCATGTGGAGATAAGAGTGAAATGTATATTTTCAGTATCAGAGGAAGATGCAAATAGAAAGGATTCCTGAATTACACATTGCTGATCATTTGGAAAGTGACAAGGGTCACAGGTTGCGTTTAGTTGAGTTTACTTTATTGCCACGTATACCAAGGTACGATGAAAAGCTAGGGTGATGGTTGAGTGGGCACTTTTGTTATTTGGTTTCTTACACACTTGCGCACAAAAAATAGATATTTTAATAAAGTGGGTGCTTTGCTCAATTCTGGACAATTCATCCTGATTTTGTTTTGAAATTTCTTTGCTTCATTGCAGCTTCTTGATTCTCAGTATTAAGATAATTATTTCAATTCGACCCGAGTAATTTATCATGTCAAACAAATGGTTTTGTCTACCTTTTTTCCAGCAATCGCATAATCCACTTTTCACAAGGAGAAAAGGAGTATTTGGTAAACGTAAAAATCTCTATGTATATTTAGGCATTCTACTTTTCTGACAACATACTAACTGCAGATGCAGCTGTACAAAAAAAAGACACAACTGCTGGAGTAACTCAGCAGGTCAGGCAGCATCTCTGGGGGAACATGGATAGATAATGTTTCGGGTTACATGTGTGTATATGCGCGTGTGTGTTTGTATCTGCACACATATATACATGTTATGTGTGCATATATATAATCTATATAATATATGTATGTGTATGTATGCCCATGTGTGTGTGTACACTACAGTTTTCCAATAGAAATGGTGTTCCTCCCTGAGTATCAATTCCAGGTGATATGTGAGTTTATTGTAGGCATTTGGAGAAGTAGATGTTTTTTCGTGCCATTTTAAAAAGAGTCTAAAGGTATCTTTTCTTCCCTCTTTCTGAA
The DNA here is from genome assembly GCA_035221665.1 of Okamejei kenojei. NCBI lineage: Eukaryota > Metazoa > Chordata > Chondrichthyes > Rajiformes > Rajidae > Okamejei > Okamejei kenojei. The sequence goes on along the minus strand of CM069143.1, from coordinate 55,308,461 downwards.
ATTCACCACCATAAAGGTGTAAGAGAGGATTGATCAGCATTAAGGTCACCTTCTGTGTATTTGTTCCATTTGAACTCAGTGGAACTGAACGTCCAGAAATAAGTAATCAGTGCAAAATACTCCCACTTATATTTAATGTCTGTGAATAATTCCCACACCACTTCCATTATTGCTGGTATTTACGAATAGTTAACATGCTCACTGATAAATTACAGTTTTGTTCTTTAACCACTAGGGGCGCTGCATTGAAGGCAGCCTCTGCCTACAGTCTGTTTGTTTTTTCCATCTTTTTTAAATTTTTAGTTAGATTTAAAAGTATGTTTCTTTAGTTTCTCTAGCTTTTCTATGTGGGGGAGGGGGACAGGGTAAGGGGGAAACCGTTTCCAAGTCACTTCCTGGCGAGGACGTGACTATTTTCCGAGTCGCGTCCTCGGCCCCCCCTCCTCGCCCCCCCTCCTCGCGGCCTACCGCCTGGATCGGAGCGGCCTTTCCTGCAGGGTACCAGACCAAAGCTTCGTCAGCGTCAGCGCAGCGCTAGGTACATCGCGGAGCGGGCGATACCTTACCTGGATCGCCGTTTGGGGCTCTGGAGTGCTGGGCCTGCTGCTTTAACATCGGAGCTGTGGTTTGAAGAGCTTCCAGCGCGGCCGGCACTGACTTTAACATCGCAGAGTCCTGGGGCATTTTGCCGAGGCCCGCCAGCATTGAATCTCCGCCCAGCGCGGCCTGTGAACTTCGGGAGCCGCGGACTCCGGTAGGAGGTGGCCGATTGGGATGTCCAAGCCGCTGAGGATGTCCTCCAGTCCCGACATCGGACTTCCATCACACCGGCGAGCGGGCCTGAACATCAGGCCGTCCGTAGCAGCGACAGCGGGGGCTTGGGAGCCCCCCAACCACAGGAGGACAACAGAGGAGGATGACTGAACTTTGGAGCCTTCCCTCACAGTGGGAAACTTTCATCCCGCTGTGTGGGGATGGCTGTGTCAAAAAGCGATCGTCTTCTGTGCTCTTTATTATTCGTATGGTGACCATGCATTTCACTGTACCAACTTGTATGTTGTAAAGTTGAGATAGTGGGAGCTGTAAAGCTGGTTTGATTATTGGAATCTGGCAGCCTCCCCTGTGATGTCTCATCCAAACAAATGCTAGGTAAATTGGAAGTATTGGCAATTGACTTGCAGAAGAGGTGTGTGTCTCTGAGCTGAGGGGATAAGGAGAGGAGGTGAACTATCAGTTGTTGAGCACAATAAAACTCTCATCTGTTACATCACATTCTGACTTATTTCTGGACAGCAGCGTGGGAAACTTTGCTAATTACTTTTTTTTGAAATCCTCTGTATTCCTAAGACATTGATCAATTGCTCAATCACAAAGTAATGACTGAAACCTTCCTAGCCTGATGTCACACACATGACATTGTATTTAACTATTGAACCATGCATTTGTTATTTGTATCTTCTCATTTCCATTATGTCCTCATGTCTTCATACAGTTCATCTTCAAAACAGTAACTCAGTGACAAACGCTATCATTCTTCCTCTGCCCTCGATTTAGACATCGTCATAAATCTCTGTTGTCTGTATTTGTTGTATTCTACCTCATTTTGAACTTGTCATGGTTGAAAGTGGAAGAGGAGAGTACATTTTTATTGGTGCCACTTTCCAAAATTATAATATGTTGTTAAATATTCTTTATGTATTTCGGTGCTGTCGGTTCACTATCATCGTCGTGGCTATCCCTCGAGGTCGAGGATGATGGTCTACGTTCTGTTGTTTTCACGTTCTGTTGTTTTTATGGAATCTCAAGTGGCTTATAAGTCCAACCCTGGCTTTGAAAGTTCTTCGACATTCAGGACAGGTAATTCCAGATGGCAGAATGGGCTTTGGTTGTTGCTGCCTTTTTTACGTTTTCTTCTCTTTTCTTCTAATTTGGCGCATCTCTTGGCTTCGAAGGTCGCTGTTCCTTCTTGGATGATGGTTCGCCAGAGTTTCCTGTCCTTGACATTGGTTTCCCAATTGTCGATGTCGATTGCGCATTTCTTCATGCTGACTTTTAAGGTGTCTTTGAATCTCATCTTTTGTCAGCCTCTTTTCGGTTTTCCTTCTTTAAGCTGGGAGTAGAAGGTTTGCTTTGGTAGACGCTCGTCTTCCATCCGAACAACATGACCGACCCAACTTAGTTGGTTCTTGATGATGAAGGCTTCGATGCTAGATGTTTTCGCTTCATTCAGCACGCTGACGTTGGTTCTTCTGTCTTCCCAACTGATATTTAAGCTGCTTCGAAGACATCGTTGATGGAACTTTTCAAGTGTTTTCAGATGCCGTTGGTATGGTGTCCAGGTTTCTGATGCATACAGGAGCGTTGGAATCACCACTGCCTTGTACACTAACATTTTGGTGTCTGTTCGGATGTGACAATTTTGAAAGACTCTCGTTCGAAGACGTCCAAAAGCTGTTCCAGCACACTTAAGACGATGTTGGATCTCGTCATCAAGGTCATCATGGAGGAGAGGTGACTTCCAAAGTACGGAAAGTGATCCTCATTTTCCAGCGTAGTTTCACCAAGTTGGGTTGACGGTTCTTTCCGATTTGTCTCAGTTGGTGACGATTGGTAGATAACCTGAGTCTTCTTGGAGTTGATGGTAAGGCCAAGTTCGTGTATGCACTGTTGAAGGCAGTCAGGATCTGTGGCCGATGATTTTCTGAGAGAGCTGCAACACAGTTGTCATCCACGTATTGGAACTGGATGAGGGAGCTCATAGATGTCTTAGTTTTGGACTTGAAACGGGCAAGATTGAAAAGTCTGCCATCTGTTCTGTAAACGATTTCGATTCCCGGGGGTAGGTGGATAAGATTTCCCAGGACAGAAAAGTCAGATTGGGAATGGGAGGGGGAGGTGAAGTGCTGAGCCACCGGGAGATCAGGTTGGTTAAGACGGACTGAGCAGAGGTGTTCAGTGAAATGATCGCCGAGCCTGCGCTTGATCTAGCCAATGTAGGGAAGTTGGCACCTGAAACGGATACAGTAGATTTGCGCTCGTGTTGTTGATGTAATTGCGCATTTGACTGCAAAGATTAACTGACAGGCTGGAATGATAGAAAGTGGCGAAACGCATTAAATTGTCACTGGTTGACACATCCTGGCCTCAGATGTAGAATAATAGTGATGTCGACACGTTATTCAGAGGTTGCATTCCTTGGTCTCCAAGTTGATTATCTCACACAGCCATGGCCTCCAGCCGAGGCTTCCTCAGTGCATATGCGATCTGATCTCCAAGTCTTCTGACACAAAGGTCATGATATTTGCATATCCTCATCATGACTCATCGTCATGACATCCCTCCTTTACCAGAATTAAACTTTAAATTAATATGTTCTTTCTAATACAAGGTTGAACAAGATAGGTCTTTATTCTTTGGAGCGCAGAAGTTTACGGGGGGATTTGATAGAGGTCTTTAAATTTATGAGAGAGATAGATGTGGATAAGCTTCTTCCATTGAGAGTAGGGAAGATTCAAACAAGAGGACATGATTTGAGAATTAAGGGACAAAAGTTTAGGGGTAACATGAGGGGGAACTTCTTTACTCAGAGAGTGGTAGCTGTGTGGAATGAGCTTCCAGTGGAAGTGGTGGAGGCAGGTTCGATTTTATCATTTAAAAATAAATTGGATAGGTAGATGGACGGGAAAGGAATGGAGGGTTATGGTCTGAGTGCAGGTAGATGGGACTAGGTGAGAGTAAGTGTTCGGCACGGACTAGAAGGGCCGAGATGGCCTGTTTCCGTGCTGTAATTGTTATATGGATATATGGTTATATGATTATCGTTGGCGTCTGCTAGTTGTTGGATTTCCTGAGCTTTCTCCCTCCACCATTGGTTTTTCAGGTTTCGGGTGCTCTTCTGGACTGCAGCCTTGCATTCCTGATAGCACTTCCTTTTGGTAGCCAACTGTTGGTCATTTTGTAAGGTGATGAAAGCTTTTCTCTTTCCATCGATGAGTTGTTTGTCATTATTGTCAAGCCAATCCTGATTTTTTATTTTTTTTTTTTTTTTTTACTTGAACCCAATTGTTTCCTTGCTGGAGGCGATGAAAGCGTTCTTCAATAGATTCTTCGACAGTGTTCTTCGACAGATGGTGGGATTTGTTGAGGCAGTTGTTCTTGAAGTTTTTGTTGAAACTTCTGTACATGGTTGATGTCTTCAAGGACGTCAACATTGAATATCTTAATGGTGTTCTGGTTTTGAAGTTGCCTTTTGGGCCAAATCTTCATTCTCATGCTGGACGAGATGAGACGATGGTCTGTCCAGCACTTGTCGGCACCAGTAACAGCTCTTGTTTTCAGTACATCCTGTTGGTCACGGGATCGTACGATGATGCAGTCGATGAGGTGCCAGTGTTTGGAACGTGGATGCTGCCAGGAAACACTGTATAATTAATCAAGAAGAATTACTTTGTGACAGAATTGGATTAACATGAGTTACCCAATCACTGATTTGCCAGTCTTGGAGGATTTTGGTGTCTTTTTAAAAAGCTGGAACCTATTTATTTTTTCATGCAACAGTGATATAAATTTCTGCATCTAAAAAGATGAAGTTATTTTGTAGGATTCAGGTGACATCGATCTACAGAAACATGGGTTTTTGTTGTTTGCTGTAAAGATAATAATAGACCTTAAATTTGTTCCAACACTTTTTGCTATGTGTACTTTCTGTTCTCTCTCCTTTTTTAACAGCACTCCTACATGTGCAGACTTGCACATGAGCAGTTTCCAACACTTTTCCAAAATGCCTCTCCTCAATTCTGAGATCATGCAATGACTTATTGCACCTTTCTATTAGCAACCAATGCTTAGAGAGCAATCCTGGACTAGTATGTACTACATTGGAGACCCTTGCACTATCTATAATCGGACTTTATCATGCTCTAAACATTATTTCTTTTATAATGTACATTGTGGATGGTCAAGTGTAATCCTGTATAATATTTATTTTTAGTTTATTGTCACATGTACTGAGGTACAGTGAAAAGCTTTTGTTGTGTGCTAACTATTCAGCAGAAAGACAATACATGATTCCAATCGAGTCATCCATAGTGTAGAGATTAAAAGGGACACGATAAAGGGATTAACTTGAATAACATTTAGTGCAAGATAAAGTTCAGTTAAGTCCGATTAAAGATAGTCCGAGGGTCTCCATTGAGTGTAGATGGTCGGTCAGGACTGTTCTCTAGTTGTTGGTAGAATGGTTCAGCGAGAAAGAAACTGTCCCAGATTCTGGAGATGCGCGTTTTCGCACTTCTGTACCTCTTGCCTGATGGGAGAGGGGACTGGTGACTGGTTAGCATGCTCCAAAAAGCTTTTCACTGTACCTCGGTACACATGACAAAAAACTAAACTAAACTTTTGAGTTGAGCTTTAATTTTATCTGTGCCCAGTAATTACGCAGCCTTTTTCCAATAGTGAGTTGGTCAGGTACAGAGGAGTTAGAATTGTTTTTTTTTTTCAGATTTCTGTTTGTACCCTTTCCTTGTCCCCAATAATGTGGATCACTTGGGATATTTCCAGCATCTGTAATGTGGGCAATTCAGTACTGGTCATCGGCAAATGCCATTTGGACAGAGTCATTGCCGGACATCAAACTGTGCCTATATCTGAACATTGTGGATGGATCAATTGTAATCATAGAGTCATACAGTGTTGAAACAACCCCTTTGGCCCAAATTGCCCACACCGGCCAACATGTCCCAACTATATTAGTCCCACCTGCCTGTGTTTGACCCATATCCCTCCAAACCTGTCCTATCCATGTACCTAACTGTTTCTTAAACTGTTGGGATAGTCTTTGCCTCAACGACCTCCTCTGACAGCTTGTTCCACACACCCACCACCCTCTGTGTGAAAAGGATGTACTCATGTATAGTCTTTCTGCCGACTGGATAGCAAGCAACACAAAGCTTTCCACTACACTCTTTCATTAGGTAGGTGTCACTGGAGTCGCAACAGATGTATTGCTGCACATCTCAGGATGTGTCTCTTAGTCACTAGGTTTGGTAAATACACGCATTTCATTTCAACATGCTTGAGTAAGTCCATGACTGCTGCCGGGAAGGGAACGGTATTTTTCCACTAAATATGGTTGACTCACAGCAGAGGTGTACATAATTGTGAAATAATTTAACTGATGTCGCAGCCTCCCTGTAAGCCGACGGACGATGTCACATTCAGACTTCCATTGATTGCAGTTTTCCCATTTCAAGATCCCATTTCAAATGTAGTTGACTTTTGATGTTCAAACACAATAGGGTATTTTGAGAGTTTTGTCTTTCTGTTTCATGTCACCTTTTTTAAGTTTAGCAAATACGACCCTTACAGTAGGAGTCAATTCAATGTGATGTAGAGGTCCATATGTTTGTACCACAGTGTATGATATAACTTGGGGATATCAGGGAAACATATCTGTTTATTACAGAAATTACAGGTACTGTATGAAGCATAATTAAATTAAGGCATAAGGACCTAACCAACTTTGGAGAAATTTGGACAAATTTCACAATTCTAAATGAAGAAATCTCTGACATCAGTCCTAAAGTTGCATGTTTTAATCAAGACTTTCATTGTGATCTCTTATTTCGTGTAGAAATACGACTGAACTTTGATATTAAACCTCACACAGTAGAAATGAAAAGCTGCAAATGCTGGTTAACACACAAAAGGACACAAAGTGGTGGAGTAACTCAGTTGGTCAGGCAACATCTCTGGAGAACATGGATGGGTGACGTTACGGGTCGACCCCCTTCTTCAGTTCTACTCAGACTCTTCTTTTGTTCTATTCATTTCACTTGCATTCGTCTCCTTAATTTGGAGCCGCTGGTTGTGATGCTGATGAGGTTAATATCCATTCCATGAAGCAGTGGTCTAGCACTGGATATATGGAAAAGGAGGGCTCAAATTTTCTTTAATTACCCCTGATTACAGGATTGCAATTTTTAGACACTGTCAAATATTCTGTCAAAACTCAAACCAGTAGCTTTGATTAACTGGCTTAATTGGAGAAATGTAATTGATCAAATCAAGTTGAGTTTCTTGTCATCTGCATAAGTATGGTGAGGTACAGATACATTAAAAAAAACGTACCTGCAGCCGCATCCTGGGCACATATTCTGTAAAGGCCGTACAAGAAATCCTGTCAATATGGTGCTTATGTGGAAACTTGCAATGCAATGATATCTTTTATTTAATTTAAACATTACCCATGATGATTCTTCAGGAAGGATGGAGATATTTTCAGTGAATATCAAACTCTGAATGGACGACATTGATGAAATATGAAGAGAGGGCAAGAAACTGTTAAAAGTGGCGAATTAGTTGGCTGACTCCTTGCCGTGTAAAAGTTATACAAGAATAGTTGGAAGTGATAAGAAGTTTGTTCGCTAGATCTGCTAACAAGCTGTGGTTGTTGGATGGAGCGGACGATTTGGGTAGTTGGGAGAGGAATACGTTGTACGCTGACAGCAGGGCTCGAAATTAGCAGTTGCCCGGGTGCCAATGACCACTCAAAGTGCCGCCGGGCAACCTAAATGGCAAGTCATTTTGCCCGGCTTGGCACGCAAATACTGGTTTATACTGAAAGACACAAAAAACTGGAGAAACTCAGCGGATCAGGCAGCATCTCTGGCGAATAGGAACGTGACGTTTCATGGCGGCGGCGGCAACAGCTGTAGTGTGGGGCAAAGATACTAGGAGCGGGGTGACGAAGGGTCGGAGCGAATGACGGGCCCCGCACAGCAGCAACAGCGGCCGCGACAGCGGCTCCACTGCCTCCTCCTCCTGCATCCCGCCCGGTGGAAGGAGGCCTCCCTCTCCCTCTCCCTCTCTCTCTCCCTCCCTCCCGGCCTCGGCGTGCGAGAGGGGTTGTTTTGAAAGCGCCGTTGGTGGATTTGCAGCAGCATCTTTTGATTTGCAGGCAGCTGCCGCTATCGCCCTGATAACGGCCGCTGCCTGAAAACCCGCTAACGGCGCTTTCAAAACAACCCCTCTCCAATGCCGAGGCCGGGAGGAGGGAGGGAGAGGGAGGTCTCCTTCTGCCGGGCGGGGTGCGGGAGGAGGAGGTGATGGAGCCGCTGTCGTGGCCGCTGTTGCCGCTGAAGCAGCTGCACCAAAGATCCTATAGCTATAGGATCTTTGAGCTGCACCATGGCGAGGAGATCCCAACCGCCTCCCCCTTTGGCGGCGGCACTTTGGTGTTGGACAGGGACGACCAAGGCAGCGGGGCGATGTGGTCCGAGGAGCGCTGACCTTCCTTCCTCCTCACCTCCTCTGCCCTTCCTCTGCCCCTCCCCCCCCTCTCTCTCTCTCTCTCTCTTGTACGCCCCCCTCCCCCCTCTTATCCTCCTCTCCATCCCGCACTGATCCCCATTCCCTCCTCTATTCAGTCCTCACTGACATCCCCTGTGCTCCCCTCCCAATCTACCCAACCCAATCTATTCATCACCCTACCCACCTCGCATTGATTCTCCTGCCACTCCCCACTATCCACCATCCATCCTACAATTGTCCCCCATTTCATCCTGTACTGACCCCCCTTCCCATCCATCCTGCACTTCTCCCCCCCAATTCATACTGCAATGATCCTCCCATTCATCCCGTACTGACCCACCCTCCATTTACCCTGCACCAATCCCCTCATCCATCCTGTAGTGATCTACCCATTCATCTTTTACTGATCCCCTCATGCATCCTGTACTGATCCCCTCATGCATCCTGTACTGATCCCCCATTCACCCTATGCTGATCCCCTCATTCATCCTGTAGTGATCTCCCATTCATCCTGCACAGACCCTCCGATCCACACGGTCCTGACCCCCCGCCCCCCATTCATCCTGTGCTGATCCCCCCCCCTCCCCATCCATCAAGAAGAATGGGGGGAACAGTCTGAAGAAGGGTCTCGACCCAGAAAGTTGACTATTTCCTTAGCTCCATAGATGCTGCCTCACCCGCTAAATTTCTCCAGCATTTCTGTCTGCCCTCATTCATACTGTACTGATCACCCATTCATCCTGTACTGATCCCCCCCATTCAACACCAATGACATCCCCGTGCTCTCCCCTCACAATTTTACATACTCCAACCCACACGTACTAATTCACCTGCCTCAATCCATCCATTCCGCACCGATTGCCTTTTCAACCCCCCCCCCCCCCCCGCCATCTATCCACCCCACACTGATTCACACACCCCCTGACCCTATTGTGCTTCATGGTCTTCAGAGCAAACATTGACTATGTTTGATAACGGAATGCAATAAAATGTGTTTTAATTCCCAATGTTATTATTTGTTTTGACACCTTTAAACATATTACCAAAAGAACATTTGCTGCAGTTATGTCCTTTGGCCATCTCTTGTCAGTTAGTGTAATGTTTAACCTGTCAGATGGGTATAGTCGGTTTTAACAGCTATTATCATAAAATGCCTATAGAAATTTCCTTGCAACCTGTATATTTTGTTATGGATAAATTATGTGGGAAGCCAGAGTGTTTCTGTGCCAATAGCAATAACGACCCATGCTAAGGCCATGTCATGGTAATTTTCGGTCCTTCACAGAAAATATGCTTGCATCAATCTGTAGTGTGCATGGTTAAGCATATAGGTTACCATGGTCCAGGATTTATTGACACGGGTTGATCATATGCTGAATAATCCAACCACATTTTTGTTTGGAAGTGGAAAGAACTAATAGAAATTGCATTAATTGCAATGTGTAAAAAGAGTTGAGATATTGTATTATAATTTTGCTGCATGTCATTGTGGTATATATCATGTCTTGATTGGTGAATATGTTTAGTTTGTGAGTTATTTGAAGCAGAAATAATATGTGAATATAGACAAAAGTGCTGGAGAAACTCAGCGGATGCGGCAGCATCTATGGAGCAAAGGAAATAGGCAACGTTTCGGGCCAAAACCCTTCTTCAGACTGATGGGTTTCGGCCTGAAACGTTGCCTATTTCCTTCGCTCCATAGATGCTGCTGCACCCGCTGAGTTTCTCCAGCACTTTTGTCTACCTTCGATTTTCCAGCATCTGCAGTTCCTTCTTGAACATAATATGTGAATGCTTCATTGAGCATAATTCCGACTGGTAACTACGCACTTCGTCCGAGCACATTATCGCACGCGTCATGCAAACCGTCTTAAATGACCACCTAAACTGTCATTTGGCAACCTAAAAAGCTGTCAAGGTTGCCCGGCTGGCAACAGGGAAAAAAAGTTAAGCGTGAGCCCTGTCACTGATGCCTAAAGTAGAACTGGCATGAGAATATATTAAGAACTTGCTGGCCTTGGTATAGTAAGTCAGGTCTAGTTAAGTCCTATTGAAGCCGGTCTTGTGATCACGGTGAAGGCATATTTGGATGATTTGCTGATCGCTGCATGGGTAAACCTACCATGCAGAATTAGCAAGAAATTTGTTCTGAAAGCGTTCGATAAGTAGGCACTAAATATTTAAATATTATCTTACAGTGTTGCGTAATACACAATCATTGTGTCATGCAACAGAATTTCTCTGCACTCTCCCTGAGGCCAGCGCGGTTGTTGGATTGCAAATGTGATTTAATTGTTCAGTTTTAGTCAGGTGGTTTGTAACATCTTGCCAATATTAGGTTGGGTGGAATCAACAGTGAGCTCAAGAGGTTTGCAGATTAATATGTTGTTGTTGCGTTTGCAACTTGTCAATATCTGAATTCAGAACTGAGTTGAAAGTCGATGGACCCTAAAACCACGGTGGTAATTTTCCACTTCACTTCTGCAGGTACTGCAATCCAAACATTGTACACATTTGGGAAAATTGGCTCAGTCAATTCGTTTATCTAAAGTACAGTATTTGTTTATGCAAACTCTCCCAAGAATGAATCATGATAAAATCAAGTAACAATGTTCTTCAGCATTACTCCACGCACCTTAATTTGCAAAAGTCCAGAAATTCAGTGCAGTTTTACCTCATGTGGTGTTGCTTTTAAATTGAGCAGATTTTTAATTATTGAAATAATTATTTCACATATGTTTTTTTTGCAGTGCACAGAACTGCTAGTTTCACAGGTGATTTAACGGGACTCCAAACAACACTGTCAACTTTTGATAACATTTCAGATGGAAAGGTTAACTTTCTTTGGTATTAGACTTTCTTTATTTTCTTCTGAGGACAATTTTCTGAGGACTGAAAAAGTTTCCCAGTCACCCATAATTAGACACAAAGTGCTGGAGTTCTATTGTAGCTTCTACAATATTGTAGCTTCTACAACAACACCATCGCTCTGCTGAACTCAGAGTCCCGCCGATAGATTTCCACATCTGTATTTATTTATCTGTACTTATCTGTATATTGCTATCACTTCGTGCTGTCACAAAACTGCATTTCGTTGTACCAATACTTGTATATGTACAATGACATTAAAGTTGAATTGAATTGAATTGAATTGATTGAATTGAGTTATGTCCCTGTCACACTTAGGAAACCTGAAGGAGACTTTGCGCCCCACCCAAGGTTTCTGTGCGGTTCCCGGAGGTTTTTGTCAGTCTCCCTAATGGTCAAAAGTGGTTTTTAAAAATCGTAATTTTTTAGTCGAAGCCGGTTGCGATGCTAGTTGAAGGTGGTTGCCGGAGGACAAAAACCTCCGGGAACTGCACGGAAACCTTGGGTGGGGCGCAAATTCTCCAGAGGTTTCCGTTCCGATTTCCTAAGTGGGACAGGTGCATTAACTCAGTAGGTCATCAGAATCTCTGGAGGACAGGGATGGGTGATGTTTCGAGTTGGGACTCTTCTTCAGACTCTGAAAAACGTTCCCGACCCAAAACATCACTTATCCATGTTCTCCAGGGATGCTGCCTGACCTGCAGAGTTACTCCAGCACTTTGTGTCTTTTTTTTTGTAAACCAGCATCTGCAGTTCCTTGTTTCCACCCAAAAATACTGTTGCCAAGGCTACCTCCATTGAGTACACAACTACCCCAAATATTGATGAACAAATATTGATGAACAGAACACACGCCTACGACCATGTTTGATGTGCCAGGTGACAAAGTAAATCTGGTCTGGAGGTTTCCTCTATTTCCCTCACTGTGGTGTGAAATAACTTAAGATGAAGGTGCGTGGTTGAAATATAGGCCGATTAACATCTCCCATTGTCCTACGATTGGCTGATTCATCGGAGACCGGGCCATGGTTATGGCAGTAGACAGCACAGTTTGTTTGCAAAGCTGTCCTTTTAATTTCAAACTAATTGCTGCTTATAATATACATTAAACCAAATGTTGTGAAGACTGGTTCTGGTTTGAATTTATGCCTGCTTTATCCACATAATTTGTGACCCTTGAGCAGTCCCTAACAATGTCAAACCAAACTATGAGTGTTTGTGTTGATCTATAGATAGCAAAACAGCAGCTAATGTAGGTGTGGGACTTCTAGCGAAGAAGGCTCGTGAAATTAACGATACGACAGATATGTTAACTCAAGTATCAATCTTCACCATGGAGAATCATTTCACATAACGGGGGGAAGCTTCTAAGAAATACATGGGATAACACATTAGAAAAACTCGCAGGGCTAATGAATAGCTCGGACTTGTCAGTGGATTGTCACCTTATCGTGGTGGAGAAGCTTGTGTGGACCTGAGATCCTGAGAGCGATGCCGTCTGGAGCTATGCTCCTGGTAGGGCCACCCATGGCGGTAAGGTCGAGGGGGAGGTCTCTGACAAAGGGCAATCCAACCAAGACCTCAGCGGTGAAACAGGCGGAGGATGATGGCTGACCTGAGTGGAGCGTCACAACGGCTGGGAAGGTGGATGAAGGCTGCAGCAGAAAAATGGTCTCCGGTTGTCTTGGTCTCCATGCCACTGGATCCTGACCCAGATCTGTCAAGGACCGTGGGGTGGCTGTCTGTGCACCAGTCTCCCCACGTTAAACAAAGTCACGTACAGGTGTCCTCCATATAGAGAATAACACCCTGGAGACTCCCGTGGTCAGCCATGACCGAAGGGGGCCGAAGAGAAGAGAAGATGGCCTACACTTAAGGGATTTAAAGGAAGTGGCTATAGTGATAGTGGACCCATTTGGTTGAAGTTTTCAAAGTAGTTAAATTCCAGGAGGGCACCACTACATTGGAAAACAATCAACATCATGGTTACCTGGTTAAAACTGCATGAAGCGAGAAGGCAGAGAGCTGTAGGACAGTTGGTGTAACACTCTATTGTTGGCAAGATGCTAGTTACTAATCAAAGAAGAAATAACCAATCATTTAGGATAGTTGAATATAATCAAACCTTTTTGTTTAATTTATTATTGCTGCCTATACTCAGTTACAGTGGAAAGCTTTTTTTGTTGCCTGCTATCCCAACCTATACAGTACACCCTCATTATAATGTGTCATGGGGGGGGGGGGGAATGGTGTCCCTTATTGCCAATTGCCTGTTATAACCGAGTAATTGTCTCTAGTGTGTAGGATAGTGCTAGTGTACGGGGATCGCTGGTCGGTGCGGACTCGGTGGGCCGAAGGGCCTGTTTCCATGCCGTATCTCAAAACTAAACTAAACTAAGGAAGGATTTTGAGGCTGCAACTCCTCCAAGCTTTTTATAAAAGATTTAGATGGTGCATGAGGAAAAATATTTAATGCAATATTCCATTGGGAATTTACAGGAGGACTGTTGTATGATTCTCTATTTCCTGTCTGCAGTTTGTATATAAATATTGGTGCATGTCATCAAAAGTAGCAAAGTTCCTCTGAAATGTGTGCCTTGAATGTGATATTGGCTCGATTACAATCTGTTTCAGACAATTAAACGGAACAGACCTGCACATTTAGGTCTCATGTTCCAATGATCTCAACACCTGTTGCTGAATACACAAGAATAGCACATGTATAGCAAACAAACAGGCCCTTCAGCCCACAATGTCTGTGTTGAACACGATGTCAAGTTAACTAATCTCCTCTGCTTACCCATTGTCCATACTCCATGTGCCTATCTGAAAGTCTCATAAATGTCACTCTCATATCCAAACCCTTGCTTCTCCTCTCCCTCCTCCGACAGTTACTGTCTCTGACTACATTTTATCTCTGTTTGCTTTGTTACCTTCTCCCAGCTAACAATGACATATTCTACATTTTCCTTGATCTCCATTCTCTTTGTCCTGTTTTTACACCTTACACTTCCTAATCTATGTATCTCCCTCTCCCCTGACAAAAGTCTGAAGAAGGGTCTCAACCCGAAACATTACCCATTCTTTCTCTCCAGAGATGCTGCCTGTCCCGCCTAATCACTCCAGAATTTTGTGTCTTTCTTCACTCTCATATCTGTCTCCTCCTCCACCCTTGGCAGTGTATACCAGGCATCATCATATTCTCCTTTAAACTTTGGCCCTTTCACTTTAAAACTAAGCCCTCCACTCTTTGACATTTCCACACTGGGGACAACGAAGAGTTTTAACAGTCTTCCCTATCTATGCCTCTTGTAGTTCTATATGCTTCTATCAAGTCTCTTCTCAGCCTCCGATGCTCCAGAGAAAATGTTCAAGTTCTGCCCAACCTGTCCTTGTAGCTTAAGGGCCTGTCCCACTTGAATGCGATTGCGTGCGTTTGGCACGACCAAACGGAAGCGGAGTTCATGCGAAGTTCGCGCGTGATGTCATTTGCGGCATGCTTACCAATCAGCTGGGCGTCGGGCGGTGATGTCATCATGCAACGCCAAGCCGGGCGGTGACATCATCGCGCAACGCTAGGCGTACGCCGTCAAGACGCTGCGTACGACGTCAAGATGCTGCGTACGACCGCAATGTGCCTGCGTACGACCGCAATGTGCCTGCGTGCCGACGGGCGGTTGACACGCGAAGATTTCGGCCACTGCCAGAGTTTCTGAGCCCCGCGCGATGCCGGGACCAGCCCCGCACAACTCCGCGCTTCTAAGTGGGACCGGCCCCGCGCGGGCATACGGTTCCCGTACGCCTGAAGCGACCGTGAGGTTGCGTAATTTGCAAGTCAAGGTCACGTAAGTGGGACAGGCCCTTAATACTCCTAATCCAGACATCCTTCTGGTAAACCTCCTCTGCACACACTTCAAAGCCTCAATGCTTCTGTAATGGGGTGAGCATAACTGTTAGCCATTCTCCAAATGCTGCATAACTAAAGTTATATAAAGCTGCATCATGACCTTATACTCATTACATGGACCAATTAAGGCAAGCTTACCATACATCTTCTTTACCACTATGGACTTTGAACCTAAGATCCCTCTGTATATTAATGCTTTTAAAAATCTTGCTATTAATCATATATTTTCCCCTCGCATTTGACCTCCCAAAGTGCCAAACCTCGCACTTGCTCGGATTAAACTCCGTCTGCCATTTCTCCGCTCACTTCTGTAGCTGATCTATATCCCGCCGCGTAGTTTGACATTCTTTCTCACAGTCCGCAAATCTACAAATCTTGGTGTCATCTGCAAACTTACTAACCAAACCGTCTACATTTATGTCCAAGTCATTTATCTATATCACAAACAGTAGAGATCCCAGCACAGATCTCTGCATAACTCCACTGGTCACAGACCTCCAGCCTGAACAACACCCTCCACCACAGCCCTCTTGTCTTCTGTCAGTAAGCCACTTCTGAATCCATACAACAAAGTCACGGTGAATCCCACACATCTTACTCTTCTAGATCAGTCAACTATAGGGATCTTTATAACATGCCTTACTGAAACAACAAGCAGAACAATGTACAGAAGTCATCTTCTGAGGAGAAAAAGTAACTCTTAATGTAAGTGAAAAATGTCATGATTTAATTCTGCAAGTATAATCAATTCCATTCTCCTCTGTGGTGTTTTTGATACAGGTAAATCGACTTTTCATTTGAAGATAGACGCAAAGTGCTGGAGTAACTCGACAGGTCAGGAAGCATCTCTGTGGAAAAAGGGTAGATGACGTTTCAGGTCTGGACCCTTCTTCATTCACCCTTCCACTGGTCTGAAGAAGGGTCCCTACCAGAAATGTCCCAGGTCTGCAGAAGGGTCCCGACTCGAAATGTCACCCGTCCTTTTTCTCCAGAGATGCTGCTTGACCCTCTGAGTTACTCCAGCACTTTGTGTCCACCTTCGGTATCAACCAGCACCAGCAGTTCCTTCTTACACTCAATTTTTCTTTTAGCTGGGCACTTTAAAGGAGACGCTGGGTGCTGAAGTGGTGCAAATAGACTCTGCACAAAGGGGCGGATTCACACCGTGACTGATTAAGGAGGTGGCTTCACACTGTGACTGTGTAAAGGGGCATTTTCACACTGTGACTATGTAATGACCAATTTCACCCTGTGACTATGTAAACGGGCATCTTCACACTCTGATTCTATCAAGAGGCAACTTCACACTGTGACTATTTAAAGGGGGCATTTTCACACTGTGACTGTGTAAAGAGGCAGCTTCACACTGTGACTATAGATTTGCACTTCCCTTGGATTCCGATTCTGAATGAAATCAACATCCTGGGGGGGGGGGGGGGGGGGGGACAGATTTGCCTTTGGTTCCTTCGACCAAATACGTGTAGGATCATGTTCAAGAAGGAACTGCAGATGCTGGATAATTGAAGGTAGACAAAAGTGCTGGAGAAAACTCAGCGGGTGCGGCAGCATCTATGGAGCGAAGGAAATAGGCAACGTTTCGGCCGAAACCCTTGACACAGGATCATTACCAGTCGCACTGGCCTCCCACATCTGGTTCCACTGTGGGACATCAGCCAGTAACATCAGCCAGCTGTTAGTGTTCTTTGAACCAATTCTTTAATAAGGTTTCCACCCTGAGTTAAAATGGCCATAATACAAGCCACAATGCAGGTAGATGGGACTAGGGGAAAACAAATGGTCGGCACGGACTGGAAGGGCCGAGAGGGCCTGTCTCCGTGCTGTAATTGTTATATGGTTATATGTTATATGGTTAATATGAGAAAATAAGAAGGCAATTCAATCTCCCAAGTGTTGCCGGTATAGTTGTGTATTTTGGACTTGACAGCCTGTTCTGGGAAAGTGTTAGGAAGGAAGGGTGTGCACAGCCACATTGCCGGAACATATTCATTTCTGAATTTAAGATACCTTCATCTGTACACCCTTGGGTTTGGCATCTGTGCCTGTGCTTGTAATCTGAAATTACTGTTTGTGATTTACTCAGCAAAAGGGAGGGGGGAGGGGGGGATATTTTCTTTTTTTTTCCAATTTGAATTGTTGCAGAGTGTGGTGTCACATTGGCTGCTGAATGTGACATTTTAGGAAGGAGATGAGGAGAAATGTCTTAGGTCAGAGGGTGGTGAATCTGTGGAATTCTTTGCCACAGAAGGCTGTGGAGGCCAAATGGCGGAGTAGACTTGATGGGCCGAATGGCCTAATTCTACTATCACTTATGACCTTCTTATAACATTATGTGGAACATTTCCCAACACTTTAAGTGCTGCTTGCTGTTTGATACAGTATTAAAGTGGAAGTTTGTATTAGGTTTACTGGTACCAGGTATGGATCCACGAGTCTCTTAAAAGTAAATTGAGGTCCCTGATGGACTTCAGTCAGTTTGCTTCAGTTTTTTCCAAAATCTCATTTGTTAGAAATATCGAGTCATACAGCATGGAAACAGGCCCTTCGGCCCAACTTGCCCATGCTGACCAACATGCCTCATCTACACTGGTCCCACCTACCTGCGTTTGGCCCATATCCCTCTAAACCCATCCTATCCATGTACCAGTCCAAATGCTTCTTAAATGTTGCAATAGTACCTGCCTCAACTACCTCTTCCAGCAGCTCATTCCATACACCCAACATCCTTGTGTAAAAAAAGTTATCCCTCAGGTTCCTATTTAATCTTTCCACTCCTCATTTTAAACCTATACTGGGCAACAAAAATGTGCGTTTACCTGATCTATTCCTCTCATGATTTTGTACACCTCGATAAAATCATCCCACATTCTCCTGCGCTCCAAGGAATAAAGTAATAGCCTGCTCAACCTCTCCCTGTAGCTCAGACGCTTGAGTCCTGGCAACATCCTCGTAAATCTTCTCTGCACCCTACCCAGCTTGATAAATATGTAAATAGAGAGTGGGAAGAGGGAAGCAATGTTTCACTGATATTGTTCCTATTTTCAACCCTCCCTCATCTCTTGCTGTCAAGGTGGGATAGATTTTAATCATTGGACAATCCTGTGTTAGGAAAACAACACACAAGGCTGCAAAAGGAACTCTATAGAAAAGAGAACAGGGGGGTTTTGCTTGAACCAAGTAAGTTAGTTCACAGCTTTAGTACTGCATTCACTTCTGGTCACCACTTTACAGGATGCAGGTGAGATGGGCAGGTATCACATCCATTTAACATCATTTTTCACACAAACGCTGTGTGCTGAAGGGCCTGTTCCCGTGTTATACTGTTCTACTTTCTTTGTTCTGATGCAGCATTTCGGCCTTAACATCAGCAGTTCCTTTGCTTCCCCTCACCCCACCCCGCTGAGTTCCTCCAGCAGATTATCTGTTATTCATTGTGATTCCTGTATCTGGTGAATCTTGCATTCGAAGGAAATTGGACAAATCTCCTCATTGGTCATGTACCTGTCAAAACGCTGCATCTGTAATTGCAGCACCTTCTTAGCTTTCACGTCTCATTCATGTGAGCTTTGACTAACGCTTATGAATGTACTGAATCAAGTCGTTTAGGAACGAGTACCGATTTTTCTCTTGCAGCGTTTTATGTTACTGAGTTGAAGTTAAAATGAAATGTTGTATGCATCCCTTAGGTGCATGTTTAGTTAGGTGTAAAGATACAGCGTGGAAACAGGCCCTTCGGCCCACCGAGTCCGCACGGATCACTTAACACTATCCTACGCACACTGGGGATATTTTACAATTTACAATTTGACAGAAGCCAATTAGCCTACAAACCTGTACATCTTTGGAGTGTGGGAGGGAACCGGAGCGCATGGAGGAAACCCGCGCAGGTCACGGGGAGAACGTACAAACTCCATACAAAACGTCATCTGAAGTCAGAAACAAACCATAGTCTGCGGCGCTGTGCTGCCCTTTGTTACTTGTGTGTAAATTGCCACATGTTAATTATATTCCTTTTGCAGTAATCGTTAATTATTTCTAATCTTGAAGGTACTCTCTCTCTCTCTCTCCCTGTAGCTGCACGTAATCATTTACTTCCTGCAGCTAATCTTTTTATATTCCATTTACAGACCTGCGAAAACCCACGAAGAAATCTACCAAAGTTGTCACTGAAGTTGCTTTCATCTGAAGTAAATCCTCGTTACTCTTGCATTTGGACAAGTCGTCTTCCATCTTCGAAGCAGAAGACTGAGCGTAATAAATGAAAGTGAATCTCTTTGGGGCGGGAGGGGGAAATATCTATTGCTGGAATTTATGATCCAGTTGCTTACATGGTGAACTTTGAACGGCTGAATTGGTTTGAGCATTGTCTGTGAATCCAGTAGAGTTGGAAGGAGTGGTGCGCTGGCCTGTGTTTCCTGCAACATCACCACACCCAGCCTTTACCCCCGCGAGATGCAATAGCGGAATGAAGGACGCGATGGCTAATAATCTGGACCTCAGTTTTCTGACTGACGACGAGTACCAGGCGGTGCTGAAGGTCATTCAGAGGGATTTGGATCTCAAGCAAAAGGACGGTGAGCGGATAAGGTGAGACGCTTGCCTCACGGCGTTCATTTTTTTGAGCGACTGTAATGCAATCTGCTGACGACTACTTCATGCTGCAGTGTAGTTCCCACACCTACATGGCAAGTGTAGGCCTGCCGCCCCTGGGGAAATGCTGCTGGCTTCAAAGAGAAATTACTGCTGACGTCAAATGTTTGTGTGTCTGGAATTCCTCTCAAATGTAGCGTGGAAGCCCTGCAGCTGCAAACCCCCTCGTTTCCATGTGTAGGAAGAAACCGCAGATGCTGGTTTAAACCAAAGATAGACACAAACAGCTGGAGTAACTCAGTGGGACAGGCAGCATCTCTGGGGAGAAGGGACGGGTCACCCTTCTTCAGACTACCCTTCTAGTCTGAAGAAGGGTCTCGACCCGAAACGTCACCCATTCCTTCTCTCCAGAGATGCTGCCTGTCCCGCTGAGTTACTCCAGCTTTGTGTCTTTCTTATTTCCATCATGTTTTTAAACTATTATATGGTATTCTTTAGCTTCTCATGCTCAATCTTCTCAGCCTAATTTATTCTTACAAACGCTCCAGGTATTTAAAACTCTACTCGTAGAGCAGCATGTCTTACTTTTTAACCATGACCAACTCCTCTCCAATCCCTTATCTTCTACCTGTACGCGGACTCTCAGTCTGAAGAAGCGTCTCGACCCGAAAGGTCACCTATTCCTTTTCTCCAGAGATGCTGTCTGACCCGCTTCTGTCACTCCAGCTATTTGTGTCTATCTTCAGTTTAAATCTGCAGTTTCGTCCGACACATATCTGTACACTGTGGAAGGCTCGATTGTAATCACGCATTGTCTTTCCACCAACTGGTTAGCACGCATCAAAAGCTTTTCACTGTACCTCGGTGCACCTGACAATAAACTAAACTAAACTAAACTAACATTGGATGCATGGACGTGGCCTTCATAGGTAGCATGTTACATCAACAATTTACTGAAGTAAACTGCGTGCGTGCACGTGCGTGTCTCTTAACACTCAATCTTTATTTAGTCATGTTAGTCTGTGTGGCTCAGTACCACATCATGTAGTTTATGACTGATGAATTATTGCATTGTCAACAAGCCTCTTCCCCGCAGGGAGAGGTAAATTTAGTATGTTGTTAACATTGCCGGTTTATCCTACAAGGGTCCCTTCCAAAAACGTTCTCATTTCAAACGCTGTCCATCCCAGTCCAAATGTTAATCAGCTGATAGATTTGTATTTTTGTCCTCACGTTTGTAGCAAAAAGGGTATTTGATGCTATCTGGTGTTATAATATTTAGAGTTGAAGAAATTACGATGTCTGCACATGTTATTTCCCAGTGTTGGTCAGTTACAATGCTAAGTTTTGAGCTATAAATAATTCAGGTCTGGCTCCGAGTACTGTAATGGGAAACTCAGTCAAGATCAAAGCCATGTAGGCTATAGATTCTATCTCGCA
The DNA here is from genome assembly GCA_035221665.1 of Okamejei kenojei. Taxonomy (NCBI): domain Eukaryota; kingdom Metazoa; phylum Chordata; class Chondrichthyes; order Rajiformes; family Rajidae; genus Okamejei; species Okamejei kenojei. The sequence goes on along the minus strand of CM069143.1, from coordinate 55,287,328 downwards.
TTTTGCAAAATCTCAGATATACAGTATGATCAAAGTAACCAGTGTATACTTGTGAATTTTGATGTTTAGTTTAGAGATATAGTGTGGAAACAGGCCCTTTGGCCCATTGAGTCCATGCAGACCAACAATCACCCATACCCTAGTTCCATCCTACACACTCGGGACAATTCACAGAAGCCAATTAACCTACAAACCCGCACGTCATTGGAATGTGGGAGGAAACCGGAGCTCCCGAAGAAAACCCACGCAGTCACAGGGAGAACGTACAAACTCTGTACAGTCAGCATCCATAGACAGGATTGAATGCAGGTCTCTGGCGCTGTAAGGCAGCAACTATCGCCACACCACTGCACCGCCACTAAATGTTTAATTCATAATTGCACTAAATGTAATGTTTTTATTTGCACGAAGCCCCCTTCTCTATCCCCATTCCTTTGCACCTCCCTGAACACTACTAGCCATGAAATAAATAACTATACTTTGCTGAAAGACTCCAGTTGTAGGGGCAAAGGCAGGAGAATGGGGTTGAATGGGAAAGATAGATCAGCCATGATTGAGTGGCAGAGTAGACTTAATGGGCTGAATAGCCTAATTCTGCTCATAGAACATATGAACATGTCTGAATATAGTGTATGGTGTGAGGTAATTGACTAAATGGAGCCCAGTTGCAAACTCTCTCTGTATTTTCTCCAGGACAGTACAGAAATCCATTCAAGATGAGAAGCAAAGGAAGCTGGTCACCGGACAGTGGTTTGACGAGGCTAAAGCAATACGATACAGGAATGCTGTCATTGGAGTGGACCTGATCAAGGCCTCGATGAGAAGAGGGAAACCTATAACACATGGTAAATAGTTGCTCGTTCATTCAGTGGTTGACCACAAGGACAATCTTATTTTGCGTATCGAGGATCAATTCATGATGGTCGTAAATGACCAGTGCATCCCAAATTGTCAAAGGCTTTTGAATTACATTAACTTACCATCCCCAGCAAGAGATCAAGAGGCAATATCAAGTTGCATCTTTTTTATGTGAAAATCGGTGCCTTTCTAGCTCCTCAGAAGATGGGTGGTGAAGGATTTGCTACATAAGTTGAATTTTTGTGGTTTCTTCACAAAATGAACTAGCCCCTCAGCTGTGTGCTCAGTGCAAGTGTTGGGATTAAGTATATTTCTGCTTGAATTTCAAGGCTGTTTACAAAGTGAAAAAAATGAAAAACCTTTTGACTTTAGCTCACTCACATCATGATGTTTACATTGCAATATTGTTTATAAAGTTTTTACACTCAATTTTTATAATTGAAGCATCCGCTTTGAGGATCGGATCTACTACGCACTAACAGCTTCAAGTTCTGAAGAAGGGTTTCGGCCCGAAACGTTGCCTATCTCCTTCACTCCATAGATGCTGCTGCACCCGCTGGAGTTTCCCCAGCATTTTGTGTACCCTCGATTTTCCAGCATCTGCAGTTCCTTCTTTAAAGCTTCAAGTTCAAGTCCGTTAGATTTATTGTCACATGCACTAATTGGTACAGTGATATTTGAGTTGCCATATGAATAAAAAATAACACAATACACAATAGAGTTTAACATAAACATCCCCCCCACAGCGAAATCAACGTTTCCCACTGTGAGGGAAGGCAATAAAGTCCAGTCATCGTCCTCTTTCTTCACCCGTGGTCGGGGCCTTTGAACCCTCCCCAGTCGCCGCTACACCGGCCCGATGTTCAGGCCTCTGGCCGGGAGATGGAACTCCGATGTCGGAACGGAAGAACACACTGAGCGGCTTGGAGTTTCCGAATCGGCCGCTTCCTACCGGAGACTGCGGCTCCCGAAGTCCACAGGCCGAGCTGGACGGAGATTCAACGCTGGCGACCCTCGGCGAAAGATCCCGGGACTCCGCAGTGTTAAAGTCAGCGCCGCCCGCGGCTGGAAGCTCTGCAACCACAGCTCCACGCTGTTAATCAGCAGGCACAGCACTCCGGAGCTTCAACACGGCGATCCCTGGTAAGGCATCGCCCCGCTTCGCGATGGAATCCAGTGTGGTGCCGCTGCTGAAGCTCCGGATGCAGGGGGGGGGGGGGGGGGGGGGGGGGGGGGGGAAGATGCGACTTGGAGAATAGACGAGACGTGACTCGGAGAGGATGCGTCTAATCTCCGAGTCGCATCTTCGACCAGGTAGTGACTGGGAAACAGTTTCCCCTCTTCCCTTCCCAAGAAACCTCCAAAAGCATACTTTTGCAAAAGCAGACTAAAAACAACAAAAAAGGGTGAAAGGACAGATAAACTGCTGGCGAGGCTGCTAACGCCAAGATCCTTGACAATCCGGAACCAGTTCCCCTTCTAAGTTCCAGTGTTCTGGAAACTTTGAATCAGGCTTTCACAGAAATGTACAATCCATCTCTGTTAGAGTGCATGACAGCACGGCAGGGCAAACCTGTTGGGCAGCATTTTGAAAACAGTGAAGCATCAACTCATTTGCAGTTTCCTGTGGCTTTCATCCTAACTGTTATGTGGCTTTAAAACTTTCCACAAGCCAGTCCGAGATGAAAGCAATTAACCCCATGTGTTATTGCAATAATTCTCCTTGCTTTTTACTCAAGCATATGAAAGAACGGGAACTCTCCGAGTCATTGAATGTGATGTCGACTGGCTTCGGTGAAATAAAGTTTGGGAAAAACTAATTTTTGTCCTTTAACATAGGCGGTGTAGTTTGGGTCTCAGCCAGTGTTCCAGAAGTTATTACTGACTTTGACATTTGTTCCCACAGCTCTGAAAAAAAATAGAGTGCACTTGAAACTATGCCCAGCCTGGAATAGAGTGAGATTGTACTCAATTCTGACCCTTTGTCCACTCTTTGCAATTCAGCACACTTACTTTAGACTTTACTTTAGACTTTAGAGATACAGCATCGAAACAGGCCCTTCGGCCCACTGAGTCTGTGCTGTCCAGCGATCACCTCGTACACTAGCACAATCCTACACACACTGGGGACCATTTACACTTTTAACCTACAAACCTGCATGTCTTTGGAGTGTGGGAGGAAACCGGAGCACCCAGAGAAAACCTATGCAGGTCACAGGGAGATCGTCCAAACTCCATACAGACAGCACCCTTAGTAAGGATTGAACCCGGGTCTCTGGCGCTGTAAGGCAGTTATTCTACGACTGCACCACCCTAAAGGAGTTACTCCGGCACATTTTGAGTTCTACACAAGATTCCAGCATCTGCCGTTTCTTGTATCTACCTTGATATTCAACACCATTAGCGTTACTGAACCCTCGATCTGTGTCTTGGGGGTTGCCATTGACTAGAAACTTAACTGGAACAGCCATACAACAACTGTGGCTTTAAGAGCAGATCACGGGTTTGGTGATTCACCTCCTGATCTCCCGAAGCCCTTCCACCTTCCACTAGGCTCCACAGGGGAGCGCGATGGAATATCCTTTAGTTGCCTAGATATGTGCTGCTTCGACACCACTCAAGACGATTATTGCAACCCAGGGCAAAGTAGCACACTTGCTGGGTACTCCAACCACAAGTTTAAACATTATTTCACTCCACATACCAACTGTTCCACGCTCCTGCATATCAAAGCTCCAGAGTGCAACATCTATCAATAGCAATGCAGTTACTCGCCAGGGAAACGTCATACTGACCCTCCAAGGCAGCAGCCTCTATAACTAAGATGGACTAGGGTAGCGGACGCAAGGGAGCACCACCTGCTGCAGGTTCCCATTCAAGTCCCAGACTATCCTGCCGGCTGGCAGTCCCTCTTCACTGCCGGGTCTAAATCTCGGAACAGTCTTCCCAACACTGTGAGGGGACCTTCACCCGGGCTGCATCAGTTCAAGGCAGAGACACTGCTGAGACAACCATTCAACCGTGTCCCTTTCTTGAAAGCCCTGAGGGCATTCACTGATTGACTTCTGTCCAGAGATATTGTTCCACAATAGATCGACACAAAATGCTGGAGTAAGTCGGTGGGTCAGGCAGCATCTGTGGGGAAAAGACATGGGTGACATTTTGGTCGAGCCCCTCCATCATATTGTTCTACAATACGTTGCTGACTTTGATTTGTCCTTTTGCGTACATTTCATTCATTTGTTTTGTATACCTCCTCATATCTCTCCTTTCCCTCTCTGCTGACGCTGAGTCTGAAGAAGGGCCTCTACCTGAGACATCACCAATTCCTTTCAGTTTAGTTTAGAGATACAGCGCGGAAACAGCGAGTCCTCACCGACTGGCGATCCCTGCACATTAACACTATCCTACACACACTAGGGACAATGTACGCTTATTCCACGCCAATTTACCTACATACCTGTACGTCTTTGGAGTGTGGGAGGAAACAAAAGATCTCAGAGAAAACGTCACGGGGAGAACGTACAAACTCCATACAGACAGCACCTGTCGGGTCTCCGTCGCTGCAAGCTCTGTAAGGCAGAAACTCTACCGCTGCGCCACCGTGCCACCCTTTTCTCCAGAGTTGCTGCCTGACCCACGGAGTGACTCCAGCATTTTGTGTCTATCTCTCTGTTTCCATTTGGGGCCTGTGATATGACATGGTCCTGTTGAAAAGAATAATCAATGATAACACAGCCAGATGCATCCTTCATCGCCACAGTTTTTTTTAAATATTTCAAAATAGACTTTATTCGAATGATAAATATATACAATACATTAACCTTGCGGAAAATCCATCCGACATTTTCGGAGGCTGTACAATAGATCAATACAGTTTAGACATTTCTTTCCCCCAAATTTCCACAAATCAGTCCCCCACTCGTGCCACAGTGGCGTGGGATACCTTCCCTTATATTGAGGGGCGTCTCCACCATACCGTACCCCCCATGTCCAGCAGCGGAAGGACCCTAGACTGTGGCCCTCCCCCACCGAGCCTTGGCGTTGGCTGCACCGAGCTTCAGTGCGTCCCTCAGCACGTACTCCTGCAGTCTGCAGCGGGCCAGTCGGCAACATTCCCTGACGGACATCTCGCTCTGCTGGGTGGTGAACAATGCTCGGGCAGACCAAAGGGCGTCTTTTACCGAGTTGATGACCCTCCAGCAGCACTCGATGTCAGCCTCTGAATGTGTCCCTGGGAACAGTGGGATAATACTTAGTTCCCCCAGCACAAAACTCTTTCATGCATTTCTGCCCAGCAATGGAAATACCTTTTACATGAATGTTTGATATTTCATGGACACCTGGGAAGAATCTTTCCATTAGCTCAAAATTTTACATTTAGGTTAGAGAGTTTAGTTTTAAGATTTTTTTTCCCTGCTTGAAAATCATACAATAGAAAGGTTATGTTAGTTTGTAGTCATGCCAATGCAAATATTAACTAATTCCCTATAATTTGATTGGTTTATGCTTTTGTGGGAATCAGGTGACTTCTCCGAAGCTGAACTGGAGGAAATGAAATCCTGAGATGGATTTTCTGCACAGGAATGCCTCAGACTCAGGACTCAATGATTCAAGGATACTTTATCGTCACGTGAACCGATGTACTGTGAAATGCTTTGTCTTGCACACAACCCGCTAGAATTATGTAGCAGACCTCTCCTAGGCATCCCCAACAGCCGCCATGTTTCTGCCACCGACAAAGTTACAAAGGTCCACCGACCGGTCAGACCTATCTTCTGCCCGCCATCGGACGTGGCAGCAGGTGCCCCCCCCCCACGCCCCTCTTCGTTCGCGACGCCCCCCACTGGTTAGCTCTCGACTGTTCCCTCGCTCTCTGATTCGACCTAGTGTGACATTGATAACTTTTTAAAATTATGTTCAAGATAGAATAAGGGCAATTATGGCCAATCCTTAATTGCCCTTAATTAGGCTCTGGTGACCTGCGTTCTCAAAGCAACTTTGATGAAGCTATGGCAAGGATGTTATTGGGTAGGGAACTCCCGGATTTGCAACCCAGTGACAATGGAGAACCAGTAATCATAGTTCCAAGTCACGATGATATGAGACTTTAGGGGCCTGTCCCACTGTACGAGCTAATTCAAGAGTTCTCCCGAGTTTCCCCTGATTCGAACTCGGAGAATTACGGTAATAGCTGCTCGTAGGTACTCGGGGCTCTCGGGGACATTTCTTCCACATGTTGAAAAATCTTCACGAGTCTTCCCGAGCTTACCGCGTTTCCCGAGTACCTGCCGTTAGCGTTACGAGCCGCTAAGAGGCGCTCCGACGTACCCGCTACGTACATTCTACGTGATTACCACGAGTTTGATTTTTTTTTTTTTTTGAATTACCTCGTACAGTGGGACAGGCCCTTTGGAGGGAAAATTGTAAATGGTGGTTTTTACATTCTTTAATCTGTTCCGTGCCATTCGCAAATGTACTCGGGTCATGCCCGATAGTGAAAACAAAATCTTGGCAGTGAACAGGTTAAGGCAGTGCAGGTTGTTTGATTGTGATGTGTACTCGAAAATGCCGTGGCTAGTTTCTCCTACAACATTGTGTGTAATCGGTACACATGGCAGGCAAGGTGTATCAGTGGTGGAGGGAATTCATATACCTCCAGGATGGCAAGCAACGTCCAAACTGTTGGTGTCCCCTTGTTCATAGACTGCCATACCTGCTGAGGATACACCTGGTGTATTTAACCTTTATAAATTAATAATATATAACCCATGTTGGAGTTATTTTTCTTTCTAGTTCTGATACTCCCGAATATATTTGTTGCCAAAATGATTCCTAAAGGGTGGCACAGTAGTGCAGCGGGAGAGTTGCTGCCTTACTGTGCCGGAGATCCGGGTTCGATCCAGACTACGGGTGCTGTCTGCATGGCGTATTTTACCCAGAGTAGGGAAGTCGAGGACCAGAGGACATGGTGAAGGGGAAAAGATTTAATCGGAATCCGAGAGGTAACTTTTTCACACAGAGGGTGGTGGCTGTATGGAACAAGCTGCCAGAGGAGGTAGTTGAGGCTGGGGCTATCCCATCGTTTAAGAAACAGTTGGGACAGGTACATGGATAGGACAGGTTTGGAGGGATATGGACCAAGCGCAGGCAAGTGGGACTAAGGTAGCTGGGACGTTGTTGGCCGGTGTGGGCGAGTTGGGCCAAAGGGCCTGTTTCCACACTGTATTACTCTATTCTCCCCTGTGACTGCGTGGGTTTTCTCAGGGTGCACCGGTTTCCTCCCACACTCGAATGATGCACAGGTTTGCAGGTTAATTAAACTTCGGTAAAATTGTAAACTGGCCCTAGTGTGTAGGATAGTGCTGACGTAGGGGGTGTTACTGGTCGGCACCGGCTCAGTGTTTCCGCATTGTATCTCTAAAGTGAGGAAGTTTTAGCTATCTAATAATAAGCTGAAATTAAGTTTAAGCTAATTCCCAAAGTGCTGGGTGAGACCGAGACAGAATATTATACCTGATGTCTTAATGTAGTATTGGTTAAGGGAATGAAGCAGAATCAGTGATCCTGTGGCCCCAGTGCCAGGAATTTGTTTTGTCCTTGTGTATATTACAGCGGTTCATTCGATTATGCTTAATGTGCAACAAACATTGCCGGGTATTTCTTCTGTTTATCTTGGCTTAAATATTTTCCACTGGTCTTAGAATCGTAGCGTATACAACATGAAAACAAGCCCGCTGGCCTTCTGAGTTCTTCCTGACCATCAGGCACCCATTTTACACCAATCCCATTTAATTCTCCCCATGCTCCCAGTAATTCCCCTCAGACTCCATCGCCCTCCTACAGTTGCCACAATTTACAATGACCATTTACCCTACCAACCGGCACATCTTTTAGTTCTTTTAGTTCCGCTCCAAGTCAACTTTTCCAACGTTCTTGTCTGATTCCCCATCTCGTACCCTATATGTACTTAACATTGTCAATTAATGTTATTCTCTGTCCTGACTCAATGGTTCACGTTCACCCATCATTCTGTGCTCATTGATCCATACTGACCCCTGGGTCGGCAACGTCTCTGGTTTGTACTTAAAATACACTCTCCTGCTTGTTTTCAAATACTTCCACGGCCCTGTCCGTCCCCTATCGCTGCATAATCTCCTCCAAACATCTAATCCCATTCTTGTTCCACCGATGGCAACCGTTGCCCAGATGACCTTGGCTGTATGCCATGGAATTCCCTATCCAAATTCTTCCACCTCTCCCAAGGCCTTTATATCCTCATTAAATTTAATCTTTCAACCAAGCTTTTGTCCACCTGCATTAGTATCTCCCTTTGTGCCTTGAGGTTGAAGTTTGTTTGGTAATGCCCTGGTCAAACTGCTGTACAACAGTAAGATGATCGCTGCGTATATATAATTGTCTGTAAATTTTATGAAATCGCAGTACAATTTTTCTCAGGCTTTCGCCTTGTTATCATTCTACACTAGAGTACTTCCAAATGCATTGAACAAAATTGTTTCCTTCATGTGCTGCCTTTTCCTTTGGTTCCTCATAGTCATCTTCTGCTCATTCAGTACAATGCCAAAGTAATTTCCTTGCATGGGAATACTTATTTTTAATAGACTGTTCTCATGTTCATAAGTTATAGGAGCAGAATTATGCCACTTGGCCCATCAAGTCTACCCCGCCATTCAATCATGACTGATCTATCTTTCCCTCTCAACCCCATTCTCCTGCCTTCTCCCCAAAACCCCTGACACGCATACAAATCAAGAATCTATCAATCTCCACTAAAAAATACATTGACTTGGCCTCCACAGCCTTCTGTGGCAATGAATTCCACAGATTCTCCACCCTCTGACTAAGGAAATTCCTCCTAATCTCCTTTCTAAAGGTACGTCCTTTAATTCTACAGTACAGTACTTCCAAATGCATTGAACAAAATTGTTTCTTTCATGCGCTATCTTCTCCCTTGCTTCCTCATTGCCATCTTCTGCTCATTCAGTAAAATGCCGAAGTAATTTCCTTGCATGGCCTTGCATTTTACGTCCTTTCTTTCTGAGGCTATAACCTCTAGTCCTAGACTCTCCCATTAGTGGAAACATCCTGTCCACTCTATCCAGGCCTTTTACTGTTCAGTAAATTACAATGAGGTTCCCCCTTGTCCTTCTAAACTCCAGCGAGTGCAGGTCCAGTGCCATCAAACGCTCATCATATGTTAACCCAGTCATTCCTGGGATAACTCTCTCGTAAACCTCCTCTGGACCCTCTCCAACGCCAGCACATCCTTCCACAGATATCGGGCCCAAAACTGCTCGCAATGCTCCAAACGCGGTCTGACTAGTGCTTAAAAAAACCTGGTAACATATTAGTTTTTATAATTTGTTTATGCGCTTTAGGAACAAGGTTGCTTCAGCCAACAGACCAGGATGGTTTTAGTCCACCTCCTAACACAATTAGTTCCAATGAAGGCCTAACATAGGAGAGCTCTCAATATAATTACAGTTGCAAACCTTCACCTTGTGAATAATGCAACTCTTGTGAATTGTTTAAACCAATACTGTGGAATGAGTATTGATCCTGAAATTGTGAAATGCAAAGAGGAAGAAGGTATAAAATGTTACTTGGAATCAATACATGGGTTTTTATTGAACAAATAGTCATCTTTCCCCTTAAATGCTTTATTTTTTCTCTCTGTCCAGAGACTACAGAAAAGACTGAACTACATCAAGTTCATCAAGCTCCACCGAGTCGAACATTGTCTCAGGGGTCAAAATATCGAAGTGCAAGGTTAGTTTCCTCAAGTCATTTAACAAGTGTTGCCCAATCACTTCCTGTGTCCTCCACTTGTAAATATGCAATAGGGAAAGATGATGAATGAATAGGTTTCACACAGTTTAATCTATTAATTTGCTGTCCATGAAGTGGACTGAAAACAATTATTTTGAGACTTTTTTAGTTTAGAGTTAGAGCATGGAAACAGGCCCTTCAGCCCACAGAGTCCGCGCCAACCAGCGATCGACGTACACTAGCACTATCCTACACACTAGGGACAATATGCAATTTTCATCAAAGCCAATTAATCTACAAACCTGTACACCTTTGGTGTGTGGGAGGAAACCGGAGCACCCGATGAAAAGCCATGTGGTCGCAGGGAGAATGTACACACTCCTGGCGGACAGCACCAGTAGTCCGGGTTGAACCCGTGTTGTAAGGCAGCAACTCTGCCGCTGTGCTGCCCAGGTGCCATTATGCACCATTTGGTCACTGTCAATATGATTGTACTTCAATATTAATGAGTACAACAGACAATTTATGAGGAAAAAGACTTTCATGTTATTTTATGGTTATAGTAATTGTTGCTAGGCTTTCTCTCATTTCCCACACCAACATTGTTTATTGATCATGAAAATAGTCACAATTCATTCTCTCTCTTTCCACTCACATCCTGCTGCACCCACACCACCCTTTATATCAAGCCATTGACCAGTGATGTAAACCATTCCATATTCTGTCAGTGTTAGACTATTATTTGTGGGATGGTACGTTTGAGGTGGCATGGTGGGCGATCTTGCTGAGTTGCATGTAGATGAACATCTGCCTGCTGTGTAGTTGTTTGTGTGGGAGGTGAACCGAGCAACGTGCTACTTAGAAGAGGAGAGAGTGCTACTTTCTGCCTCTCATGGAAAAAGAAGCAATCGAAACATCGAGCGCTGGCTTACTCCGCTTTCCCAGATCAAGCAATTGAAGAATCTAAAGACGAGTTAGAAAGAAATCTCAGCAATGCAACAAATTGAACTAAAGTCAACATTGGGACAAGAAGTTACTATCGCAACGTTTAAGAAACATTTAGACAGGTACCTGGATAGGATAGGTTTAGAAGGACATGGGCCAAACGGAGGCATGTGGGACTAGTGAAGAGTGGGACATGTTGGTCAGTGTGGACAAGTTAGACCAAAGGGCCTGTTTCCATGCTGTGTGACTCTATGACTCAGGCAGACATAGATAGTGCTGGAGTATAATGATTCGGTAGTAAATGACCTTCCATTTTATTAGTAAACACCAGCAGTTATCACAGTTTATTTTCCATTTTATAGCTTCTGCCTGCTAAATATGTACCTTTTTTGAGGATCCTGATAAATTTCTGTTGTCCGCTAACATTTCTGTCGTGTACTGTTCCATTGGTGGACAATTCCTGCTGACCTAAAGAGAGTGATTTTACCAACACAGTGTTGTTCGTAGCACTCCTTTTAAAAAAATCAAATATTAAAATAATATATACGGTACAGTAAAAAGCAAAACAGAACCCACTACCTTTATATACGATAAAAGATTAATTATTATACAACTATCTTACACTCCTTGTCAAGGATGCATTCAACCTCCCCCCCTCCCCTCCCCCGGTGCCCAGCGGTCCCAGATATCCCCCAGGGTGGCGGTAGACAGCGCATTGTCCCTCTCTAACACCACCCGGGCATGGACGTAACCCCGGATCATAGCACTCCTTGGTACATATGCACAGCCTTGATAACACGGGCTTCTGTCAATATTTAAGGGCAATTATCACAGCTAGATGCACATGACGCAACTTAAAAGCAAATAAGCTTGTTTTCCTTCGGTCAATTACCAGTTATTTGGTTTCGCCCAGTCTTCTACCTACCTGCATGTTGACCTTCTGCAGAACCCAGGGCTCCTTTGTTAAGTTTCCCTTAATAATGGGAAGCTCTCAAGTTTTTTTTTTTAATTGCTATTTTTTATTTTGTGCTCTTTACGTTTAGAAAAGAATTTAAAGGGGAAGAAACTTTGGGTGTTGGCACTCTTTTGTCAAAACCTGGGAAAGGATGTGTCCCTCTGCAGTATTTTTGGAACCTAATTTGGTTTTAAAGAATTGTCAATTTAAGAAATAATGGGGAGCTTGAGACTACTCTTCTACAATAATGTGATTTAATGCTGTAGGAGGTTCCTGGTTGTAGGGGAATTCTGAATAAATGTAAGTACCATTACAGCACAGGAACAGGCCGTTCAGCGCACAATATCCATTACCAAACATGATGCTGTTAAATGAACGTCCTTTGCCTGCACATGACCCCCAACCTACCATCTCCTGGATGTCTGCGTGCCTATCTAAAAGCCTCTTCATTGTCATTCTCATATCTGCCTCCACCCCTGGCAGCGTGTTCCCGGCTTACCTGAAAATGTCCTGCTTTATTTCTCGAGTGATTAATAAAAATCTTCACAAATCCAATCCAACTTTCTATTCAAAATGCCAGTTTTTGTTTTTTTTCCCCTAATGACGTGCCAATGGATCTTCTCTCGCCCCCTACCCTCTCTCCCCCTACACTTTCTCGGCCCCCCTCTCTCTCCTCCCCCTCTCCCTCTCTCTCCTCTTCTCTCTCCTCCTGTCTCTCCCCCTCGGCTCGGTCCTCCCACCCCCTCCCCCTCCCACTCCCCCCCCTCCCTCTCTCCGTCCCCTCTCTCCGTTCCCCCCCCCCCCCTTCCCCTTTAAATTTTCTCCTCTCTTGCCTTAAAAAAGTATTTGACATTTCCACCACCGGAGTAAGGTTCAGACTATGTACCCTATCTATGTCTCTCATAATTGTATATACCACATCACCACATAAGGGCTAAATATATGCGTTTGTTTATTTTTTTATTAGCGTTTCAACTGAGGAAACTACTGAAGAATCTCCAGGTGAGGGAGAAAAAGTCACAACAAAACAACAAATTAAACCATGGTCAACATTCAAACAAGAAGCTCAGGTAAATATGATGTTGCTGGAGTGTAATGATTCAGTAGTGAAATTTGCAAATGATCTTCCATTCTAATCACTATCACTCCCCTTCTCTCCCCCTCCCTCTCTCTCCCCCTCCCTCTCTCTCCCCCCTCCCTCTCTCTCCCCCTCCCTCTCTCTCCCCCTCCCTCTCTCTCCCCCCTCCCTCTCTCTCCCCCTCCCTCTCTCTCCCCCTCCCTCTCTCTCCCCCTCCCTCTCCCCCCCCCTCTCTCCCCCCCCTTTCTCCCTCCCCCCTCTCTGACAGCTCCTCCGCTGTCCCTGGTCCCCACCTTCGCTTTGTGTGTGTGTGCGGTCGGTAGCAAAGATCCTGTAGGATCTTTGGTCAGTAGATGCAGCTCACGCTTTGGTCGAGGCTTTGCAGGCAAGTGACCAAAACCTCTGGCGACTCATGGAAACCTTGGGTGGGACGCAAGATCACCAGAGGTTTCCGTTCAGGTTTCCTCAGTGGGACAGGGGCATAACCCACAGAGTTACTGCAACACATTGTGTTGTTTTTTGTAAATCTGCAGTTCCTTGCATTTGCCAGGGAAATGATCAATTGTGGTACCCAGACCATTGCTCCATCACCCAGGGATGTAACTCTTTTAGTCTGTTACTTTTGTAGTAATTCAAATGGCTGCTCCTTGTATCAATAGTTCAGAACTTTGCCCCTTGAAACATTTTTAAGTTTTGAGTTTTTCAAACTTTATATGCGGTTTAGGGACTGTTAAATAACTGTGTGCATCATGTATAATATCTATAAACAGTTGCTTAAAATTAAAAAATGTAAACAGTATCAAACTGTTAGAAACACCTAATCTTGATTAATAACAGATGTAGCAACGTGATCTGAACTCAGATGCATAAATGAGTCATAGAGTCATTGTCATTCAGCATGGAAACAGGTCCTTCGGCCCAACTTGCCCACACTGGCTAACATGTCCCAGCTGCACCAGTCCCACCTGCCTGCATTTGGTCCTTATTCATCCAAAACAGTCCTATCCATGCACATGCCTAACTGTTTCTTAAATGTTGGGAGCCTCAACTACCTCCTCTGACAGCTTGTTCCATACACCCGCCACCCTTTGTGTGAAAAGGTTACCAATCAGATTGCTATTAAATCTTTTCCCCTCCCTACTCCATAAATCTATGTCCTCAGTTCCTCGATTCACATACTCCAGGCAATAGAGTCCGTGCATCTACCCGATCATGAGTCAGTGATAGATGTGAGATAAAAGAGGTGGGAAGAACTCAAAGTTTCTAAGGTTAATGAAGGAAACCATGGATATGGAATAAAATGACTGGAATTCCTAAATATGGAATTAATTAAAAAAAAGTAAATTAAAAAAAAAATGTCAACATGCATTTCATGCACAGATGATGCAGCTTTGCATTACAAAAGCAGTCATACGGTCCTGTTTCCCAATACACAAGTCCTCTTCCTTGTCATGTGGGTGTAACGTGGAGCCTGAATTTGACTCTTGTTTTCTCTTTGTTCCTTAGAGCACGTCACAAAGCGATTCTTCGGAAAGCAGCAGCGATGAGTCGAGTACTATACAAGTTGCCCCCGAAACACTCAAAAAGGGTAGATATGTATATTGTGAAGGACGGTATATTGTACGTGTAGGTTAATTCACACCAGAGAGTCCTGCCAGTCGCATTACCCATGATGTGTGCAGTTGCATATAATTTATAGCAGAGAAATTGGTCATTGAGTCCAACTGTTCTACCACACCACTTATGCCATCCAAGAAGGCTCCACTTTCTCCCCTTCATCCAGCCATATTACCCACACTGGCCAACAATGTCCAAGCTACACTAATCCCACCCGTCCGCGTCTGGTCAATATCCCTCTAAACCTGTCCTATCCATGTACCCGTCTAACTGTTTCTTGAACGCTGGGATAGTCCCTGCTTCATCTACCTCCTCTGGCAGCTCGTTCCATACCCCACCACCCTTTGTGTGAAAAAATTACCCTCCCAGATTCCTTTTAAATCTTTTACCCTTCGCCTTAATCCTGTGTTCTCCGGTCTTCGATTCTCCTTCTCTGGCCAATGTTATCTTGCTTTCCATTGAGTGCCTATTCATGCAGAAAGAATTCAAATCTAATGGTTGGACAACTTTGTTTGGCATTGTATAATAGAAGTGTCAGAGCAGTCTTATGTAGCTGCATTTACAGATGCAGATTAATTGCTTATCCGTTCATTCTGGTATGTGATTTCCTATAGATTCATGTTGCTTTGGGATACATCAAAGTTGAAGCTGTATGGTTGCTGCTTCACTGACTGCTGTAATATGGTAACTAATAAGGCAATATATATGGTAACTAATAAGGCCATATATACATCAGAGCATGATGGCGTGTCAGTCCCAGTGCTCAGGAACTGCGGCTCTGAGTCCGAGCCCTTCACTGTGGAAACGGGGGTCAAACGGGGAAGCACCATCGCATCCACCCTGTTTGTCGTCTTCATTGCTGCCATACTTCACCTCACTGGTGAAGAGCTGCCACAGGGGATCCCAATCCTCTACAGAACTGACGGTGGGCTCTTCAACCTTGATAGGTTGAAGGCCAAAAGTAAAGTCATGGAGCTTCAGTACGTGGACGACTGCGCCATTGCAGCACACTCTGCAGAAGACCTCCAGGGCATCCTGAATGCCTTTGCCGAGGCATACAGAGCCATCGGCCTAGCCTTAAATATCAAGAAGACCCAGGTCCTACATCAACTTCCACCCAACCAGCCGTCTACCCAGCCCACTATAAAAGTGGACGACACCGCTCTTGAAAACGTTGACCACTTCCCCAACCTCGGCAGCATTCTTTCATCAAAAGCTGACGTTGACTCTGAGGCCAACTGTCGCCTGAGTTGTGCCAGCGGAGCCTACACCAGACTCAGGAAAAGAGTCTTTGAAGACCGGGACCTAAAGGCTCAAACAAAACTGCTGGTCTACAGAGCCGTTGTCCTCTCCACCATGCTGTATGGAACCGAGTCATGGACCACCTACAGCAGGCACCTGAGAGCCCTGGAACAATACCATCAAAGACCCTTACGAAAGATTCTGAGGATCAGCTGGGAGGACAAACGCACCAACATCAGCGTTTTGGAGGAAGCCAACATGACCAGCATCACCACCACAATAATGCAGCACCAACTTCGATGGACTGGCCACGTCGTCCGCACGTCCAACACACGTCTCCCTAAACAGATCCTGTACTCTCAAGTGAAGGAAGGTCGGCGAGCCCCCAGCGGGCCAAAGAAACGCTTCAAGGACAACATCAAGAACAGCCTGAAGAAATTCCACATCACATCGAGCAAGTGGGAGCACATTGCACTGGACAGGCGCTCCTGGAGGAAATCCGTGAAGGAAGGAGCTGCACGTCACAAAATGGAACTACGCCGTGTCGCAGAGACAAAGCGACCACACGGTAAGGAGAGAGAGAAGGGGGCTCGACGACTACCGACCACCGCCTGTCTCCACTGCCCACGTTGCACCAAGGTGTGTGGATCGCGGATCGGCCTCTACAGACCCACAACTAGACGACCCTATGGAGTGGACAGGACAGCCATACATGTTTCGAATGACCACTGATGATGATGATATTGTCAGTCTTTTGACCTAAAGTGGCTTGCAAAAGTATTCATACCCCTTGAACTTTTCCATATTTTGTCACGCTACAACCACAAACATAAATGTATTTTATTGGGATTTTACGTGATAGACCATCACAAAGTGGCGCATAATTATGAAGTGGAAAGAAAATGATACATGGTTTTCAAATTTTTTTACAAATAAAAATTGAAAAGTGTGGCGTGCAAAAGTATTCAGCCCCCTTTACTCTGATACCCCTAAATAAAATCCAGTGCAAACAATTGCCTTCAGAAGTCACCTAATTAGTAAATAGAGTCCACTTGTGTGTAATCTAATCTCAGTATAAATACAACTGTTCTGTGAAGGCATCAGAGGTTTGTTAGAGAACATTAGTGAACAAACAGCATCATGAAGCCCAAGGAACACACCAGACAGGTCAGGGATAAAGTTGTGGAGAAGTTTAAAGCAGGGTTAGGTTATAAAAAAAAATCCCAAGCTTTGAACATCTCACGGAGCACTGTTCAATCCATCATCCGCAAATGGAAAGAGTATGGCACAACTGCAAACCTACCAAGACATGGCCGTCCACCTAAGCTGACAGGCCGGGCAAGGAGAGCATTGATCAGCGAAGCAGCCAAGAGACCCATGGTAACTCTGGAGGAGCTGCAGAGATCCACAGCTCAGGTGGGAGAATCTGTCCACAGGCCAACTATTAGTCGTGCACTCCACAAATCGGGCCTTTATGGAAGAGTGGCAAGAAGAAAGCCATTGTTGAAACAGCCATAAGAAGTCCTGTTTGCAATTTGCCACAAGCCATGTGGGGGACACAGCAAACATGTGGAGGAAGGTGCTCTGATGAGACCAAAATTGAAGTTTTTGGCCTAAATGCAAAATGCTATGTGTGGCGGAAAACTAACACTGCACATCACCCTGAACACACCATCCCCACTGTGAAACATGGTGGTGGCAGCATCATGCTGTGGGGATGCTTTTCTTCAGCAGGGACAGGGAAGCTGGTCAGAGTTGATGGGAAGATGGATGGAGCCAAATACAGGGCAATCTTGGAAGAAAACCTGTTAGAGTCTGCAAAAGACTTGAGATTGGGGTGGAGGTTCACCTTTCAGCAGGACAACGACCCTAAACATACAGCCAGAGCTACAATGGAATGGTTTACATATTCATGTGTTAGAATGGCCCTGTCAAAGTCGAAACCTAAATCCAATTGAGAATCTCTGGCAAGACTTGAAAATTGCTGTTCACAGACGCTCTCCATCCAATCTGACTGAGCTTGAGCTATTTTGCAAAGAAGAATGGGCAAAAATATCAGTCTCTAGATGTGCAAAGCTTGTGGAGACATACCCCAAAAGACTTGCAGCTGTAATTGCAGCGAAAGGTGGTTCTACAAAGTATTGACTCAGGGGTATGAATACTTTTGCAAGCCACTGTACATGTAGTAGATCGCAGTATACATGCTAAAACAACAAGATAATCTTCTAATTGATGAATACCTGCGCAATCAATCCTGTTGGACATAAACACATAATTTTCTATAGTAGAGAAAATACTCCAGGACTTAATTGTTCCATTATGGTACATATGACAATTAAACCCTCTTGTCTCTTGAAGGAGCTGCCTATTTGAACTACAGGCATCTCATGTTTTAAGCATGCTTGACTTGCGCGTTTTTAGAATAATGTGATTGGCTAATTACTACCGAAGTTTTATTTACGTGCTCCTGTTTCCGTAGTAAAGCACTCAAATTTATACCTGGCCAACCTGCGCAACAGCATTCAAAGTTATCTTGTAGGTTCACCTTTACGTAACAGAATAGAAAACTCAAATGATTGCTAGCAGCATAAGTTATATGTTTAAATGTTTCTGCCTTGGGATAAATCTATCCAATTACGGGGCATAAATGGGTAATTTTCAGTTTTTTTTCAGAAGGGTGAGCTTTACAATGTTGTCTGATATGATTTGCCCGCATTTCCATTGGCATCATCGCCACATGCGAAGCCTGCCATATGTTTGACCTGCGCGCTTTTTGATTTACGCAAGGTGCCTGTATCGTCAAAGGTAATTTGTGGTCAGCGGGGAAGTGCTAACGCTTCCCTCTGATGTTAAATAAACTCCCCACAAAGATCGAGGAATGTCTGCGGTGAGACCTTCCTCTTTGTAATGTCTGTTGGAGCCAGTCATTGCTTAACCCTTGCAGTTGTGATGCCACCAAACAGGCTGGGTGGCCAATCGCAACAATTGTCACAGACTGCCTGCCAGAAAGCAAGAAGCACAAATTGTAAGTAATACTCAATAAATCAGGCAGCATCTATAGAGAGAGAGAGAGAGATCATGTTATAAGTTACTGCTCTGACAAAATGGGCTCTATGGTTAATGTATGGATTCATTATTGAAGGATTAATTTTCTACCCCTCATTCTGCCAGTGTTTTTTTAACTAGTAAATTATGTGATTCAGTGATTCTTCTTCCTCCCTGTTCTGCATTCTTTTTGCTTCCTCACCAAATGCAATCAACCTAGTCTGAAATCTTCTTCAGTTTGGATCCATAATGATCTACATGTGTTTTGGTTTTACCATCAGATTTGTCCCTTGGGATCAATTGAATCTTGTTAGATATGAGTTTAAAGAGGTAGGAATCAAGGAAAATTGAATGGAATTGAGAAAACAATAACAGAATAGTGTTTGTGGGCAAGGTGTTCCTCCTCACATGAATATTGTTCCATTATAATCATATTGGGAGACTCTTTATAATGTGGATTGATTAATACAATGAAGAGCCATTTTGGCAATCTGAACGTGACCTATTTTAAATCAAGGTCACGTCACCTCATCTTGGCATAAATCTTTTAAGTTTTGATAACTTTTCAAAATGTTGCAGGCCATCAAAGAGATTTCGCAGAACCTAATGTCTCCGCTACGATATCTGAGCCTATTTCTGAAAGGCAGAGGCAAAACAAGACTATAAGTATTCAGCATCCACAAATCTACCGGACAAGCAGCAGTTCGGACAACTCCACCCAATTACCGATAAATTTCAATGCTTCTCGAATACCAAGGAGAATTAATTCTGTGGGTACTTCAGAAGAGTTGTGCAGAACTGGGGAACCAGCATCTCCAAATGGCAATACCTTAGAGCAGGTCCTCTTAAGTGGTGAGTAGCTATAAGAGTATTACATTCAGCTACTCCATAATTACTGAATTCATAGCACATAGCCTAACTGATGTATCCATTGCGTCAAACTTTAATAAATTGAATTACTTCACAAGGTAAATTATGCAACACTAATCAATCCAAATAATATGCTATAAATTATCATTAATTTTGAGTGGGCTTTATCTGCATGTATATCTTGGTCCCTTTCTGATGTAGAATTAGTTATAGCTCCAGTTCAATGCCTTTCATATGGCATGTGATACGGAAGCTTTGCTGCAATGGATTTATTGAAGGATAGTAAAACCATTTCTGACCAGAATGTTTTTAAGAGTGGACACCTTGATCTCGAGTGAGCAAGGATGGGGCCCACACTAGAGAGGCCAACCAAGATGGATGCACCTTTACTGGACACGAGGTGCAAGGTTTGCAAGGTTGCAAACACATTGTAAACAGACAGAAAGCTCCTTGGGTCTCCTCCTAGGTGAATGGAAAACCAAAAAGGAAGTTCGGAATTTAAAAGCGCCTTTGCTGCATTTTTTTGATGACCAAGGACGAAACAGTTAGTACTAAAAGATGAAAAGTAGCTGGAGATTGGTTTGGCTGTGCACAAGGTAATAGGGACACATTATGGAGTAACAGAGTCAAAGAGATAGCTATGAACTGGGCAGAAGTAGATGTGGAGAGGATGTTTCCACTAGTGGGAGAGTCTAGGACCAGAGGAATAAAAGGACGTACCTTTAGAAAGGAGATGAGGAGGAACTTCTTTAGTCAGAGGGTGGTTAACCTGTGGAATTCATTGCCACAGAAGGCTATGGAGGCCAAGCCAATGGATATTTTTAAGGCAGAGATTGATAGATTCTTGATTAGTACGGTGTCAGGGGTTACGGGGAGAAGACATGAGAATGGAGTCGAGAGGTAAAGATTGATCAGCCGTGATTGAATGGTAGAGTAGACTTGATGGGCCAAATGACCTAAATCTGTTTCTATAACATGAACTTAGAAGAGTTTGATCGGGGGAGATGTTTAGGCAGAACACTTGAAATCATAGAAAAGAAGGCAGGGAAAATTTAGAACAATGTCAAACATGGGATGGTGGATATATTTGAGCGCTGCATAACTGAAAATGTACTTTAAGTAAAGGGACATAATGACCATATCCGGATAGTTGCGTGTCACTCTGGAAAACCATTGGACACTCATTGGCAAGAGTCATGTTTGCGATGATATTTCCTGTGTGGTGCTTCTCTTAAAGTGTAGTTAGGGATATTGGCCCATGATGTTTTAGGAACAACTCTCATTCATCTCTCTTGAGACAACTGTGTTTTTATAGTACAGCGGGAATGGTTGCTCTGGCATTTAATTTCATCCAAAGTACAATTTTAAATACACAGTTTAGTTTAGAGATACAGGCCCTTCAGCCCTCTGAGTCCGCACCGACCAGCGATCCCCCTGATTAACACTATCCTACACACACTACGGACAATTTACACACTTTTACCACCCAATGGACCTACAAACCTGTACGTCTTTGGAGTGTGGGAGGAAGCCGAAGATCTCGGAGAAAACCCACGCAGTCATGGGGAGAAGGTAAAACTCCCCATGACTGCGTGGGTCAAGGTGAATCTGGGTCCCCTGTGCTGCAAACGCTATATGGCAGCAACTCTACCGCTGCACCAAGTGGCAAATGCCTCACAGCACTGAAATAAACGGCAAAACGTTATCTCATTTCTTATCCAAAGTCTTCCTTTGCACAGAACATCTCCTCATCTTCATTGCATCTATATCCAATTCATCCCCCCCCCCCCTTTCCTTCTTTCTTAAAAACGTTACTGCTTTTGGTAAAAGTTTTTTTTCGCTGTATAAATTCTCGTATCTAATTCACAGCCACCACCATGGTAGGTCTCTATTAACTCTGGATCCAGTTCTCTGACAGCTCACCCCTCTGATCTCTAACCATAGCCCAAGATCCAGCTACAGTCTTTGAGAATGCCGTTCAGTTGTGTCTCTAAATGTTGCAGAAACTGTCCCACAATCTAGCCTGGGGTTAGTGCACCACACAATACCATTTGGCACTCAAGTGCTCCAGGTTCATTGGGCCAATACCTCAGGATAAAACTTGGACTGGAACCAGATACCGAAATGACCAAGCACACTAAATGGTCCAAGGCACTTTACATCACTCTCAGCCCATCTTCCCGGGAGCTTAGTGCAGAGGGTCGGGGTGAGAACGTGGAAATTAAAGAAATGCAAAGCAACTGCAGATCTTGGTAGTGCTCCACTCCTATAAAATGGAGAAAATAAAATTGAGTCTGAAATTTTGCAGTCGAACTATTACTGATATGTTTTCAAAATATCTGGGGGATTTTTGCCACTTGAAAAAAAACATTTAAAATTAGAATGTATGCTAGCCTGTTCTGGGAATCTGAGACTTTTTTTTTCAAGTGGACTGCTGGTTGGATTGAGTTACTGATTCCCTATTACAGGTCATCACGGAACTCCTACAGATTCCGGACCAACCAAACCAGTCAGAGTTCAATACACCCAGCCTGACGTGACCCAAGCCAACCTGTGTAATAATGGGAGCAGGGACCTGGCCTCCGCTTCAGTAGATAGCAACACACGGATTCCAAGGGCGCAGAACCATTTAGAGTTCGCAGAAGAAGCACGGAAGGTTCCAGAGGAATCGGAACACAGTGATCTGAACGGTGAGTGTCTTTGTAGTTCTGAAATCTTTCTTCACTCGAAGATCCCGAGCATGTGTTTTGTTGCCAATTTTTGGGGCAGGAGACTAGAACCATTGAGTCACACAGCATGGAAACAGGCCCTTCGGCCCAACTCGTCCATGCCGATCAAAATGACCCATCTAAGCTAGTTCCATTTACCTGCTTTTGGCCCATATTCCTCTACCGTTCCTATTCATGTACCTGTCCAAGTATCTTTTGAATGTATTGTACCTGCCTCAACTACTTCCTCTGGCAGCTCATCCTCTGTGTGCGAAAGTTGCCCCTCAAGTTCCTATTAAATCTTTCCCCTTAAATCTATGTCCCCTACTTCTTGATTCCCTTACCCTGGGGAAAAAGACTGTATGAATTCATCCCATTTATTCCCCTCTTTGTTTGATATTCCTCTATTTGATCAGCTCTCAGACTGCTGCTCTCCAAGGAATAAAGTCCTAGCCTGCTCAACCCTATAGCATGGGCCTTGAGTTCTGGCAATAGGGTTGCCAACTGTCCCATATTAGCCGGGACATCCCGTTTTTTGTCCTGTACGGGACTGCCCTTGTCCTGTATTTGACTGCTACTACTCGGGTCGAGGGGACTGTCGGGTTGGAGCGCCGTGTCCGGCCTCACCTCACCCGTCCCGGCGTAGTGGAGCCCATGGAGTGCAGCAGCAGCGCCTCGCCCGTGGCCCCGTCAGTCGGCAGCCGGCCAGCTGACCGACCTTCGCTTACCGCCGACACCACTACCACCCCTCCTTCTCATGGCCGATCATCGGTTCATGAGTTGGATGGGGTGCTGGACTTTGCGCGCGTTGGCCAAAACTCCTCAGCTTTCCCACCGGCTGGGCTTTGTGTGCAGTCCAGCTCCCGGGCCAGCTCATCATTCACCCAGCCACGGCCAAGTCGATCAATGAATTGCCAGAGGGGATTTGCCCCGTATTTTGACCTTTTGTCCCTTATTTGGGAGTGAGAAAGTTGGCAACCCTACCTGGCAACATCCTTGTAAATCTTTTCTGTGCCCTTTCCAGCTTAATTTCCTGTAGCATGTTGACCAACACTGAAGACTATATCCAAGTGTGGCCTCACCTCACCTACGTTTTGTACGAGTCTCATTTCGATCTGCGTTTATTGTCCATCCATTGCTTTACTCAAATAGTGGGTAGCACGGTGGAACAGAGGTAGAGCTGCTGCCTTAGTGTGTTAGAGACTGCGTTCGATCCTGACTACAGGTGCTGTGTATGGGGAGTTTATACGTTCTCCCCGTGATCTGTGTGGGTTTTCTCCGGGTACTACGGTTTCCTTCCACACTCCAAGACGTACAGGTTTGCAGGCCAATTGGCTTGGTAAAATTGTGAATTGTATCCAGTGTGTAGGATAGTGTTAGTGTGCGGGGATCGTTGGTCCGCTCGGACTCGATGGGCCGAAGGGCCTGTTTCCACGTTGTATCTCTAAACCCAAAAAAGCGATGCAGTGGAATCACGTGTTCTTTATGGCAAATCTGTAAATCAGCCCTGTACAGCAAAGGTTTGGTCTGAATAATCCACACAGCCCATGTTTTGGAAAGGCCACAGTTGAGCTGCCGCATGCGTCTCTGTCCTCCCTCTTGACTGCTTCTGACTCTCTGGTTTTCACTTCTTCTGAGGCTCGTGCCACCTCTTTGAGTGAATTGAAGGAGATGAGAAGGAATCCCTTTAGTCAGAGGATGATGAATCGGTGGAATTCATTGCCACAGACGGCTGTAGAGGCTGTCGATGGATATTTGTAAAGCAGAGATAGATTCTTGATTAGCACGGGTGTCGGGGGTTATGGGGAGAAGGCAGGAGAATGGGATTAGGAGGGAGAGATAGATCAGTCATGATTGAATGGAAGAGTAGACCTGATGGGTCGAATTATCTGATTCTGCTCCTATCTCTTATGACCTTATGCGTTTGCCATTTTGCATTCCTGCTAAGACTGGGTATGATTCACCAACTAGTTCTGCCAACTGGAGTATTGAGGTAGATCTTTTCAGTTGAAGTAGAGAGGAGACGTCTCCATTCTAAGCTGGACACAATTCAACTGTCGAATCATACAGCCAGTCATCTCAGATCTGTGTTTCAGTACTGAAAGTCAAATTGCATTGAATATATTGCACATTCTGTGAACTGAGGAGGTTTTGATGGAAGTTAATGGAATGTCATATTTTCGTTGCAGGTGCAGGACTTTTTGCCGCCACCAATGTACCGTCTCCAGTGCAGGAGAATGTCCTGGACAATCAAAAACCAAAGCAGACTGTGGCGGTTCGTTATAAAGGCGCACCAACCTACCAGATCTCAGCAACTGGTGACAAAAAGAAAATGGGTTCCTCGAACGTTACCCACATTCCAAAACGGAAAAACCGATGGAAGGAAAGTGAAAATGTATCTGCTGAGAAACTGGAAGATCTTGCTCCTGAGACAGGTAATGTGTGATCATGAGGCTATAAGTGATAGGAGTAGATTTAGACCATTCGGCCCATCAAGTCTACTCCGCCATTCAATCATGGATGATCTATCTCTCTCCCTACTAACCCCATTCTCCTGCCTTCTCCCCATAACCTCTGACACCTGTACTAATCAGGAATGCTTGTAACTATTTAAGATGTATTTATTTTTTGCTGTGTGGCCATCAGTGGCAAGGATAATCTTTATCCTCCCCATCCTTAATTGTCTTTGGGAAGCTAGTGATGAGCCACCATCTTGAACTGATGCCGTTCTCTTAATGAAGATCCATCCATAGAGCTAGTGGATGGGTTTAGAATAAATGGGCGTACCTTCAGAATGGCGATGAGGAGGGATTTCTTTAGCCAGAGGGTGGTGAATCTGCGGAATTCATTGCCACAGACGGCTGAAGAGACCAAGTCATTGGGTATTTTTAAAGCAGAGATAATGCTCTTCATTAGTAAGGGCATCAAAAGGTACAGGGAGAAGGCAGGAGAATTGGGTTGAGAGGGAAAAATAGAATGCAGACTTGATGGGCCAAATGGCCTAATTCTGCTCCTGTGTCTTATAGTCATAGTATTCTGGGATTTAGAAACTCTAATGATGAGAAAAGGGTGATATATTCCAACTAAGACGTTTTTTTTTGCCACAAAGTGCAAAAGGCACCCGGTGGGCCAAAGGGCCTGTTTCCACTGTATCTCTGAACTAAACTAAACTCTGCGATTGATGGTGTCCCCATGGGTCTGCGAGCCTCTTCATTGATGATAAAGGTCACAGGTTTGTTGGAGTAATCTGGTGGAGTAAGTTTGGTGGTAGAGATAGACCCCAGGTTTAGGAGGTGGTGTTGGCTGGTATAGTAACTGCAGTGCATTTTGTAGATAGTTTTGATTATATTGTCATGTATAATGAGGCACAGTGGAAAGCTTTTTTGGGTGGCACAGTAGAGTGGTATAGGGGTAGAGTTGATGCCTTGCAATGCCAGAGAACCGGGTTCGATCCTGATTATGGGTGCTGTCTGTACGGAGTTTGCGTGTTCTCCTTGTGACCATGTGGGTTTTCTCTGGGAGCTCCGGTTTCCTCCCACACGCCAAAGGTGTACAGGTTGGTAGGTTAATTGGCTTTGGTAAATTGTAAAATTGTCCCTAGGGTGTAGGATGGTGCTAGTGTATGGGGTGATCAATGGTGGACACAAACTCAGTGGACCAAAGGAGCTGTGTCCACACTGTGCCGCTAAAGTCTAAAGTAAAGCCTTTGTTTTTGTGCTATCCAGTCAAAGAATGATGACACGATTACAATCAAGCTGACCATCGTGCATAGATAAATGATAAAGGAGACAACATTTACTGCTAGATAAAGTCTGATTAAAGATAGCCCAAAGGTCTCCTTTGAGATGGATGAGAGGTCAGGATCGCACTCTAGCTGATGAAGGCTTGCACTGCAACTTCTGTAAGCCAGTGGGAGAGGGAATGAATGTGTTGGATAGTTGGTGAAGTACTACTCACGTAGTCCTGGATGATGTTAAGCTTCTCGAGGGCTGTTGGAGCTGCACTAAGTGGAGAAGGTGGTTGGAAAGGCTTTGGAGTGACCGATGCTGAGGCATTGCCGCAGGATTATTGGTCTCTGACCTGCATGGGTAAGGGTTTAAAAAATGGAAATACCTTTTGAGAAATAGCTGACCATTCTTTATCTGATTATAAAAAAATACATATGTCAACATAGTTTCTTTCACACAGCCTGACCTTTTCCTCTAGGGAAATGCCCAAAGATAGAATGTGAAACTTTGCTTTGATATCAGCAGGGCCAGATTTCTGGGAATTCTACAACAGTCGAGTGTTGAAATAAACCCAATAGAGCCACTATAATACGTTGGCTTTATCATCAGCTCTGTTCACTTTAGTATAACCTTGCCCCTCCCCAGCGATTGGATTTGTCATTAATTGGATCTTGCTTTCCCATGCAGTTGGTTCGCAACAACTATCTGAAGCAATTGCTGGCGAAGACCTCCAGCTACCTGAAAGACTGGATCTATCAC
This sequence comes from Okamejei kenojei, assembly GCA_035221665.1. Lineage (NCBI taxonomy): Eukaryota > Metazoa > Chordata > Chondrichthyes > Rajiformes > Rajidae > Okamejei > Okamejei kenojei. The sequence goes on along the minus strand of CM069143.1, from coordinate 55,260,733 downwards.
CAACATCGCGGATTCCAAGACTTAAAAATACTTCAGAAACAGCAGGTGAAAATTCAAAAGCATCTATTGAAGAACTGAAGCAATCAAGTAAAGAGTTGCCAGGTAAGAACAGACCTGATAGAATGACTGACCAAGGAAAGGCTGCCTCCCAACCTGCTACCAGAATAGCTAAATACCAGTCAACGTCCTCTGATGACGAGGGAGAGAAAGGTCTTAATCCAGGTACCATGTTCACCATAAGTGCCTTAAGCAATAAGCATCCTGAAGAGGAAGCACTCACTGATCCCAGCCATTTTAAAAACCTGAAGCATTTTTGGGAAAAAGGAGTTGATTCCAGTAAGGGAAACAATGATACTTCCAAGATTCCGTTCAGAAAAGTTAGATCACCAGATCACAGAAGCAGCCCGACCAAAATGAAACTCTCCACAGAGGTTGAATCAGAGTCCGATGTGCCGAGCAGGGAAAGTCTCCCAACTGGCATCCCTTCTAAGTTGGAGCGAGGTCCTTATTCCTCTGGGGAAGATGAAAAAGGTCTGCCGTTGGCTGGGATCAGCAAGTTGGCTCCAATTCCCGCTCCTAGAATCAGAACGGCAATCAAACTGACGAAGAATGATGCCTCTGGGACTAACTGGGATAATGACCCAGAAGCAAATGCACCCACGGTTGCTAAAGCATCCAAAACAATTGTCCAAAGAACTCACAGCAGTGATGATCAGTCAAAAGATTCAGTTGTCCTGGAATCCATAGGACATGCAAGACCCACAGCCACAAGGTTGTCCAGCAACTCCAGTTTGGATGAATCTTTGCCCGTCACGAAAAATAATCAAAGCGCTTCCCTTCATGCGATGGAGCAACCCGTGGAAGAGGAGGTTCTCCCACTGAAAGAGAACGCAAGAAAGGAGATGCATGAAAAGCTAATGAAGTTGGCAGCTGAAGCAGCCTTGTGTGACCCAGCACCCATGATGCAGCCCACTGCAATACAGGCCGATGAGGACATTTGCAAGGAGAGCCCGGGCCCTTCTGACTGTAGTCACAAGCACGAGATCAGGACGTCCCTGGAAGGTGGCACAATAAACCTCCAAGCAGAACGCCGTGCTTCTCCAAAGGAAAACGTAGAGGAAACCACAACAAACGTTGTGTCCAGCGCGCCAATGTTAGAACCAGACACGGTCCTGATAGAGGATGAATCGGTCAACAGTTCTCCAACGAGCCAGGTGGAAGACCTGGTGAATCGCTCCCCAGATCTAGAGCTAACTGAACGTGAGGCCGTCAGGAACTTTGATGAGCGCATGATGCCGAGACGTGTAAGTGAAGAATCAACAACACACTGTAAGAAAGCGCGTTCTGGAGATGTAGACGTGCAAGTATTGCCTACGGAAGAACGGCAATGCCCAGCCAGTTTGCTCCCCATTGTGGATGAGAAGCCTCTCGGCCTCAGTGATACATACAACGATGATGACCCACCAAGCAACGCAGCCGACAGTAATCAGGAGTCAAAAGCCGACCATTGTGTGGATGATTCGGAGAGTAACATTGATTTTCAGACGATAGAATCAGGTTTGATTTTTCATATTTAGTTGCCTATCTCTCCGCAAAGGTTTAATATTAACAATCCTGCTACACAACTGCTACTCATTTACACACTATGAATTTTAAAATAATGCTCTAAAATTCTTGTATGCATTCTCAAACAAAAAGTGTGCACTGTTGCCATTTGCAAACCATTACTAATTGTTTTTCCTGCTTGCTTGTCCATATCAGCTCTGAATTGTAAAGAAAAGTCATATTTAAGTATGTGAAAACTGATTTGATTAAACAAAACCTAACCTGTAAATTGGGAAGGAGCGAGGATGATCAAAGAAACATTAGTCTCGGTATAAAGAATTGACAGAAAATGTTAAGAATTTTTTTCTTTTGGGGCAAGATATTTCTTAACTTTAAATTTGAATTGATAGATAGCAAAAACAGATTGTCAAGGCAAAGCACAGGTCAGTTTAAAAACTTCAATGATTCAATTCAATTATACTTTTTGAGTGATTTGAAGTTGGATTTCAATTCCTCTTCTCACTTTCTACTCCTTTTCAGGGTTTTCTTAAGGCTGCTTTCTCCCTTCTGCAAGTTTTCTCCACTGAATGAAACTGTTAAAGTAATAGCATAAAAGATAACTGAGCCACTACCTGCAGGGGATGGCATGTGGAATGTTAATGGGGATTGCTAATGAAATATTCAGGTATTATATGGTATGAGTTAGATCTGGCTCTTAGGGCTAATGGAATCAAGGGATATGGGGAGAAAGCAGGAATGGGGTACTGATTTTGGATGATCAGCCATGATCATATTGAATGGCGGTGTTGGCTCACAAGGCTGAATGGCCTACTTCTGCACCTATTTTTTTAATGTTTCTATGTAACCAACAGAATGGAGACTATGTTAAAAATGAAATAATGAGGTTGATCTCCTCTGGCTTGATGCATCAGATTTTTGTTTTTGAGGTTTACTGGGCTTAAAGAATTCCCTGTTCAAGTTTTGAACAAATCAGGACTGTGATGTACAAATACTTAGAACGAAATGTGCTTTTGCTAACAAACTGTAAACAAACGTAGGAATTAGCAAGAAATGTGAGTGATTTGGAGTTGGATTTTACTCTCCTCTTCCCAATTTCTGCTCCTTTTAAGGGTTTTCTTAAGGCCCACTTTCATCCTTCTGCAAGTTTTCTCCACTGAATGAGATGCCCTGTTTCAATCTCTGAAGGTCAGTGCACGAGTCTGCTTTCCCGTCAGTGTTGTCCGTGTGTTTTAAAATATTGTTCTAATCTGATTCAGGACCTACCTATGGATTGTCTCCTGTGATGAGGGCTTTAGCCAGAGCCAGGAAAGCTAACGCTAAGAGTATGGACAACCTCAACTCTACTGTAGACAGTAAGCTTTAACATTTTATTTAACTTTACCTTTTTCATTTGGCGATTTTAAGTTTCACAGATATTTTATATGGAGGAAATAGTACTATATTTTTGCTACAAGATATGCAGACTTGTACGTTTGCCGTTAAACTTGTAATTTTGCCGTTAAATTAAGGTATGCTTACGGCCAAGGTTAAGAGGACAAGTTAATTTGCATACTGTAAAATCCCACAGCGGGCGATAAGATTAAAAATCTGACTTGGTGGCAATGGTGTGCAATTGATTTTGGCCAAGGCAGTGGAAATCTTTATGGTCCATTTCTAAATAGTGCAATTGATTCTTCAACTTCAAGTGGTGAAAATGGGGACAAGGTTAAAATCTCACCTGAACAATGATCCGTCTGTTAGTGCAGCATTTATTTTGCATCAAGGTATGCAAAGTGTAAAGTTGGTAGCTGCGTTTACCTGCATGAAAATAATTATTAGATTTAAACTATTAATGAGTTCAAATGAGTTCACAATCTATTGCCGGTCATAATATTGCTTTATCTTGCACTGAGTGTTATTCCCTTTATCATGTTTTTATACACTGTGGATGGCTCGATTGCAAGCATGTTTTGTCTTTCTGCTGGCTGGTTACCATGTAATAAAAGCTTTCACTGCACCTCAGTACATGTGACAATATACTAAACAGTGCAACATGTCCGGAACAAAATAGAAAGCATAGTATCTCATGTTTGTGTGCTAAAAGCTACTGGTGGACAAAGAAAGAGTGCTTGGCTCTCCAAACTCTTGTTCACAAGGCAGTTGAGAAAGCTCATGGATTCTTGGAATAGCTAAATATGACAGGAGTGCCATCCTTTCCATTGTACATGTACACGGCTGAGTTCAAGATTCTGCATCCAGTTTTCATTTTCCCACATAGTGCAGAGGGGGATTTACATAAAGTCACTGAAAGTGTTTGTAAGATGTCAGTTTGGTTGATGTGTCTGTTAATGCACCGTGGCTATCCGAGCAGACTTGCGGAACTTAGCCGGTTTAGTTGGAGAAGCACAAACTAAGATTACGACCCTTTTAAAATAATGAAATGACTAAATCATGTGAATGTGGATAGTTTAGTACAGATGTGGATAGTTTACTACAGATGTGGATAGAATAGAATAGAACAAAATGCCTTTTATTGTCATTCAAACAGGGAGAGCAGGAAAGATTAAGTGTAAATTATGAAAACATAGAAGTAGATTCTGGAATCAGTTGATCTGTGAACTTGGAACTTTGATCAGTGGAAAAGTAAGGACAGAAAATCCGAATAGTTAAAGTTGGGGATGTGGGTTGACATGTGATGAGCATTTGAGGGCACTGGGTCTCTACTCGCTGGGGTTTAAAAGATGAGGGAGGACCTAATTGAAACTTAACAAATAGTGAAGGGCCTACATAGAGTGGACGTGGAGAGGATGTTTCTACTAGTGGGAGAATCTAGGTCATAGTCTCAGAATTAAAGGACGTTACTTTAGCAAGGAGATGAAGAGGAATTTTTTTTTAGTCAGAAGGTGTGAAGCTGTGGAATTCATTGCCACAGAAGGGTGTGAAGGCCAAGTCAATGGATATATTTAAGGCAGAGATAGATAGATTCTTGATTAGTACAGATGGTAAAGGTTATGGAGAGAAGGCAGGAGAATGCGGTTAGGAGGGAAAGATAGATAAGCCTTGATTTAATGGCGGAGTAGACTTGATGGGTTGAATGGCCTAATTCTGCTCCTATCAATTATGAACATATGAAGTCTCATGAGATGTTTTGAACTGAAATGCGGTGAGTCAGTGAGTTGATAATGCCAACCACTCTTCTCCTTTGAAGCCTAGTTGACCATTGTTTTGGACAGAGGAATTATTCATAGATTCTCCTAATTTGGCTTGAAGATCTATTCTGGTTTTTCACCTTTGTCAGCACAATGTGCATGTGTTTGATAAAAATTTCTGGACAGAGTAGCTATTGCTTGTGTTCCATGCCTGGGAAAGATTTATTATTTTCTCTTCCCTTCCGCTTGCCCTTTTCTTCCTTTCTGCAGTTATGGCACCTAATGTAACCATGTAAAAAAAAAAGTGCAGTTTTTCTGATTCTATTTCAACTTCAAAAGTGCAAAAAATAATTTCTGTGGAGACCATGCCATCAATGAAATGTACTGACCCTTGGAAGATGCAAAGTGTGAGAAGTTTTTAAAAGGGTGGACAATGGGGATTGTGAATTGTGAAATGACTAAATAACCATATAACCATATAACAATTACAGCACGGAAACAGGCCCTCTCGGCCCTTCCAGTCCGTGCCGACCATTTGTTTTCCCCTAGTCCCATCTACCTGCACTCAGACCATACCCCTCCATTCCCTTCACGTCCATATACCTATCCACTTTACTCTTAAATGTTAAAATCGATCCTGCCTCCACCACTTCTGCTGGAAGCTGATTCCACACAGCCACCACCCTCTGAGTAAAGAAGTTCCCCCTCACGTTACCCCGAAACCTCTGTCCCTTATGTAAATGTGGATAGTTTATTACAGATGTGGGTAAGGGAGAGCAGGAAAGACTAAGTGTAAATTAAAAAAACATATACGTAAATTCTGGTGCAGTTGATCTATGAATTTGGAACTTTGATCGGTGGAAAAATAAGCACAGAAAATCCGAATAGTTAAAGTTGATGGGGATGTGGGTTAAACATATGATGAGCGTTTGACGGCACTGGGTCTCTATTCGCTAGGGTTTAGAAAGATGAGGGGCGACCTAATTGAAACTTACCAAATAGTGAAGGGCCTAGATAGAGTGGATGTGGAGAGGATGTCAGGTCCGGTGGGCCTGAGCGCAAGTGTTTCACAAAGTGATCACCCCATCTGCGCTGGGTTTTTTCCAATGTATCGAGGGCCACATTGTGAACACAGGATGCAGCCTGCTAGATAGGAAGAAATGCTGACGAATTGCAAATAGCTGCAAAGTATATGTTTTGGCCCCATTTGGTGGGAAGGGAAGGGTTGGTGTTGCACCTCGTGTGGCTGCACTGGAAAGTACCATGTAATTGGGAGAGTCGATGGGGCCAGAAATGTAGACGAGGGAGTCATGAAGAGAGTGCTCTCAATGGAACTCTGAAAGTGAAGCGGAGATTAAATGCTCTGTGTACAAGTACTACCTGGCCTGACTGAGTATTTGGAACCATTTTTCTGGGCTGCACAGTTGTGCAGCTGGTAAAGTGGCTGCCTCAAAGCACCAGAGACCAGAGTTCCAATCTAACCTTGGGTGCTGTCCTTGGGTGCTGCCTGTATGTAATTGACACGTTCTCCCTGTGGCCGCGTGGGTTTCCTGCAGGTGCTCCGGTTTCCTTCCAAGGACATGCGGGTTTGTAGGTTCATTGGCCTCTGTAAATTTGTGTGTAGGGAATGGATCCAAGAGTGGGATAACATAGAACTCGTGTGATGGTCAGCATGGATTATCGATCGGGCCTGTTTCCTTGCTGTATCTTTCAATCAATTCCTGTGATAGGAGGGTATTACATCTGCCAACTCGGTGAATGTACTCACAAACTAGCTGAACTCAATTCATTATTCTCTTACAGGGAAAACAATCGCTTCCTCGGTGCATGAGAACGAAACAAAAGGCGATGGTGAGAGATTGAGTATGAAAACCTTTACCTGTAGAAGAGTTCTGTGTATGTCTTACTTCTAATTCTGTTGCACACTGCAGTGAGTTTTCTCTCGGCTGAACCTGAAAATGGCATCCGAGATGTGCTCCGTTTCCTCCACTTCAGGAAGTCGTTCAAAACCACCCTCCAAATAATGTTTAGGAATAATACAAGATAACACCTCAAAACAATAATTGTTTTTTTTCCTGATATGAACAGCACAATAGACATTTTGGTTGCAGTCTATTTAATCTAATGTTATAAATTTCATAACAGTAAATCATTGCGGGTTTGGCAGCATTCCAAAGCTGGTGGTTTTTTCTCTCTTGGATTCATCTTTACGGGGCTTGCATTTTATTTGAACTGGGTTCATATGAAGATATAATTTTCAATTTCACAGATCATTGGTGAGTCTGTAAAGTTTTGGAACCATTCCCAGCATGTTTCAGACTAATATGAGGCTTGGAATTGTGTCTGTCTGCTTCTCAAGTGGACTGGATTGTCTGAGGCCCAATTCACTGCGTTTGGGCACGACCCGTTTAACAATGTTGCCTGTTAATTAGCACTGAGCTCTGCCAAAATGAAGGCGACTTTTCTGTACTCTGTACTTTGTTTTCAGTCTCCTGATCTAGAAATACCAGCTGCTGACTGGATGGTCAGCATTCTTCCACTTCCTTTTCCAAACTCTTGACGTGATGACCTTTAACCCAACATTATGTTTGTGCAAACGGCATTGTAAGGAAAACAATGGACGTTCCCTCTATCCCAGAACAGGCCAATTTGTGAGAATTACACCCTTAAGGGGGCAAATTCAACTGTGTAATGAATCTTTAAAATCTCAGGCAGTAACCCAATCACAATACTTCACTGTGTCCAAATTTTAACAGTGCATGCTCTGTTTTCTATGGTACATTTTTGACGTGTGTGTGTGTGTGTGTGTGTGTGGTAACAGTGTGTGCGGTAACAGAATTAGGGGAGAGCTAATTGCTATTAAATGGATAGGATAGGTTTAGAGGCATATCTATGTCAAGCACGGGCAGGTGGGACTAGTATACGTGCTGGTCGTTGTGGGCATGTTGGTCGACCTGGACAGATTGGGCAGTAGGGACTGTTTCCATGCTGTTTGACTCTATGATGCTAATCATTTTGAAGAAACATTAACTTTATACAAAGCATGGATGGAGAACAGCTGGAAGAACACGGTGACACAGCAGGTAGATTTGCAGCCATACAGCGCCAGAGACCTGGCTTCGATCGTGACTATGGGTGCTGTCTATGGAGTTCGTACATTCTTGGGTACTGCGTGGGTTTTCTCCGGGTATCCTCCCACACTCCAAAGACGTGTAGGTTTGTAGATTAATTGGCTTCCGTAAAATTGTAAATTGTCCCCATAGTGTGTAGGATAGTCTTATTGTGAAGGGATTGTTGGTCAGCACGGACTCAGTGGGCCAAAGGGCCTGTTTCCATGCTGTATCACTAAACTGAAACTAAACTCAGCGGGTCAGACAGCATCTGTGGAGTGAAATTAACATTTGATATTACATCTGGACTGGAAGGTCTACTTCAGATATTCAGAGTGAGTTTTGGCATACTGTAATAACTACTGCATTTTGCTACATTCCAATGTTTGGAGTAGGTATGAATGTACTTAAAGTACATAATAGTCTTTGTTAATTAACTTGCAATGATGCCGAATTATCAAACACCTTTTAAATACTTAAATTGTTTTATTTTAGCTGGTGATGTCCAGTTCGGCAATTGGCCAAAGAAAACCACTGAATCTGGTAGTAGAAATGGATCGTAGAATTAGGTGTTTTTACTGTGCCTGAGTAGAGAAGCATTTAGCATCCGTGTAGGTTGTCAGTGACATGGGCAATGACCTGACCTGGAGACCATGGATAGGTGACGTTTCGAGTCAGGACCCTGAAGAAAGGTCCTGTCCTGAAACAACACCGGGCGGTCACGCAGCGGTAGAGTTGCTGCCTTACAGCGAGTGCAGCGCCGGAGACCCGGGTTCGATCCCGACCACGGGTTCTGTCTGTATGGAGTTTGTACGTTCTCCCCGTGACCTGCATGGGTTTTCTCTGAGATCTTCGGTTTCCTCCCACACTCCAAAGACATACAGGGTTGTAGGTTAATTTGCTTGGTAAATGTAAAAAATGTCCCTAGTGGGTGTGGGATGGTGTTAATGTGCGGGGATCGCTGGCTGGCGTGGACCTGAGGGGCCGAAGGGCCTGTTTCCTCACTGTATCTCTAAACTAAACTATCCACATTCTCCAGAGGTGCTGCCTGTCCTGTTGCGACACTCCAACTCTTTGTAAACTTCAGTTTCTAAACTAGCGTCGGCAGTTCCTTGTTTCTACACAATGACTTGACCTGTTTGATGCAGCTCTCGTACACCATTATTTATGATCTCAGAAAGTTAGTTCAACCCTCCCCCTGCTCTCTTCATCTTGGCAGGTAATATTTGTCAGGCGTGGGTAGGATTAAGCCAAGTCTTGGCCTTTTCCAAACTGGTTCGTTGTCGTTATAATGTTATGTGCAAGATTTTACATAAGGACATGCAGGCAAAGCATTTCATTATGCTAAGTGTCCTTGGTTGATGTCTAAAAAGATTTTGTATTTTAATGCCAATATTAATTCTTTTCCCCAGGCAGTGACCAGTCATTGGCTGATGATAAGTCATCTGTAATGAGGACTCCAGTCTTGGAGCATACCAGGGTAAAGGAACTGAGCAAGTCTAGCCCAATGCTGATATCTGAGGTACGAAACATCGATGTGAATAGGAGGCATCAGTTGAAGTAATAACTGAATGAATGGAATAAAGGACATTTTTCATTTTGAGAACTATTTTAAACCCAACATTCATATGTTATTTCCGCTGCGAGGCAATTCTGCTTCAGTAATCTCATTTCCAATCAACACTGATTTACTCATGACACAATAAAGCAAGGTGTCCAGTTATCTGTTAAGACAATTGTTTGGATGTCAAACGCATCTTGTTAGTTCAGTGGGGTTTTCATTGATGCACTGGCCTATTATTCCGCATTCGAATAAATAACCAACTGCAAACAATTGCAGGATAATTCCTCCTGTGACCGTTTTGTGGGAAATGGCTGGTGTTGAGTGATTGCTGCTGTATTTCTTAAGAGAATAAAACAATTGCATTTCCAAGGCAATTTCCAGAACAATATGTTTTCTTTGATAAACTAACCTTGAACTGCCTTTATACCATGGGGAGCAGCAGTGCAGAGTTTTTTTTCCCAGTGTGAGCCTTGTGTAGCGGGGAAAGGCAAGCTCCTCGAATTACCCACTTTGTAGCCATCCCTGGTGAGTCCACTATTTTCCGGCTGATCCATCATGAGCTGAAGTCAGCAAAACCAACATAAATCTCCTGTTCTGTGGAAGGACCTAGAATTTTATAACTGCTTTTAAATTACTTGATAAGCACAAACAAATGAATAATCGGAGTTTAAAATGATGCTCTACCTCAATTATGACAATTGTGACAGCACGGTTTCGCAGCAGTAGAGTTGCTGCCAATACAGGGCCAGAGATCCGGATTCGATCCTGATTACGGATGGTGTCTGTATGGAGTTTGTACATTCTCCCCGTGACCTCTGTGGGTTTTCTCTGGAGCCCAGGTTTCCTTCTACACTCCAAAGATGTACTGGTTTGTAGGTTAATTGGCTGCGGTAAAAAATGTAAGTGTAGGGTAGAACAAGTGCGTGGGTGATTGCCGGTTGGCGCGGAATTGGCCCGTTTCCGCGCTGTATCTCTAAACCAAGCTAAATCTGTGGATTCTGTGCGATTTCTATTCGAAATTATTTTGAGTAGCTTTATTCAACTTGCTTGCCTTGTTTTGTCAGAGTGAATCTGATTCAGCTTCAGAGATCAGCTTCAACGTTGGATGGCACAGGAAAACCCCAAGCGATGCCAGCCACTCCTCAGATATGGCATCTGTGTCTTCGGTATGAATTTATTCACAAGTAGCATACAGAATCTTAGCATGAAAATCTGTTGGCTGGAAACTGCTTTAATTATTCTAGCATAAGCTGCATGTGCTCCCCTGTACTACAGACATTCCGATTATTTTGTCACTTTGAGTATCCTGTTGATGATTCTGCTAACTCTGCTGGCCTATGATCGTCAGTAAAATGGAGACACAGAGAGGAGGGGTGGCGCGGTGGCACACTGGTATAGTTGCTCCCTTACAGTGCCAGAGACCCGGGTTCGATCCTGACTATGGGTTTCGTCTGTACGGAGTTTGTACCTTCTTCTTGTGACCACGTGGGTTATCTCCAGGTGCTCCGGTTTCCTCCCACAATTCAAAGACGTCCAGGTTTGTAGGCTATTTGGCTTTGGTAGGTTGTAAAATTGTCCCTAGTTTGTGTCGGTTAGTGTACAGGGCGATCGCTGCTTGGTGCGGACTCTGTGAGCTGAAAGGCTTGTTTCCGCGCAGTATCCATAAAGTCTAAAGGAACTGCAGATGCTGGAATCTTGAGCACAACAAAAAGTGCTGGAAGATCTAAGCAGGCCAGGTCACATCTGTGGAGGAATGGATTGCAGCATTTTGGGTCAGGATCCTTCTTCGGTCTGTAAAAGCATCTTGACCTGAAAAGTCACCTGTCCATTCCACCACAGAGGCTGCCTGACCTACTGTTTGTCCTATCAGCTGACTATAACGTATATTATTTGCTACAGATGGAATGCATTCACAGGTGAGAACACAGTGTTTTGAAAAGACCTTGTTACCGCAGGCTGAAGAACAGTTATTTGCAAGCAGATTTATTTGAACCAGTCCTCGGTTACCTGACCTGCCACAGAATGGCACGCTCACAGTAAAGGTACAAACCAGACTGCAAATTCCAACCTGTGAATGCAATTTAAGGAAAAAGAGACCATGTCCACCCTAGTAAAAGACCTCGTTGTTTTGATAGTCTCCAGCCGCATGAAGAGCAAGAGTTCGAACATTTGCTTCCTGGCACTGTTGGTGAACATTCTGTATCTGCCAGAGGTTACTGTAAATGTAGAAGGAATGGTAAACCAAGTGGAGTATTTCCATCAGCTTCTAGTTGACTGTTGGAGAGCTTTAGCTCGCCAATTGTGTTTTGTCTGTTACTCCTCACTTTGTAATTGTCATACCTCATTTAGGCAGCACAGTGGCGCAGCTGATTGGGCTGCTACCACACATCGACAGAGACATGGAGATCGACATAAGAAGCTGGAGTAGATTTAATGGGAAGGAAAGTTCGAGAAGGGATAAGAGAGTAACGTCAGGGTCAATTGCGAGCGGTGCGAGAGGGGAGGTGAATACCGAGGTCAAAGTGTTGTATATGAATGCTCGCAGTATAAGAAATAAAGTTGACGAGCTTGAGGCTCAGTTAGAAACTGGCAAGTGTGATGTTGTGGGAATTACTGAGACATGGCTGCAAGAGGGACCAGGGCTGGGAACTGAATATTCAAAGGTATACCTCCTATCGAAAAGACAGATGGGTGGGCAAAGGGGGTGCGATAGCTCTGTTGGTGAGGAATGAAATTCAGTCCCTTGCAAGGGGTGACATTGAAACAGGAGATGTGGAGTCAGTATGGATAGAACTAAGGAATTGTAAGGGTAAAAAGACCCTAATGGGACATCTGCAGGCCCCCAAACAGTAGCCTAGATATAGGGTGCAAGTTGAATCGGGAGTTAACATTGGCATGTCTTAAGGTAATGCAACGGTTGTTGTGGAAGATTTCAACATGCAGGGAGACTAGGAAAATCAGGTTGGTACTGGACCCCAAGAAAGGGACTTTATGGAGTGCCTATGTGATGGATTCTTAGAGCAGCTTGTATTGGAGCCTACCAGGGAGAAGGCAATTCTGGATTTAGTGTTATGTAATGAACCAGATTTGATAAAAAGAACTTGAGGTTAAGGAACCATTACGTGGTAGTGACTGAAGGCTGATAAGTCCCCAGGGCCTGATGGTCTGCATCCCAGGGTACTTAAGGAAGTGGCTCGAGAAATCGTGGATGCATTGGTGTTCATTTTCCAATGTGCTATAGATTCAGGGTATTTGGAGGATAATGTTATCCCACTTTTTAAGAAAGGCGGGAGAGAGAAAACAGGGAATTATAGACCATTTAGCCTGACATCGCTGGTGGGGAAGATGCTGGAGTCAATTATAAAAGATGAAATAGCCCCACATTTGGATAGCAGTAACAGGATCGGTCCGAGTCAACATGGATTTACGAAGGGGAAATCATGCCTGACTAATCTTCTGGAATTTTTTGAGGATGTAACTAGGAAAAGAGACAAGGGAGAGCCAGTGGATGTAGTGTACCTGGACTTTCAGAAAGCATTTGATAAGGTCCCACATAGGAGATTAGTGGGCAAAATTAGGGTAAATAGTATTGGGGGTAGAGTGCTGACATGGATAGAGAAGTGTTTGGCAGACAGGAAACAAAGAGTAGGGATTAACGGGCCCCTTTCAGAATGGCAGGCAGTGACTAGTGGGGTACCGCAAGGCTCGGTGCTGGGACCGCAGCTATTTACAATGTACATCATTGATTTGGATGAAGGGATTCAAAGTAACATTAGCAAATTGGCAGGACACAAAGCTGGGTGGCAGTGTGAACTGTGAGGAGGATGCTATGAGAATGCAGGGTGACTTGGACAGGTTGGGGAAGTGGGCAGATGCATGGTAGATGAAGTTTAATGTGGATAAATGTGAGGTTATCCACTTTGGTAGCAAAACCAGGAAGGCAGATTACTATCTAAATGGTGTCAAGTTGGGAAAAGGGGAAGTACAATGGGAGCTGGGGATCCTTGTTCATCAGTTAATGAAAGTGAGCATGCAGGTGCAGCAGGCAGTGAAGAAAGCGAAAGGCATGTTGGCCTTTATAACAAGAGGAGTTGACTATAGGAGCAAAGAGGTCCTTCTGCAGTTGTATGGGGCCCTAGTGAGACCTCACCTGGAGTATTGTGTGCAGTTTTGGTCCCCTAATTTGAGGAAGGACATTCTTGCTATTGAGGGAGTGCAGCGTAGGTTTACAAGGTTAATTCCCGGGATGGCGGGACTGTCATATGCTGAGAGAATGGAGCGGCTGGGTTTGTACACTCTGGAGTTTGGAAGGATGAGAGGGAATCTTATTGAAACATATAAGATTATTAAGGGTTTAGACACGCTAGAGGCAGGAAACATGTTCCCGATGTTGGGGGAGTCCAGAACCAGGGGCCACAGTTTAAGAATAAGGGGAAAGCCATTTAGAACGGAAACCATTTAGAAAAAAGTGTTTAAGTTTGCAGTTTGCTTTCCGATGGCAGATTATTTGAGGAGTTTCACTCTTTCATGGGTCAACTACAGTTGGACACTAACAATATGATTTTTCTGTGTACAAATTCCCTGTAGTAACCAGCTCTCGTAACCTTATAGATACATGGCCCAGTCGGAACAGTGATATGATGGGTTTGTAGATATAACAGTACATTTAATGTCATTTTCAGGTGAGTGGAAGCATCATGAGCGTTTACAGTGCTGATTTTGGGAGCATTGATGCTCAGGGCTCCGTTCGGTTTGCTCTGGATTACAACGAGAAGAATAAAGAGTTCCAAATCTATGTGAGTCAGTGCAAGGATCTTGCCGTGGCGGATGAGAAGAAGGGTCGGACAGATGCGTAAGTAGACTTTGTCTTTTCCATTGTTCCTCATCTTCTTCTAAACTCTCCTGCCTGCATCATGGTAGAGAAATAATCCCTCCTCTGATGCCTCAACTTCCCTTCTCTCTGTGTTGTGTGTAACGCACCCGTCCAGCATGTATGCTGGATTATTGCTTTATTTTGTTTAGTTTTAGAGATACAGTGTGCAAACAGGCCCACCGAGTCCACACCGACCACCCGTTCACAGTAGTCCTATGTTATCCCACTTTTCCACTCCCTACACATTCATTTACAGACGGCATTCAACCTACAGATTTGTACGACTTTGGGATGAGGGAGGGAAGCGGAGAACCCCAAGAAAACCCACGCGGTCACTGAGAAAGTTCAAACGCAGACAGCTCCTGAGGTCAGGATCGAACACTGGCCCCTGGCGCTGTGAGGCAGCTGTTCTACCAGATACGCCTCTTTACTGAATAAGATTATAATGTGAGTCAACAAAGTAAAAAAAGACAAGTGCTTGATCTGCAGAAAACAGCTTCTTCAGCATAACCATATATGGGCTAACCTCTCACGGAAGAACCTGACAATCCTAACAGGCAAGAGGCTGATTGAACATTACCTCTTTGTGTGGGGATAGAGTGGCTCTATAGTCTGTAGTTTACCTTTGTGTTTACGCCAGATTTACACTTGCTGTTCTTCCCTCACTGACATTATTCACATTAGTTCTTTAACATATGCGAGACAAGGCAAGCATCCTGTGTCACTTCAGTGCCTCTTGATGTTTGATTTCACCTCTCGCCAATGAGGGGACAACTCAGTTGCCAGTTACTTTCCGAAGCTAAAATCACTTGTATTAACATAGTGACTATAAAGTTTACAATAAAAGACACCTGATTGCTTATTATTCATGTGAAATTATATTCTTGGTCTGATTGCTAATGCAAAACAGGTGCTAGTGAAGCTGTGATTCATTTTAAAGCTCTATTGCAGTTTTCTATCGTTGCCTAAATAATGTTTCAGAACCCTTGTTAATACTTGTACAAATGCGAGAATCACTGAATATGAATCGACATTTGGAGCTCCTTAAGGCATTATTTAACCTTGTGTGGGGAATAGATAGAGTGAATGCACAGTGTCTTTTACCCAGAGTAGGGGAATCAAAAACCAGAGGACATGGGTTTAAGATGAGAGGTGAAAGGAAGTTGAGGGGTAACTGTTTCACTCAGGGGGTGGTGGGTATATGGAGTGAGTTGCCAGAGGAGGTAGTTGAGGCAAGTACTAGAACAGCATTTAAAAGACATTTAGACAGGTACATAGATAAGAAAGGTTTTGAGAGATGCAGCTTAGATAGGGTTTCATGGATGGCATGGACAATTTGGGCTGAAGGGCCTGTTTCCGTGCTATATGACTCTCCCCCCCTAGCCACTCAAACATTCCTTATTACTGACTGACGTAGACCACTTTACTTGGCAAAACTGAGATTGAACGTAAACATTCCAGGTTGTTTGTGCTATCGAGTAAGCCATACTCTAAAGACGTACAGGTTTGTAGACTAATTGGCTTGGTAAAATTGTAAGTTGTCCCCAGTGTGTGTAGGATAGTGTTGGTGTGCGGGGATCGCTGGTTGACGTGGACTCGGAGGGCTGAAGTGCTATATCTCTAAAACAAACACAAAAACTCCCACTAATGTTGCGAGGATGCAGAGGAAATAGCAAGATAAGTGATAGCCGTATAATTGTTTGAAATGCTAGACTTTATTATAGATTTTGCAGCTGAAGGATGTTGTTTTGGCTAATTACAGGTATGTAAAGACCTACTTGCTTCCAGATAAGGCACGCATGGGCAAGAGGAAGACCTCTGTGAAGAAGAGAAACACTAGTCCATTCTACAATGAAATATTGAAGGTATAAAGATGAGACGTGTCTATCCACATTGAGACAGCAACTTGCTAGAAACCTTGTATTGGAAGTGCAAAATGTACCAGCAAGCAATTGCAGGTACTGGTTTACCAAGAAAAGACACAAAATGCTGGAGTAACCCAGCGAGTCAGGCAGCAACCCTGGAGAACATTGATAGGTGACGTTTCAGGTCTGGATCCTCCTTCAGATTGTACTTGCCAGGCCGAAGAATCTTAAGGGACTGGACAGGCTAGATGTAGGAAACATGTTCCCAAATGTTGGGGGAGTCCAGAACCAGGGGTCACACTTTAAGAATAAGGGGTAGGCCATTTAGGACTGAGATGAGGGAAAATCTTTTTCACCCAGAGAGTTGTGAATTTTTGTAGAATTCTCTGCCACAGAAGGCAGTAGAGGCCAATTCACTGGATGTATTCAAGAGAGAGTTAGATATAGCTCTTAAGGGCTAACAAAATCAAGGGATATGGGGAAAAAGCAGGAACAGGGTACCGTTTCTGGATGATCAGCCATGATCATATTGAATGGTGGTGCTGGCTCGAAGGGCCGAATGGCCTACTCCCGCACCTACAGTGCTTTCTATGTTTCTATGCCACGTCCTGCACCAACCTCTCTTCTCAGTTTTCTTCCCCCTACTACATTAAATCTGATGAAATGTTCCAACTTGAATCATCGCCTATCCATGTCTTCCAGGGATGCTGCCTGTCCCTTTGAATTACTCCAACACTGTGTCTTTTTTCACATCTTTGTGTTCCCAGTGTTTCCACAATGAATCACTTTTCAAATCTGGTCCCTGTTTGTAGGCAAGTGTTGTCTTCCAGATTCGAGATAGAGCATTGGAATGAATATCTGTCTGAAGAAGGGTCTCGACCCAAAACGTCACCCATTCCTTCTCTCCAGAGATGCTGCCTGGCCTGCTGAGTTACTCCAGCTTTTTGTGTCTCTTAATATCTAGTTAATTTGGTACCTGGTCCTATCTACTTAAGGGATGTCTAATGGTCAATTCACAGATGAAGAGGAAATGCTTTAATTTACCACATTAATAACCAACTAGGTGAATAATTGAGTTTTCATACAATTTATTTATTTCCCAACAGTATAGAATTGAGAAGAGCGTTCTCCTGATCCAGAGACTTAATTTGTCCATCTGGCATAACGACACATTGGGCCGGAATAGTTTTCTGGGAGAGGTGGATCTGGATTTAGCCAGCTGGGACTGGAGTAATCGGGATCTAAACTGGTATCTTCTAAAATCGAGGGTAAGTAACATAAAATGTTGCAAATCTACTTGTAAACCCATGGTCTATCTGTGTGGGGCTGCAGTTTACTCAAAATGGTGGTCAATATGGTGAATGGTGGCAATATTGTCCTTTGATTAAAAACTATAGAGATTAAGTCAAACAAATGCAAGTTGAGTTTGTTGCTGATGCACGACTACGCTGTTTGGTTTAATTAATATTTTTGCCACGTTTGTACCGAGATAAGTGAAAAGCTTTTATATTGCTTGCTATCTAGTCAGCGGAAAAACGACACACGATTTGAAACGAGCTGTCCACAGTGTACAGGGATGGGATAAAGGGAATAACGTTTAGTCACTTTAGTTCAAGGTAAAGTCCGATTAAAGATAGTCCGAGGGTCTCCAATGAGGTAGGTGATAGTTCAGGACCACTCACTAGTTGCTGATAGATGGTTTAGTTGCCAGATAACGCCTGGAAAGAAACTGTTCCTGACAGCAACATAGACTTATCAAACACACAAAAATATAGATTACATATAACATTTTGTAAATCCAAATTGATTAGTAAGGGTGTCAGTGGTTATGGGGTGAAGACAAGAGAATGGGGCTGAGAGGGAAAGATAGATCATGCACAATTGAATGGTGCTGTAGACTTGATGGGACGAATGGCGTAATTCTGTTCCTATAACGTAGGAACTTCTCAGAAATTGCCATGTATTGCACAATCTAAGCAATGAATAAAAGCCACAAAGCTTTTTCTAAACATAATCTTTAATGTTTTCATTAAATGTGCATGCAATGCTGCAGCAAATAAGAATATAAATGTTCTTTTCCCGGTGCAAATGACAATTAAAAGCTCTTGTCTTTACTGTAAACCTTTACCCCATCAGTGAAATGCTAAGGCTTTGAAGAGATTGTGCAAGGGGTGAACTTGAACATTGAGGGGCATCTTCTTCTTCATGCGTATGGCGTGCACAGCCTAAAGTTGCAGGGCAACTTGTTCCATTTGATCTTATTTGATTGTGCATGCTGGGTTGATTGCATTCATCGAAACAGGGCGGACCACGTGAAGGTTGCAATCTTCCACCCCATTGAGGGGCATTAGCTATGAGAACAGACTGGGGAACCTGGGGTTCTGATTCCGAAACAAAGTAAGGTGAGACATGAGACACAAGCAACTGCAGATGTTGGAATCTTGAGTGAAACACAAAGTATGTTCTAACTTTTGGAAATTACCTCCATTTCCCAATGATCATCAAATGAGGAACGACTGACTGAGCTAATTATTTTGACCATTTTTTTCAAACTGTCTTTTGCAGATTCCGGCAGTGGGAGACGGAGTGGACCACAGGGGGGAAATAAACCTCGCTATCAAGTACATCCCACTTGGCACCCTCGGTAAACACAAACCTGAATGAATTTTCTTTTACTCAGCCGCACCAATTCCACATTATCCAGCTGACTCACTATTATCTTTTGTTATCTCATATTTTCCACCTGTAATCTTTCATCCCCGTTTTACCAAGCTATATATCTGTTCTGGCTTGCTATTGCCCACAAGAACCTTTCCCACCTTTTCTGCAAACATGACTCATACCCAATGATTGTTCTTGACTTGCAGGCCAGGTGTGCCAATGCAGAAAAGAACAGCACAGTGTAGCTAAACATAGGCTAAAGGGGTTGTCCCACTTGGGCGACCTGGTTGGCAAGTTTAGAAGAGTTTAGGAGAGTTCGAAAAAATGTTATGTTGAAGACCTCCTTCGACTATGTTGAAGATAAGCTTCGACTAGCTACGACTAACTTCGGGAAAATTGGACATCGAATAGTGGAGAGTGAAGACGACCTCCTTCGACCTCCCTTCGACTATGATGAAGACTATCTACCTTTGACTACCCTCGATTACCTACGACTAACATGCCGACCTACTACGACCTACTACGACTTCTACGACTACTACGACCTACTACTACAACAATCAGTTCCTGTGGATTGGAGGGTAGCTAATGTTATCCCACTTTTTAAGAAAGGCGGGAGAGAGAAAACGGGGAATTATAGACCAGTTAGCCTGACATCGGTGGTGGGGAAGATGCTGGAGTCAATTATAAAAGATGAGATAGCTGCACATTTGGATAGCAGTAACAGGATTTACGAGTCAGCATGGATTTACGAAGGGGAAATCATGCTTGACTAATCTTCTGGAATTTTTTCGAAGATGTAACTAGGAAAAGGGACAAGGGAGAGCCAGTGGATGTAGTGTACCTGGACTTTCAGAAATCATTTGATAAGGTCCCACATAGGAGATTAGTGGGCAAAATTAGGGCACATGGTATTGGGGGTAGAGTGCTGACATGGATAGAGAAGTGTTTGGCAGACAGGAAACAAAGAGTAGGGATTAACGGGTCCCTTTCAGAATGGCAGGCAGTGACTAGTCGGGTACCGCAAGGCTCGGTGCTGGGACCGCAGCTATTTACAATATACATCAATGATTTGGATGAAGGGATTCAAAGTAACATTAGCAAATTTGCAGATGTTTGCAAAGCAGGGTGGCAGTGTGAACTGTGAGGAGGATGCTATGAGAATGCAGGGTGACTTGGACAGGTTGGTGGAGTTTAGAAGATGCATGGCAGATGAGGTTTAATGCGGATAAGTGTGAGGTTACTCACTTTGGTAGCAAAAACAGGAAGGCAGATTACTATCTAAATGGCGTCAAGTTGGGAAAAGGGGAAGTACAACGGGATCTGGGGGTCTTTGTACATCAGTCTATGAAAGTAAGCATGCAGGTACAGCAGGCAGTGAAGAAAGCGAATGGCATGTTGGCTTTTATAACAAGAGGAGTTGACTATAGGATCAAAGAGGTCCTTCTGCAGTTGTACAGAGCCCTAGTGAGACCACACCTGGAGTATTGTGTGCAGTTTTGGTCCCCTAAATAGAGGAAGGACATTCTTGCTATTGAGGGAGTGCAGCGTAGGTTCACGAGGTTAATTCCCGGGATGGCTGTCATATGCTGAGAGTATGGAGCAGCTGGGCTTGTACACTCTGGAGTTCAGAAGGATGAGAGGGTATCTCATTGAAACATATAAGATTGTTAAGGACTTGGACACACTAGAGACAGGAAACGTGTTCCCGATGTTGGAGTCCAGAACCAGGGGCCACAGTTTAAGAATAAGAAGTAAGCCATTAAAAACAGGGACGAGGAAACACTTTTTCTCACATAGAGTGGTGAGTCTGTGGAATTCTCTGCCTCAGAGGGCAGTGGAGGCAGGTTTTCTGGATGCTTTCAAGAGAGAGCTAGATAGGGCTCTTAGAGATAGCGGAGTCAGGGGATATGGGGAGAAGGCAGGAACGGGGTACTGATTGGGGATGATCAGCCATGATCACATTGAATGGCGGTGTTGGCTCGAAGGGCCAAATGGCCTACTCCTATTGTCTATTGATTAAACCTACAAGTAAAAAAAGTATCGATTTTTTCCATGGCGACCTTTTTTTACTCGTGGGTATTTTTCAACATATTGAAAAATACGCCGCGACGTAGCTGAGGCCTCGAGTACACGGGGACTACTCTCAAGCATGAAGGAGAGTTACAAAGACCTCCTACGACCCTGTGTCGAACATGCTGTGAGTATGAGTCGAGGGCAAACTCGCCAGAACTCGCGGATTAGGTCGCCCAAGTGGGACAGCCCCTTAAGTCTGAGGTAGTGCAATTTGGCACCCTTTTCTCAGTCTCTTAGTAGGAGAATATCCTGTGGGGAAATTCAACCCCTCGTGTTCCAGTGAGATTTTGTTAGAATTAGAAATATGGTTCTTCCCATAAAAATTCTCCAATTATGTCAAAAATAGCCCAGTATTGTCACGCTGACATTTGGTCAGGTCCAGATTGAAACTTGGGGGAAAATCTTTCCAGGGAAGCTGTAACAGAAAGCATTGGATTCGGATGATAAATATCCAACTGGCCTCTAGTGTGAGCGTGTGAATGAATTGATGCGAATGTGGGGATAAATCGATGACAAAGAAAATTAATAGTCAGGACTGCCACCGTTGGGTGAGAGTTGGGAGTAAGAAATTGCGAGAGACCAAGCCCAAGGGGCCGTAGCAACCGAGGGGAAGGGGGGGGGGGGGGGGGGGGGTTTGGGACGGAGCTTTTGCATTTTTCAGCTTGAAATTGTGCAATCTGGTGCATACTGTAGCGAGTCTTTTAACTTACATTTGAATGCAATATATAAGCTTTAAATTGGATTAGCTATGAATAAGGTTTGGCTAAATTACATTGCTAATTACATTCCACAGGCGAGCCAGGCTCTGATCAACAGGTGCAGCATATGAATGATCTTAGTGTATTCATGTATGGAAATCAGATTATAATCAAACACTTGGCCCATGTTGACCAACCTGGGTCTCTCTGCGCACGTGGTACTACTCCTGACCCTGACTCCAGTTGCATACCTTGTCTCATTCCTGATTCTGAGTCCAGCCTTGCACCTGGCCCCCTATTCTACCCTGATCATAGCTGCTTACCTGCTTAGGTTCCCAGTGCTGGACACTCCCACTGTCTCAGCTTTGACTGCACATCGAGTACTATTCGAGACCTTGACTCTGGATGCACACTTGACTTGCTCCTAGCCCCTCTGCACTGACAATATATCTGTCCCACACATAAGTCCCCATATCTGAACCCCAGGACTTAACCTGTTACGTTCAAGTCCATAGGTGCTTATCTAATGCGGTAATCTTTTATGGGGCACTTCATAGACCAAATTTGCTCCACCCATTGGCTTCCTTGTTATCTAACATGCTAGTTACTTTGTCAAAGAAGTCATCAACATAATTTCTCAATCATAAAATTATACTCACTCAGCTGTATAAGTATTCTGTTACCATTTCCTTCATTTTCCTAACAAACTGTCCTGAAGTCATTTTCACCCCCAATATTTTCAGTATTTTGCTGTTTTCCTCTCAGCTGGAACTTTCCCGAAATGCAAAGTCCAATATCAATATATATTCAAGCAATAATATTCTATTTAATGTGATCTTGAGAATACATAATATTTTCTGTGGTATTCATAACACAACAATGATAAAAAATAATTTGTTTTTATTACACCTAATATGGACCGAGGGCAAATGTTTGTTCCAATGCTCCCCATACCAAATTACTTTTACATTGAAGTTATTGAAATCCAAGTGAAGTTTAAATGGCATCAGAAAAATAAAACCTCCGGAATGGATGATATTCATAATGTGGTTGGTTGGAGTCAGTATCAGCACAATTAGCATATTAAACTTTGAATCTTCAGATGTCCTGGTTCAAGCTAAAACTAAAGACAAATAATAACCTCCTCACATATTCCCCTGCAAGTATCTCTGTCACTCCTTTAAAATATGTCCCTTCTTTGAACAAGCTCTTAAACATCGCATCTGAATCAGTTTCCATCTGATTTCACTCCTTGAGGATATTCATCTACGTGTTCAATTAATAAAACAACGAGATTGGGGACATTTCTATTCAACCTGCCAAAGGAATTTGGGGGGGGGGGGTTAGAAATATTTAGTGAGGTAAACAAACATTATAGTTGAGTGGCAAACGACAATAATGCTACCTTCCCAATATTTAACTGAAGGAAATAATGGGTTATCAGGATGTATGTTGTGACAGACAGCCTCACACCTTGCATGTCATTTTAATATTACACTTATCCCATTCCCCTGGATATTCTGGATTAATAAATTAAGTTTTTGTCAACTAATTACAAATCAGGCTAATTACAAATCAATAACATTAGCCAACTCCAAAACACGAAGCGCTGAGCATTGGGATCCAGACATCACGGACAACGGGCCTCAGTTCCCCGCGCACATCTGGCAGCGCTCTCCATCTGAACCAGGGGCCGCGGAGCATTTTTGAAAGTGGGGGGAGCTGAGCGATCACTGATCACTGTCATTGGGGGCACTCGGCAAGGGAGTCGCTGCCTCAAAAAGGCTGGCAATATCATCAAGGACCCACACCATCCTGGCCACAACTCAAATCCCCGCTACCTTCAGGTAGAAGCTACAGGAGCCTGAAGACTGCAATAACCAGGTTCAGGAATAGCTACTTCCCCACAGCCATCAGGCTATTAAACTTGTCTCGGACAAAACTCTGAACATTAACAGCCCATTATCTGTTTATTTGCTCTTTATCAGTTTATTTATTCATGTGTGTATATATTTATATCATGGTATATGGACTCACTGATCTGTTCTGTAGACATGCCTACTATGTTCTGTTGTGCTGAAGAAAAGCAAGAATTTCATTGTCCTATCAGGGACACAAGATAATAAACTCTCTTGAGTCTTGAGTGGAGCAATTGAGTGGGGGGCAGGTGTGGCAGGAGGGTGCTTTTTGAAATTTGATGTATTAAAATCAAGTTTTAGTGCATTGTAGAAATATGATTTCAATGTTTTTTGTTTAAAGTATTTTTAAGAGATATCTTTTTAAGGGGTAACTTTTTCCACACAAAGGGTGATGGGTGTATGGAACAAGCTGCCAGAGGGTGTAGTTGAAGCAGGGACCAACTCAACATTTAAGAAACAGTTAGACTGAACCACGGATAGGACAGGTTTGGACGGAAATGGACCAAAAGTAGGAAGTGTAGCTGGGACATGTTGGCAGGTGTGGGCAAGTTGTGCCGAAGGACCTGTTTTCACACCATGCATGAATGCTTCAACATCAAGTGGTCGAGTTTTATTGCCATATACTCAAGCATAGAAACTTGGAAAATAGGTGCAGGAATAGGCCATTCAGCCCTTCGAGTAATTCAATATGATCATGGCTGCTCATCTAAAATCAATACCTCTTTCCTGTTTTTTCCCCATATCCCTTGATTTTGCTAACTCCAAGAGCAAAATCTAACTCTCTCTTGAAAACATTGTGAATTGACCTCCACTGTCTTCTGTGGCAGAGAATTCCACATTCACAACTCTCTGGGTGAAGAAAGTTTGTCCTCATCTCAGTCCTAAATGGCCTACCCCTTATTCTTAAACTGTGAGCCCTGGTTCTGAACTCCTCCAACATTGGGAACATTTTCCCTGCATTTACAGTAAGTGAAAATCAAGCAGGATGCTTTCTCCAACCACCCCCATTGGAAGGCCACTATATTCCACCACTTCTACCCAGTGCTTGGTGCCTACTTCCAGCAGCCACTGGTTGTCCTCCAGGATGCACCGAGCCGCAGCCTAGTCCATGCCGGTCACCAGGGCGAATTCGGGGCAGAGACTCTTACGGCAGCAGTGCAACGCTTCCGACGGCCCGTGACTCTTGTACTGAGGCTGCCCCATGGTCGGAGCTGCAGCGAGCGACTCACCAGCCCAGCATACACTCGCCAGCCCCGGCTCCCCGTCCACAATGTGTTCCCGCCGCTGCTTCTGCTTCCATCCCTCCCCCCGCCCCGGCTCTCCAACACCCACGACCAGGCTGCTCAGAGCACAGCAGCGCCTCGTCCAAAGCCGGAGATATTGAAACATGTCTAGCCAAAAAAGTGGGGGTGCTGCAGCCTCTCCCAGCCGACCTGGTTCTGCGGCTGATGTACCTCTCTCCTGCCGCTCGCCGGCCTCGCTCATGTCAGCCGCTTCCCGCAAATCCTTAAATTCCGACTGCTCCTGGGAGCAGGACATGGCCTTACTTGCTGCGCTGGGTGACACTCATTCACTGCCCGGTCCGTTTCTTTCAATGTCAATTTGCATGGGAACATGGTTTGTAGATGTGTGACGGTTCGGTCAAGTGAGAATAACAGAGAATAAGAGTGCTGCTGTCTTGTCAACAGACGCGCACACAAGCAGTTGAGTCTGAAGAAGGGTCTCGACCCGAAACGTCGCCTATCTCCTTCGCTCCTTAGATGCTGCTGCACCCGCTGAGTTTCTCCAGCTTTTTGTGTAACCCACAAGCAGTTGATATTAGTTTTGAAATTCTCGTCGATCACAGAATTTCTCATGACAGAGCGCGAGGAATTTTTGATCAGCATGAGAGCGTGAGAATTGGGCGAAATGCGTGAGTCTCATGCTCAATGCGTGAGAGTTGGCAGCTCTGTAGTGTAATGGATTGCCCCATGAACCTGCACACACTTGTTAGGCCTTTTGTCTCCTTTCCACCTATAGCCTTTGATACTTACTCCACCCATTTGTCAATCCAATCCTTCTCATATGCATTAATTTATCACCTATCTGTTGTGCTGCCCCCACTTCTCTTTTCCAGCTTTATTCCCACCCCTACTGCAATCAGTCTGAAGAAGGGTCCCAGCCCAAAACGTCACCTGTTCATTCTCCTCCACTGATGGTGTCTGACCTGCTGAGTTCCTCCAGCACTTTTTGTATTACATCAGTATCAGTGTTAACAAGTGGCTCTTGTGGTTAAAGGGATCAGGGGGTATGGAGAAAAGGCAGGTATGGGATACTGAGTTGGATGATCAGCCATGATCATATTGAATGGCGGTGCAGGCTCGAAGGGCCGAATGGCCTACTCCTGCACTATTTTTCTATGTTTCTATGTTTCTAATAGACAGCAGGTGCAGGAGTACGCCATTCGGCTCTTCGAGCCAGCACTGCCATTCACTGTGATCATGGCTGATCATCCACAATCACTACCCCATTCCTGCCTTCTCACCATATCCCTTGACTCCGCTATCTTTAAGAGCTCTATCTAACTGTTCTGAGGCAGAGAATTCCACAGATTCACAACTCTCTGGGTAAAAAAGTTTTTCCTCATCTCTGTTCTAATAAATTAATAAATGCCTTATCCTTAAATTGTGTCCCCTGGTGCTGCACTCCTCCAACATCGGGAACATGTTTCCTGCCTCGAGCATGTCCAATCCCTTAATAATCTTATATGTTTCAATAAGATCCCCTCTCATCCTTCTAAATTCCAGTGTATACAAGCCCAGTCGCTCCATTCTTTCAACATATGACAGTCCAGCTATCCCGGGAATTAACCTCGTGAACCTACACTGCACTCCGTCAATAGCAAGAATGTCCTTCCTCAAATCTGGAGATAAAACTGCACACAATACTCCAGGTGTGGTCTCACCAGGGCCCTGTACAACTCTTTGCTCCTATACTCAACTCCTCTTGTTATGAAGGCCATCATGCCATTAGCTATCTTCACTACCTGCTGTACCTGTATGTTTACTTTCAGTGACTGATGTACAAGACCACCCAGATCTTGTTGTACTTCCCCTTTTCCTAATTTGACACCATTCAGATAATAATCTGCCTTCCTGTTCTTGCCACCAAAGTGGTAAACCTCACATTAATCCACATTATACTGCATCTGCCATGCATAAACTCACTCACCCAACCTGTCCAAGTTACCCTGCAACCTCATAGCATCCTCCTCACAGTTCACACTGCCACCCAGCTTTGTGATACCCTACTAGTCACCGCCTGCCATTCTGAAAGGGACTCGTTAATCCCCACTCTTTGTTTCCTGTCCATTTTCTATCCGTGTCAGTACCAAAGAGCCTATAGCAAGCAAGATATATCACTCGGAAAAGGGGAGATGCAACGAGACCTGGGTGTCATGGTACACCAATCATTGAAAGTAGGCATGCAGGTGCAGCAGGCAGTGAAGAAAGCAAATGGTATGTTAGCATTCATAGCGAAAGGATTTGAGTATAGGAGCAGGGAGGTTCTACTGCAGTTGTATGGGGTTTTGGTCAGACCACACCTGGAGTATTGCGTACAGTTTTGGTCTCCAAATGTGAGAAAAGACATTCTTGCCATAGAGGGGGTACAGAGAAGGTTCACCAGACTGATTCCTGGGATGTCAGGACTTTCATATGAGGAAAGACTGGATAGACTTGGCTTGTACTCGCTAGAATTTAGAAGACTGAGGGGGGATCTTATAGAAACTTACAAAATTCTTAAGGGGTTGGATAGGCTAGATTAGATGCAGGAAGATTGTTCCTGATGTTGGGGAGGTCCAGAACAAGGGATCACATTCTAAGGATAAGGGGGAATTCCTTTAGGACCGAGATGAGGAAAATATTTTTCACACAGAGAGTGGTGAGTCTCTGGAATTCTCTGCCACAGAAGGTAGTTGAGGCCAGTTCATTGGCTATATTTAAGAGGAAGTTAGAAGTGGCCCTTGTGGCTAAAGGGATCAGGGGGTATGGAGAGAAGGCAGGCACAGGATACTGAGTTGGATGATCAGCCATGATCATATTGAATGGCGGTGCAGGCTCGAAGGGCCGAATGGCCTACTCCCGCACCTATTTTCTATGTTTCCATTTGGGAAAAATCTTCTCCTCATTTTCAGAATTATAATTTATTAACACAACCTGTTCCCCTGCAACGCTGATTACACTGCGGGTCAGGTCGGGTTACGAAATGGATGAAAAAAAGGCCCACGTTCTGCTCCGTTGCGTACTACACGTCAGCCCATTGGATTTAGAAGGTCTATCTTGCTTGCTATAGGACCTTTGGTCAGTACCCTACCCCCTATACCATGTGTTCTAATCGTGTCCACTAATTTCCTATATGGCACCTTATCAAAGGCTTTCTGACAGTCCAGGTACAATACATCCACTGGCTCTCCCTTGTCCATTTTCCTAGTTGCATCCTCAATAAATTTCAGAAGTATGATAAATCCATGTTGATTCGGACTGATCCCGTTACTGCTATCCAAATGTTTTCTGAATTCCAGTGTATACAAGCCCATCTTTTATAATTGACTCCAGCATATCCCCCCCACTGATGTCAGGCTAACTGGTCTATAATTCGCTCTTTTCTTTCTCCCCCCTTTCTTAAAAAGTGGGATAACATTAGCTACCCTCCATATCCACAGGAACTGATCCTGAAGCTATAGAACATTGGAAAATGATCACCAATGCGTCCACGATTTCTGGAGCCACCTCCTTAAGTACCCTGGAATGCAGACCACCAGGCCCTGGGGATTTATCAGCCTTCAGTCCCGTCAGTCCACCCAACGACATTTTCTGCCTAATGTGAATTTCCTACAGTTCCTCCAACATTCTGGATCCTCTGGCCACTAGTACATCTGGGAGTTTATTTGTGTCTTCCTTAGTGAAGACAGATCCAAAGTATCTGTTCAACTCATCTGCCATTTCCTTGTTCCCCATAATCACCTGTTTCTGTCTTCGAGGAACCCACATTTGGCATCTTCACACCTTTTTTTTCTCCCTGTATTGCCTTTTTATCTTCTGTTTCTCTTTAAAAGTTTCCCAATCCTCTGGCTTCCTGCTCATCTTTGCTATGTTATACTTCTCTTTTATTTTATACTGTCCTTGACTTCCCTTGTCAGCCGAGTCGCCTCTTACTCCCCTTAGAATCTTTCTTCTTCTTTGGAATGAACTGATCCTGCACCTTCTGTATTGTTCCCAGAAATACCTGCCATTGTTGTTCCACTGTCATCCCTGTTAGGGTCTCTTTCGAGTCAACTTTGTTTGGCCAGCTCCTCCCTCATGCCTCCATAGTCCCCTTTGCTCAACTGTAATACTGACACTTCCGATTTTCCCTTTTCCCTCTCAAGTTGTAGATTAAAACTTATAATATTATGGTCACTACCTCCTAATGGCTCCTTTACCTTGAGTTCCCTTATCAAATCCAGTTCTTTACACAACACTAAATCCAGAATTACCTTCTCCCTGGCAGGCTCCAGCACAAGCTGCTCTAAGAATCCATCGCAGAGGCACCCCACAAATTCCCTTTCTTGGGGTCCAGTACCAACCTGATTTTCCCAGTCAACTGAAATCTCCCATAACCACCGTAGCATTATCTTTGTTAAATGACAATTTTAACTCTTGATTCAACTTGCACCCTATATCCAGGCTGCTGTTTGGGGGCTTATAGCTAACCCCATGAGGGTCTTTTTACCCTTACAATTCCTCAGTTCTATCCATACTGACTCTACATTTCCTGATTCTATGTCACCCCTTGCATGGGACTGAATTTCATTCCTTATTAACAGAGTACCAACCCCTCTTTTCGATAGGACGTATATCCCTTAATATTTAGTTCCCAGCCCTGGTCCTCTTGCAGCCATGTCTCTGTAGTTCCCACAGCATCATACTTGCGAATCTCCAACTGAGTCTCAAGCTCATCCACTTTATTTCTTATACTTCGCGCATTCATATACAACACTTTAGCTTTGCTATTCACCGCCCCTCTCACTATTGCCCCTGACCTTACTCTCTTATCCCTTCTCGAATCCCTTTCTTCCCATTAATTTGGAAGTCTTTTATAACTTTTGCTGTACTCACTTCCCCTTTAACTCCATCCTAATGCTCCTGTCCCACTTAGGAAACCTGAACGGAAACCTCTGGTGACCTTGCGCCCCACCCAAGGTTTCCGTGAGGTTCCCAGAGGTTCTGGTCAGTCTCCCTAATAGTCGAAAGTGGTTCTGCGTAGTCGAGGCTTCTATGTTCCTGAGATTATTTCAACAAATTTTAAACCGGCCTCGACTAAAAATAGGTTGCCGTTTGGTTGAAGCCAGTGGAGTGGGGTTGCTATTTACTTACAGGCAGTCGAAGGCAATCTCCTTCGCTGACCGGCCATTTTGATTGGCTCATTGGAGTTTTCAGCAAAGATCCTGTAGGATCTTTGGTTTTCAGGACCTAGAAGATCCGCCGGAAGGTAAAATGCCCGCTAACTTTATTAAACTTCTTAAAACTATCTCCACTCCCTTCTCTCCCCTTCTTTCCCCTTCTCTCCCTCCCTCCCGCTCTCTCTAAAGGACTTACCGTGCTCTGTGGCAGCCGTTTACCTTCCTCTTCATCATGCAGACCGCTCCTCTGCTGTCCCTGGCCCCCACCTTTGCGATGTCTTTGTGTGTGTGTGTGTGTGCGGTCGGCAGCAAAGATCCTGTAGGACCTTTGGTCAGTAGATGCAGCTCACGCTTCGATCGAGGCTTTCCAGGCGAGTGACCAAAAACCTCTGGCGACTCATGGAAACCTTGGGTGGGGCGCAAAGGTCACCAGAGGTTTCCGTTCTGGTTTCTTAAGTGGGGCAGGGGCTTTATACTCCCAATTTGTCAACCCCCCCCCCCCGCTATTTAATTTAATCCCACACGTGTAGCACTGGCAAACCTGCCTGCCAGAATGTTGGTCCCCCTCCAGTTAAGGTGTGACCCGTGATCTAGGAAAACATCCATTTTGTCCAGAATCCTGTTATGATTGATCGATGAGGAATTTGGACTGATCAATGTCCAAGGCTAGGGATACATTGGCATGCTTTTTCACTTCCTCCTAGTGTAGCTTTAATTTTCAGGATGTTTAATAAATTAGAATTTGCATTGAAGAGATTGATTTTAGTTTTTTTTTTTGTCGTTTATTAAGGCACTGGTGACCCACCTACTGGGGAGGTTCACATCTGGATGAAAAATGCCAGGGACCTGCTGCAGCTGCGATCATCCGGAGTGGACTCATTTGTGAAATGGTATTTCAACTGTTCTGTCCACTATCTTCGCAACGCTACTTGAAGGACAAAGTGCTGGAGCTACTCAGCAGGTCAGGCAGCATCTGTGGAGGGATTGGATAAGCGACTGGTAATAGCAGGGTTGGGACCCTTGTTCAAACTACCAGAACGAGGAAGGGTCCCGACATAAACGATGCCTGACCACGCCCTCCGCAGATGCTGCCTGACCTGCTGAGTTACTCCAGCGCTTTGTATTTCGCTGCTTGTGTTGCTGCTACTTAAATGCCCAGAAAGAGATTAGTTGGAATTTTTTAACCTATTTTAAGCTTTAAACCGTGTAACATATACTCAATGTACCCTGTTATCCTTTGATTCTTTGTTCAATCGGAAAGGACGTGAGGTTCTCTCTTCAAATTCCAGAATGGGTTGTGTGTTTAGTTTCGAGATATAGCGTGGAAACAGGCCCTTCGGCCCACAGACCAAGCCAACCAACGATTACTGGTACACTGGTTCTATCCTACACACTAGGGCCAAATTACAGAAGCCAATTAACCTAACCTGCACGTCTTTGGAATGTGGGAGGAAACCGTAGCAACCCGGAGAAAACCCAAGTGGTCACAGGGAGAACGTACAAACTCCATACAGACAGTCCCCATAGTCAGAATCAAACCCGGGTCTCTGGCGCTGTAAGTTCACAAGTTATGGGAGTAGAGTTAGGCCCATCAAATCTATTCCGCCATTCAATCATGGCTGATCTCTGCCTCATAATCCCATTTTCCTGCCTTCGCCCCATAACCCTTGACACTCGTTCTAATCAAGAATTTGTCTATTTCTGCCTTAAATGCCGCTATGCTGCCCCGTGGTATTTGGTTAATGTTATTCAATTGCCTCTCTCCTAGTTACGTGCTCCCTGACACAAGTAAGAAGAGCTACCAGAAGACCCGGATAGTGAAGAAGGACATCAATCCAACTTACAACCACACCATTGTATACGATGGCTTCAGAACAGAGGATCTCAAGGAAGCTTGTGTGGAGCTGACCGTCTGGGACCATGAGAAACTGAGCAATCAGTTTCTCGGTGGACTCCGGCTGGGTCTTGGTACAGGTAAATATTGATTCCACCGCCATCTATTCACTATCCTATCTCTCAGCATTCGTTCACAAGAACCAGTGGTGAGTTTTGTACCTGTCCCACCATCTCAGATTATCATTAGTACCGAGCCATCTCTTCCCACCAAAAACAAGGACACAAAGTGCTAGAGTAATTCAGTGGGTCGGGCAGCGTCTGTGGAGGGAATGGCAGGTGATACTTCGGATCGGGACCCTTCCTCAGTAAAAGGAGTAACTCAACCAGTCAGGCAGCATCTGTTGACAGAATTGATAGATGACACTTTGGGTCGGGACCCTACTTCAGTGTTTAAAAAAAAAAGACAAAATGCTGCAGTAAATCAGCGGGACAGGCAGCATCTCTGGAGAATGTGGATAGGTCACGTTTTTGTTTGGGACCCTTCTTCAGGCTGGTTGTTGGGGAAGTGAGGGGTGTGGGGAAGAAACTTAGCAGAGAGGAGGGGCAGGACCAAGCAAGGCAGATAATGGGTGAACACAGGTGAGGGGAGGTGGGGGGGGGGGGGGTGGGGGGGGGGGGTGGAGAGAGGGGTTGGGTTTGGGTTTGAAAGGCAGATCTTCCCACCCAACCCAGACACAGTCCAGGTCTAGTAAGCCGGTGGCCACAAACATTCCTGAGCTGCCCATAAAACAGAGAATCAGCTGGCACACTTTCTATCATGGCCCTGTTGTTAACTGTAACATTTTCTATTGTGACCCTGTAATGTTCTGAACATGTACCGCTGATCCATCATGTGCTGTTGATGATAGTAAACCTGCAAATTTTAATGTCGATTGTTTCCCAAGAAAAGTGCATTTATAATTTCCTGGCCTTGCACATTTTACACAAAAGTATTCACGTCTGTCCTACAGCTCCTCTGTATTTTAATTGTCTAATGGAGTCGAGACTTATTGCGCTGAGCTAATGCCATCTAGTGACTACAGTGCCATCTATTGATGAATCGCAGCATTACTGCTGCAGATTCCTTTCGTAAGTGGGTGGTATGCACCAGAATGCTGATTTGCCAGAAATGCAGATAGAGAAAGCAGAAATCCAGAACAATTCCACATTGCCATCCCATATTGTTCGAAAAAAAACCATTACCATTTTGTTGATCATTCCACAAATAACAATTCATTTCAAAAAGAGTCTCCCGAGCCATTATCTATTAAATTAGATGATATTAAAATTATATGCAGGCGGTGCAGCGGTAGAGTTGCTGCCTCACAGCAGCAGAGACCCGGGTTCGATCCTGACTACGGGTGCTGTCTGTACGGAGTTTGTACGTTCTCCTCGTGACCTGTGTGGGTGTTCTCCAGGTGCTCGGGTCTCCTCCCACACTCCAAAAACGTTCAGGTTTGTAGGCTAATTGGCTGTAAACAAACTTGTAAATTGTCCCTAGAGTATGTAGGATAGTATTAGTGTGTGGGGTTCACTGGTCGGTGCAGACTCTGTGGGCCAAAGGGCTTGTTTCTGTGCTGTATCTCTAAACTAAACTAACATTATTTTTTGCTACTCCTTGTCATTCTTGAAATAAGAGCAGGCTTAGTAGAGGGGAAAGTATAGATGACAATAATGGATGGACTATTGTCCATCAACCAATACCAACATGCCCTGACTACAGTAGTCCTACCTGCCTGCATTTGGCCCATATGCCTCTCATCATATCCTTTCCATGTACCTGTCTAAATGTTTCTTAAATGTTACAATCGTACCTACCTCAATTACTCCTCTGGCAACTCGTTCCATACACCTCCCACCCTCTGAGTGAAAAGGTTGCCCCTCAGGTTCTTGCCCACTCTCACCTTAAACATTTACCCTCTAGTCTTTGAT
Organism: Okamejei kenojei; assembly: GCA_035221665.1. Lineage (NCBI taxonomy): Eukaryota > Metazoa > Chordata > Chondrichthyes > Rajiformes > Rajidae > Okamejei > Okamejei kenojei. The sequence goes on along the minus strand of CM069143.1, from coordinate 55,227,045 downwards.
TCCATATATCCACCACCCTCTGAGTGAAAAAAGTTGCCCCTTGGGTTCCTATTAAATCTTGCCCCTCCCACCTAAAACCTCTACCCGCTGGTTTTTGATTCCCCTACCCTGGGTAAAAATGTTCTCGGGTTATTCCTCAGAGCACAGCATAGAGTTGTAAGTGGGCCCTACTTTCACTACTCGCATTAGTCATGAGATCTACTTCGCCATTCAATCATGGCTTACCTATATTTCCCTCTCAACCCCATTTGCCCCACAACCCCTGACACCCGTACTAATCAAATGAAGAATGGAGCTGTGTGTGAGATTGCTTGATAGGATCCTGGTGATGGGACTAGCATTCATTGTAAAAGTTGATGTTTTAGGGGACGTATCTGGCCAGTGAGGTGAGCAGACCTTCACCACCTGCTCCTGTTTTGCAGGATATAGTTATGGGATCCCAGTGGAATGGATGGACTCGACAGAAGAAGAGGCGGCTCTCTGGCAAGAAATGATGTCCACTCCAAACGAGTGGATCCCAGGCTCGCTGGCACTTCGGTCTCGACTCGGAGGCAAGAAGCTTAAATGAAAGAGCACTTTGTGCAAAAAAAGAGACATTTTAGGGTCTTAATTGCCAATACAAAACACCTATTCAATACTGATGTTGCACTTAGTGGGTTCAATAACATGAATCATGAGAAATGTTTCCAATATATTTTCCTTCTGATATGACTGAATTTATTCCCCTTTTATACTTGAACCTTAAATTCTATTTACGGAAACCCATTAAAATGCTCCGTTTCATTCTCTCTGTTATTGCAATATTTCAATAGGTATTTTCTCAGGAACTTTCTCCTTGCTCATTATTTAATGCATTTCACCAGTTGGGCCTCTCTACTGAAAAGTGATCTCACAATCACACTGGAAGCAGTGTAGCATGTAGGCTGTTGGTTTGAGTTACTGCTGTTCTAAATAATTTCTCTGTGATTCCCCATGCTATCTTACAGAGGGCCATAATGTGCTGGAGTAACTCAGCAGGTCAGGCAGCATCTCAGGGGAACATGGATGGGTGACGTTTCATGTCGAGAACCTTCTTCAGAATACACAGCAGCACAGTGGCGCAGCGGTAGAGTTGCTGCCTCACAGCACCAGAGATCCGGGTTCAATCCTGACTACAGGTGCTGTCTGCACGGAGTTTGTACGTTCTCCCTGTGACTGCATGGGTTTTCTCCAGGTGCTCCGGTTTCATCCCACACTCCAAGAACGTGCAGGGTTTTTAGATTAATTTGGCTTCTGTAATTGTAAATTGACCCCCCATGTATAGTATACGGGTCGATCGCCGGTCGGTACAGACTCGGTGGGCTGGAGAGCCTGTTTCTGCAACGTATCTAAAGTCCAAAACAAACATCACCCATCCATCTGACGAAGGGTCTCAACCCGAAATGTTACCCATTCCTCCTCTCCAGAGATGCTGCCTGTCCCGCTGAGTTACTCCAGCTTTTTGTGTCTGTCTTTGGTTTAAACAAGCATCTGCAGTTCCTTCATACATATCACCTATCCATGTTCTCCAGAGATGTTGCCTGAGCAGCTGAGTTACTTCAGTACTTTGTGTCCTTTGGTTTATTAATCAGGATCTGCAGTTCATTATTTATTCTATCTTACTGAAGGGCATTCTCAGGTAAACATAGAAATGTAGAAACGTAGAAAATAGGTGCAGGAGGAGGCCATTCGGCCCTTCGAGCCAGCACCGCCATTCATTGTGACCATGGCTGATCGTCCCCAATCAATAACCCGTGCCTGCCTTTTCCCCATATCCCTTGACTCCACTAGCCCCTAGAGCTCCATCCAACTCTTTCTTAAATCCATCCAGTGATTTGGCATTCCCTCTGTGGCAGGGAATTCCATAAATTCACAACTCTCTGGGTAAAAAAGTTTTTTCTCACCTCAGTCTTAAATGACCTCCTCTTTATTCTAAGACTGTGGCCCCTGGTTCTGGACTCGCCCAACATTGGGAACATTTTTCCTGCATCTAGCTTGTCCAGTCCTTTTATAATTGTATATGTTTCTATAAGACCCCCCCCTCATCCTTCTAAACTCCAGTGAATACAAGCCTAAATAAACACCAACATTATGAGGCAAAGAATGATTAATGTGTGTCTTTGCCTAGAATCTCCCATCACACTGAGTGCCTGGACTCAAATATGTCACCCAGAATATAAGAGTGGAGAGCAAATAACTCAATGAAGCACTTAGTCATTATATCCTTTTGATAAAATATTTTCTGACCAGACCACAAATTGAGAGCGGAAACACTAAATCACAGCTCGGGCAACAGTAGGCAGTTAAATGGGCAATGAACAGACTAATGAAATGTTAAGCAGAGTTAATAAATAGAAAAACAATTATCTGCAGGTAGATACTGGACTAGATAAAGCTTTGCTGACCCAGGTAAATCATTAGTATAGTTAAGGATAATATTTATATCTACTTTGTTCTAAAGGATTCTTCCATTTGTACATGGGTTTTACCTCCCTTTTTTAAAATCAGCTTCTGAAGACTAGCTGATTCTTCCTTTTTAAGTGAGGAGATTTGTAAATTACAAAGTAAACGCTCAGTAAGTCGGCTTTTGCACAAAGTCCACAAACATTGTTCTTATTTCCTCTTGAGACGCGCTCGTACCTGTAGTTGAGAAGAAAATAAGTGCAAAATGAAAGACTGCCATGGGAGAGGATCACGGTGCAGGTAGTTCTCAAGTCATAACATGCATCTGACTAAAGTGGGTTAGAAAGATTTGGCTGTACCTTGGGGCAGGCAATGCTGTCACTTATGAGAGGAATGCAGCTGCCAAACTATCCCTGTATTGCTGTATGCCTTGTATTATTAAGTTCAATTGAGGATTTACATTTTTTTTTCTCTCTGTTCCATTTTGGCTACAACCCTTTGGTCAAGTACAGAAATTTAAACATGAAACGCTTCCTTTTTTTTAAGAACCATAAACCGCTTTAAATGTACTGATGCTGGCTAATTGTTATGTATAATTTGGCTAATTTAACACTGGTTGGAACGTCTCATGGAATGGCGTTAAACTATAAATCCGAACTGAAATGGGAGAAATGCCAAAGCAACATGCACTGCCCACTAGGACAATATTTATGAATTCCTCCCCCTACTCCTCCTGTTACCTCCCAAACCTGCTAACAGTTGTTATATATAGACGTTTGGTCAAGGAATTGCCAACCCATAAATGATCATAGGAGTGAGCTTGTGTCACAATGTTCTCTATGACATGCTGGTTGATGGATTAGGTAGTTATTTATCGTTCTATTTATAAATGGACCACATGTTACTAGTGAAAAAAACATCTGTCCCTCCCCTGGGGGGGAGGGGGGGGAAGAAAAAAAATCTAAGCAGAGAGACCCTGGAGAGTTAGGTTGAGACTTTATGCCATCACCTCATTAATAACATTTAAACATTCTGTTCAACTTGGTTTTGTTGCTGCTATTTTCTGGCATAGTTTGCATTTAAATGTTTACATATTGTAATATATTCTATGACTGCTAGCTGGTACTTAATTATTAGCTATTACTGAATATGAAAGGAAAAGACGGTTTAATTGGCTCTGACCTAGGTTGAGGATAACTTTATTGTGCAAAATCGCTCCATATCAATAGAGTTGAGTAGGCAACTCAGATGTTGTGAATAGCGTTGCTTTCGAATCGAAGTTAAAAACATGCGAGATGAAATTTTGGATTACAATATTATTTCAGTATGGTTGCAAAGAAAGAACTAAATGGCATGGTTTTTGTGTGTGCTGACTTTCTGAAAATAGTTTCAGACTGAACTAAATTTTGCAACTATAAAATCAAACATTTCCATGTAATGTAAGTATTAGAAAATGTGGATTTATCACTGATATAATAAATCAAACTTGCTTCCAATTGACATCGTTGTTTTAATTCCAGGCCTCATTTGGTATTTGTTTTTTTGAACAACTGTGTTATATTATTTTACACCACCATCCACATTCCACAGCGGCCACCAACATTTTTGCTGATGCCGAATAAATAAACATTCGTAAAAGAGTCTCGTGCAGCAGTTTCTAACCTTTTCCTTAGCATGACACTATTTGAACACCGGAATGTTTTTGTTAATCTAGCCTGTCCACAAATATGCATCAAAATGTGTCAAGTGTCTTTATAGAAACATAGAAACATAGAAATTAGGTGCAGGAGTAGGCCATTCAGCCCTTCGAGCCTGCACCGCCATTCAATATGATCATGGCTGATCATCCAACTCAGTATCCCGTACCTGCCTTCTCTCTATACCCTCTGATCCCCTTAGCCACAAGGGCCACATCCAACTCACTCTTAAATATAGCCAATGAACTGGCCTCAACTACCCTCTGTGGCAGAGAGTTCCAGAGACTCACCACTCTCTGTGTGAAAAAAGTCTTTCTCATCTCGGTCTTAAAGGATTTCCCCCTTATCCTTAAGCTGTGACCCCTTGTCCTGGACTTCCCCAACATCGGGAACAATCTTCCTGCATCTAGCCTGTCCAACCCCTTAAGAATTTTGTAAGTTTCTATAAGATCCCCTCTCAATCTCCTAAATTCCAGAGAGTATAAACCGAGTCTATCCAGTCTTTCTTCATAAGACAGTCCTGACATCCCAGGAATCAGTCTGGTGAACCTTCTCTGCACTCCCTCTATGGCAATAATGTCCTTCCTCAGATTTGGAGACCAAAACTGTACGCAATACTCCAGGTGTGGTCTCACCAAGACCCTGTACAACTGAAGTAGAACCTCCCTGCTCCTGTACTCAAATCCTTTTGCTATGAAAGCTAACATACCATTCGCTTTTTTCACTGCCTGCTGCACCTGCATGCCTACTTTCAATGACTGGTGTACCATGACACCCAGGTCTCGCTGCATCTCCCCTTTTCCTAATCGGCCACCATTTAAATAATAGTCTGCTTTCCTGTTTTTGCCACCAAAGTTGATAACCTCACATTTATCCACATTATACTGCATCTGCCAAACATTTGCCCACTCACCCAGCCTATCCAAGTCACCTTGCAGTCTCCTAGCATCCTCCTCACAGCTAACACTGCCCCCCAGCTTAGTGTCATCCGCAAACTTGGAGATATTGCCTTCAATTCCCTCATCCAGATCATTAATATATATTGTAAATAGCTGGGGTCCCAGCACTGCACCCTGCGGTACCCCACTAGTCACTGCCTGCCATTGTGAAAAGGACCCGTTTACTCCTACTCTTTGCTTCCTGTTTGCCAGCCAGTTCTCTATCCACATCAATACTGAACCCCTAATACCGTATGCTTTAAGTTTGTATACTAATCTCTTATGTGGGACCTTGTCGAAAGCCTTCTGGAAGTCCAGATATACCATATCCACTGGTTCTCCCTTATCCACGCTACTAGTTACATCCTCGAAAAATTCCACAAGATTCGTCAGACATGATTTACCTTTCGTAAATCCATGCTGACTTTGTCCAATGATTTCACCACTTTCCAAATGTGCTGCTATCCCATCTTTAATAACTGACTCTAGCAGTTTCCACACTACCGATGTTAGACTAACTGGTCTGTAATTCCCCGTTTTCTCTCTCCCTCCCTTCTTAAAAAGAGGGGTTACATTTGCTACCCGCCAATCCTCAGGAACTACTCCAGAATCTAAAGAGTTTTGAAAGATTATCACTAATGCATCCACTATTTCCTGAGCTACTTCCTTAAGTACTCTGGGATGCAGCCTATCTGGCCCTGGGGATTTATCGGCCTTTAATCTATTCAATTTACCCAACACCACTTCCCGACTGACCTGGATTTCACTCAATTCCTCCTTTGACCCACGGTCCCCTGCTATTTCCCAATGGACATTATGAGTCCATTTTTTTATTTTGTGATTCCCCCAAGGTTAGAAGCTATTGTCCTAGCACATATCAGACTCATTACTGATCCTCAAACACAAAATGCTGGAGGAACTAAGTGGGTCAGGCAGCATCTGAGGAGGGAAATGGACCAACAGCGTTTCAGTTCAGAACCATTCTTCAGACTGATGGAGTAGGGGAGAGACAGTTGTAGGAGAGGGGTGGGGGTTGGGGCAAAGCCTGGCAAGCTGCCCAGTGATAGACGGATAGAGGCGAGTGGGGGGGGGGGGGGGGGGGGGGGGGGGGGGGGGGGGGGGGGGATTGACAGATATGTAGTAAGTCAAAAGTGACAAAAGCTAGGGGTGAAAGAGGCAAAAGGATGTCAGATAAGGAGAGGAAAGGAGGAGTGATTTATAAAACCGGAGGGTGGGATATGATAGATCAACCATGATTGAATGGTGGAGTAGAATGGCCTAATTCTGCTTCTAGAACTAATGAACTAATGAAGGGGAGAGGTCGGGGAAGGGGCGGTGTGATAGAGATGGTGGCAGAAATGGGTACTTGGCAGGGTGGGAGCAATTACTGGTCCTCTTGCACTCTGTTCATGAGTTATCGTCCTGTTCTTCCGATACTCTCCTTCCCTGCTCCAAAATTGCTGGAAATGTCTTTGTGATATCTTCAGTTGATTGTTGGCCAGGACTGGCCCCATTCACCGGATAAGCAGTGTTGCTGCACTTATAGCTATGACCGCATTGCTGCGTCTCTTGTATAATTCTTGCATTTCGTAAGTGGATCGAACTTTATTCATCGCCAGCCAGCACCTCCTGGCCTCTCCCACAGAGGTTCCTTGAAGACATCATCCATAGACATTGGGATAAAACTTTCAAGGTACATATTTGTTCCTATCAGGCTCTATTGTTTAACTTTCAAGTTATGATAGGGGCAGACACAATAGTGGCATAACAAGGCTTGTAGATTGGTGCATGGCAGTGCAGGGAATAGAGGGATATAGATCATGTACATGATATCAGTCTAACTTGACATGTTCAGCACACCCATTGTGGGCTGAAAGGCGCGCTCCTATGCTGTACCAGTTCCTGTTCCTCCGCTGCCAGTTTTTTTCTCAGGCAATTGGCCTGTGTTCAATCCTGAATGAACTGCCCTTTTTCCAATTAAATTGAATCTTCAGCTCCTGGTGGTATAAACCCACTTACTGATGTCAGACAAAGTCATTCAAAATGTGGGTTATGCGCTGAGTTGACCCAAGCAACATTTACAATCTCTCAATGCTTGGCTGCACAGCGGTACAGTGGCTGCCCGACAGCGCCAGAGACCTGGGTTCGATCCTGACCACGAGCTATGACTGTACAAAGTTTGTATGTTCTCCCTGTGACTGTGAGTTTTCTCTGTGCTGCAGTTTCCATCCGTGCACCAAAGACGTACAGGTCTGTAGGTTAATTGCCTTTGGTAAATTTGTTAATTGTCCCTAGTTTGTAGGATAGTGCTAGTGTACGGGGTGATCATTGGTTAGTGCGGAGTTGGTGGGCCAAAGGGCCTGTTTCCATGCTCTATCTCAAAAGTCTAAAGTCTATTTAGAGCTGATCTATCATCCTTGTGTCCTATCCACCATAGCTAAATAATTTCACTCTCTCACCACATTCCCTGCAAGAGCTTATCTGTTTTTCATGCAATTTGAAGCTTCAGAATTTACCCGTGCCCTCCTATCCTTTTATAGCCTTCAGCTCACTGTGTCTAATACATCCAATCATCCACAACTTGTGTATGAATGAGCTAGTGCCTTAGCTTTAAATGTTCTCATCTCCATTGTTGAATTCTACTATAGTAGCCATCCCTCCAGACTTAGAGCCCTGACTACCTCTGATTATTGCAATGATTGTTGGGCTTTAAGTATCTCTGCCCTCTGCTCGCTAATTCCAGAGGATGTAGTTGAGGCAGGTACTATTGCAATGTTTAAGAAACACAGACAGTTACAGATAGGACCGGTTTAGAGGGATATGGGCCAACTGCAGGCAGATGGGACTAGTGTAGATGGGACATTTTGGCCAGTGTGGACAAGTTGGGTCGCCTGTTTGCACGATGTAAGACTCTATGACTATAATTCCTTTCCACTTCCTGAGCTCTCTCAATACCCACATCAAACTGAGGTCACAGTGACTTCCAACACCCTCACTGTTGTATACATTCTGCCCAACAGTGCGTAGCAGGATACATTCCAACGGGGGAAATCTCCCTGTGCCTTTGCAGTCACAACGTAAAGAAAATATTTCCTCTGCTGTCTAAATTTTAACCTGTTTAAGATAAAACAGCAGAATTAATGACCTTGCCTCCTCTCTCCCTCCAGGATACCCCTGAAACGATAGAGTCATAGAGTCATACAGTATGGACACAGGACCTTCGACCCAACTTGCCCACACCAACCAAAGTCCCTTCTACATTAGATCCACTTGTCTGCAATTGGCCCATATCCCTCTAAACATGTCCTATCCATGTACCAGCCTAAATGTTTCTTAAACGTGGAGATTTGACTCAGCGACTGAAAGGAAGAGATTTAGAGATGATCATATGGAAAATAGTTTTACAAGGTTGATTTCTTGTTATGTGATTGGATGTCATGGATTGGGCTACAAGTGTGGAATGATAAATTCATATCCATGTCTGAATCTGCATCTGCGTAGGTGAATCAAGCAGTAGCAGGATTAGTGGCCATTTTACGCTGCACATCACCTCCTTGTTTTGGGTCAGTGTTAATTGAAGCTCATTTCCTCTCTGCAAACCCCTACCACGTCAGCAAGCCTTCAGTTCTTGGCCTTGTCAGCATCAAGATGCTTATTGAGCAGAATATCAAGGGAAATGCTGATTGTTTAAATGACGGAAACATTTTTGCAAAACAGATTGACCGGCCTTACCAGTGTCAAAATGGTTTGGTGCTGGACTTAAATGCTGTGAGAGCTGAAACTGTACAATTTTACGGCTGGAGGTCAGAGGAGAAATCTTCAGCCAATTCTCTTACTAAGACAACTGTAAAGTGAATGAAGGCTCCAGAAGAGAAAATACACGAGTTTAAAGAATCCTGATTACTATTGCAGCTGAGAATAATGAAATTAGAGTAAGAAACAAAGACATCTCTAAATGTGCAAGCAATTTAGATATGTTTGCGGTTCCTCTCCAGAATACAACATGCCCATGTTATCTGCAGTGGCCCACTTCAGTTACATAAACTACTTCTCCTTTGGCATGAATTTCAGCACAAAAGAAGTTGTTCTTTCTCTCTTGCTGGCTATAGATTAGCAAAATAGATTTGCATTCCAAATTCTAATGACCTTGTGGGTGAGAACATTTCTTGTAAACTTCTATTATGTGCTATTAATCCTAAATCGGTGATAATCTGCAACAAATTCACATTTACCATGAAAATAGTTCTTAGCCTTTCAAACCCATTCAAAATTTCAACCACAGCCATCTCTGCTCGAGAGGTTAGAGTGTGGCATTTTTAACTTTATTTCCTTGTTTTGATATCACCCTAATTGTTCCTTTCCAATGCCACTGTTATTGTTTTCCTAAAAACTTGGCAAATACCTTAACCCATCTAATACTTTGAACAGGATTACTGTAATATGTTTCATTTGCCTGATGTTCTTGTATTACTGCTTAACCAAAGAATGTTTCCATCTGTAACACTGTTTTAAAGGTGTATTATTTATGAGTGCTGTATGGGGGTGGGGGGTGGTGGGGGGGGGGGGGGGGGTCACACCTTAGTTTTAGGTTTAATACTTCCCAAAAGATATGTTGTATTCTCTTAGTACTTTAAACCGCACTGCTTGAAAAATCATTAAGTCCCAGTACTAAGATTGCCATCCGATGTGCTAAAATATAATTTGAGAATTGGTTACAAATTTCTACTGTTTCTATCCTTTACGTTGATGCCATGGTTATGATGCTTTACAACAGATTCTTTTAAAAGGACAACATCACATAAATGTCGTGGAATTTGAGGATTAACTAACAATGTGACCTTATAAATATTAACCCAACAAGTATTATCCTTTATTGTTTCTATTCATTTTCATGTTATTGATGTGACGTGGTTGACAGCTGTGTGCCTGAAACATTAAATATTTTTGAATATAAGTTTAAAATATGCCGTCTTATTCAAGTTATTTTCTATGTTCCATTGTATTTTGGAATATTATGGGTATTATCCATTGGTCACGTTACCTGAGACGCCTGATGACAGTAACTTTACCACATTGTAAAAAGTGTTTTATATCTTTATATTCCAAGCCACCCCCAGAATTCTGCAGTACTTCTTCCATTCACCCACCACTAGACATTAGTCTTTGGAGATTCAGCAAGGAATAGGATACATTTATCTCAGCAAGTGTATCCCTTCACACAATTGTCTTGTGCCTGTTGATGTTCTCTGCAGAATCACAGCCTTAGGCTTATGACTGTAGCCACAACATTAACAATATTGACTGAGGTTGTGAAGAATAAAGGGGACCCAGCATGGCGGAGAGGGACGGGGACGGGGGGGGGGGGGGGGGGGGGACTTGGTAACTTTGTCTGCGTCTTGTGGCAACTCTTTGTGTACTGTGAACGCAAAAACAAAGAATTTCACCGCACCTTCACGGTCCAAGTGACAATAAAGTATCTATCCATCTAAATCTGCTCTGCTATTCAATCGTGGCTGATCTGTCTTTCCCTCTCAACCCCATTCTCATGCCTTCTCCCCATAACCCCTGACATTCATACTAATCAAGAATCTATTGATCTCTGCCTTTAAAATATCCATTGACTTGGCCTCCACCTTTGTGGGTATGGTCGTTCATTAGACACTTCCCATATCTGGTTTCACCTGAGATATTACCCTCACTCTTTAAAAAAAACAAACATCTATTTTTAACCCAGGCCTTGGACAGAGACACTCAGACCTGTCCCATTCTCCGGTGATTTTTGTCAGCTCACGTTGTTTTTGCTCTTTCAGAGATAATGATGGCAAGGGGCGCGTTTGTTGCCCTGCCCCCGGCCCCGGCCCCGGCCCCGCCAGGCAGACTGGGCTTGTTGTGCAGGCGGCTGCGCCAGGAGTGGCCGCGAACATGCGCAGTGTCGGGCAGGTGCCGCTTGCCATGGGCGAGATGATGATGATGATGATGATGATGAGGAGGAGGCGGAGGCTGCCTGCCTTGTACATGGTGCTGATGTTGCAGTGATTTCATCAGCTGCAAGCTGCTCAGGCCCGGGGCCGCTGCGGCAGCGAGTGTGAGTGAGTGAGTGTGAGTGTGAGTGTGAGTGTGAGTGAGTGTGAGCGGGAGGAGCGGCGGGGACAGCCCGGCTTGTTGCAGCAGCAGCAGCTTGTCCGTCCCCCCCCCCGCTCGCCACATCGCCATCGCCATCGCCATTGCATCGCTCTGTGCTTCTCTCTCCCAGCATCTTGTGACTTCCCGACTGTAGGAAGGACGCTGGCGGTGGTGGCGGCGCCGCTACACCCGGAGGAAGCTCTTCGCTGCATCTCATTGTGTTCTTCCCATATTGTGGGTTTTTTTTTCTGTAGGGGAACTGGTGTTGCTATCTGTTTTCTGGATTATTTTTGTTTAATTGCCCGGGCAAAGTGTTGATTGCAACAAACCCTCCCTCGCCGCCTGCGGCAGGCGTCCCTGTCTCTCTCTGTGTCTCTCTCTGTCTCTCTCTCTGTGTCTCTCTCTGTCTCCCTGACTCTCTCTCTGTCTCTCTCTGAGTCTCTCCCCTGTGTCTCTCCTCTGTGTCTCTCCCTGAGGTCTCTCTCTGTGTCTCTCTCCCTGTGTCTCTCCCCGTGTCTCTCTCTGTGTCTCTCTGTGTCTCTCCCCGTGTCTCTCTCTGTGTCTCTCTCTGTGTCTCTCTCTGTGTCTCTCCCCGTGTCCTCTCCCCGTGTCTCTCCCGTGTATCTCCCCGTGTCTCTCCCCGTGTCTCTCCCCGTGTCTCTCCCCGTGTCTCTCTCGTGTCTCCTCTCTCTCCGTGTCTCTCCTCTCTCTGTGTCTCTCTCTGTGTCTCTCTCTGTGTCTCTCTCTGTGTCTCTCTCTGTGTCTCTCTCTGTGTCTCTCTCTCTGTGTCTCTCTCTCTGTGTCTCTCTCTGTGTCTCTCTCTGTGTCTCTCTCTGTGTCTCTCTCTGTGTCTCTCCCTGTGTCTCTCCCTGTGTCTCTCCCTGTGTCTCCGCATCCTCCCCCCTGCTCCCTACCCCGTGTGTTGCCGGAGCGATGGCAGCGACCTTGGACGGTGCAAGGAGCCATTACCTGGAGCGTGTGGGTTTGTCCGGGGTTTAAGCGGGTGTGAGCGGTCCCAGGTCCCAGGTCCCAGGTCCCCTCCCTGGCCGCCACGCCAGCGTCCCCGGGCTACACACGGTGCCAGCCGCCCCCCTTTTTCAGTCTGAACCCCGTCCCTTCTTCACCCACCCAGCTACCCACCCACCTACCTGCATGGTTGTGACAGCTCGCCATTGCCCGAATGCCTTTCCCCTGGTCGCTGCCGAGCGAGGTTTAAAGATGGAGTAACACCGCTGGCGTGATAGAGACAGGGCAGCGGCACATCGCACCAACTAACAACATCCATCTCAGCCGATCCTGTTCTGAGCTCGACCAAAGCGCTGGAACAAACAAGGATATTCATCAGGCGATGTGAGGAGGCATTCAGAGGGAGGAACGGACTGATTCTTGGACTGAAACGTCCTTTTGTGTCTGCAAGTACTGTGTTTTTGTTTAGCATTACTCACGATGAACCGAATGTGAAGAAGAGAAATTGGCCCGAATTCTTGCGACCACTGCAGCCTCACCATAAGGCCAGAAGACCTCTGATTTTGTTGTTGCTGTTTGATAGTTGTGTAGTTGATGTGTGGTCAACTTCAGTGACTTGTGGGTTCCCCTGTGGCTAGAGTCTACATACAGGCCTGCATCTTCTTGACTTGAATTATTTATCCAATTTGACCAGTGGAAAGAAACCCAAAGGATCAGTGAAGATGGAGGCTATTTGGGTGTATCAGTTCCGACTGATAGTCATTGGGGACTCCACGGTGGGCAAGTCGTGCCTGATCCGTCGCTTCACAGAGGGGCGCTTTGCCCAAGTGTCCGACCCCACAGTCGGGGTAGATTTCTTCTCGAGATTGGTGGAGATCGAGCCGGGGAAGCGGATTAAGCTTCAGATCTGGGACACAGCTGGTCAGGAGAGATTCAGGTAAGTCTGAGCATCTGCAGTCAACCGTGACAATGTCCCCACTACCTTCACTACCTTTGCCCGTGATACTGTGTTGAGTAAATCAAAATAGTTGTGCCTTGCTTCATTGTTTTATGCTGAAGGACTGCTGTCAGTAAACACTTGCTGCAGCAGTCTCTCTGGTGTGATATCATGCTTTCCATTCCCATGATGCTATGAATGGAGAAAGCTCTCTGCAGATCAAAGTTTCCATTCGCAGCTCGCTGAAGTCACACTTCAGCGGGCGTCAAACTTTTTTTCTCTGACGGATCCCAGCAGATATTGACACATCACCACATCTCTGCAAATAGCAGCACCCCTTATACAAATGTGGAGACGTTCCTAGAATCCCCTGCACCATCTACAAATATTAACTCATTGCCAACATTTCCAGCCTTCTGTCTACGTTATCGAAAAGCAATTGTTGCTAACATAGCAGAAGACGAGATTAGCATGTAGTGACAGAAATAATTTAACCTTAACAAAAGTGTTAAGGAAAGAATGTAAATAAATCTTGCTTTCATGCTTTTGTGATATCTTTACCAGATAAGATGAACATGTGAACTAGCAGAGATCATAAGATTCAGGGATTCAATTTTTTTAAACTATGTGAACTGTGTTACTTAGATATTCTAAGTTATATTCTTCGGTGGGTGTTAAGTAGGACCTACACTCCACCATTTCTATAAGGGAGAACACACAAAATGTCTGCTGTTGGCTGTCTCTGAATATAAAAGCAGGTGACTGAGGCTTTATAATAAAATGTACACAGAAAGCTGTTTTAATGAGTGCCTTTTTAAAGGATTATGAACAATTCTGATGGGTTGTGGCTAAGCAGATAATTAAGCAGCGTGTGGAATACAATGGCAGGTGAATGACCTGCTGGTAACCCGACACTCACAGAATCACCCTCGTCTTCACCGTCAGAGGTTTTGAGCACAGGAGCGAGGATAAACTTCAAAAAGGCAGAGATAGACAGATTCTTGATTAGTACGGGTGTCAGAGGTTATGGAGAGAAGGCAGGAGAATGGGGTTAGGAGGGAGAGTTAGATCTGCCATCATTGAATGGCAGAGTAGACTTGATGGGCCGAATGTCCTAATTCTACTCCTATTCCTTATGACCTTATGGCACTTGTACTGGACCTTAGTGAGACTGCACCTGGAGTATTCTGAACAATGTTGGTCTTTGTACCTACGAACCTTTTACGGGGTGAATGGCAAGGCTCTGGGGAGCGTTGGAGAGCAGAGGGAACTAAGAGTGTAGGTACATAGTTCATTGGAAGTGGCATCACAGGTAGATACGGTGCCACAAGGTCTTTTGGCACATTGGCCTTCATAAGTCATAGTACTGAGTAGAGAAGTTGGGCGTCAAGTTGCAGTTATATAAGGTGTTAAAGAAGGAACTGCAGATGCTGGAGAATCGAGGGTACACACAAGGCTGGAGAAACTCAGCGGGTGCAGCAGCATCTAAGGAGCGAAGGAGAAAGGTGACGTTTCGGGTCGAGACCCTTCTTCAGACTGGTTAGGGATGAATGGGGTTGTATAAGATGTTGGTGCGGCTGCATTTAGAATATTGTGATTAGTTCAGAGCACCATGGTTTAGGAAATATGTTGTCAAGCTGGAAAGGGTTGGTCGATGTGGACAAGTTGGGCTGAAGGACGTTTCCACATTGTATATGACTCAGGAATGTTTGACACAGTTATTCTTTGGATGGTCTACCTGCCAGATGAGGAGAGTTTGGGTCAACCAGCCTGTATGCACCAGAGTTTTGAAGAATGAGGGGAGTTCCAGATGAAATGCATTTAACAGGGCTGGATACAAGATAATCTCCTTGTATCCAACCTGATTCTCCTTGCATCAGGCTGGATGCAAAAAGAATATTTTCCCGAGCTCTGGGGACAAAAAAACACGGAATCACAGTTCTGGTCTCATGGGATAAAACATTTGGAACAAGGTTGAGGAAACATTTCAGAGAGGTGAACCTATGGAATTCTCTACCACAGAGTTCAAAATACAGGAATAGTATAAGAAGAAGATGAATTAACAGATAGATTTCTCAACTAAAAATACATGATATGGTATGAGATTGAGAAAGGAATATATAGAATGGCAGAGTGGACTCGTAGGGCCACATAGTCTTGTTCCAGTTTTTTCTATGTTTCTAAAATGATTGATTAAATTCTACATAAAGACCTGGTATATCAAATGGAATATGATGAGATAAGGACACCATAGCATATTGACTGCATGCAGCAAAATGTCCCAGAGTGATCAGGCAACATGTCAAACTGAACCACAGGAGGATGTAAAGGTGATCTGAAGGAGCACCCTAAAGGAGAAGAGAGTCGTGAATCAGAGGGACTTGTGATTAGAATTTTACAGCCTGGACATGGTTGTTGATGAAGGGGGAAAGGAAATTCTTTATGTACAAGAGGCCTGATTTGGAGGAGTGCAGTAAACTCACAGAATTGTGAGGCTGTTGGCCTGCTAGTTACCGGTGCTAAAGCCTGTCACTTGGACCAGCCTTATCGACTCTACTTAACTTTGGATTGAGACCAGCGATCCTCCCTTTGGTGCCATGGTCTTCTTGCCAAAATGCATGGGAGACATGTTCCTGCCTTGTATATGCTGGAGATGCCCGTGTTAAAGTCACAACCTCCAAAAACCCATTTTTCATTCTAAAAGACAAAGCTGACATCTGAATTCCTTATTAAAGAATGCAGGAACAAAAATCTCCTCGTAGAATTCTACACGATTTATAACCATTTTGCGACATACAACTTAAACCTTAATGCAGGCAATGTTACTCTGGTATTGAATCAAATACATTTTTTTTTTTTTTGATATCCTGATGTCTCATGGAGGTTTGAATAAATATGTTTCTCAAGCTTCTGTTGGCTGTCATGGTAATAATTGCTGGACATGTTGTCAGATGATCCCAATCACCGTGTGGGGGGATTTAACGTAAGGAAATCCAACTTGTTGTTGTACTAGGAACTGGGGTTGATAGTGAGTAGACCTTGCTACAATTTAGTATACGGACAGCAAAGATTTTGGTAAACTAAAGGATGTGAAAGGGGAGAGAGGAGAGTTTAAGTGGGAGAGTGTTTGAATAATCTAACAGAGCAAGGGCATGATAGAGGTCAGCAAAAAAGGGTCTGCAGCATTAGTGGAGACAATGATATCATAAGTGATAGGAGCAGAATTAGGCCATTTGGCCCATCAAGTCTATGCCATTCAATCATGGCTGATCTATCTCCCTCCTAACCCCATTCTCCTGCCTTCTCCCCATAACCTCTGACACCCGTAATAATCAAGAATTTATCTATCTCTGCCTTAAATATACCCACTGATTTTGCCTCCACAGCTTTCTATGGCAAAGAATTCCACAGATTCATCACCCTCTGACTAAAGAAATTCCCCCTCATCTCTTTCCTACATGAGAGTCCTTTAATTTTGAAGCTATAACCTCCAGTCCTAGACTCTCCCACTAGTGGAAACATCCTCCCCACATCCACTATACAAGCCTTTCACTATTCTGTACGTTTCAATGAGGTCCTCCCTCATGCGACAGGTGCAAGGGCAGGTCTGGTGTTGGAAGGGTTATGGGGAAGGGAGCTCGGTTCAGAATCAGGTAGGAGGCCATGTTTGCAAACATTCTGGTCCAGTTTGTTTACTTCACTGGAGATGAGAAAGGACCCAATGGATGGAGAATAGACCTTATGTCGCGTATGAAAGACGATGGCTGTGGTCTCGTTAATATTTAACAGGAAGAAACATTTGCTCTTTCAAAACTAGATATTGGACAGGATATGGGACGAGTTGGAAGCCTATGTGAGGGTTTAGGTTTCTTATCGTCTTGTGCACTGAGAAGCAGTGAACAACTGTGTTTTTGCATGCTGTCCAAACAGATCAGATATGCCATACATGAACACAACCAAGTTAAACTTGAGTACAGTATGGGTATGAAAGAGATTTAAAAGAGTAGAGCGACTGTTTCTGATGATAGTAGATCCTTCTGTGGGAAGATCATAACTTACAAAATTCTTAAGGGGTTGGACAGGCTAGATGCAGGAAGATTGTTCCCGATGTTGGGGAAGTCCAGGACAAGGGGTCACAGCTTAAGGATAAGGGGGAAATCCTTTAAGACCGAGATGAGAAAGACTTTTTTCACACAGAGAGTGGTGAGTCTCTGGAACTCTCTGCCACAGAGGGTAGTTGAGGCCAGTTCATTGGCTATATTTAAGAGTGAGTTGGATGTGGCCCTTGTGGCTAAGGGGATCAGAGGGTATGGAGAGAAGGCAGGTACGGGATACTGAGTTGGATGATCAGCCATGATCATATTGAATGGCGGTGCAGGCTCGAAGGGCTGAATGGCCTCCTCCTGCACCTAATTTCTATGTTTCTATGTTTCTATCATGCAAAGGGTCGCCATGCTCCAGTGGTGTCTTGCTGAGGAGGCAAGAGACACGATGGGAAAGAGGTCGGGTCAGCATCTCTGGAGAACCAGTTGTGTTTTTCTGGATGTAGCCGCCCAGAGGATACCTGCGGATGAAAGGCATCTTTCGGGTAATCGAGTTTCAATTAGGTCAAGGGTGATCTCCACTTACCCTTTGGTACCCTGACCGTTTGTATTCCTTTTGATTGTTACTATCCTTTATGTGCCTATGTGCCACCTGGTTTTCCTTCCGGATAGTGCAGCTGTAATTAGTCTTCGTTGTTCTTGATTCTCCCAGCAGTGGAAATAAAACCTCGGCACCTACTGTTTAAAATCGGATCTCCTTCCATCTTCTTGCACGGAAATAACGCAAAAGATTTACTCATAGGGATCAGTAATACAGTCACTGGCTGGTGCAGGTTAGGGAGGCAATGGCCACTGTATACAGCAGCGAATCTCACGGGAACAAAAGTGGAGAGAGCGAGTATAAAAATGGGATTTACAAGCCATGTTTATCCAATCCAACGCTGATAAATTCCCCCTATAATTGTCAAAATGAGAAATGCCTCGTGTTTGTATCGGAGAGCTTGTACTAGTTCGGAGCACAGGACCTTGGACAAAGTCTCAGCAATTTTTTTAATATACATGACGCACCAGTCCATTGAGGCTGTTAGGCATGAAAAATGACGTCAAGCAGCATACAGTTTTGTTTGCAATCACTTCCACGCAATTTGACTGCAGATGCAAACAGCATACAAATGCTGCGGGTACAAACACAAGAAGGTCTTAACTAGAGGATTCAGCCGTCACTGTTGGGTTACAATCAGGGAGTGTGGTGGAGTATTTATGTTCAAGTAGGTGTTTTTTTTTCTACAAGAACATTTGAAGGGAGAAAAGGTTGAGATTAAACAATCCTGGTCTCGCTCCTCACCTCTCCCCCCCCCCACCAATGTAACCCAACAATCTTTAGGTTTTCGAGATACAGTGCAGTAGCAGGCCCTTCGGCCCACCGAGTCAGAGCCGACCAACGAGCACTATCCTACACACTAGGGACAACTTACAATTTTTTTTGTACCAAAATTAATTAATCTACATGTACATCTTTGGTGTGTGGGAGGAAACCAGAGCACCCGGAAATAATCCAGTGGTCACAGGGAGAATGTGCAAACTCCGCACAGACAGCACCCGTAGTCAGGATTGAACCCGGGTCTCTGGTGCTGTGAGGCAGCGACTCTACCGCTGCGCCACTGTGCCGCTCCAACAACCCACCGCTCCCAACGCTCAATCATCTCCACTCTCCATCACAGCAGAAACATGGATGTGTGCAACGCCTTGGGCCTTGTACATAATAAACCACAATCTCCCAAACTACTCAATGAGTCAAGTTGAGGGGATTTAATTGTCATATGGACCTGGACCAGAAACAATGTAGCATTATGGGCTCATTAATGGGTTAAAATTAAAAATAAATATATAATAAACAGTAAATGATCAGTTGCATTAGATAAATCAGATCATCACAGTGCAAGTCAAAGTACATAGTGTAAACTTGGTAATACTAAGTCTTTAGTACTTTGATGCTGAGGTAGGGTTATTTGGATTGGAAGATACAACATGGAAAAAGATCCTTCAGCCCACCAAGACCACTGTGAAGCAGCAACTCCACACGCTGCACCACTGTGGTTGTGGCTAATGGGGGCAGAAACTACAGATGCTGGTTCATACCGAAGATAGATACTAAATGCTGGAGTAACAGCGGGACAGGCAGCATCTCTGGATGGGAGGAATGGGTGATGTTTCGGGGGGTTGAGACCCTTCTTCAGACTGGTCTGGTCTTAGACGATATGGAGTACAGGAAGGAAACAGAGAATTTTGTAAAGTGGTGTCAGGACAACAACCTCCCCCCTCAGCGTGAACAAGATGAAGGAGATAGTTATTGACTTCAGGAAGTCTGGTGGAGTACATGCCCCAAACGTGAATATACTATTGATTCTCTCACCCCCGATCATAAATAAAAGAGAAAAGCTGAAGCCCCAGAAAAGATCTCTGGGGATTTTGCCAGTCAGAGTGTGTACTTTTTAATCCTCTCTTTTATCTCCTAAATCTCAATGAATTCCCATATCAAAATGAAAAGAGTTTTGCATGTTGTCATTTTTACTAATAATCTCTTGCAGGATGCCTTTTGGAAGACCTTGTTTGTAAAGTCCATAGACATGACACTATTAGTAACTGCCTAACAGAATTTAGCCAGATTAGTCCTACATGACTTATTCTATACAAAGTGGGACTGGCTCTCCTGATCAGCTCATGTTTGCTCACGTACTCAGTCAGGCCACCTCTAACAACACACTCTGGTAGCTTTTACACAGCAGACAGGCCAAAGCTTATCGGATTTTTCTCTCCCACCCGTCTCAAAAAAATGTACTAACTTTAGAACATTTCTACATCAATGCTATAATTATAAAAAAACTGAGTTGGAAAGTTAGACCAGCACCTGTAGTTTTCCTATCTATTTCTTCTAATCTCTGAGGTAGAACGTAAAAAGTCGCTTGGAAAGGTTACATGGATAGGAAAGGTTTAGAGTGACGTGGTCCAAATGCAGGCAAAGGGGAATAGCTTAGATGGGACATCTTGGTCAGTCTGAATAAGTTGGGCTGAAGGGCCTGTTTTCCTTGCTGTATGAGTCTATGACTCTACTGCAGATTTATCTGTCATAGTGATACAGTGTGGAAACAGGCCCTTCGGCACAACTCGCCCATATCGGCCAACAATGTCCCAGCTACACTGGTCCCATTTGCCTGTGCTTGGTCCATATCCCTCCAAACCTGTCCTATCCATATATCTGTCTTAACTGTTTCTTAAACAATGGGATAGTCCCAGCCTCAGCTACCACCTCTGGCAGCTTGTTCCATACACCCTCCATCCTTTGTGTGAAAAAGTTACCCCTCAGATTCCTATTAAACCTTTTCCCCTTCACGTTGAACCTGTCCTCTGGTCCTCGATTCCCCTTCTCTGGGCAAGAGACTCTGTGCATCTACCCAATCTATTCCTCTCATGATTTTGTCTACCTCTATAAGATCTCCCCTCATCCTCCTGTGCTCCATGGAATAGAGACCCAGCCTACTCAACCTCTCCCTATAGCTCACACCCTCTAGTCCTGGTAACATCCTGGTAAATCTTTTCCGAACCCTTTCAAGCTTGTCCTAGAAGAGTACAGCTCAGGAACTGGCCTTTTGGCCCACAATGTATGAGGCGAACATGACCATGAACACATGTCCTTTGCCTGCATGTGATCTATATCCTTCCATTCTCTGCATTTCCATGTGCCTACCTAGAAGCCTCTTGCATGCCACTATTATATCTGCCTCCACCACTATTCCTGACAATGCATTCCAGGCACCATCATTTAAAAACAATTAACTTTGCCCCTCTCACCTTTAAGCCATGCTCTTTAATCTTTGACATTTCCACCCTGGGAAAAGATTCTGACTGTCCACCCTGTCTGTGCCTCTCATAATGTTATGTATTTCATTCAGGTCTCCCCTCAGCCTCCGTAGCTCTAGGGAAAGCAATCCGACTTCTCCTTATAGCTAATACCCTCTATTCCAGGCAACTTTCTGTTAAACCTTTCCTGCACCCTCTCAAATCCTCCACATCCTGTCTGTAATGAGGTGACCAGAACTGCACAAGTACTTCAAATGTGGCCAAACTAAATTCTTATAAAGCTGCAACATGACTTTCCGAGTTTCATTATTTTCTCCTTCCATCTCTGGTATCCTTTCTTCCTCTCAGTATCTGCAGGAGCTGCAGACTGCCTGAAGTTCTTTGTTGTGATTTGGTAGCTACTTTATCATGAAATGTTAGAGCTGCGTGCCTGGAATTTTTTTTTTTGTGCATTCATTTCTTCATGACGCCACCAAGGATAGCATTAATTGCCCCTTTCAATTCACCCTCGAAACAAGAGTGCTTAGTTTAATGTGGAAGCCAAGATGGATCACCCATTCAAGAGTTTCCAGTTTAAAATTATTACAAATGCTTGCCTTTTGTACTCGCATGTTGCCTCCTGTATTCCTGCCTGAATGTGGCAGGACTGCAGAACGTTGATCATAAGAGATATGAGCAGAGTTAGGCCATCCGGCCCATCAGGTCTACTCTGCCATGGCTGATCTATCTCTCCCTCTTAACCCCATTCTCCTGCCTTCTCCCCATAACTTCTGACAGTCTTTGAATCTTTGTTCGGTTTAGTGGCTGTTGGATTGCGTAGCCCTGTCTATGACGCCTTGTTTATCATGCAAGTGGTCCTGCATTGCAGCTTTTTATCAGGTTGGCACCTAATTTTTAGGTTGGGCACTGCTAGAAAAGCTACTGCCTCATAGTGACAGAGACCCGGGTTCAGTCTTGGCTGTGTGGAGTTTGCAAAATTTCCCCTTTCCTCCAGGTGCACTGGTTTCCTCCCAATCCAGCCCTGGTGAAGAGCCTGGCTCCATAATGTATTTTTCCTTGACTATGGGCCGGAGCTGATCACCTGGCTGGATCGCAAGAGAGAATGAGGGATATTCCAGACTTCATGATTACAGATTATGATGGTGTAATTTGTGGCTGCAACTATCCATGACTCCTTATGGGTGCTGCCAGTTTCATTTTGAATCTATCCCATGTTGCATGATGATAGTGCCTTGTAGGATGGAGGTTGTCCTTATGAACGGACAGACCGTGTCTCTGCAGCGACTGTGCAGTCGTCACTTTTACCAATGTTGGTGTGAACATATGTATGAATTTGTACAAATTCAACAAGGTCAGCTGTGTTTTGTTTAGTTTATTGTCATGTGTACTGAGGTACATTGAAAGGCTTTTGTTG
The DNA here is from genome assembly GCA_035221665.1 of Okamejei kenojei. Classification (NCBI taxonomy): domain Eukaryota; kingdom Metazoa; phylum Chordata; class Chondrichthyes; order Rajiformes; family Rajidae; genus Okamejei; species Okamejei kenojei. The sequence continues at coordinate 55,204,648 of CM069143.1, read as the reverse complement.
TTGTTTGCTATCCAGACAACTTCATTCTTTCATCATCCTTGAAAACATTAGAGACGCAGTGGTGCTGGTTTCCAATGGGAACGGTGACGGACGCACCACACATCCTGTGGACTTCCGCCGCTGGGTGTATAGGATTTTGGTGTGTGCGCGCTTTATCATCGTTCCTTACAGTGCTATGTACGACAGTGATCGCAACTTCTACTGAAGTGTGGATGGCCGTTGGCTCGCTAGTTCATCCCCCTTTGACAGGTCTTGTTTTTGGTCCTGCTGGGGGTCCACAGCCCCCTCCTCACCTGGCAAACCAGGTGGGGGTTGACGGTTTAGTCGCTGACTATCCGACCATGGAGCAGGTAGCACGGGATTACGTGGTACCCGGGATTACGTGGCGGTGGGAATTCCCCCAGACCTGATCTTTTCCAGACAACTGAAATACTACAAAGATTTCAATCGAGCCGTCCATAGTGTACAGATGCAGGATAAAAGGAATAATGTTTAGTGGAAGATAAAGTCCAGTAAAGTGTGTTTAAAGATTGTCCAAGGGTCTCCAATGAGGTAGATGGGAGGTCAGGACCGCTCACTAGTTGGTGATAGGATGGTTCAGTTCCATTTACTTCACATCACCTCTTACTGCAGACCAGTGTGGCAGCCGCACCCTTCTGGACTCAGCATCAACCATGGCTCTTGGCTATCACTCTCATGGGAAGAGCATCTCTATGGCTTACATTTCACAATGTGGCAGTTGTGCTGTAAATCCCAGTGTGTATATAATGAAGCAGTTGCTGTGAAGATCTCCAGATTCATAAACATGTAGTTGGTGATTTAGGGGAGAAGTATGTTGTATCTCTATTTGTTTGTCCGCCGTGCACTCTTCTTACTCATCTAAAGGGTGAAATATTTTCACAATGATGTAAAGAATGCTTATGCTCAGCACACTGCATGGTGTCACCCAAGTGGTATTCGCCACCAAGAATAAGGAGAAATGACAGTAATCCAAATGCAATTAACAAATGGGCAAAATGAAGCAGGGTGCAACTAGAAACGGAAAAATATTCCCCAAAGTCCAACAATATTTATTAATAAAGGATTAGGTCGTGTGAGGGTTTCCGTCCAGGTCTTCTGCACACTCACCCTGTCTCATGTCAATTCCACTCTACTAACTGAAGCATGCCATATTCACACGGAAATCTGGAGTGTATGACTAAAGTCATGAATATGGTGTCCTTTTGGTAAGTGATAAACAAGAGTAATACTTCTGTGTTAAGCTTACATTATAGTTCTGTTTGAATAATAATACAACGTTATAAAGTGAAATGTGTGTTAACAATATTTTGAAATCTGTAACTGTTCCATTTGATTGGCACTTTTGTTTGCTACTTTATAAAATCAAAGCAGAGCAGGGCTTTGTCTCTTCCCAGGAAGATGAAAGTCGTGTCCAGATCTCCAGGAGTAGGGTTTCCAGAGTTGTCTCAAAATGGTTACTCGTCAGACTTTACATACTTATTATCAAAGTTTGAAATGTTTTTCAACAGCATTTTGTTTGAGGATTCTATTTTTTACTACTTTTAAGATTAGTTTTAATGTATCTCAAAAATGTCCTTGTATTTTCCTCAACCGAGAGTAAAGAAACGATCAGTAAGTACCAGGATGCACGTTAACATCTGGGTATATCGGCACCATCTCGTAAATCATAAATAGCTGGATAGATACAAAATGCTGTAGTTACACAACGGGCCAGGCAGCATTTATGGGAAAAAAAATAGGTGACATTTCAGGTTGAGACCCTTCTTCTTGGCCCGAAACGTCAGCTATTCTTTTTCTCCAGAAATGCTGCCCGGCCCGCTGAGATACTTCAGGACTCTGCCAGTTGCAACATGGGCAACTGCTGCCACCTTACAACACAAAGCCAACTCTCTCCATGGCCTGCATGATCAGTAAATGTTCATCAAATGTTCCATCAGTCGCAGAGAGCCTGGCCACAGCCGACTCTTTCATTGATTTATGGTCTGTTTGTATCATTGGCAAGGTTAGTACGTATTCGTTAATTGCCATTCAGATGTTTGTCACGAGCTGCTTTCTTGAACCACCACAGAATTATGATGAAGTACTTTGACAGTACTGTTAGCAGAGAATTCTAGTATTCGTACTGTTAACAGCAATTCAGGAATGGTGAATATTGACCTGAAGGTATCTTGGAAATAGCAGGGACATTTACCATGGATTTGCTAAAGGTAGATCATGTGTGATAACATGATTGAATTATTTGAGATCATTCTGTTGATCATGTGTTTTAATAACTAGCCACTGGTTTTCTCACTGGAGACTAAATAAGGAAGTTGAGTTCACAAGAAAGAAAATTACATATGGTCTTTTTAAACAGAGTTAGACACAAAATGCTGGAGTAACTCAGCGGGTGAGGCAGCATCTAAGGAGAGAAGGAATTGGCTCTGGAACCGGAGCTGGAATTCACAAAGTAAAAGATGGAGGCGCAGGCAAGTCCCGAGAAAACAAAGGTGGCTGTGTTAACGGGTCTGGGTTAAGACGTGGCCATACAGAGAGCAGGAGGAATCACAGAGGGGAAGCAGTGAGAGAGGGTGTTGTCAGAGAGAGAACTTTTTCAAAGTAGACATATCTTGATGAGGATTTGTAGTGGATATGACAAAATGTTTAAGAAACATTGCTTTTTCTCATTTTCAATTTGTTTGAAAAAAAAAAATCACTGATTTTACTTTTCTCTTAACTTTTGTCACCAAAACCAAAATCAACAAGGTTTACAAAATGTAAGATAAAATGGAATTTTTAAATAAATGGCATGAATTTCGAGTTTATTAAGCTGTTTCCAAACTTTGTCTCTCCAACATTTTAGGTCCATTACTCGTGCATACTATAGGAATTCAGTGGGAGGACTTCTGTTATTTGATATTACCAACCGTAGATCCTTCCAAAACGTCCACGAGTGGTTGGAAGAGGCCAAAGTTCACGTCCAGCCATTCCAGATCGTCTTTGTGCTAGTTGGCCATAAATGTGACCTAGCATCTCAGCGGCAAGTCTCCAAGGAAGAGGCTGAAAAGCTCGCTGCTGCTTACCGGATGAAGTACATTGAGACATCTGCAAGAGATTCCATCAACGTTGAACAGGCCTTCACTGACCTGACAAGGGATATTTATGAACTTGTGAGGAGGGGCGACATTGTGATGCAAGAGGGTTGGGAAGGAGTGAAGAGTGGTTTTGTTCCAAATGTAGTCCACTCATCAGAGGAAGCTGTCAAATCAGGCAGGAGATGCCTCTGCTAATTAAAGAGAGGAAGCGTTTAAATTGGATAAGTTCCTTCGCACGTAGAGACTGTACCAAATAAATACTGTTGGCCTTTTTAAGTTTGTATTGCAAATAGTTCACTATTTCCACACAGTGGACATCTTGACCTATAAATTATGGGGCAGCCCTGAGCAGTCAGTTACGCTATTCTGCAAATGATGATGAAGAATTTCCAAGAGGGATTATTATCCCTCTGCCTGCAAACTGACAACCTAACCCTCACCCTTTGTACCACTGGGATGGGGTTCCCCATTTTAAGTTTGAAAGTTGCAATAAAGTGCCTGCGTATGGATCAGACCAATATCTACATCTTACTCTAAAAGAGGAAAGGAAGGCAATTGAAGAACCTGCATCACTACATTGATTTGATCAACTTGTGCATATTCCTGGTACAGGTGAAGATCTTCAATGTAACCTACCTGTTCCCAATCAGTCACCCATGACTTAATTTGAGAAGGTCCCAGTAGTAAAGACACAAAGTTTAGGAATTTATTCTGCCCAAGACCTATTTAAAATTGAGATGATGTCATGTGTAGAAAAATGTTGTTCTTAGATTGCAGCTTCATGAACTCGTTTCTTTGGGTCTGGACATCACCATTGACCCCAATTCTGCCGTGGGCTCCTCCAACAAGACTCATTGGGCAGTAAATGATGAACGGGGACCCCTGCCATTTTCTCCTGAATAGGCAGGAGATACTAAAACCAATGGTGTTATCTCAAATGCCACTAATCTTACACAGAATGGTAATCCTCGTGGTTAATATGGCTCATGAAGCATTACTTATAATTGCATCGAAGAGTTCTCTATAATAGTGGTAGAGAGAAAAGGGGGAAAACAAAAACAATTAAGATCAATAACATTTAATGTGAGTGAATAGTGAACAATTTGGAACTGCAAAATTAACAAGGCCTTTCCTAGCCTATGTGTAGTGACTGTACAAACAGATAAAGAGGTATTTGTAAATCAGTAAGTTGACTATATGCTGTATATGATAGATCAGTGCTATTGAATGACTCATTACCTTGCTGAATAAATGGTTAATCCATCTGGTCATTACTCTGGTGAATAAACCAGACCTACGTTGAAATAGTACCAAAAAGTTTAATGAATAAAGAAACTCAAAAGTTAGTTAGTAACATATCCCGCTGTGCAGAACGAAGCAACATACAGTACAACTAAAAAATAGAACCTTCATCCGAGTGAATTGATCCGGGATCATTACAGCTCCATTGTAGGATGATCCCAGGCTTGAAATAGGGTGAACTAGAAAGTACATTTAGATGTTAGGAAAGTAGCTAGGAGCGTTATACAGTGGTGCTGCGAAAACCTTGCGGTTCGCCAATAAACAGGAATTCTACCCAATGGGTAATTGCTGAACAAGGCAAGTAAGCATAATTCTGGATGAGAAAAATGTAATGCAGTTCTACCCAAACAGCATGACTCAGATGTTGATTCTTCATCCATCGGGCAAACAAGGGCTTTAATGCAATTTCACAGCAAGTGCTTGGACTGTAATGCTTCTAGGAATTGATATAAATATCACTGAGAAAATCACATTTCTCACGATTTTGGATTATTTTCAATCTATTGCCGGTTTTAATATAATCTATTGCCACAGACGTTTCAGAATTTACTGAATCAGAGATCCTAACAATGTATGTTTCCTGTTTCTTGCATGTTTGATTTTCAGGAACTGCAGATGTTTTATACCGGGGATAGACACAGTGCTCCAGCAACTCAGCGGATCAGGCAGTTTCTCTGGAGAAAAGGAACAGGTCTCATTTTGGGTCGGAACACTTCTGCAGACTCATGCCTGGGTCTGAAGAAGGGTTCCGACCCGAAACATCGCCTTTTCCACAGAGATGCTGCCTGACCCACGGAATTGCTCCAGCACTTTGCATTTTCTGTTGCTTATCTTACATAAGTGCCAGGAATCAAAATCAGCCCTAGTTTTACTGCACCAAATGCATTAGATGGATCAGTAACACAAAATATACACAAAGAAAGGTCTCCCTTATCTATTCAAAGAACAAATTGATTTCACAAACAGAACATACCAAAACACTATTTTGGAGTCTGTGAGCCTGGCGCTGAGCCTGGAGCTCAGTCTGAAGAAGGGACTTGACCTGAACCGTCACCCATTCCTTCTCTCCAGAGATGCTGCCTGTCACGCTTGTTATTAAGGTACAAAGAAACAAATGAATGATAGGTATGCAAAAGGACAAATTAAAGGACATATTGTAGAACAATATGAAGAAGGGTCTCGACCGAAATGTCACCAATTTCTTTTCCCCTGACCCGGCTGAGTTACTCCAGCACTTTTTATTTTTTTTATTTTTTGTGTCTATTTACGGTGTAAACCAGTGTCTGCAGTTTCTTCCTACACCTACCAAAACACTTAACAATCAATCTGTTGTTTAGAAGCATAGCCTCTGATGTGCAGGGAAATAAAATTGCCATTTTTTGCAGAATAGGTTCCCCAAACTACAAAATAAATAAATAATGGCGACCAGGCAGTTACAACCATTTGGGTTTCAGAAATACACCCTTACACAGAATTTGGAAATCACTACCTAGAAATTTGACATATTGAATACATTTTCACATGGAATTTGTGAGAAAACCAGTAAACAAGATTTTTTTTTTCAACTTGCGTTTCTTAAAACCTAGGAATGCTCCCCGCACTCCAATAATGTGGGGATCATTTTGTAAATAATCAATCTAATTTTAATGAAGGAATTACGAAGGCTTGGATATGTGGAATGTTTCCATCTCTGCTCTTCAAACTTAAATAATCTGTTATGATAATGCAGCATTATAGACAGATAGATCTTTCACTTAGGTGACATTTTCAAAATACAGAAATTACTACCAATTACATGGTGAGAATGGATCATACTTATCTTTTCCCAAGACGGTGGTATTTAATTTTTGAACGTTCGAAATACATTTTCATGAAAAATTACAGATACAATGGTGAAAAAGGATTTTGGTACATCGGCCTTCATCAGTTAGGGTATTGAATAGAGAGGTTTGGATGTTATGTTACACTTATACAAAACATTTGCGAGGCCGCGTTTGGAGTAATGTCTTCAGTTTTTGTCGCCCTGCTGCAGGAAGGATTTAAACGGGCTGTAAAGAGTGGAAAGAAGATTTTTGAGGATATTACCAGGAATAGAGGGGCTGAGCTGTCGGGAGAGATTGGCGTGACCATATTTTGGTGTATAAAATCATAAGAGGAATAGATAGGGTGAATGCCCCCCCGAGTATTTTACCTAAGGTAGGGAAATCAGAAACCAGAGCACATAGGTTTAAAATGAGAGGGGTAAGATTTAATAGGAACCTCAGCGGCAACTTTTTCCACTCAGAGAGTGGTAAGTATTTGGAATGAGCTGCCAGAGGAGGTAGTGAGACATTTAAAAGACACTTGACTATGTACATGGATAGGAAAGGATATGGGTCAAATGCGGGCAAATGGGACTCACTTAGGTCAGCTTGGACAAATAGGGCCAAAGGGCCTTTTCCATGCTGTATGACTTTAAAAGCCCTATAATTTCCATTATACTATTCATGTCAGCTGTTAAGATATCCTTGCAGGGTGCAACTTTGAGCCTGGAGAAATTTAATTGATCGACTGACATCCTAAACAGTATTCACCCGAAGATTCAGCCACGGTAATGCTCATGTCCGTAGTTGAGCTGCAAGTCACAACTTCTGAAACAGAAGCGTGGTTACTTCTACTGAGCAAAGTTATCAGAACTATAAAAAGTCTTTCACAGAATCCTAGACGTTTAGAGGGAAGCTGTTTGATACATTTAATCCACGACAGCCAAAAAATTATATTCAGAAAATGGAGATGCTTTCCATTTGCTTTGTCCATGGTCATGTAAGTTATGGTACATTAAGAGCTTGTCCAAGTATTATTTAAATGTGAAAAGAGTTTCTGCCTCCAACATTATTTTGTAAAAGTTAATATATAATGTTTAAAGTTCTGGAAGACTTGCTCAGTTCCTGTAAATTAATAAGCAAGATGTTTTATGTACCTCAGTTAAACTTTACTCAGCCAATTCTGTTCCAAAGAAAATAATCTTAACCTAGGAATAGATAGGGTAGATGCACAGGAATAGATAGGGCAGATGCAAAGGAATTAAAAAAGGTAAATGCACAGAGTCATTCACCCAATGTGAGGGAATCAAGAACCAGAGGACATGTTAAAGGTGAGAGGACAAAGATTTAATAGGAACTTGAGGAGCAACTTTATCTTACAGAGGGTGGTGGGTATATGGAACGAGCTGCTGGAGTAGGTGGTAGAGACAGGTGCTAAAGCAATATTTAAAAGATATTTGGACAGGTACATTGATAGGAACGGTTTATAAGGATATGGGCCAAACGAGGGCAGGTGGGATGTGTAGATAGAGCATATTTTCCGGTTTGGGCATGTTGGGCTGAAGAACTTGTTTGTATGCTGTATGACTCTATTACTCTAGCCAATCTCGCAACTCAATTGTTCTGATGGTGTAACCCTAGAAGGATATCTTCAATTTACGTCACATTAGTGTAATGGAAGCAATTAGACATAAAGATGCTCCATAAGAAATGTTATTTACCATACCTAACAAATTAAATACCAATCCCTCTGGGGTACATAAAGTATTATTTATTCTTATTATTTAATTTTAACACTCATAGCCATGCTTTCAAAAATAAGTCACCTGTGTGAAAAGTTGTGAATCTTATCAAATTATCCTATAAGCTCAGGAACCAATTATTTTATTGTTTTTGTTCACTTGCCTCTTTTTCGCCCATCAATTACAAGCTTCAATACTTTGTGAAAGGCATAAGGATGAAGCTAAAAGGTTGAATGCCCCTTCTATACTAGTCCCACCTGCCCACGTTTGTCCATATCCCTATTAACCTTTCCTATCCGAATGTCATTATATAGTATTTAAATATTGCTATAATACCAGTCTCAACTACATCCTCTGGCAGCTCATTCCATATTCCCACCAATTTTTAGTCCTGAAGCTTCAAGGCCAGGGCTGGCATGTGTCACATGGCATATGATAACTACTTGTGGATGGCGACAGGTTTATATTAATGTGCACATCACTAAGTGTAGATGGTAGTACAGTAAACTATGAGTGGAGGCTTCAGACAAGTAAATTAAGAGATTGTCATAGTTATATAGTGCCATAGTCGTACATCGTGGAAACAAGGCCCTTCGACCCATCTTGACCACACCGACCAATACACTCGTCCCATCTGCCTGCGTTTGGCATATCCTTCTAAACCTGCCCTATCCATTGTGAAGGAAGCTTATTCTGGAGTAGACAATAGGATTTTCCAAATCCATAATCACTGTTTAGACTTTTACATCATGAGTATAGAAGTTGGGAAGTCATGTTGCAGTTGTATAAGACGTTGGTGAGACCACATTTAGAATATTATGTTCAGTTCTGAGCACCGTGTTAGGGGAAAGATATTGTCACGCTTGAAAGGGTTCAGAGAAGATTTACAAGGATGTTGCCAGGGCTAGAGGGTGTGAGCTATAGGGAGAGGTTGAGTAGGCTGGGTCTCTATTCCATGGAGCGCAGGAGGATGAGGGGTGATCTTATAGAGATGTACAACATCGTGAGAGGAATAGATTGGGTAGATGCACAGAGTCTCTTGCCCAGAATAGGGGAATCGAGGACCAGAGGACATTCAATGTGAAGGGGAAAAGATTTAATAGGAATATGAGGGGTAACTTTTTCACACAAAGGGTGGTGGGTGTATGGAACAAGTTGCCTGATGAGGTAGTTGAGGCTGGGACTACCCCAACATTTAAGAAACAGTTAGACAGGTACATGTATAGGACAGGTTTGGAGGGATATAAACCAAGTGGGTCTAGTATAGCTGAGACATGTTGGCCGGTGTGGGCAAATTGGGATGAATAGCCTGTTTCCACACTGTATCACTCTATGACCTAATTTTATAATTTGTTTGTATCCGATTAAAACACTGGGAATAATCTTGTCAAAAGGAACATTTACAAAAGTGAGCGTATATTAATAATAGAGTCAAAATTGTCATGTGCAATTATCCAACATTTTTTAGAGAAAATATTTGTGATAAGAAAGCAATGTTGGTGTTTCTGTAATGCATTCATTGCTAAGCTCTCGCTATTGTTGCTTGAAGAAATGCAACTTGACCTAGTGGCAGCACAGAGCAAGTAAATAACTAAATAAGGGAAACATTTAGGAAAATAGCAAAAACACAAGTCAATGAATAGATATGAAGATGACAAGGATACTGATTGGGGAAGATCCATAAACTGTATAGATTAACGGGGAAACACAAAGAATTGCAGATGCTGGTTTACCAAAAAACCCCACAAAATGTTAGAGTAACTCAGCAGGTCAGGCAGCATCTGAAGAACAGTCCTGACCTGAAAGGTTACCTTTCCATGTCCTCCAGAGGTGCTGCCTGACCTGCTGAGTTACTCCAGCATTTTGTGGGTTTTTGTAGGTCTAAAAGGCTTGCCCATAATGAACGGAAATAAATTGGCAAATAGGACTGCAAACCAGGATAAAGAAGGGTTAAATCAAGGAGAAAAATAGAGATTAGATCAAAGTTGTAACTAAATAGGTACAGTATATGATGTTTGGAAAAATAAATAATATAGAAATGCTGTGTTTACACAAAATATGGATGAGTGAAGGAACAAAGGACAGCAGGTTTCACCTCCATGTACCAGTAGCTACTACAGGTCCTCGACTGTCTAATATATCACCCTTGTGATATGATCTGGTTGAGCTAAATTACCTTCCAACTAAATACCATGAAGACCAAAGTAACAGTCTTTAGCAACCACTGGAAACTCCATCACTCCCTGGGCATTGTTTGAGGTTGGATCACATTGTGTTCAACCTTGAAATGACCAAAAATTAGCTTTTGGCACCAAATCTTCACCAGCACCAACACCACCTACTTTCATCAATGAAAGTTGTTGTCACAGCATTATTAATTCAGATAATATAAAATACGGAACGACGAACTGCTGAAGACGGGTCCTGACCCGAAACTTCACCTAGCCATTTTCTCCTGAAATGCCCTGCTGACCTGTTATGTTATTCCAGCATTTAGTGTCCATCTTTGGTATAAACCAGCATCTGCAACTCATTGTTAAGGCACCTACTTTCATCTTTGTCTCAACTAATTTCCAAAGTCCTCAAACATGCATTTATGGTCACAACCACTTCAAAGTGTCCCAGGTCAATCCTCCACAAGCTCCAACTCATCACAAAATTCTTCCACTTAATTAAGTTACAATTAGCACAAAATCCTGATGTCGACATTTCTGCACTTTATAACCTTCATTGACTCTGCCAAAATCTTGACCCAGCAATCACTTCATGGTATTGTCGCCCACTTCCCCTGCCCATGTTTGTAATGTGCTCCAACCCTACAAACCAAGATCTCAGCATTGTTCCAATTACAATTTCTTGTTTAGAGTTTAGATGGAGTGTGGAAAAACACCCTCCGGCCCACAAACGATCATCCGTATGCTATTTCTATCCCACACACTAGGGGGGACAATTTACAGAAACCGATAAATCGACACGTCTTTGGAATGTGGGAGGAAACCAGAGTATGCGGAGAAAACACGCGCAGTCACAGGGAGGACATACTAACTCTGTACAGACAGCACCTGTACCATGTCCCTGGCACTGTAGGGCATCAACGCTACCACTGTACTTTCCTACTTTTCATCAAACATTGGCTGTCATGTTACAACCAGTCCAGATCCCTAGCTGCACATTTTCCCCTCTTTGCCGTTTTAAACTAGGCTCTGAAGTAAACTTCTACTATCTGTGATTAGTGATATACCGTAGTGTGAAAATGATTAATAATGCCCTGTGACATTAATTATGACCAATGAAAATTGCTGTTGCAGTGTTAGAAATCCAGATAAGATACAGTATGGCACAAGGGATCGCTGAAGAATGGTCCCAACCCAAAACGTTGTCTATCCATTCCCTTCACAAATGCTGCTTGACCCGCTGAGTTAACACAGTACTTTGTGTTTTGTAAAATACGACGACTTTCTGTCAAGACTCTCATTGTTCAAGTTACAGACAAAAGGCTGCGTTTTCATCTCCTAAATAAAGGGCAAAGTTACAGAACAGTTTCACTCTAATGAACAAACAAATCTAAAGAGTAAGATCTGTGAAACCTGCATCTCATCGCACGCCATGCAGTCACACTGAATGCTAACCATGTTGAATCAATAAATGCCTCCACTTTTCTAAATAGCTCAAATGACTATTTACGCGACAAACAGTTTTTAACTGTTAAAAGAAGCAAGCTGTAAAATAGTACATTTTGGGCTTTGGAACATAGGTATTTTTCAAATATTCTGATGTAATTGCCTTCATATATTCACACTTTTATTCCCCTCTTCTCCATACATAGTTAAAAATAATGTTCTATCTTCTTCATTACCAAATGAAAAATTCCAATGCCACCATTTGTTAATATCAAGCTGACTAACCTTCTAAGTTGTTCTGCAGATAGCAAATGAGATGAGTCCAGCATGGAAATTCCAGTTACCCGTGAGAATTGATTTTGTTCCTTCACTCCATCTTCTTCCATCTTCTTTGCACGTCATTGCGGTGTGTTACCACATCTTCCATGGTCCTATTTGGTTTTTAGTTTTAGTTTTAGAGATACAGCGCAGAAACGGGCTTTTCTGCCCACCGAGTCCAGACCGTCCCCTGCACATTAACACTATCCTACACACACTAGGGACAATTTACACATACCGAACCAATTAACCTACATACCTCTACGTCTTTGGAGTGTGGGAGGAAACCGAAGATCTGAGAAAACCCACGCAGGTCACGGTGAGAACGTACAAACTGTACAGAGAGCATCCATAATCGAGATTGAACATGGGTCTCTGGCGCTGCAAGTGCTGTAAGGCAGCAACTCTACCACTGCGCCAGCGCTGCACCCCAAAATAATCTATAGGGTTGGACTTTAAAGATTTGTCCTTTAAATATGATGTTTCTGAAATGCAACTAGTTTCACATACCATTTCAAAAATATATTTGATCATGCATACGGACCTTGTTGGATATGCTGGAGTGCGTCATCCATCTCAACTTGCCCCTGAACTGAGGCAGTTAAGAGTAAACGGCATTAATGGATTTGGGGTAACTCAGAATGGGTAAGGATGGCAGGTTTACTCTCAAAAAGACAGATGTGAACCCAGATAGTAAAAGCACAACATTCCAAGTAATTTCGCTTCTACCATTACTGTGACCAGCTTCAATTCCAGATTTATTCAATTACTTGAATTTGATCTTCCTAGTTGTCATATGACATGGAAATGTTGCAGGTTTTCCTGAAGTGATTTGCTCGAATCTTAAGCATAAGATTAGGAGAGTGTATGCACCATTTTAACTGACTTTCCAGAATCAGGCCAAGCCAATTTAACTGCGGAACCTCATTCCTGCACCATACTTCTACTTCAAACTGGCATGTGCGAGCAAAAACCTCGACACATGGAGGATTGTTACAAACATTGTCACAAACATCCCATAAATACCATTTCAAGGGACAAGCTGCTAATCACAGGGATGGTGTTGAGAAATGGCACTAATCATGGTAATGAATGACAGAGCAACAAAGGACCAGATGGTCTACTCCCCTACCCTTAAATAATTTAATCAATCATTTTGTGCTTTCACTCATTGCTGGTGTGATGCCAATGGAAATCACCCATTGTGACTTCTTGGCTAACAGAAAAAAAAGGGATGATGAGAGATTAGACTGTACAGATTTCTCCCCCCCCCAGCCCAAATCAAGATGGCCAAATTTTTCTTTGACAATCTATTAATTAGTCTCTTACTTTTAATGTATGTTAACACATGAAAAGTTGGAACATATTCTATTTAGAGGCGCCAACATCTAACCAGTGACTTGTGTTCAAGGGGACTGTGTCACAGCAAGAGCACAAAACGCAGAGATATGTCATCCACTTCAAGGGAAATTGTACTTATATACTACATAGGTCAACACAAGCATTTCCTGCTGTAATACAGCATGGAGATGGTGCTAAACCAATGGCTGTGAACAGTCTGCAAACTCACCTCCCGAGCCCTTGGAAAGCTCCTCAACGTTCTGTGATGGGCTTGGGAAGTGGGGCCTGGTGACCTCGGCACATGGAAGCAGGGGGGTGGCTGCTGGAGGTGACAGACAGTGCAGCTGTGGTGCCGTGGATCGTAGTGGTGGTGGAGGTGACCGCAAGAGGCCATACAACTGCAAAAATGGATTGAACGCAGCCTGCAGCAGCTGCACGGAGTGGCGGAGGAAGGAAGCAGCAACATTGCATTGGGCCAGGCTGACCCATACCTCATCAATCCAGTGCCACCAGGATCACTAGGTCTTCAAATTAAAAATTGATTACTTCCTTGGGCCAAGATCGGACTTTTCGGAAACTTGGAAGTTGCAAGGTGGTGACTCCCTGCGTGCTGTTCCAGAAGAGGATCTATTGTACTTATGTGTAGAATGGTTTAACTGGATAGCACGTGTACAAGCTTCTCACTGTATCTCTATACACGTGACAATAAATAAACCAACTAACTCACTATATTCAACTTTCTCATGCGGCACCATCCCCACGGCAGTCATAAATGTCAGTACATCTACTGTGGTAGGTTATGGCGTGCTTAAAAACAAATGCCAGGCAAATTAAGTAGTCAGAAAATATCTCAGAGTTTGGATGTCAAACCATAAAAGCGGAAGGATCAAAATGGAGAACCAAGCACAGTATCTCAAGGAACAGTAAAACAGAAACATATGTCTAGTGCTTAGCTCTCCCACATTGCAATATACATAACATATAGAACAGTACAGCACAGGAACAAACCCTTTAGTCCACAATATCTGTGCTGAACATGGCGCCAAATTAGATTTTGCTGTGCATTACTAATATCCGTCCACATACATGTGCATTTCGAAAAGCCTCCTAAGCAACTACTGTTTCTGTTTCCATCATCACCCTAGGTAGCACAATCCAGGAAGCTGGCATTTTCTGTATTATAAAAACTTGCCTGTCATCTCCTTTAAACACCCCCACCCCTCACTTTAAAGCTCTGCCCTCTGAATTTGATATTTCCACTCCAGGGAAAAATATAAAACGCCTGCAACTGGTCCAAAACGCCGCAGCGAGACTCCTGACGGGCACCCAAAAAAGGGACCACATCACCCCGATCCTGGCCTCTCTCCACTGGCTCCCTTTGCGGTTCCGAATGAATTTCAATATCTCTTTTATGTCCACAAAGCCCTCAATGGGCTTGCTCCCACCTACATTAAAAGTCTGCTCACCCACCACACCACCTCCAGGTCCCTCAGATCGGCCGACTTGGGGTTGCTGAACATCCCGCGGCCTAGGCATAAGCTCAGGGGCGACCGCGCCTTTGCGGTCGCAGCTCCTAGACTGTGGAATAGCATCCCTCTTCCCATCTGAACAGCCCCCTCCATCGACTCCTTTAAGTCGAGACTAAAAACTCATCTCTACTCCTAAGCCTTTCTTGACGTCCTCTGAGCGAGGGCTACATGTATGTAGTGATGTTTGTATTTAATCTATCAACCACTGTTGTTTGTTATACTATTCTTATACCAATGTAAAGCACTTTGGCCAACGAGACCCGTTTTTTAAATGTGCTATATAAATAAAGGTGACTTCACTTGACTGGACTAGCCTCTTGTCCACACCGCATTCTCTTTAATCTGATTTACCAATGACATTTCACGGCCCATTCAGGCCCTACTAATTCCCTGCATGAGTTTTTTTCCCCCTTTTTCTTTATATTTCTTGGGGGACCTACGTGCTTTCATCTTCCTAATTTTTTTATTCATGCTCCCTTTCTTTTTGACAAAATGTACAACCTCCTGTTCCAACCCATTTTCTCGAAGCACGTTAAAAATATCTAGGCATGGCTCTGCATGGAAGAAACAGGGTGAAAGAGCAAACCAATAAAACACTAAACAATTTTGTGGAAGTTCTAAATGTTACTTATTCTAGTAGGAAATAGAAGAAACTGTTAAGTTAGATGATCAGAAGCATCAAGGCAAATTTTGCACAAAAGGGATGGTTTAGAAGTTCCCAGTGCAGTGGTGTGACAAATAATGCTTATATAAAGTGAACACATTTTGAATGTGTATTCAAATTATCACCAATGAAATCTCTCATTGTATTCTTGGATGTTTCAAACACTTGAGCAAGTTTGTGATATAAATTATGTCTGCTTACACCATCAATGAATCCATTTATTGTTCCATTCTCCTGTGCAAGAGAAACATTACAAAATAATTTGTAGGGTAGAAACAGGCATGCACTCGAGCCAGATTGTCCAAAACCCATGAGTTACAGAGAATCTCACACACAAACTGAAAGGAAAAGTAATCCCATATCATCAAATATAATTAATTTTTAGCTCAAGTTCAAGTCTTGGAAAGTAGGTTAGCTTTTTCCTCAATGATGGGAAGGGGATTGGCAGCAATATTTCAGCAGTGGCCACATGGACCAATGTGGAGTTATAAAGGAGAGCTAGGTGTCAGATAAGGGGAGGAGTGTAATGCAAAGCTGGAGGAAGATATATGGGTGGAAGGGGACAGAGGGAAAGGGAAAGAGGTAATAAAAAAACAAATGGCGACTTGGGTATGGGAGATGAACATATTTAGTTTCAGTTTTAGAGAAAGTGCGGAAACAGGCCAAGTCCGCACCACAACCCCCACACATTAACACTACCCAACACACTAGGGTCAATTTTACATTTATACCAAGCCAATTAACCTAAAAACCTTTATGTCTTTGGAGTGCGTGAGGAAACCGAAGATCTCGGAGAATATCGATGCAGAGCACGAGAAGGTACAAACTTTGTACAGACAGCCCCCCCGTAAGCAGGATAGAACCTGGGTCTCCGGCGCTGTAAGGCAGTAGCTCTACCACTGCGCCACCAGTAAGGCAGTAGCAAAGGGAAAGCAGGGTGGCTGGGAGATGGGCTGTTGGGGGTAGGCAAGGGAAAAGAGGGGGGCTATTACTTGAAATTGGAGAATTCAATTTGTCTGCTCCACTGCGAACTCTCAGAGTTTATACTGCCAGGTTGTAAGTTATTCAAGCGGAATATGAGGTGCTGTTCCACAAATTTGTGTGGGGCATTATTCTGGAAATGGAGGTGGCCTGACTCAAAGATCATTATGGGAATGGAAAATGGTTAGCAACTGGGAAATCCAGCAGGCCTAGGCAGCTGGAGTGCAAGTGTTCGGAGAAACAGTCATCTAGTCCATGCTTGCTCTTGCCAATGTAAAGGAAGCCACATTGGTAGCACCAACTGCAGTAGACATGGTGCAGGTGAACTTCTGACCCATTTGGAAAGGCTTCTGGGGTTTCTGGATGCAAGTGCGAGAGGTATAGGGGCAGTTGTTACGTCTCCAGCATTTACATGGGAAAGTACTTTATCAGTGGTCGGATTGGTTGGGGAGGGATGAGTAAACCATGGAGTTTGATTGATTGAAAGAGCATGGAAACAACCCCTTCGGCCCATCGGGTCATGCTGACCGCCAATCACTCGTTTACACTAGTTCAATGTTATACCACTTCTGCATCCAATACCTACACACTACAGGGCATTTACAGCAGTCAATTCACCTCCAAACCTACGTCCTTGGGATGTGGGAATAAACCAGAAACCCACATGGTCACTGGGAGAATGTACAAACTCCATGCAGACAACACCCGAGGTCAGGATTAAACCTGCATCTCCGGCACAGTGACGCAGCAGCTCTACCAACTGTGCCACTGTGGTGGAGGTAGTAGTCTCTACTAAAGGGGTGGGGAGAATGGGAAGATATGACTGGAGGTGGGATCACACTGAAGGTGGCGGAAATATGGGATAATGATGCATTGTATGTGGGATCTGGTGGTGTGAAAGGTGACGACTAGGGGAACTCTGAAGGGAGGGGGAGCAAGAGCAGAACTGCTCAACTGAGAAAACATGGGCGAGGGCTCCATCCAGACCAGCATGGGGAAAATCATGCTCACTCAAGAAGGACATCTCAAATATCCCAGAGTGGAAAGCATCATCTGGGGAGCAGATGCGGCAGAGGATAGAGAAATTGAGAGTAAGAGATGACGTTTTTACAAGAGGCAGGGTGGGAAGAGGTGTAACCAAGGTAACTGTGAAAGTCAGTAGGTTTGCAGTGGATGTCAGTACATCGCCAGTCCCCTGTGATGGAGACGGAAAGATCGAGAAAGGGGGGAGAGGTGTCAGAGATAGTCCAAGTGAATGAGGGCAGGGTGGAAGTTAGAAAAATCTTGAATTTCTTCAAGTGCAGAGCTGTGATTTTACCTCAACACCCGATCTATGCCATTATGACCTGGGAATGTTTAATCCATTCACTGAGTGCTTGAAATGGAAGATGCTGTTCTTCGCCACCACTGATCTGACAGTTAAATACCACAGGAGCACTTATTTTGTTCAGCAGTTTATTAACATCTCATGATAAAACCATACAAAATCTTTACAGGTATTGTATCGCAGCAAGTTGCATGGATACACAAGGTGTCTAAGGTGCCTGTTTGACTGGGCTGCAGGACTGCTGCAAGTGTGGCTTGCAGTGAAAACTGGCAACAATACATCTTGAACCTGTAGTTTATAACAATCTTTTCCGTTACCACAAATGCCATTTAAGCATGCAATAAGTCAGCGTTTCTACATTTCCGTAGTTTGTCTCTCATCTGTTCTCGGGTCTAACATTCAATTTCACAGCATTTCCCAAAGACTAAAATAACTGCAGCTGTCCAAACGCAAATGTTGCCAAATCGGTGGAATTCTTTTTAAGAAAACAAAGGAGAGTGTGGTAGTTAAACTATGTAAAATGTGCTTTGGTGAGCTATGCAGTGCTTTTAGATGCTGCTTCGGAGCTTCTCCTTTTAACGTCCCAGTTATACACTCTTGCCATATCTAAAATTAAATCAATTAAGGAGAAATCAGATGAATCACAGTCATTTTCAGTCGGTGAATGCGAGTACCGTCCATATACCAGAATATTTCCTGTTAATAAAAAGGTTATAGAAAGGAAAGAGCTCTCTAGGCCTCTTCAATGGGCCCATACTTGAGCATGATGGGGAGTGTGGCAAAGTAACAGTTAGAGTGCTTCATGTTACATTATGTATTCAGAATCTGTTGAAATAAGACATCATGAAAAATGACCACGAAACGCGAGTGTAATGCAAGTTATCTACTTGATCAAAGTGACTTACTGGCAACTATCTCGTCTGGTCTACCTGTGTTCATTTCTACATTACACAACCAGTATGTTTCAAAGTGCTCTGTTGACTGGAAGGTTTCCTCTTGATGTTTGGTTAGTGTATTTAATGATTATAGTTGTGATATTCCACTTATCCTTCAGCAGGACTTGGATAATGCAGTCAGCAAACAAAACCCTCCTTCGCCTACGAACACACTAATCTGAATCAAACAATGGATCCTATCATCACACCCTGTCTAGTTTAATTTAAAGATTGAGCGCAGAAACAGGCCCTTCGGCACACCAAGGTCATGCCGACCAGCGATTCCGACACACTAGGGACAATTTACAATTTTACCAGGTCAATTAACCTACAAACCTGCACGTCTTTAGAGTGTGGAATGAATCCAAAGATCCACGCTAGTCAAGGGAGGAATGTACAAACTCTGCATAGACAGGCACCTGTAGTCAGGATCAAACCAAGGTTCCTGGCACTGTAAGGCAGCAACACGACACCTGTGCCACCGTGCCTATCATTGATAAAAATTTGCTAGAAGACATATGAGAGATGAATTCCTTCTGAAAGGCCATTGTAGCGAGTAAACTAGGTTTGAGATTTTATCATCTGTCGTATAATCGAAGTATAAGGGATAAAGTGGACGAGCTTGAGGCTTAGTTAGAAACTGGCAAGTATGATGTTGTGGGAATTACGGACATGGTTGCAAGAGGGCCAGGGCTGGGAACTGAATATTCAAGGGTATACCTCCTATCGAAAGGACAGGCAGGTGGGCAGAAGGGGTGGGGTTGCCCAGTTGGTGAGGAATTAAATTCAGTCCCTTGCAAGGGGTGACATTGAAACAGGAGATGTGGAGTCAGTATGGATAGAACTAAGGAATTGTAAGGGTAAAAAGACCCTAATGGGACTAATCTACCGGCCCCCAAACAGTAGCCTGGACATAGGATTGAATCAGGAGTTAAAATTGGCATGTAGTAAAAGTAATGCTGTGGTTGTTATGGGAGATTTCAACATGCAGGTAGACTAGGAAAATCAGGTTGGTACTGGACCCCAAGAAAGGAACTTTGTCGAGTGCCTTCGTGATGGATTCTTTGAGCAGCTTGTATTGGAGCCTACCAGGGAGAAGGCAATTCTGGATTTAGTGTTATGTAATGAACCAGATTTGATAAATCTCCTCGAGGTTAATGAACCATTAGAAGGCAGTGACCATAACATGGTCAGGTTTAATCTACAATTGGAGAGGGAGAAGAGTAGATCAGAGGTGTCAGTGTTGCGGTTGAATAAATAAAGGGGACTACGGGGCCATGAGGGAGGAGCTGGCCAGTTGACTGGAAAGATACACTAGCCGGGATGACAGTGGAACAAAAATGGCAGGTGTTTCT
This sequence comes from Okamejei kenojei, assembly GCA_035221665.1. Classification (NCBI taxonomy): domain Eukaryota; kingdom Metazoa; phylum Chordata; class Chondrichthyes; order Rajiformes; family Rajidae; genus Okamejei; species Okamejei kenojei. The sequence goes on along the minus strand of CM069143.1, from coordinate 55,184,637 downwards.
AGGAATAATACAGAAGGTGCAGGATCAGTTCATTTCTAGGAGGAAGAAAGATTCCAAGGGAGAAAGACGACCATGGCTGACAAGGGACGTCAGGGACAGTATAAAAATTAAAGCGAATAAGTACAACATAGCAAAGATGAGCGGGAAGCAAGAGGATTGGGTAATGTTTAAAGAACAACAGAAGATAACCAAAAAGACAATACGGGGAGAAAAGATGAGGTACGAAGGTAAGCTAGCCAAGAATATAAAGCAGGATAGTAAAAGCTTCTTTAGGTATGTGAAGAGGAAAAAAATATTTAAAAACAAAGTTGGGTCATTGAAGACCGGAAAAGGTGAATTTATTATGGGGCACAAGGAAATGGCAGATGAGTTGAATATGTACTTTCGATCTGTCTTCACTAAGGAGGACACAAACAATCTTCCTGATATAGTAATGGCCCGAGGGTCTGGGGTGACAGATGAACTGAAGAAAATCCACATTAGCCAGGAAATGGTGTTGGATAGACTGATGGGACTGAAGGCTGATAAATCCCCAGGGCCTGATGGTCTGCATCCCAGGGTACTTAAGTTGCTCTAGAAATCATGGATGCACTGGTGATAATTTTCCAATGTTCTATAGACTCAGGATCAATTCCTGTGAATTGGAGGGTAGCTAATGTTATCCCACTTTTAAGAAAGGCGGGAGAGAGAAAACGGGGAATTATAGACCAGTTAGCCTGACATCAGTGGTGGGGAAGATGCTGGAGTGAATTATAAAAGATGAGATAGCTGAACATTTGAATTGCAGTAACAGGATCGGTCCGAGTCAGCAAGGATTTACGAAGGGGAAATCATGCTTGACTAATCTTCTGGAGTTTTTTGAAGATGCAACTAGGAAACAAGGGAGAGCCAGTGGATGTAGTGTACCTGGACTTTCAGAAAGCATTTGATAAGGTCCCACATAGGAGATTAGTGGGCAAAATTAGGGCACATGGTATTGGGGGTAGAGTGCTGACATGGATTGAGAAGTGGTTGGCAGACAGGAAACAAAGCGTAGGGATTAACAGGTCCCTTTCAGAATGGCAGGCAGTGACTAGTAGGGTACCGCGAAGCTCAGTGCTGGGACCGCAGCTATTTACAATGTACATCAATGATTTGGATGAAGGGATTCAAAGTAACATTAGCAAATTTGCAGATGACACAAAGCTGGGTGGCAGTGTGAACTGTGAGGAGGATGCTATGAGAATGCAGGGTGACTTGGACAGGTTGAGGGAGTGGGCAAATTCATGGCAGATGAAGTTTAATGCAGATAAATGTGAGTTTATCCACTTTGGTAGCAAAAACAGGAAGGCAGATTACTATCTAAATGGCGTCAAGTTGGGAAAATGGGAAGTACAATGGGATCTGGGGGTCCTTGTGCATTAGTCTATGAAAGTAAGCATGCAGGTACAGCAGGCAGTGAAGAAAGCGAATGGCATGTTGGCCTTTATAACAAGAATCGAACATAGGAGCAAAGCGGCCCTTCTCTGCCTCAGAAGGCGGTGGAGGCAGGTTCTCTGGATGCTTTAAAGAGAGAGCTGGATAGGGCTCTTAAAAATAGCGCAGTCAGGGGATATGGGGAGAAGGCAGGAACGGTCTACTGATTGGGGATGATCAGCCATGAACACATTGAATGGTGGTGCTGGCTCGAAGGGCCGAATGGTACTCCTGCACCTATTGTCTATTGTCTAAAATAATACCCCAGCAAGGATCCATTTATTGCAATCCCCACTCTAACCTTGCAATTATCTCCTCATCTACCCCAGATTCTGCTAGGGGCAATTTACAGTGGCCAATTAACCTGCATGTCTTTGGGATGTGGGAGGAAACTGGATAACTTGGAGGAAACCCATAGCTTCATAGAGAGAAGATTCAAATTCAACGTGGGGCAATGGAAGTCAGGAATGAACTTTGGACCATAGAAGCTGTGAGGTGTGCCACTGTGCCGCCAAATTTTAAGGCAGCTAGGCATTTTTCCTGAATAAACTCAAAGGCCAATGCCAACTTGTTCTAAAGGATACTGACTTCTGTGGTGGTGAACTGATCGCGAAGGAAATCCAGATCATCTTCTAGCCCTTCCAGATTACGCGTTGCAGTGGTGAGATTCTTCTCAAGTAACGCACGAGCTTCATCAATATCATATTCAAGCATTACATTGGCCTGAAGTAAGACAAAAACCTTTCTCAATCATTTTTTCATTAGTCCTCACCTTCACCTCGTTTACACTTTTAAAAATATAAATAGTAAGAACTCTATATCATGGGCTTGTCATGGATGTGTGATGTTGGTGCTTCACAAATACCGTACAAACTAATAACTTCATCACCAGTACCAGTTTCTAAATATATCGCACAAGCTGCTCATTATACCTTCCTCTACAACAATGTCCATGAATTCCAATCTGTCTTCTCTTTGTTCTACAATCTCTAGTTTTTACAAAACTCAGTTCTTGCTCCATCCTTTCCCCTCACCCTTTTCTACTAACATTGTTCTCCACCAGTCGGGAAAAGGGTCCCAAAATCGTGACTGTCCATTTCCTTCCACAGATGCTGCTTTACTGCAACATCACCCTTATGCATTTCATCTTTGGTAATATCTGGATGTGTAGCCCTGATTCTTTACCTATATTACTGAGCATTAGAGAGGAAGAAAAAAAATATCCATGGAAGTTGCCTCGCTTAAATTTTGTGACCCTTATTAGTCAATATATTGAAATGTCAACTTTGTACAATGGATACTGTTTGTGGAAAGTGGGTGGGTATCAGCCATTAAGAAATGCGCAAATTACTCAGCTGAATAAAGATACACTTGCTTTCATTTTCACTAGATACCATATAATGTAAGTAACATCAGATTTTCTATTTCAAAATACTTTTGTAATATTTACAGATTAGATCCCATTTCACATTAATAAAATCTGTTCATTAATAGAGATATAACATGATTCATCGTGCAGCTTTCCATTTTAAGGATATTAACCAGAAATGTTTTTCTCTCCAGATACTTTTGAGTCTGCTTTTCCCCCATCTGTAGCATTTTGCTTTTGTGTACGGAACATTAGCTTTGCAACTTACAGTGAAAATACACGGTCATGAAGACTTTATTCCCAAGCACGCGTTCTTCTTGCAATTAGCCGAAAGAGACTCTGAACTTACCCCTAACCATAAGCACACTTTATCTGTAGGAGGGACGGAAGCTTTAGCATATAAATTGTCTGCCAGGAGAAACATAGTCTCCATTGGATCTGTGGAATCCTTTAAAATAAAAAGCAGAAGGTTGGCTTACAATCAAATACACCAAGTACACTGTCTCTCATGTATATTTAGTAAATACAGAACCTCAAAACATGGCTTCAGAAATACACCTGAGCATTGAATATAATGAAAATAAAAGATAGGAAAGCATTAGAGGTATCAATTTGATTGATGAATGAGAGATTAATGAAAGAAAAAAAAATGTTGGAATGACAAGCTTTGCCTGTGGGGAGAGATCAGTTAAAATTTCAGGTTGATTACTTATTCTGATGAAACGTCAATAACCCAAAATGCTTACATATTTCTCCTTGAACAGAAGTCGTCTGACCAGCTGGGTATTTCCAGCACATTATTTTAACTTCAATGTTCCAGCATCCCTGGTAGCTGGCTTTATATTAAATAATGGAGAATAAATCAGATTTGAATTTGAAAAATGAGTTTAATAAGGAATGCTTCCTCTGGATGCAGTATCAGTAAGATATTCTATTAAAGGCCAGCAGAAAGAAAAATAAAAGTTAAGGGTAATTTAAACAGAAGTGTTAAATCACAAAATGTTGTTGAAGGATGAAACAAAGATCTTTTACATCTAGGTTTTACATGGATAGTTCAAAGTTTTTATGAAAAGTAATTGCAGTTTATCAGCTGGGGTTGCTTAAGCGCTCACATTTTTTAAAAAAAAGATTTGAAATAAAGACAATAATCATGGGAATGATTGTGTGGCAAGAGTTAGCGATGGCAAATTTTGTAAACGCGTTTCATTCTGTGGCTCAAACTTTGCCTCCTCTTGCCAGAGAGCCTTGGAATGACTTGGGCATTGGCCATTCATCCACCCTCTCTAGCATGAGCTTGTATGTTATCCCAGTTACCATGTGGATTTGAATGGATGAATGATACTTTATGAATGAATGAAACTTTCCCCCGCACATTCCAATGATGTCCAGATTGGTAAGTTAATTAGCCACTGTAATTTTCCTCTAGTGCGAACAAGTGGCAAAATATGGAGAAAGTAAATGGGGATATGGGGAGAGTATTGTAGGATTAGTGCAAAAATTCAACATGACTGTGGTGGGCTCAAGTGCCTGTTTCCCTGCTGTATGATTCTATGACTAACCAAAATACACACAGATATCCAAGAGCAATGAACAAATAAACAGTCATTTGGCCAGTTTTATATGTGAGGCTTTGATGAGTTTTACCTTTTTCTTCTGCATGTGTTTTAAGATCTCTAACGTCTGTTTAATTTCTGGAATTTGACTTTTTAGCCTAGGAAAGAGAAGAAGCAAGTAATCATCTTCTAGCCGATAAACTATCACTTTTCATAGAAACATTCAACTAACCATGCAAGACCTGAGATGTAAAAGATCTCCACCTTAAGCATTAAACCTGTATGAAACAAAAAGTAAGCACTTACACCGTCAGGTTGGTGCTATGCACAACTGAAAGCCCTGTTGTGCCCCGCACCCCTCCACAAGCAATATGCAGCATTTTCCAACGGCATCAATGTAGAAACACATTTCATGTATTCTCACAAAGTAGAAGCTGGCCATTTTGCTTATTGAGTCAGTGCTGGATTTCACAGCAGCACCATTCTCCCACTCATTTCCCTGCGATTTATTTACCAACCAACTCTACTTTGTTTCGCTAATCTCCCAAATATTTTGGTGATAATTTTACAATAACTTAGTAACTTACCACATCTTTGGGATGTGGGAGAAAACCATAAAAAACTCACGGTATTCACATGGAGAACATGCAAACTCCACATAGACAGCACTGGAGGGCAGGATCTCACTCAGATTACTGGAACTATAAGACAGCAGCGATAACTACTATGCTACAATTTATCTCTCATTTAGACATGATAGGATTCTGATAGGAATTAGGATTGTTTGTCACATAATTTTATTTTACGCAATTCAAAACCAAAACAAAATCCTGCATTCATCTTTCAGCCATCTGATCGATTGAGTATTTGAGATTGTTTATTAGTAAGTTTTCTACTAATACCATCTGAATTTTGCTTTGAAGTAGCTGGGACAAAAGTTCAAAAATACCAGCTGCTCAATTATATTATGTCCATAGGTGGCATACTTTTCTTGGCTGTGGGCATATTAGTAAAGGTCAGTTTGAAGTTATTTACATGCTACTGAAGTACTTTATCGTACAAGTTATTTGATCAGCCTCTGTTTTTACTTTTTCACAGGAATAAAACTGACAGGTAAATTTCAAATTAAAAACCAAAGGGAATAAAATTATTGATTTTCATTTCTGAAGAGTTTAGAGAGTTATGAGAGTCAGAGATCAGGTAAATAGTCAGTCTTTTTCTGAGAGCAAAAATGTCAAACATTAAAGGACAAGAAAATGAGAGGGGGAAGTTTATAGGAGAATTGCCTGGTAAGTTTTTTTTTTTACAGAGAGTGCTATGTGCTTGGAACTCGCTGTCAGCGGAGAGATGGGTTAAGATTGGTGTTGGTGGATACACAACAGCAATATTTCAGAGGAATTTACAGGAATATTCACTAGCTGGAAACTAAGTGATACGTATCATGTATAGTCTGATATGGTTACTTTAATTTGGCACCATGGGCGGCACGAAGCCCTGTTCCTGTGCTGTACTGTTCTATTAACGAATATAAAAAGGAACTTAACCAAAAAAATGCAGAATATATGTAATAGAAACAAAATGCAATCCCATTGGCACCTGAAAACAGTTAGCTTTAGTATTTTGTGGGAAAACAAATGGAATTTCAGAATGTGGTTTACAAAACAGTTATATATTTAAAAAAAAATACTATTCCATCTCCTAAAAACATCACTTACTCTTTGCAGTCACTGTATGTTAGTTCTATCAATGAGTTATACGAGATATAAACTCTTGAGAAATATTTCTATAAATACCAGAATCAACTGCTTTTCTTTAACTGCAGGCTAAACCATCCATTTGTTTTTAAAAAAAGATAAACATCATTACTTTACTAATAACTTGATTTAACAGTTTGGACATTTTACGATTTGACATGATCTCTCACCTTCTCTTTTTTTGCGATAGATTCAGCTCCATGAATTTGTATTTTTGGTATTGTTCATCTAGCCTCTTCAGCACAAGGTCTGCTGTCTCATTACCAGGTTGCTTCATAAATGCTATAACATCTTCCTGGGAGACAAAAGATTAGGAAAGAAAATTAATCCGATTAACTGATGAATTTAAAAAGAAATGTGCCATTAAATAAAGAGCAAAGAACCATATATGAGTTATTGAGTTATGCAGCTGGGCAAACCTCTAACGTTGATATGTAGAGGCATCTTAAGGTCCAAGCCCTTAGTAGCTCCCTAAATGCGGCCATGCAAGTAGTTCAAGTTCACATTTATTGTCACATGCACCAATTGGTACAGTTAAATTTGAGTTACAGACATACGAATAAAAAGAACACAATACACAATAGAGTTTAACAAAACATCCACCACAGTGGTATCAATATTTTTCACTGTGATGGAAGGCAATAAAGTTCAGTCATCTTCCTCTCTGTTCACCATCACTGTCAGTACTGCCTTGGTCCCTATTTGCTGAAGGTGGGGTGTGTGTGTGTGTGTGTGTGTGTGTGTGTGTGTGTGTGTGTGTGTGTGTGTGTGTGTGTGTGGAAACACGCGTGATTGTTAATCTGACTGGAAGCCAAATCTGACTGGACACACGCTAATACACACAAAAATGCCACATACCCTGTACAGGGAGGAACACCAAATACTGGTTTAAACCAAAGATCATAGCGCGGTCTATGATCTTTGGTTTAAACCGAAGACAGACACAAAAGCCTGGAGTAAATCAGCGGATCAGGCAGCATCTCTGGAGAAAAGGACTAGGTGATATTTCGGGTTGACATTTTCGATAGTTGCTACGACCCGTTTGATGTCATCCTTCGCCCTGCTCCTGGTCTCGGCCCGCACCGATCTGCCAGACGTGTGTGTGGTTGTTTGGTGGAGTCTGAGGGGAGAAGTGCCAGTACTAAGAGCGAGCGAACGCGCAGACAGACGGATGAAAGCATAGAGCGGCATAGGTGACATTTCGGGTCGAGACCCTTCTTCAGACTGACAGTCAAGGGAAACGGGAGATATAGGCATATTTTCCATTCATTTGTCCTTAGTACCATCTATATCTCTTGTTGACGCCATGACGGAAGCCGGTTACGGAAATGGAGCTGAAGATCACCCATCACGGCTTTTTCGGAGTGAACCATCTTGCTCCGCTCTATGACCTTTGGTTTGAACCCGACAAGGGGTCGTCCCGTTCCGCAATAGTAATTCCGCATTGCTCCTACTGCTGAAGTTCTGGATCTGTCTCCAGTAGGAAAGGCCACGCCAATCCAATTGATAGGCCACGAAGTGGGGGGGGGGACGATGCGACACGGAGAAAAGTGCATCTCCGTCCAGGTAAGTGACTGAAAAACGGTTCCCCCCTATTCCCCCCCACCACATAAGACATACTAAGAAACAGATTAAAAAGTAGATAAGTGGTAAAGCAGGCATATGGTATGCCTTTGCCTGCCTTCACTGATCGGGACATTGAGTATAAGAGGCAGGAAGTCATGATGCAGCTTTGTAGGACTTTAGTTAGGCCGCATTTGGAGTATTTGGGTGCAGTTCTAGTTGCCCCATCACAGGGAGTATGTGGAGGCTTTGGAAACAGTGCAGAAGAGGTTTACCAATATGATGCCTGCGGATTAGAGGGTAAAGGCATAGATAAGGTAGACAATCAGAACCTCTATCCCAGGGTGGAAATATAAAAAACTAGAGGGCACAGATTTAAGTTACAATGGGCAGAGTATAAAGGAGATGCAAGGGCCAAGTTTATTTTTTACACAGAGAGTGGTGGGTGCCTTGATATTGCAACCAGGAGTTGTGGAGACAGATACGATAGTGACGTTTAAGAAGCTTTTAGATAGGCACGTGGATACGCAGGAAATGGAGGGCTATGGATCATGTGCAGCTAGAATGGATCAGTTTATCTTAACATTATATTCGACACAGACTTTGTTGGCCAAAGGGCCTATTCCTGTGCTAATATGTGTTATATTCTATGTTGATTCTATTGTAACATCAGCTCAGCCAGAGGTAGAATAAATACAATAACCATCAGCACCACAGCACAAGTGGATAAAATCTATGAAGATCATATTCATAATTTGAGTATCCTGAACTTACTGGAAGTGCAGAAGGTGAGGACAGGGTTTGGTCAATTGTGATCACCTTCCCGTGATCTAATAATTTGATGGCCAACACTGTCCAAACTTCTTCAAACAAAAGACACTGTCACGAAACTAACATTGTTACATCCCCAATATACTGTTGGCTGTTATATATAATACATGGCAACTGGTCAGAAAGGTTGGTCATTAAACTAATAAACAGATTTGATAATTGCCAAGCTTTCGTTATGTTCTGCCTCACGGGAGAAGAGAGAATCACTGGTGTCAGTCACTCGTCCTTTCAGTTCAGTTTAGTTTATTGTCACATGCACCAAGGTATAGTGAAAAGCTTTTGTTGAGTGCTAACCAGTCAGCAGAAATACAATACATGATTACAATTGATCCATTTACAGTGTATAGATACATGATAGGGGAATAACGTTTAGTGCAAGGTAAAGCCATCAAAATCCGGTCTTTGATTACAAGGCAGCGTGAAGAAGCGTAGATGGGTCATTAGTGGTGGGGACTGGACTAGACTGGGGGGAGGGGGGAGTCTGGTTTGCATGACGGAATGGGCTGGTAACATAACTCTTCTATTAATAAATTAACTATTTCTTATGGTCACAGGCAGTACAGTGACTATACCAATCTGTCATTCACCCAGATAGGATACATGACATCTTGGTATGGCACAATTACAGTTCCTTTTGTATTATTTTAGTTCCTTTCAGGAATTTTCTCTCTGCCTCTTATATATCCTTTATTAATCCGCCACTCTACCCATAACGGAATTTACAGCTTCTCCAGACTGTTCTCTGGAATACTGCATTCATTTTATAATCCGATTCAAATCAATCTTTTCAAACAAGGTTTTGGCCTGTAATCGGCATTTTTCCTCCTTTATTCTCAAGCTTTTCTATGGGTGAACCAACAATAAACTATGTCTGAAGAAAGCAGTTATTTAATCACAAACTAAAGCATCCAGATGATGGTGTTAAATAAAATTAAAAAACAAAACAAACAGTAATCTATGAACCATATGTGCCTCCACCTCCCACTACCTCCCTTTTTCAATGACTACAGAAATTCCTCTAGTGAAGCCTTTTGTTGGATAGTCCATGGATAGGCAAGGTATCTTTTTAAATCCCCTCATCTCGTGTCAATATTCCTTAAGCTAAATTTTGCAACAGATATCAACAAAATATTTCCAGCAAACCCAAATAACAGTAGATCCCTTATTTCTCTGGCATTGACATGGTGCTGATCACCTCTGAAACGTCTTGGTACCTGGTACCAATTTAAATGTGTGTGTAGAATATCTAAATATAGCAGGCACAACCCCGCCCTTGTCTATTGTCCGTGTACCCAAGTCATTGGAGACACAAGGAGCTGCAGATGCTGGAATCTTGAGCAAAACACATGTTGGAGTAACTCAACACCTCAGGGAGTATCTGGGGAGGGAATGGGTAAACTACGTTTTGGGTCAGGACCTTTACCAAGCGACCACTATGGTTAAGGAAGGAACTGCAAATGCTGGTTTACACCAAAGATGGACACAAAATGCTGGAGTAACTCAACGGGGCAAATAGCATCTCTGGAAAAGGAATGATGTTAATAATGATAATCATTAACAATACAAAAAGCCTGGCTGATTTCATCCCTTAAAAGGTCGCCGGAACTGAGGCATGGAGTGGGTCAAGTTAAGAGTGTATTGTCCTATTTCCCCAGATAGAACAATGACACACACACACACATATAGACATAGATTTCCATACACACATATGTATGCGTACGTACACATACAGGTAAAGGAAAGAACTGCAGATGTTGGTTTAAATCGAAGGTCGACACAAAATGCAGGAGTAACTCAGTGAGACAGGCAGCATCTTTGGAGAGAAGGAATGGGTGACGTTTCGGGTCGAGGCCCCATCAGACGTTACCGCTGAAGAAGGGTCTCGACCCGAAACATCACCCATTCAATCATTCCAGAGATGCTGCCTGTCCCGCTGAGTTACTCCAGCACTTTGCGTATATCTACATATATACACATACGGACATACAACATATATCTACATATATACACATTGTGGACATACAACACAAAAAACACAAGCAGGACCAGCTGATCTGTTCGGTTGCGAGGGCTACATGAGTGGGAGCAGCCCCAGAGAGCAGTGATCTTCGGGCGGAGGGGCAGAGCTGCGGCTGCGGCAGCGGCAGCGGGAGGGCAGGAGGCGCCGGCAGGCCAGCGCCCATCTCCATGGGGACAGTGGCGCTCCCGTCCGCAGGCCTGGCCCGGCCCGGGCCTCACACACGCGCGCGCCGGCTCCGACACCGACAAAGGTACGAGCTCGCCGCCTCCCTGGCCACAACTCCCGGGGCGGGGAGAGGACTGGCGGCCTTACCACAAAGATGGCCTGGGGGATGCCCAGGTGCTTGCGGCTCAAAGCCGCGTTGCTATCGCCGCTCCCACTGGTGGTCGCCATCTTGGGGAGCACACTGACGTCGTCGGAGTGACGCAACCCGGGCGCGAGCGCGCACGCCCCGCCCCCGCCCCCGCCCCCCGCCCGCCGCGCTCCCGTCAATCATCAGAGGGCAGCGCCCTGCACCAAAGATCCTGGAGGAGCACTCAAGGCCAAACCACATGCGAGGAATGCTGAGGCATCGAATATCTCCTATGCAATCAACTTCGGAAAATAACACATATCACACCCCTGAGTGGAATATTGCAAGACATGCTAACGCATCGAATATCTCCCATGCATTTAACTTGCGCAAATATCTAACAAATATCACACCGCTGAGTAGACAATAAGGTGTTCGGTATTCCGACTGCGCATGCCCAGGTCATAGGTCACTCGCTATAAACATTCTCGGCAGCTGTGGTGCTGCGTTGTGTGCATGTGCAGGCCTGCATTTCGTTCGTGGTCGGGCTCGGGTTTCCGGCACTGCGGGTGATGTTGAGTTGGTGCTGGGCCGTCCCCTCCCGTCCCTGTCCGGGGCAGTCCCGGACTTGCAGCCGGCGTGGGGGGGAGGGAGGCGCTGGCGCCAACGCCAACTGTTGGTTGGCCCGGCGGGGCAGGCGGACTTGAGCTGGGGTACACAAAAAGCTGGAGAAACTCAGCGGGTGCAGCAGCATCTAAGGAGCGAAGGAGATAGGCGACGTTTCGGGTCGAGACCCTTCTTGGCACTTCTCCGTGCTGGCTGGGGGCCGCTGCTCCAGGCCGGTGTCCCCCCCGGGCGGGGATGGGACACTCGGGGGCGGTCCAGTGGCGGTTCTGCAGCGCTTGTGGCGCCGGGAACCCGGGTTCGATCCTGGCTGCGGATGAGGCGTGGGTCTATGTGCGTGCAGCTGCCGAGAATGTCTCTCCGCTGGTCCAGTCTCCCCCACTCGCAACTGCCCCCTCTATCTCGATGATACGCCCCACTCTCCCACTACCTGGCACGCCCGTTCCTCAGATTAAATATATTTTTACACATAAATCATGAATAAAGTAAATAATTTATACACAGTTTATACAGTCAGCACTTCGTTCGTTGTTTCTTTACAGCGAGTGATCTTTGACAAATCCCATGATTCTTGCGTTTTTCGGAATACCGAACTCGCTTTTTGCAAGGAATGCTGAAGCATTAAATATTTCCTATTCATTCAACTTGTGTAAATATGTTAAAATATCACCTCCCAGACTTAGCAAAGCAACTAGAAATAACAAACAATGGACATAAGACAATGCAAAAAGTTGGAACCACACCCCCCCCCCAATGTAAATAACGAACAGGGAATCGAGAACCAGAGGGCACGGGTTTAAGAGGGGTTAAAGATTTTATAGGAATCTAAGGGGTAAATTTCTCACATAAAGGGTGGTGGGTGTATGGAATGAGCTGCCGGAGGAGGTAGTTGATGCAGGGATTATCACAACGTTTAGGAACATTTAGACAGGTACATGGATAGGATAGGTCTATAAGATTATGGGCTAAACGTGGGCAGGTGGGACTAGTATAGATGGGGCATGTTGGTCAGTGTGGGCACGTTGGGCCGAAGGGCCTGTTTCTATGCTGTATCATTCTGCGACTGACTCAAGAGTCAACAAAAATAGCAGTCTGGAAATAACAATCGACATAAGGCTTCATGCAAAAAGTCAAATATATATATATATATATATATATATATATATATATAAGATCCCAAGCGAATAACATAACTGAGAAAAAATGAACAATCTTTGTTGTGAATGTAATTTCTGCACAATCCGCTGCATGAATGTGCAGCATTTTTAAAATTTTAAATTAAATGAAATATTGCATAAATACAAGGCTTACTGTCTTGCCAATTCTCAGAGACTGGTCCCCTGGGATTGAGGATAACTACAGGGTTCTCTTCAGGTCTATGGGTTCCAAGAGAACAATTTAACAGGGAAGGTGCGTGGGCTATTAAGGTTAAAGGCTTCTTCACGCATGTTCTCCATGTGCTCGTCCTAGGTGACCAATTTTAGGACAGCCAAGGCTCATGCTCAAAATCAAAGACCTTGTAATGTTAAAAATAAGCCACTTAGTGCAGTTTCCTTCTTACATTTGTTGCATAGCAAAGGTAATTTCCATTGTGTCTCTTAGTTTAGTTTATTGTCGCATTCCAAGGTACAGTGAAAAACGTTTGTTGTGTGTAAACCAGTCAGCGAAAAGACTCAACATGAATACAATCGAGCCATCCACAGTGTACAAATGCATGATAAAGGGAATAATGTTTAGTGCAAGATTTAGACTAAGTCCAGTAAAATCTGATTAAAGTTAGTCTGATGGTCTCCAATGAGGTAGATGGTAACTCAGGGCCGCTCTCTAGTTGTTGATAGGATGGTTCAGTTGCCTGATAATAGCTGGGAAGAAACCGTTCCTGAATCTGGAGGTTTTCACACCTCTTGTCTGATGGGAGAGGGAGAGATTTAGTCAACACCATCAACATTTCATCTTTGGGAGGAGCATTTTGGCTACTGGAAGGATTCTTGTAATCTATTCCATATGACAGATGGCATGGTGATCCTTTTGTAGTTAGACTGATGGATGTGTCTTATCTCTTGAAAATAATTATGATAATAGCATCAATAAGATGCCCCTTGACATGCTCGCCCCCTTCCTCTCACTTCAATATCATGGTAATTTTCTCTCCCCACTCAATCCTGATACGGGATCACTTTCTGAAAAGTTGTTGATTTATTTGTATGCACAGATGCTGCCTGGCCCAAAGTCCTTCCAGTGAAACACAATGTGGGGAGAGAATGTACAGTAAATGTTTTGGTCACAGCTCCTTCAGACTTCTTCCAGTCATCCATTTTTTGTCTCAACCCTAAATACCTTATGGTGTAGCTACTGATTGATATAAGGAGCACTAAAATATTACCATCTAATTTCCATGGATCTGTTGTACTGGGTGGTTCAATTTTAGCTAATCTAATCAGCAGATTTTTTGTGGAAGTGTTAAATATCTAAGCACATCTGAAAATGGGCATCGATACACATTTGGTCCATTTTCTGACATTTGGCTCACTGACCAACTTGTAGGTCGTCAGCTAATTCTGTTTCCAGGTAAAGTGTTTTCTACAGCATCCTATATAGACAGGAAACGTTTGAGGTGATATACAGTGCATTTAGAAAGTATTCAGCCCCTTCACTTTTTCCACATTTTGTTACGTTACAGCCTTATTCTTAAATGGATTAAATTAATGTTTTAATCATCAATCTGCACATAATAAAAAAGTGAAAACAGGTGTTTTTCAGGAATTTTTGCAGTCATGAAAAATAAGTAACTGAAAGATCACATTTACATAAGTATTCAGACCCTTTGCTCAGTACTTTGTTGAAGCACCTTTGGCAGCGATTACAGCCTCAAGTCTCCTTGGGTATGATGCTACAAGCTTGGCACACCTGTATTTTGGTAATTTTTATCATTCTTCTCTGCAGATCCTCTCAAGCTCTATCAGGTTCGATGGGGAGCATCGATGCATAGCTATTTTCAGGTCCCTCCAGAGATGTTCGATCGGGTTCAAGTCCGGGCTCTGGCTGGGCCACTCTAGGACATTGAGACTTGTCATGAAGCCACTCCTGCATTGTCTTGGCTGTGCGCTTAAGGTCGTTGTGCTGCTGGAAGGTGCACCTCCACCCCAGTCTAAGGTCCAGAATGCTCTGGAGCAAGTTTTCATCAAGGATCTCTCTGTACTTTGCTCCGTTCATCTTTCCCTCGATCCTGACTAGTCTCCCAGTTCCTGCTACTGAAAAACATTCCCACAGCATGATGCTGCCACCACCATGCTTCACCGTGATGAGCGGTGCCTGGTTTCCTCCAGATGTGATGATTGGCATTCAGGCCAAAGAGTTCAATCTTGGTTTCATCATACCAGAGAATCTTGTTTCTCATGGTCTGAGAGTCCTTCAGGTGCCTTTTTGCAAGCTCCAATTGGGCTGTCATGTGCCTTTTACTGAGGAGTGGCTTCCATCTGGCCACTCTACCATAAAGGCCTGATTGGTGGAGTGCTGCAGATATAGTTGTCCTACTGGAAGGTTCTCCCATCTCCACAGAGGAATTGTGGAGCTCTGTCATAGTGACCATCAGGTTATTGGTCACCTCCCTGACCAAGGCCCTTCTCCCCCGTTTGCTCAGTTTGGCCGGGCAGCCAGCTCTATGAAGAGTCCTGGTGGTTCCAAAGTTCTTCCATTTAAGAATGAGGGAGGCCACAGTGCTCTTCAGGACCTGCAATGCTGCAGAAATTGTTTTATACCCTTCCCCAGATCTGTGTCTCGACACAATCCTGTCTGGGAGGTCTACGGACAATTCCTTCGTCATCATGGCTTGGTTTTTGCTCTGACATGCACTGTCAACTATGGGACCTTATATAGACAGGTTTGTGCCTTTACAAATCATGTCCAATCAATTTACCACTGGTGAACTCCAATCAAGTTGTAGAAACATCTCAAGGATAATCAATTGAAACAGGATGAATTAATTTTGAGTGTCATAGCAAAAGGTCTGAATACATATGTAGATGTGATATTTCAGTTATTTATTTTTAATTACCCAGGACATTTTTCTGAACACCTGTTTTCGTCTTTTTTATTATGGGGTATTATGTGTAGATTATTTTAGAATAAGGCTGTAGTAACAAAATGTTTAAAAAGTGAAGGGGTCTGGATACTTTCTGAATGCACTGTACATTGGACTTCTGGTTATGTGATCAAAATTGTTTGAAAAATGTGAAATAATTTAAATACTAAAAGCACCCAATTGACAAATTAGTTAATTGGGAAGAGATGAAAAGAAAGGAATAAAGTAAAAAAAAAAATCCTTGTGATCAAGCTTACAATGTGTTTCCACTGCACCATTCACTATCTACAAGTAAGACTTTATGAGATGGTAAGAGGACATTTTCATCCATTTGAGCTCCAATGCAACTGCATCTGTGGCAGAACAAACTTTACTTCCATTTGTACTTCTGCAGGATACTGTCCTGTTAAAAATGCACAGCTGCATGACATCCCGACTCTTGTATTCAATGCCACAGCCACGGAAGGCAGCATGCCAAATGCTGGCTCCACTGTCTTATCTGCGAGTGTTGCCATTTTCAGGGAGTTTTGAACTGCACTTCACGGTCCTGCTGTAGATCAGCACTGCTGAGGTCCCTGGCATTCACTCATTTAAAGGGCATCTGGATATGTCATCGGCTAGGAGAGGAATTGAGGCATACGAGTCTAATGCAGGCAAATGGGGTTAGTTCATAAGACATAGGAACATAATTAATTCATTTGGCCCATCGATTCTACGCTGCCGTTCAATCATGGCTGATTATCTTTCCCTCAATCCCATTCTCCTGTCTTCTCCCCGTAACCTTTGACACCCATATTAATCATGAACCTGTCAATCTCAGCTTTCAAATTCCAAATGACAGCCTCTATGGCCATCTGTAGCAATGAATTCCACAGCTTTAACCACCCTCTAACTAAAGAGGTCCTCCTCATCTCCACTTTAAAGGTATGTTTTTTTATTCTGAGGCTGTGCCCTCTGATCCTAGACTCTCTCGCCATTAGAAACATCCTCTCCACATCCACTCTAATAAAGCCTTTCAGTATTTGATAATTTTGAATGAAACCCCCCCTCCCCTCTTCTAAACTCCAGCAAGTACTGGCCCAGAGTCATCAAATTGTAATCATACGTTAACCCAAACATCTCTGGGATCATTCTCATAAATCTCCGCTGGACCCTCTCCAATGCTAGCACATCCCTCTTCAGATAGTTTAGGTTAGAAATGCAGCTCAGAAACAGGCCCTACGGCCCACCGTGTCCGTGTCAACCAGCAATCCACACACACTAACACTATCCAACACACACTCGGGACAGTGTACAATTTTTACAAAGCCAATTAACCTACAAACCTGCACGTCTTTGGAGTGTGGGAGGAAACCCGAAGAAAATCCACACAAGTGACGGGGAGAACGTACAAACTCCGTACAGATAGCAACGGTAGTCAGGATCGAACCAGGGCCTCTGGCGCTGCAAGGCAGCAACTCTACTGCTGCGCCATCGTGCCGTTCCAAGATATGGGGCCCAAAACTGCTTACAGTAGTCCAAATTCAATCCAATTCCAAATACTATCACTGGGCATGTATTAAGGCACTCATTAAGGCATTGATTAATGATACATAATTATTATTATGAGGGGGACCAATATCCTGGCAGGGAGATTTGCAAAGGCTACTGGGGAGACTTTAAACTAGAGAGGCTGGGGGGAGGGACTCGGGTAGAGGGGGCTAGGGGACAGGGTGTGGGCAAGAGGCAGAGAAGGGAAGCACTCGGACCCAAAATGTAGGCGAGAAAGAGGAAAAAGATATTAGACAATAAGGGATGGTGGGTTTCTAAAATGTGTATATTTTAATGCTAGGAGCATTGTAAGAAAGGTGGATGAACTTAGAGCCTGGATTGACACCTGGAAATATGATGTTGTGGCAATCAGTGAAACATGGTTGCAGGAGGGCTGTGATTGGAAACCAAATATTCCAGGATTTCGTTGCTTCGGGTGTGATAGAATTGGAGGGACCAGAGGTGGAGGTGTTGCATTGCTTGTCAGAGAGGATATTACAGCAGTGCTTTGGCAGGATAGATTAGAGGGCTTGTCTAGGGAGGCTATGGGTTGACAAGTGGGAACGGTGTATCAACACTTTTAGGGGTGTATTATAGACCGCCAAATGGGGAGCGAGAATTGGAAGAGCAAATATGTAAGGAGATAGCAGATATTAGTAGTAAGCACAAGGTAGTGATTGTGGGAGATTTCAATTTTCCAAAAATAGACTGGGAAACACATTCTGTAAATGGGCTGGATGGTTTGGAGTTTGTAAAATGTGTGCAGAATAGTTTTTGCAGCAGTACATAAAGGTATCGACAGAGAAGGGGCAGTGCTGGACCTCCTGTTAGGAAATGAGGCAGGTCAGGTGACGAAGGTATGCGTTGGTGAGCACTTAGGGACCAGTGATCACAATACCATTAGTTTCAATATAATTATGGAGAGAGTCAGAACTGGACCTAGGGTGGAGATTTTTGATTGGAGAAAGGCTAACTTTGAGGGAATGCGTAAGGATTTAAAAGGAGTGAATTGGGACACTTTGTTTTATGGGAAGGATGTAGAAGAGAAATGGAGGACATTTAAAGGGGAAATTGTAAGAGTACAGAATCTTTATGTCCCTGTTAGGTTGAAAGGAAATAGTAAAAATTGGAAAGAGCCACGGTTTTCAAGGGAAATTGGACACGTTTCAAAAAAAGAGAGATATCTACAATAGTTATAGGAGGCATGGAGTAAATGAGGTGCTAGAGGAGTATAAAGAATGTAAAAAGAATCTTAAGAAAGAAATTAGGAAGGCTAAAAGAAGATATGAGATTGCTTTGGCAAGAAAGGTGAAAGTAAATCCAAAGGGTTTCTACAGTTATATTAATAGCAAAAGGATAACGAGGGATAAAATTGGACCATTAGAGAGCCAGAATGGACAGCTATCTGCAGAGACAAAAGAGATGGGGGAGATATTGAACAATTTCTTTTCTTCGGTAATCACCAAGGAGAAGGATATTGAACTCTGTGAGGTAAGGGAAAAAAGTAGAGTAGCTATGGAAACTATGAGATTCAAAGAGGAGGAAGTACTGACACTTTTGAAAAATATAAAAGTGGATAAGTCTCCAGGTCCTGACAGGATATTCCCTAGGACATTGAGGGAAGTTAGTGTAGAAATAGCAGGAGCTATGACAGAAATATTTCCAATGTCATTGGAAACGGCAATAGTGCCGGAGGATTGGCGTACTGCGCATGTTGTTCCATTGTTTAAAAAGGGTTCAAAGAATAAACCTAGCAATTATAGACCTGTTAGTTTGACGTCAGTGGTGGGCAAATTAATGGAAAGGATACTTAGAGATAATATATATAAGCATCTGGATAAACAGGGTCTGATCAGGAACAGTCAACATGGATTTGTGCCTGGAAGGTCATGTTTGACAAACCTTCTTGAATTTTTTGAAGCGGTTACTAGGGAAATTGATGAGGGTAAAGCAGTGGATGTTGTCTATATGGATTTCAGTAAGGCCTTTGACAAAGTTCCCCACGGAAGGTTGGTTAAGAAGGTTCAATCTTTGGGTGTTAATGGCGGAGTAGCAAGATGGATTCAACAGTGGCTGAATGGGAGATGTCAGAGAGTAATGGTGGATGGCTGTTTGTCAGGTTGGAAGCCGGTGACCAGTGGGGTGCCTCAGGGATCTGTGTTGGGTCCACTGTTGTTTGTCATATACATCAATGATCTGGATGATGGGGTGGAAAATTGGATAAGTAAGTATGCAGATGATACAAAGATAGGTGATGTTGTGGATAATGAAGTAGATTTTCAAAGTCGACAGAGAGATTTGGGCCATTTGGAAAAGTGGCACTATACATTACTGTTTATGGTGCTGGCCAACAAGTTAACTACTCAGCCTAATTAAAACTAAGCTATGTGAAACCAAAGCTAAATTGTAATAGAACTTCAGACCACGTTAAAACTCCAGACTATCACTGCTTCAACCCTGCTGTACATATTCTAATTTACCCAATAGGCTAGTTACCCATCAACCAGATAATTGCCGACTTACAATGGCTCCCTGCACACCGATTCCTTGGTGTAAAATTCTAAGCTCAGTAATCCTTGCGGCCTCTCCTGGCCATTTAAATGTCACATTTCTGCACTCTTTTAAATCTAACCTCTTGCACATCAAGTACCATCACTCCAAGGTTAGCAACTGTGCTTTCAGCTGTTACCTTAAGATCTTGATTTCTCTTCAGAATCTTCTCCATTATTTGTCCTTCCCGAAATTGCTTCTTTAAACTTATCTCTTTGATCACCTTTACCTGTGTTGCACATTGTCAATTTTCTGGTAATGCTCCAATAAAGCACAGACATTTAACTACATTAAAAGGTGCCATGCACACGCGCACAGTTGTAGTTGTAATTAGACTCTTCGTCACAAAAATATTTGATCACATTCAGTACTGTTTAAGACACATAAAAGTAAAGCATATCTAATTTAATCTGAAAAAACACAAGCTGGGTTGTTTAATACATTTCCTTTATTATGCAATAATGCACTTGCCCACATACTGATTTCAGAATCAAATACAACCCTGATGAAACTTGCTATTTTTCTAGGTTTACTAGTTACTTTGAATGTATAAATGATAACATATACAGGTTTCAATTACTCAAAAATATAATCTGCAAAAATGCAATACAACAGCGTAATTTTTATATGTTGCAATTCACATAGTTTTTTTTTGTTCCCCTCACAGCATAAACTACTCAAAAAAAGAAAGGAAATTCCTGCACTTATTTACAAAGAAGCACCGATCCACAGTGCGTAATTATATATTCAGTTCAACTCCCACTTCTACGTGCACTAAAAATCTCGGGTAATATCCTCCATATTTCAGTGCTCACACATTTACCACAGTGATACATATAAATGTTGGAAGATTTTTTTATTAAAGTGATGGATTAATATGGAACAAGTCTGTTAGATGATGGAAAAGGTAGTTTATAGTGTGAAGGAAATTCAACATTTTACTCGTTTAAAACTCATTGTTCTGGTAATATTTAAAAAATTGAAGACCACACAGAGGGAAGCATTTAAACAGCGTGTGGCTGTAATTTGAAATAAAAAGCATTCCTGGGAAAATGTATAGAAGATTCAAATGTTTCCTTGATACTTTTAAGTTTGCATTGGTTCACCAATAAAAGTAGCAGCAAGTCAATGTGCTTCAACTACACTGGAACTTTAAAAAAAAACAATTTTTGTAAAAAATATGTGCAGACAAGTGCTTTGAATGTTTTTCCACGCAAATCAAAACCTGAAGAAATTATTGCAGCTAAATTATGTATGTAAGACTGAGTCAATTAGATTTCCATACAGGATAACGCAAGAAAACCAAATTCCTTTACAGCCTACTCTGTCAGTTGCTCATTCCATTGGCACATTTGTATGTATTTAAGAGATTAATTAGTAATTTGCAACTTTAGCAAATATAAGGTGTTAATGAAGGATTTCTTAATTTTGACAACATGAAAAAGTCAGATCAGATTAAATTATTGTACATAAATAGTAAATGGGCCCACGCTTATTGCAATTTAACATAATTTACTGATTGCTCAATCACAAAATCCAAGTACTAGCTATAATAAGCCATGGTCAGGGTCAAGGAAGTAGGTGGTGCTATGATCTATTGCAACACAAGAAACAAGAGTCAAACAAGCTTGGTTGCTTCTAATGCCAACAATCTGCAGACTTCTAACTGGTTACTGAAAGGGCCTTGCCACAATATTTCTATTGCATGTGGAATGTAATTTTTTATTACCACAAATTGAATATCCTTAAAGTCATTTATTTTAAATCCATAATTTTCAAAAATAAATTACTTGTGAAAACTATGATTATATAATACTGAGCATAATTTGCAAGTTTCTCTGTTCTCAAGCTTAAGCAGCTTGTCTTTCATATTCCTTTCATTGCACGCAAGCCAAGGAGCCTGCACAAGTCTCTAAATTTTGAGGATGTGGCAAATTACAGAGTTGCTAAAGTGATCTACTCCATGGTTCCAGTATTTTCTGTTTTTAATGAACATTGATTACTTTGAATATGCATTTTCATATTACAGGCCACATCAGCCTCCATAGATGGAACTAGGATTATTTTATGATGCATTTCACACAAAAACAGAGCTAAGCGTTCATTCAGGCAGTTAGTTGCTCCTGAACATTTGGCAACATGAGTATACAGGCAGCATGACAGATGAAAGACCTCCATAATTACAAACATACAATGCCCTCCATAATGTTTGGGACAAAGACCATCATTTATTTATTTGCCCCTGTACTCCATAATTTGAGAGATATATATATATATATACATGTTTTTTTTAGAGATACAGCGCGGAAACAGGCCCTTCGGACCACCGGGTCCACGCCGACCAACGATCCCCGCACATTTACACTATCCTACACCCACTAGGGACAATTTTTACATTTACCAAGCCAATTAACCTACAAACCTGTACGTCTTTGGAGTGTGGGAGGAAACCGAAGATCTCGGAGAAAACCCACACAGATCCGTACAGGCAGCACCCGTAGTCAGGATTGAACCTGGGTCTCCAGCACTGCATTTGCTGTTAGGGAGCAACTCTACCGCTGCGCCACTGTGACCGCCCTGTAATTTGTAATGGAAAAAAAAAATAAATCACATGTGGTTAAAGTGCACACTGTCTGATTTTATTAAAGGGTATTTGTATACATTTTGGTTTCACCATGTAGAAATTACAGCTGTGTTTATACATAGTCGTCCCCCCCCCCCCCCATTTCAGGGCACCATAATGTTTGGGACGCATGGCTTCACAGGCATTTGTAATTGCTCAGGTGTGCTTAAATGACTCCTTAATGCAGATATAAGAGAGCTCTCAGCACCTAGTCTTTCCATCACCTTTGGAAACTTTTTTACTGTTTATCAACATGAGGACCAAAGTTGTGCCAATGACAGTCAAATAAGCCATAATGAGACTGAGAAACAAGAATAAAACTGTTTAGAGACATCCGCCAAACGGTAAGCATGTATGGCTGCTGAAGGTACTGTCTCACTTATCTTCATTGATGATATAACTGCTGATGGTAGTAGCATAATGAATTCTCAAGTGTATAGACACATCCTATTTGTTCAAGTTCAAACAAATGCCTCAAAACACAATGGCCGGTAGTTCATTCTACAGCTAGACAATGATCCCAAACAAAAATACGATGGCCAGGTTCCAGTTTGCCAAGAAGTGCTTAAAAGAGCAACCACATTTCTGGAAAAAGGTCTTGTGGACAGATGATACTAAGATTAACTTATATCAGAGTGATGGCAAGTGCAAAGTATGGAGGAGAGAATGAACTGCCCAAGATCCAAAGCATACCACCTCATCTGTGAAACACGGTGGTGGGGGTGTTAAGGCCTGGGCATGTATGGCTGCTGAAGGTACTGGCTCACTAATCTTCATTGATGATACAACTGCTGATGGTAGTAGCATAATGAATTCTGAAGTGCATAGACACATCCTATCTCCTGAAGTTCAAACAAATACCTCAAAACTCAATGGCCGGTGGTTCATTCTACATCAAGACAATGATCCCAAACATACTGCTAAAGCAACAAAGATTTTCAAAACTAAAATATTGGGTGGGAGAATGCAACCTTCACATGGTCGGCCCTGTTTCGACGAATGCAATCAACCTGGTGTGCACAATCAAATAAGATCAAATGGAACAAGTTGTCCAACAACTTTAGGCTTTGCTCGCCATTCGCAAGAAAAAGTAAGCTAAAAAATTGTCAATTCTCGAGTGGCCAAGTCAATAACCCAATCTGAACCCAATTGAACATGCCTTTTATATTCTGAAGAGAAAACTGAAGGGGACTAGCCCCCAAAACGAGCTTAAGCTAAAGATGGCTGCAAAACAGGCCTGGCAGAGTATCACCAGCTAAGACACCCAGCAATTGGTGATGTCCATGAATCGCAGACTTCAAGCAGTCATTGCATTCAAGGGATGCAACAAAATGCTAAACATGACTACTTTCATTTACATAACAGTGCTGTGTCCCAAACATTATGGTGCCCTGAAATATGGGTACTATATATAAACACTGCTGTAATTTCTACATGGTGATACCAAAATGTATAAACATGGCCGTTATTAAAACCTGACACATGTGATTTTTTCTATTACAAATTGTTGAGTACAGAGGCAAATAAATAAATGATGGGTCTCATGGAGGGCACTGTAAACTTATCATAAGGCTTTCCTGCCTATTTGCTTTTCTCTCTCTGCTGCATCTCTTCAGCAGGACTTTCTTTCCAACAACCCCTCTCCTAATACAGATGAGTCAGTGCAAAAAAAGTGAAGCAAGCTCCAAGAGTCCTCTTATTAACAATAACAAAGATGGTGACCATAATTTACATTAATGTGAGGCAACTGTATGATTCTTTATGAAAATAACATTTTCAACATTTGAGAGCTGAAAGCAACATAAAAACAGGTGCACTTCAATAGATCTCATTCTCAACATGATGCCATCTCCTTGAATTATTCAAATACATTTGATGAAGAATATCAGATTTAAAAAAAAGTCTTCCCTGCATTTGTAAATCAGCTAAGATGTTATATAAACAATGAGTCCCTTTGCAATCCAGGCCATTATACAAATTTGCACACATGTAAAAATCAGGCTATTGTCCAAATTGTGAAATAACTGACTGGTTCTTCATGAATGGCGTGGATTTTACTTTAAACTTTGGAGCTAGCTATCACCCCCTTAAAAAGAATTAATTGGAAATGTTCTTTGTATTTTGTACACAGATGAAAATCCAGATAAGTCGTATTCTTTGTGCCAAAAGCCAAATGTACATCGTTTTCTGACCCCTCTTATTTCCCCAATTCAAAAATAAAATGATAAAGCCCTACTCTGAGCAGGATAGAAAGAAAAACATTCTGGAGTAGGGAATGAACATTAAATTTGAAAATTCAAACAACATTCACTAGCCACAATCATATTTAATTAACCCTTACACTGCACAGACCTGCAATTTTTAAGTCATATTAAAATTTAGGTGGAGAAACTGGCATGAAAAGGCAATTAAAACAGCAACAATGAAATGTAGCTTTTCCTGATCTGTCAAAACATCATTAAATTTAAAGAGATCACATAAATTTGATCAAGTATTATTTAGTTACAATTATAAGTTCAGAGAAAGATATGTATATCAAAGTTCCCTTACTCAAGTAAGTCCTTATTTAGAAATTGTAAAGATTCTCTAGCTACAAATGGATAATGTTGTGTTGGCACAAATTTGTAAAACATTCATAATTCAACTTACATTAACAAGCATCTCATCAGAAAGGATTTTCCATTGTAGATGAAAAACACCAAGTAGTGCAATGTGGTGGGGATGGGGATAATCTACATTTTCAATTTAGAGAAAATGTTTCATCCATGTATACCTTCTAACTTGCTCGAGGTTGGTAGGTGTTCGTCCATAATTGTTTCTATTCTGGGATGTGTGGGGTGGGAGAAGAAAATGTTCCTAAGTTTATTCATTGCCTGCCTATTAAAGTAGCTGACTGAATGAAGTAGGTGATCCTAACATTTAGGGCAATGAAGAAAAGGGTACCCATTGGTCTTTCTGAAATCCCTTAGTTCATGAAATCAGAACCAAATCTAAATGAGTAGAAGAGTATGATAAAAATTGAGATTAAGTATATCCCTGGAGCATTGTAAATCAATATAAACACTACACTGATATAGTACTCAATCCCACGTAATGCCTGTATTTTTTGTTTGTTCAGCCTTCCTATAACCATAACCTTTAATATTACAGTTTGATACAAAATTAATGCTACACATGTTTGTTTAGCCTGCTTTTGGTTAATCAATTCTTGCCAGTCAACATTTCTGTAATTCAAGTGCCGAGCTGTCTTTATAAAAATGTATTTGGTTTGCAATGTATTCTCAAAAATCAAACTTACGGTAACAGTTATTTGTACATAGAGCTAGTTAACAGTGTAATGTTGCCCCAAACATAATCTGGAGTTGGGAGAGGGAAGGGGAAGTACGAGGATAGGAATCACGTTAAATTTCATTAGTGATTCAACAGGTGACATCAATAGAAAATCACGTTTCGCTTGTCATGAGCACCTTCGGTGTACTCAACGGGGTGTACAAATAAGGGAATCCATTTTCAGAGAATCCTTGGCTAAATAGTTCTAATGTTACCTTTTTAAAATGTTATAAGTACAAGGACCTTGGAGGAAATGTACACATAATAAGAAATTGATAAGTAACTTGGTTGTTGATGCTGTTTTGGTGCTTTCAATGGATGTTCCAAGTGGCACAGGCATGATTGTATGCAGCAATTTGTTCGGTAGACAACCAAAGCTAGTTCCCGCTAACCCATCAGAACTTCCTGCTGATGGCAAATTCAATTTCAGATGCATTCAGAATAGGCCAGCTCTAATTAAACCATACCTGAGAATGATCCAGTAGAAGTTGGATGCTACACATTGCCTTTCTTCACCTAGCTTGCAATAATTTGATAATGTTCAATTTCTAGTCTTAACTTTAATATTGAGAAAGGTTAGTGATAAGTTTATAAAAAAATGCTAATTTCATGATTTGAAGTTATCCAGAATAAACACCACACAGATATATGTATTATACTTTCTTTTCAAACATACTGTAAAATTAATACTCATTTTATGCACAGCAAAGCACAATGATATTCCCAGTAACAGTTGCCTGACAAAAACAAAATCATGTATTACAATGCACCCAGTCATAAAAGGATGAAATCCTCCCAAGCTGATCAAAAGGAACAAGGAAGTAAACAACTGTCAATAGAAACTTTCATTTTCAATGTTGTGCATTGAAATACTTATCTGGTTGTAGGTTAATAAACCAACCCAAGCAGCCTGACAGGATCTAAGAAATGTTTTTGAATGTGTCTGAATCCGATGATTCCTTTTCAGGTTTCCATTTACTTGTTAATATTACTGGTAGCTTTCATGTTCTTGCGGTTAGAACAGTTGTTTCAATTATGTTCAGCAGAGAAAAGAAACCGCACTGAACAGGTCAATAAATATAAACATCATTTCAAGCCTGCTCACTCAGATAATAATCATTCAATACAGATTGGATTGTTTTCCATTCAGCATTTCTTCATTAAAAAGTTAGAGATTAGGAAGCAGTAAGGTAATGCAAGTTCAATGAAATTTTTAAAATGATGATTAAGCCCCAAGTCTTGGCCTGTTTTCATCTGCCTTCATCCAGATATTTGGTGCTTACTGTACTGTGTGTTGATATATCATTGCTGTCTCTACATGAACTGCAACTGAGATAACAGAAAAATCAAGTGTTAGTACACACTTTTAAGGATGAAAAGAAACACAAAATAAAACTTATAGCTGTCAGCTACATTTGAGGAATTGCAGATTGAGTGTTCAAT
Organism: Okamejei kenojei; assembly: GCA_035221665.1. Lineage (NCBI taxonomy): Eukaryota > Metazoa > Chordata > Chondrichthyes > Rajiformes > Rajidae > Okamejei > Okamejei kenojei. The sequence continues at coordinate 55,157,619 of CM069143.1, read as the reverse complement.
TCAACAAATAATTGCCATTGCATACTTGTCTTTGCAATTAATAATATGTAAGTTCTGGTTCACTTAAGAAGTACCACGTTGTCCATGAGAATAACTGGTCTCTTTGAAGTTCACAGAAAAAAATAAACTTTAAATCTTTAAACCAGTTCTTCACAATGAAGGTTACAGAGTCAGTCCACTAAGTCCATGCTCATCATTAAGCACCCACTTACACTAATACTATTTCATTCTGCTTACATTCTCATCAAGTACACTCAGATTCAGTGTACCACTTACCTACAGACAAGGGGAAATTTGCAATGATCAGTTAACCTGCTAATCTGCACATATTTGGGATGTAAGAGAAAAATGGGAGCAATTGAAGAAAATTTGAGACAGGTTGAACATGTAAACGCAACACAGACAACACCGGATGTCAAGATTACTAGATCGCTGGAGCAACGAGGCAGTAATTCTATTAGCTGCACCACCCTGGGTGCTTCATAAGGTGGAAAACCTCACATTAAATGAATAGTATATGTGCAACGCTTACCTGAGCTCCATTAACTGGTGCAAATGGATTAGTTGCCCTCATTACAGTCTGAGGATACATCATTGGCTGCTGTGCTACCACAGGCACTGTTCCCATTCCAGGTACCTGTGAGTGATACAATGTGACCATAACATTAATCAGTGAAGACAATCTAAGATTACATGTGTCTTATAAGTAGGATTATTACATTTCTAGAGTGTAGAAAATTCAATTTTCTATCCAGCTTTGATGAAATCTTGATTAGTGCGGGTGTCTGGGGTTATGGGGAGAAGGCAAGAGAAAGGGGGAAAGGGGTTAGGAGGGAGAGATAGATCTGCCATGATTGAATGGCGGAGTAGACTTGATGGGCCGAATGGCCTAATTCTGCTCCTATCACTTATGAAATAAGCAGTAATGTCTAACTCTATTATAGTTATGCCCAGGAAATGTGGAAATAATTAATACAAATTCAACAAGAGCTTTCTCATTCAGTTTTAAGGACTACCTCAGCCTAAGACTAAAGCTTAGGATACCTGCCAGCTAACCACCTCCACATCCGAATCCAGCAGTGTGGTAGCAATAAGTAGTTGTTGCAGGAATGCCCAAACTAAGTTTCCCAGGGTTTAAGTTTCCCTGCAGTTTTCCAAAAGAGGTGCGGCATGATGAATTATATCACTTACATGCCTTTGAAGCAGAAATCATTTTTGGGGAATATGCAGTGCCTTTCTTGGGAAGTCCATGTTTGAAGTTATGGGAGAATTCAATCAAAGATATTGACAGCACAAGTAAATTCCCTCAGCACAGGTGGAAATATTAACAAAAAAAATTGCTCACCATTCCATATACAGGCACTTGAGGTGTTGACACTGGGAAAGATATTGGCGGCGGCACCTGCGTGCAAATAAAAATATTAGTTTTATAATACTATATTGGTGATCTATCATTACAATCAATTATAGGAAAAGAAAAGATAAGCTGCAAGATCTCATCTGTGCCTCAGTATGAGGCTTAATAAAGTGGCCAAATACAATATAACTATCCTGTGATGTCTCCTTATGTAGGAAGGAAATGAAAATGCTGGTTTAAACTGAAGATAGACACAAAAAGCTGGAGTAACTCAGTGGGTCTGGCAGCATTTCTGGGGAAAATGAATAGTTGACGTTTCGGGTCAAAACCCTTCTGCAACCTGAAACATCACCTATTCCTTTTCTCCAGAGATTACTCCAGCTTTTTGTGTCAATCTTCTGTGATATCTCCTTTCCAGTTACATGGTGTAGATAGTGCTCAAGAGTACTGTTAAAAATATCAAACAACAAAGGGGCATGAATATAACAAGTACTTAAAATCCTTTTTTTCCTCCCTTGGCAACATCTCAAACGTAGTACAGTCATCTGTTGGTGATGCTTCTGCCGGTTTACAGACAGAGATTAAAAAGTGAGGCATCACCAAAGAATAATATGACAGTGGTCTGTGGAGGCTCAGGGTTTACTTCAGGGCAGCCTTGAGTCGGTGAACTGGAACATGCTCCAAATCATTTCATCCCCTTGAATGAGTATATATCAGTAAGCAGCGGTTCCATCAGAAATGTATTGACGACTGCATTCCAACAAAGACAGTTAAGGTCTGTCCCAACCAGAAAATTAGAATGAACAGGGAGAATCATTCTCTTTTAAAGTCCAAATCCAAGGCTATCATAAGGGATGACAATGCCAAGTATGATTTCTGCAAGGCTGTCGGGGATGCCAAGTGAGCAATCAAAAACAAGCTTGAGGATCAATTTAATCAAGTGGATGCCAGGTGACTGCCAGGGACTGAATACCATCACAGGCTGCAAATCAGAGTTAGAGTCGAATGGTTACCTCCATGGTAATTCCTTTTAAATCTGTTTTGAGCAAGCAAAGCTCCACCAAGCCACTTCACCCATCCCTTGCTGCCTCTGTCCCATACATCTCCGTGGCAATTGTCAGATTTGCTTTCATAAGAGTAAGCTCTTGAAAAGTGGCCACCAAGATGAAATCTCTGGATGGGTTCTGAAATTGTGCGTCAATCAGCTGGCTGCGGTCTTCTGTAACTCCTTACTTCAATGGTCTTCTGTCCCCTTCGGCTTCAAGGAAACCATCACCCAGTTCACAAAAAAATTAATGTGATCTGTCTCAATGACTACTCTCCAATAGCTTCAACAGTGACTATAATTAAGTGCTTTGAAAAATTGCTAATATCCAACTTTGCACAAGCATTCCAGACAATCTGGACCTCCTGCAATTGCGTACAGGAAAAATTGATCAAAAGAGGATGTCATCTCTCTTACACTACTTTCAGCCCAGGATCACCTAGTCAACAAGAACGTCTATGTCAAGACGCAATTCATTTAACTCCAGTTCAGCCTTCAACACAATAATATTGAATAAACTCGTCTCTAAACTTAAGGGGCATAGAGTCAGAGCCATACCATGTAGAAACAGGCCCTTCGACCCAACTTGCCTATGTCGACCAACATGCCCCATCTACAGTAGTCCCACCTGCCTTTGCCCCATATCCTTCTTAACCTATTCTATCCATGTACCTGTCAAAATGTTTTTTTAAATTTTGTTATAGTAGGTGTCTCAATACCTCCTCTGCCAGCTCTCTCCATATACATAGTCATAGAGTCATACAGCATGGAAACCTTTGGCCCAACTTGTCCACACCGTCCAACACGTCCCATTTAAACTAGTCCCACCTGGCTGCGTTTGGCCCATATCCCCCCCAAACCTGTCCTATCCATGTACCTGTAATCGTTTCTTAAATGTTGCATTAGTCCCTGCCTCAACTACCTACCACTATTGGCTAACATATGGCATTCACTGTAAAAAAACATTTTCATATAAGGTTTCATTTAAAAAATTTAAATATATTAAAATGTAAGCCATGGATTGTTCGGTGCTAATTATATTTCCAGCTCAAAGCACTTTTCATTTGCGCCTCCAGCAAAGGTACGTGGATATAATCAATCAGGGATTTATGAAATAAAAAAAATTATTTACAAGCAATTCCACTTCCAAACAGGAAGAAACATGTTCATAGAAACATAGAAAATAGGTGCAGGAGGAGGCCATTCGGCCCTTCGAACCAGCACCGCCATTCATTGTGATCATGGCTGATTGTTCGCAATCAATAACCCGTGCCTGCCTTCTCCCCATATCCCTTGACTCCATTAGCCCCTAGAGCTCTATCCAACTCTCTCTTAAATCCATGCAGTGATTTGGCCTCCACTGCCCTCTGTGGCAGGGAATTCCATAAATTCACAACTCTCTGGGTAAAATAGTTTTTTCTCACTTCAGTCTTAAATTACCTCCCCTTTATTCTAAGTGTGGCCCCTGGTTCTGGACTCACCCAACATTGGGAACATTTTTCCTGCATCTAGCTTGTCCCATCCTTTTACAATTTTATATGTTTCTATAAGATTCCCCCCTCATCCTTCGAACAGCAACATAATTTAGCAAGTGTATTTCTGTAACTCAAGAAGCCCCCCACCACCCACCCCTTTAAGTCTATGGTACTTGAATAGGTGTGAATTATAAAGACCAGTATTACATCCAAACCACTCTGAACATTGTTTCACCCCAAAGGTGATAACCTAATTTTTTGTAGGTTAAAATTTTAGAGAAAGTTTGATGGGGCATTATTTCACTTTCAGAAAAGTGATGCAAATTAGGACTGTTGGCCATGCAGGTTTTTGGTTTTAGATTGTAGCAGGACTACTGCACCGATTTGATTCAAAGTAAATAAAAAAATAAATGACTTAATTTAACAGAATCTACATTAAAGCAGGGCGGCACTATGGCACAGCGGTAGAGTTGCAGCCTTACAGCGCTAGAGACCGGGTTTGATCCCGACTATTGGTGCTGTCTGTACGGAGTTTGTACGTTCTCTCCGCGACCGCATGGGCTTTCTCCAAGATCTTCAGTTTTCTGGTGTGTGTAGGATAGTGTTAATGTGCGGGGATCGTTGGTCGGTACAGACTCGGTGGGACGAAGGACACTATTTCCGCACTGTATCTCTAAACTAAACTGTTCTAGACATACCATTGGAGGAACATTCATTGGTGTGGCACTCCAGGAGGTTGATGCAGCGGTCTTTGGTTGCCAATTTGTTCCTCCTGTCAATTTCTTCTCCCCACTCTGGATCCACTGTTGATCCATTCTACACATAAAAAGACAAAAAAAAAAAAAACATTTTTTTTTAGTGGTGGAGAAAAACAAGATTAACATTTCATCTTAATCACATTAACATCACTTAATATTCCTGTCGCAATCTGCAATTTTAAAAGGAATTTTCTTCGTCATTTGTTACAGCTGTTTAAGGAATTGAAAGGCATTCCCATGCAAATGTGCAAAATACAGGTCTAAACACTAAGATATATTTGCGTTAACAAGTTGATGTTGGTTCAGGTAAACCAGCATTTTTATACATTTTCTGTTACTGGAGTCTCTACATGGTTATAGCAGTCAAAGCATCTCTTGATTATTAGGTAGACACAAAATGCTGGAGTAATTCAGCGAGGCAGGCAGCATCTCTGGAGAGAAGGAATGGGTGATGTTTTGGGTCGAGACCCTGGATTCCAGCCTTGATTATTGGGATTAAACAGTTCAAGCAAACTAATCAGAGTAACTAGCCTTCTAGTTCAAGGTTGTTGTTGTAACACAAACCTGTGTACATTTTGCATATGTATATTTAAAAAGGAACAGCGTTCACATGGAAGGAGGTGGGAGAAGGAAGAAGGGCAAGCAGAGACAGGTTTCTAAAATAATCATCCACATAAATAGGCAAGATTATGGGTGCAAATATGCACTACCCATCATGAAGGCTAGCAAATTTGAATAACTGTGTGACAAGGTCAGAGAACTGGGATTGATAACCACTGGACGACCCATCACAGTTGCTCCTGCTGATACTCTACAATTCCAACTGAGGTCAATTCCTTATTATACATGTAGCTAAATGATGCTGATACCCGAGTTGTGCACTATGCTAACTCATCAGCTGGTTAACTATAGTCCTCGAGGGTCCTCAGCAAAAATACGAGCTAACTGTGAAGCACAGAACTGCCTCATACTACAGGCAATAGCACAGTGGCAATATATTGATGATTTCAACAAGCTGTGTTCTTTCACACGCTGCCTGTGAAGACGTATTAACATCTATTGGCAAATAACAAGGATACAAACTTACCTAAAACCAACTCATCCTGCTGATAACTTAGATAGAGAACAAAAGGGAAGATGTGTTTCCTTCAGAAAGCGACACAATAATAATTGGGGGTACACAAAAGGCTGGAGAAACTCAGCGGGTGCAGCAGCATCTAAGGAGCGAAGGAGATAGGCGACGTTTCGGGTCGAGACCCTTCTTCAGACTGGTCAGGGATCAGGGAAACGAGAGATATAGACGGTGATGTGGGGAGATAAAGAACAATGAATGAAAGATATGCAAAAAATATGCAAAAATATGCAAAAAATCATCGATACTTTTTTGCATATCTTTCATTCATTGTTCTTTATCTCTCCACATCACCGTCTATATCTCTCATTTCCCTGATCCCTGACCAGTCTGAAGAAGGGTCTCGACCCGAAACGTCGCCTATCTCCTTCGCACCTTAGATGCTGCTGCACCCGCCGAGTTTCTCCAGCCTTTTGTGTACCCTCGATTCTCCAGCATCTGCAGTTCCTTCTTTAACACAATAGTAATTGGCGTAGGAGACTTGGAAACTAATCATGTAGGGAGGAACTGCAAATGCTGGCTTAAACCGAAAATAGATACAAAAAGTTGGAGTAACTTTCTGGAGTAAAACTTTCTGGAGTAAATCAGCATCTGCAGTTATTTCCAAAAGATTTGATATCTTCCCCACTGGGGAATTCTGATTCCTGAAGCAGTGAAATTATTTAATATTAAAGTCCTTACTTTTTCATTGGGGTTCCACCAAAATTCAAATCTATGAAAAGAAGGAAAAGTGAAAGCAGTTTTAATAGTCAATTGCGGTCTTGATCAGCACCATAAAACCGGCGCAGTGAAAATATGGAGATATATTAGGCAGTTTTATTTTAATTTAAAAAATACAAAGAAAACAAGCTTGACTTTTTTTTTAATGTGGCTATACCATAGAACAGTAAATCAGATCAAAGATCAACAGGACTTCCATTTCTTCTGAAATTGTATAGTTATGTTCAAGACAGCAATGTTACCTAAAATTAACAGCATAATTGTAAGTTTCTCTAAGAAATGTTAAACTCACTCTAGATCTACGTGTTCAGGTCAACTCGAAACATTCCCTAGCACATCAAGCTGCTGTTGTTTGGCTCTCCAATTGATCATTTTTTTCTCATAAATTATTTTGCTTTCTCTCACTGAGCTATGTTTTTAAACACTGCCTGACCTGATGCTGTCTGACCTGCTGAGTTACTTTAGCACTTTGTGGTTTTTTTTTTAAATAACATGTCTTTTTCCTTCATAGCTCATGGGCTTTCCTCCCATGTCTGGTCTGCAGCTAGCACAGGCCTTACACTTTTTATAAATAATATCACATTAGAAAATGGTGTCTCCAAAATATTTTTCACAATTATATCTCTTCTCACAGATTACCTGAAAGTACATTGTGTACAGTTCTGTCTGGTGTTAAAAATCTTGTAACTGTAATATCTAAAATCTTTTAAAACTGGAATTTCTTGTTCAGTTTCTTTGCTTCTTTCTCTCTCCTTTTTCTGTACCTAATATAACAGTGAATTCAGCTCCTCCATTCTCAGTGCCTGAGCTATTAATTTTGTTATTATTTGGTTTAAAGAAGAATCAGCCCAGCAAGTCTGGTTTTTACCTGAAACATTAACTGTCTCTCTATTCACAGTTGCTGCCTGACCTGCTGTGCATTCCTAGGTTTTTCTGTTTTATTTCTGGTTTCTAATAACTATGTTATTTGTTTAATTTCAGCATCTTTGGAGTATTGGAATCCGACACTAACTCCATTTACAAATTTGCAGACGACACCATTGTGTTGGGCCAAATCATGACCAATGACAAGTTGGAGTACAAGCAAGGAGATAGAAACATAGAAACATAGAAATTAGGTGCAGGAGCAGGCCATTCGGCCCTTCGAGCCTGCACCGCCATTCAATATGATCATGGCTGATCATCCAACTCAGTATCCTGTACCTGCCTTCTCTCCATACCCCCTGATCCCTTCAGCCACAAGGGCCACATCCAACTCCCTCTTAAATATGGCCAACGAACTGGCCTCAACTACCTTCTGTGGCAGAGAATTCCACAGATTCACCACTCTCTGTGTGAAAAACGATTTTCTCATCTCGGTCCTAAAATACTTCCCCCTTATCCTTAAACTGTGACCCCTTGTCCTGGACTTCCCCAACATCGGGAACAATCTTCCTGCATCTAGCCTGTCCAACCCCTTAAGAATTTTGTAAGTTATGATCTTCCCACAGAAGGATCTACTATCATCAGAAACAGTCGCTCTACTCTTTTAAATCTCTTTCATACCCATACTGTACTCAAGTTTAACTTGGTTGTGTTCATGTATGGCATATCTGATCTGTTTGGACAGCATGCAAAAACACAGTTTTTCACTGCTTCTCAGTGCACAAGACGATAAGAAACCTAGCCTGCATCTAGCCTGTCCAACCCCTTAAGAATTTTGTAAGTCTCTATGAGATCACCCCTCAATCTTCTAAATTCCAGCGAGTACAAGCCAAGTCTATCCAGTCTTTCTTCATATGGAAGTCGTGCCATCCCAGGAATCAGTTTGGTGAACCTTCTCTGTACTCCCTCTATGGCAAGAATGTCTTTCCTCAGATTAGGAGGCCAAAACTGTACGCAATACTCCAGCTGTTGCCTCACCAAGACCCTGTACAACTGCAGTAGAACTGCAGTAGAACCTCCCTGCTCTTGTACTCAAATCCTTTTGCTATGAATGCCAACATACCATTCGCTTTCTTCTCAGCCTGCTGCAGCTGCATGCCTACTTTCAATGACTGGTGTACCATGACACCCAGGTCTCGCTGCATCTCCCCTTTTCCTAATTGGTCACCATTCAAATAATTGTCTACCTTCCTGGTTTTGCCACCAAAGTGGATAACCTCACATTTATCCACATTATACTGCATCTGCCATGCATTTGCCCACTCACCCAGTCTATCCAAGTCATCCTGCAGCCTCCTAGCATCCTCCTCACAGTTAACACTGCCCCCCAGCTTCGTGTCATCCGCAAACTTCGAGATGTTGCATTTAATTCCCTTGTCCAAATCATTAATGTATATTGTAAATAGCTTGGGTCCCAGCACTGAGCCTTGCGGCACCCCACTAGTCACTGTCTGCCATCCTGAAAAGGACCCGTTCACTCCTACTCTTTGCTTCCTGTCTGCCAGCCAGTTCCCTATCCACATCAATACTGAACCACCAATACCGTGTTCTTTAAGTATACCGTGTGCTTTAAGTTATACCGTGTGCTTTAAGATAGGGGACTTAGTGACATGGTGTCTGGCCAATAACCTCTCCCTCAATGTTAGTAAGACGAAGTAGATAGTTATTAACTACAGGAAGCCTGGTGGAGTACATGTCTCAATCAGCATCAATGGTGCCAAAGTGGAAATGGTTGAGAGTTTCAAGTTCCTTGGTAGAAAGTTGACCAACAATCTATTGTGGATCAACCACATTATTGCAACATGCGCATCAACGCTTCTACTTCTTTTGAAGACAAGACATTTGGCATGTCTGCAATGACTCTTACAAATGTCTACAGATGCACCATAAAAAGCAAAAAGTAGGGTTGCATCACTGCTTGGTTTGGGAACAGCTCTGCCCTATATCATAAGAAATTACAGTTGTGGATGTAGCCAAGACCATCATGCAGACTAGACTTCCCACCGTTGACTTCATTTACACTTCATACTGCCTCAGAAAGGCAAGCAACATAATCAAAGACTTATCCCAACCCAGTCATTCTTTCTTATCGACAATTGGTGCAGAGGTAAGCCATTCAAAGTGATCATGGCTGATCATCCACAATCAGTACCCTGTTCTGCCTTCTCTCCATTTCCCGACTCTGCTATCTTTAAGAGCCCTATCAAGCTCTCTCTTGAAAGTATCCTGAGAACCGGCCTCCACCGCCCTCTGAGGCTGAGAATTCCACAGACTCACACTGTGTGAAAAAGTGTTCCTCATCTCCGTTCTAAAAGCCTTACCCCTTATTCTTAAACTGTGGCCCCTGGTTCTGGACTCCCCCAACACCGGGAACATGTTTCCTGCCTCTGGCATGTCCAAACCCTTAATAATGTTATATGTTTCGATAAGATCCCCTCTCATCCTTCTAAATTCCAGAGTGTACAAGCCCAGCTGCTCCATTCTCTCAGCATATGACAGTCTCGCCTCCCAGCTCCCATCTGACCGAAGGTACAGAAGCTTGAAAACATGCACTACCAGACTCAGGAACAGCTTTTTCCCCTCTGTTATCAGGCTTCCGGACATTGGACTTTGTCTATAGTAATTAAGGCTCTACAATACTGAGAACTATATTCTGCACACTATCTTCCCCTTTGCTCTATCTATTATTTGTGTTAAACTGATTGCATCTACATATGGTACAGCTGATCCGTTTGAACAGCATGCAAAACAATGATTTTCATTGATTTCCTCGGTATGTGTGACAATAAAGTTAAACCTATTAGTATAGGAAAATAATTTCACATGGTAATTTCTTTAATCTTAGCTGCTTCTGTTAAAATAGCAAAGGCTGTCTTGTTTTTATATACATACTGCCCACAAGGTTGGCAAGGGATGAATCCAGGTCAGTTGCTAATAGCTTGTTATTCTGCTGGTTCACTGCTGGAGTTGTCTGATTTTTGGCGAGGAGAGTTGGCATCAACATTTCACCTGGTTGACCAAACCCTGTCAGAACATAACAGAATCACAAGATTAAAGCAAATATCACTTGTAAAATCCTCCAAAGTTTTGTTTATCTATTTTGTCCTGAGTCATTGAGGAATTGTGTGATGCGTACAAATTCTTCCTTTTACGAAAATCTAAAATTCTCAAACTACTTATCTATTCCTGAAAAATTACGGTATTGTTTGAGCGAAGCTAAACTGATTAAACTTTGAATGTATTTAACATTTAGTGAACTTGGTAGCAATTCTGGATTGAAAATCAAGATTAAAAGCCATCATTGTTTTGTCTTTATCTAGAACATTATTTAATACACTTTGATCAGCTTTTTAACTATCGCTTTTATATCTCTTTGTGGCTTTATATAAAGGATTTTGTGAAATTCCTTGGGATGTTTTGCGATATTATAAATCTTTATATAAATACAGGTTACCACTGAGTCAGGCATGATTGGGGCACCTACCCAGTTCACAATTTCAGTGGTCTCATGTGTTAATTAAACTAAATATGATCTCTCATTACCAGATTTTAGTCAGCCATGCAATGACAACCAACTTACCATTCATTTATCACGAAGACATCAGGTCAAAATGGAAGCATGTAAAGAGAATTAATAAGAAGAAAGCTGAATCAATGTAAAAACTCCATGTAGTAAATGTGGCATATGCTCAACAGACAAAAAACATTTAAAAAATCTAGTTTTCATATTGTGAAAGAATTATTTTAACATTGACTGAGTATGGTCCACTTAAATTGACATTATACAAATAGTGAAGCTAGAAATATTTCTACAAACACAATGGCAATCAATACTAAGTCAATTCATAATTAGAAACCCCAAGATTGATTTATTTCTGATAACACAGGCCATAGACATAGGAGCAGAATTAGGCTATTCAGCCGATCTATTTTTTCTTCTCAACCCCGGTCTCCTGCCTTCTCACCGTAACCTTTGACACCCATACTAATCAAGAACTTGTCAATCTTCGCCACAAAAATACCCAATGAGTTGGCCCGCACAGCAGTCTGGGCAATTAATTCAACAGATTCACCACCATCTGGCTAAAGAAATTCCTCCTCATCCCCATTCTAACGGTACATCATTTTATTCTGACCGTGTGCCCTTTGGTCCCAGACTCTCCCACAACTGGAAACCAGAAGGTATTCCATTGTTACGTATTTTGACCAGGGAGCAGGTTTAGTTGCACTGAATGCTGCCTCAAGCTTTGGGACCACCAAGCTTATTCGTGCTCTTATGTTCCTATTATGTTATCTGTTGGTACAACATAACTGCGTACTTCACATAATTCTGAAAGGAATTAAATAAAGCCAGAAAATGCTCAAACTGAATTGCCTCAAGGTGCAGCCGATAATGGTCTTTGTGCCTCTCTACTACTGAAATGGCATAATGGCAAACTACCAGGAATCCCCATGAAGTTTACCATCAAAAAACGAGAATTTCATGCTTTACAGGTTAAATATCAAGTGCTAAATCTCTTTGTGATTATCGGGATAATTTCCCTGACCAAAGGATGAGAACCGATGCCTAAACTTATCCTTTATTTATTCATCCTCAGAACGATGAGAAACACTGAGCATCTTGCTTGGGGGGAAAAGGTTAAACTGCAATGTTTTGTAAAAGTGGCGTTGCTGGAGTATATAACAACATTATTACTGCAAATGCTGCTACAATTTTTTGTGAAATACTGGAAAGATGTAGTAAAAGTAAAGCAATTTAGGACTGGGCATTACCGCTTGCATTCTGGGCATCAGTGGCACCCAACTTAGCTCCAAACACTGAGTCAAAGTCCACATTCATTGCTGTTGGAGCAATCATCTGAGGGACAGCTTGAGGAGCAAATCCTAAGGGGAAAATTTTGATAGAAAGAATCATTATTAAGAAAACAGAAACCAGACAGGGAAAGAATGTGACTTATTTCATCCATTAGATGTCCCAAATTAGTTTACATAAATTGCTTACTTTTGAAATGATGCAGCTATTGTGTATAATAGATTCCACAATACAACAATTAACCTAATAATCTTGTTTCAAAGGTGCTGATTTAGAAAGGAACGAACATTTGTCAAGATCTTCTGGTCATATTCAACTAGATGTACAATTTTACACATCTAAAAGAATATACTTTTGGAACTGGCAGTAATATTAAACATTTCAATTTAAAAACCCTGGTCATTTACTATCTTGTGTTTCTGGGAGTAGAACTGTTATACTTGCTGAATAATTTTCCCAAATGACCACATGAATATACTTCCTTTCTTTCGATGCCAGTTGTTTCCAAAATTAATGAAATCCATTATTCCAAAAGAAGAGCAATTATGATCTTCAACTTCCCCCTCATGTTTATAAATCTGCTGCCACTGTGGTTCATTACTACAGAAATACTCAATCATGGCCACACATCCAAGTTTGTCCAACCTCTCGCTATAACTAATATCCTCTAATCCAGGCAGCATTCTGCTAAACCTCTTCTGCATGCTTTCCAAAGCCTCCACATTCTTCCTCTGTTAGTGCAATCAAACTGCACACAATACTCCCAATGCAGCAGAACCAATTAAAAAAAAAAGCTGCAATATGATTTCCTGACTTTTGTACTCGGTACCCTTAAGAAAGAATGCATGATTGAAATAGGGGCAAAAAGCAAAGACTGCACATGCAGTTTGTCTACAAATGACTGTGGTGCAAGTGAGCGGGGAAAAAGAAATTAGTTAAATGGGATGATGAGCAGTTGTAAGCACAAGCAAGCTGTGGTGCAGTATAAAACATAAAAAGCATTTGAGATGAACTTGGTACCAAGCCAGGAGCAAACATGTATGCATTGGAAGACAGCAATGAGGAGACAGAGAGAGCAGATAAACTTACTTCACCAAAGAAAGCAACTCACCAAGAAAAGGATCATGGTTAGGAATAACTTCAGGAACATGAGCTGGTCCTTTTGAGGTGAAAGAATCTGATGCAGTAAAGGAGAGTTCAGGTAAAGTAATTAGGAACACAGGAGTAGACAATATGGCTCTGAGCCGGCTCCATTGTTCATTACGATCATGGCTGATCTAGGTTAGTTCCATTTTTCTGCCCTGTCCAAATATCCTTTAGAGTCTAGAAATCTATTGATCTCAATGACGGTCCTTAGGGTGGAAGTTCCAAGTTCACCACTCGCTACATAAGCAAAGCTTTTTTTAAATCTCAATTCTAAATGGTCTGAGTTCTCTACAAGTCTGGGTCCAGACCCCTCAGCCAGGAAAACATCTTTCCCATAACCACTCAGTCAAGCCCCAAAAGAAATTTGTAAGTTTTAATGAATCCGCACTCATTCTTCTAAATTCAACAGAATACAAGCTTTGTCTCTTCAATCTTTGCTAAACGCACCATCCAGCAACCAGTCTGCAGAATCTTTATTGCACTCCCAAAATGGCCCAAAATGTGTACATATAACTGAAGTAAAATATGCTGACGTGTTTTCAATTCCTATAAAGGCCAACATACCATTTACCTTTCTAATTACTGCATCACAACTGCATATTAACTTTCAGAAACTTATGAATGACCAATCTAATGTGAATTTTACAAATACGCTCTTCCTCTGATTGTGCACCAAAGTGAATGATCTCATATCTTTCCTCATTATATTCCATCTTTTATTTTCTAACCCATTCTCTTAGCTTAATGGTATTCCCTTGCAGCTGCTTCACCTTGCAATCCAACTAAGTACAGTATCTTTAGCGAACTTGGAAACGTGACATTTAGCTTCCTCAGTCAAACTGAGCAATGCTCCTCCCGAAACATGACAAGTTAAAATCCATAAACTTACAGGAACAGTTTAAAAAAATATATATATCCTCGATTTTAAAAAGTAATTAAGATTCTGTTATAAATTAGAGACCATTAATTTCTTCCTTGAGAAAATCCTTGAGAAAAGGCAGTAAGATTTCAATACAATTGTACTGTGAATTCTGCCAATTAAAACAAAAAAAGGATAAGATGGTCTGAAAATCAGCAGATATAATTTTCAGGATGATATGGAAATAGGATTATACGTCCTGACATATCTTCAAGGTCGGCAGCGGAGTGGCAGGTGAAGGAGTGAGTGAGGGGATTGGTAGAGGAGCGGCCTGTCGGGCAGCGGCCTTGTCGAGGGAAGTTCCTTGTGAGAAAAGTGAGAGTCTTCAGCTAGGAAGCCGAGGGAGGAGACTACGCCAAAAGTTGGAGAGGGTGAGACGCAGTGAAGAAACGAAAGGTATTCATTGCAGGATGTGGGAGGTCAGGGACACTGATGGTGCCTCTGGCTGCTACAATTGTGGAAAGTGCGTCCAGGTTCAGCTCCTGAAGGACTGTGTCGGGGCACTGGAGAGGCAACTGGATGACCTCAGGATCATCTGGGAAAACGAGTTTCCTGGACAGGACCTTACACTGAAGGTGGGTGATAATGAGGAATGGAAGGAAACTTGGAATACAGGAGACCCTGGGGGGATATACCTCTTGAAAACAGGTTCACCCTCTTGGAAGTTGTCGGGACAGGTCACTGCCATTCTGAGCGGGGGACAGGTCTACGCGTCAAAAATGTGCGCTGAAGCAAAGCCGAAGAGACAGACGTCAGGCAGAGCCGTGGTAGTCGGGGACTCCATCGTGAGAGGTACATGCAGAGGTTTCTGCGGCAACAGGCGGGATTCAAGGATGGTGTGTTGCCTCCCTGGTGCCAGGATCCAGGACGTCACGGACTGATTGCAGGGCATCCACAAGGGTGAAGGAACAGGGAGATAGAGGATCTGAATGTGTGGCTGAGGAGCTGGTGCAGGGGGCAGGGATTTAGATTCTAAGACCACTGGGATCTGTTTTGGGGAAAGGGTGAATTGTACAAAAGGGACGGGATGCACTTTAACAGGCGGGGGACCAACATTCTGGCAGATAGATTTGCCACTGCTGCATGGGTGGGTTTCAACTGAATAGTGGGGGGGGAACGAGACAAATTGGAAACACAAGGATGGAGTCAAAGGGAAGAGAGTATAGGAAAAGTTAAGAAAGGCACCAGAGTTAACGGGGGAGAAAGCTCACTAAGGGATAGGAAAGTATGGCCAAGTGAAATAGGAATCGATGTGAAAGGTGAGGTGAGTAATGGATTAAAAGTATTATATATGAATGCACAAAGTATAAGTAAAGTGGATGAGCTTGAGGCTCAGTTATAGATTGGTAGATATGACATTGTGGGGATTACAGAGACATGGTGCAGGAGGATCGGGACTAGGAACTGAATATTCAGGGTTATACGTCCTGTAGAAAGCTACCCCACCTCCTCTGCCCACAGGCAGGTGGGCAGAGGAGGTGGGGTAGCTCTGTGAGTGGGGATGAAATTCAGTCCCTTGCGAGGGGTGACATAAGGGCTGACGATGTAGAATTGCTGTGAATGGAATTGAGGAGTTGTAAAGTTAAGAAGTCACTAATGGGAGTTATCTACAGGCCCCCAAACAGTAGCCTGGATTTTGGGTGCAAGTTGCAGCAGGAGTTAAAATTGGCATGTAACAAAGGTAATGCCACTGTGGCTTTGGGAAATTTCAAGATGCAGGTAGACTAGGAAAATTGGGTTGGTTCTGGACCCAAGGAAAGGGAGTTTGTAGAGTGCCTCCAAAATGGATTCTTATAGCAGCTTATACTGGAGCCTACCAGATAGAAGGCAATTCTTAATTTTAGTGTTGTCTAATGAACCAGATTTAATAAGGGAATTCAAAAAGGATTCAAAGGAGGTAGTGACCATAATATGATAAGTTTTAATCTGCAATTTGAGAGGGAGGAGGTTAAATCAGAAGTGTCAGTGTTGCAGTTGAACAAAGGGGACTATGAAGGCATGAGGAGCTAGCCAAGGTCGACTGGAAAAGGATCCTAGCAGGAATGACAGTGGAACAGCAATGGCAGGAATTTCTGGGCATAATCCAGAAGATGGAGGGTCATTTCATTCCAAAGAGGAAGAAAGATTCTAAGGGGAGTAGGAGGTAACCGTGGCTGACAAGGGAAGTTAGGGATGGAATAAAATGGCAGAATAGTTGAACAGGTAGTTTGGTTCTATCTTCACTAAGGAAGATACAAACAATCTCCCAGATGTACTAGAGGACAGAGGATCTAGGGAGACAGGAACTGAAAGAATTTTACATTAGGCGAGAAATAGTATTGGGTAGACTGATGGGACTGAAGGTTGATAAATCTCCAGGGCCTGATGGTCTGCATCCCAGGGTACTCAAGAAGGTGGCTCTAGAAATCGTGGATGCATTGGTGATCATTTTCCTATGTTTTATAGATTCAGGATCAGTTCCTGTGGATTGGAAGGTAGCTAATATTATCCCACTTTTCAAGAAAGGAGCGAGAGAGAGAAAACAGGGAATTATAGATCAGTTAGCCTGACATCGGTGGTGGAGAAGATGCTGGAGTCAATTATTAAAGATGTAATAACGGCGCATTTGGATAGCAATAAAATGATTGGTCCAAGTCAGCATGGATTTATGCAGGGGAAATCTTGCTTGACTAATCTTCTGGAATTTTTTGAGGATGTGACAAGTAAAATGGATGAAGCAGAGCCAGTGGATGTGGTATATCTGGACTTTCAGAAAGCCTTTGATAACGTCCCACACAGGTGATTAGTGGGCAAAATTAAAGCACATGGTATTGGGGGTAGGGTATTGACATGGACAGAGAATTGCTTGGCAGACAGGAAACAAAGAGTATGAATAAACGGGTCCATGTTTGAATGGCAGGCAGTGGCGAGTGGAGTGCCGCAAGGCTCGGTGCTGGGGCCGCAACTATTTACAATATATATTAATGATTTAGATTATGGGATTAAAAATAACACTAGCAAATTTGCAGATGACAAAAAGCCGGGTGGCAGTGTGAATTGCAAAAAGGATGCTAGGTTGCAGGGTGACTTGGGACAGGTTGAGCGAGTGGGTAGATGCATGGCAGATGGTACTTGGTCCTGTTCTGATGCTGTAGATAAATGGGAGGTTATTCGCTTTGGCGGCGAGAACAAGGAGGCAGATTATTATCTCAACGGTGTCAGATTAGGAAAAAGGGAAGCGCAACAAGACCTGGGCGTCCTTCTACACCGGTCACTGATAGTAAACATGCCGGTACAGCAGGCAGTGAAGAGAGCTAATGGCACGTTGACCTTCATTACGAGAGGATTTGAGTATAGGAGTAAAGAGGTCCTACTGCAGTTGTACAGGGCCCTGGTGAGACCACATCTGGAGTATTGTGTGCAGTTTTGGTCTCCTAATTTGAGGAAGGACATTCTTGCTATTGAGGGAGTGCAGTGTAGGTTCACAAGGTTAATCCTCAGGATGGCAGGACTGTCATATGAGGAAAGATTGGAAAGACTGGGCTTGTATTCATTGGAATTTAGAAGGATGAGAGGGGATCTTATTGAAACATACAATTATAAAAGGACTGGACAAGCTAATTGCAGGAAAAATGTTCCCAATGATGGGGGAGTCCAGAACCAGGGGCCACAGTCTAAGAATAAAGGGGAGGTTATTTAAAACTGAGATGAGAAAAAAACGATTTCACCCAGAGAGTTGTGAATTTGTGGCATTCTCTGCCACAGAAGGCAGTAGAGGCCAATTCACTGGATTAATTTAAAAGAGAGTTAGATAGAGCTCTGGGGGCTAGTGGAATCAAGGGATATGGGGAGAAGGCAGGCACGGGTTACTGATTGTGGATGATCAGCCATGATCACAATGAATGGCGGTGCTGGCTCGAAGGGCCGAATAGCCTCCTCCTGCAGCTATTTTCTATGTTTCTATGAGTCACCACTACACTAATTATTATATGCACATTAGATACCTGAATCAAACATGTCTGCCTCAGGAAAATGTTCAATTTTTGTAGACGTAGCAGGACTTGGTTCAGCAAAGGAGTTAAATACATCTGGAAAAGAATTACAGACATTATGGATAATAAGCTTTTGGCACTTCATTAAATGGGTGCTGATCTTTATACATGTGAAAATGCCACATAAAGCATGCACATTTTTTTTGTTTGTATAAAGTTTGTTTGTTTGTATTTTGTTTGTATAATGGCTCTTTACACTTTTAATGATTAAAAATAAACACAGGAAAGCAGCATTTTTTGGAATACTATTACTTTACAATAGACTTTAAATCAACGTTTTGAGCTCAGTCATGTAGATGCAAAGATCCCATTTCATTATGTTGAAGAGCAGGGGAGTTACCCCCATGATGTTTGGGCCATATTTACTTCAAAATTAATTGTACTGAAACATTATCTGGTCATTGACAGAATGCCCTTTTGAGTGATTGCTGGGGAAATTGGTCACCATACATCTTACATTAGAAAAATGACTAAACATCGTAAGTATTCCATTGGCCGTGAAAGACAATCTGAAAGGGATGTAAAAAAATTAAATGTACTGCAATAAGAATACAAGAGAGGAAAACAAACACGACAATAATAACCCCTTTTGTTCGACACAAACTAATAGCCCCATAAAGAGCTTTAGATTCAAACTCAATTGATGCAGACCTGAAAAATATAGCACCAGAACCCCAGTCAAAATAATGACGCTGTTACACTTTCTAGAAAATGCATCTGAAATAAACCTTTTAGTTTGTTTATAATGCAGATCCGGGTGATTTATTTTCTGTAGCTCATTATCTTGCATTATTCAGCCATATTTTTTTTTAACTTGCATTTTAATCAGCAAATCATTAAAGCATTGCATACTATCATCAGGCTTCCAGTTTGCAAATGCTCAGTTCCACGCTAATCACTAGAATTGTTTAAATGAGTGTAAATGAATATATATTTGAAGTGATCCACATTTTCCAGGGTTTAATTGCAATTTTTTTATTACTGGAGAACACCGTGATGCAGCAGAAGCACCTTATTCTTCTGAATGTTGAGTGTAAAGCCCATTCCTCAATACGTTTCAGTGAATGAGTTGAAGGCATCTTGGAACTTGGCCTTCAACCGCGTGCAAATGTAAATATGCCTGTACACTGCAGTTTGAGTGTTGAGCTTGGTAACCTTGGTTCTTGAGTGCAGTTGACATAGGTTGAACACTTTCCCCATTAGTTCTGAAGATCAGCTCCGTTTCCATGGGAAGTTTGTTGGAGGTGAGGTGCAGTGATGAAGACCGAGGAAGGTAATGGGGCAACAGTGCTGGTTTTGAGACCTTCATCTTCTCTGTGATTGTCATTGGGTTGTGTTATACACAGAGACACTTAACGTGAAGAAAGGCCATCATAACAAGGTATAAAACAGATAAAACATCAACAATACTTTTTCTGTATAGCCAAAGTTTGGCTCAGGATGCCATTATACTTTCTGGCATTTTACGATCATTATTCAAGAATACAACAATTAGATTGTTCCCACTCACTAACATTTTCTAATATACGAGAAAGACTTTGTCAATTCGAGAAAGTTAAATTTGCATTTCAATGTGACACATTCTCCATAATCAAGTTATAATTAAATACAGGTGTATATTATCTGAATATATTATATTCACCACCAGGAAGAAGCCAAAGATAAACAAAATCTTTAATTAAACCTGCTGGCTCAAATTCAGCAAAACGTTCTCTTTTGAAATATTGTCTAGAAATTCCACTTTTATTATTTTTTTAATTGAGTACATACTTTAAGTTGTCAAATCAATTTTGAAATCAGTTTGCAGGTTTGTAACTGATTCACTGAAAGTAATTTCACAATGAGGCACATTACTAAGTGGTTGTTGCTGTTCAAAATGAGTTAAAACTAGAACAGATTCTCTTGACCAGTGGGTGGCGCAATGCTTTAGAGGGAACATGAATGTAGGTCACAAAAGGCTGGAGTAACTCAGCAGGTCAGACAGCATCTCTGGAGAAAAGGAATAAGTGACATTTTGGATCGAGACCCTTCTTCAGATGGAGAATCAGAGGAAAGGGAAACAATACTCTGCCTCAGAGGGCGGTGGAGGCAGGCTCTCTGGATGCTTTCAAGAGAGAGCTAGATAGGGCTCTTAAAAATAGCGGAGCCAGGGGATATGGGGAGAAGGCAGGAACGGGGTACTGATTGGGGATGATCAGCCATGATCACACTGAATGGTGGTGCTGGCTCGAAGGGCCGACTGGCCTACTCCTGCACCTATTGTCTAAGAGATATAGATGGTAATGTGGAGAGATATAGAACAAATGAATGGAAGATATGCAAAAAAGTACCGATGATAAAGGAAACATGCCATTGTCAGCTGTAGCCTTGGTGAAACGAGTATAGACAATGAGACTCAGCTTTGGTATGACTTGGGTGGGGGTGGGATGGAGAGAGGAGGAGATGCAAGGTTTACTGAAAGTTAGAGAAATCAATATCCATACCACTTGGTTGTAAGCTGCTGACCCGCTGAGTTACTCTAACCCTTTGTGTCTATCTTTGGGTTTAAACCAGCATCTGCAGTTCCTTCCTAAACATGAGAGATGAATATATTTGGCTCTTGAGAAGGGACCAGTAGAGATTATGGGAGGAATCTGATATTGCATAGTATAATCTCTATAAGCTGTTAATAATAAACTATATAGTATATTCATCTTTAAAGTCATGACTGAAAATCAGTTAGAGGTTTAAAAAAAGCAAATTACCTCAAGTACCTTCTGCAGAAAGGTCGTACACATATGGCAGTAGTAAATTAACTAAGACACAGCAAGAGGCAGTTCCATCAACATTACCATTCTCAACAATGGTCGAGTCCAGCAAATGAGTGCAGAAATCTAGGCTGCAATGTTTGTTCCAAGCTTCAAAAGTGTCAGCAGCTGTCATGAAGACGTTTTATACCCAACCATGCCTTTGGCGTAAATTGACAAAACAAAAAAAAATCCCCTGTTGTCCCGTCCAAAAAGAGCGGGGAATTTGTGAAAGGAACGTGCTTTACAATGTTAACAATGCATTTTTTTTAGTACTGAACATTAAAGTACTCAAATTCTTCTCAATCAAAAGATCCTTCAGTGAACATGAGTGAGGTTACAATTTTCTCCAATCTCATCAATTCTGACTGAATCCTATGCATTTACATTAATATGAAGTCTGTCTTTAATGCTGCAGAATGATGGGGAAGTGATGCCATGAATCTCTAAGTGTTGTCAGTTACCTTTAAAATATCTATCCAGTAAAATAATTTCTATATCTTGATCCATAGTTGCATCAAAGATGTTATGTTAGATGGCAAGAAAATGGTAAATATATCCCCAAGAGCCAAGGTAGACAAAGTGCTAGAGAAACTCAGCGGGTGCAGCAGCATCAATGGAGCGAAGGAAATAGGCAACGTTTCGGGCCCGAAACGTTGTCTGAAGAAGGGTTTCGGCCCAAAACTTTGCCTATTTCCTTCGCTCCATAGATGCTGCTGCACCCGCTGAGCTTCTCCAGCACTCTTGTCTACCTTTGATTTTCCAGCATCTGCAGTTCCTTCTTAAACATTCCCAAGAGACGTTAGATTGCCGAGATTTGTAAATTAGCTGCTCAGCAAGAGAACATATTTACAATGTTGTACTTTCTTGAAGAACAGCATGCACAATTAAACCAATAGTCTTTATCCATGCACCTTTGCCTTCCAATGGTAAAATGTTTAATCAATGAGATCCCACGACAGTGCCACATGTTAGAGCAGTTACTCCATTTTTGTTTTGTTGAAATCCGGCGGCAGTCACTTCACAACTGCAGCAAGAAAAGCAGGCAAGTATTCCAAGTTGTGTAGGAGGGAACTGCAGATGCCTGTTTACAGCAGATAGGTCTTTTTCTCCAGAGATGCTGTCTGACCTGCTAAGTTACTACAGCATTTTGTGTCTTTCTTATTGCAGGTTATCCCATTTCATTAATGTTGAATGTTTGATCTGGAGAGAAATATTTTCTTGTAGCTAAAAATATTGAAGTAGGTCCAAAATTCCTTTGCTGTTTCATGATCTATTATTTTTTGCTCGCCTTACACCTCTAGTGGTTTTATTGTTTGACAGACTTTGAAGCAAGAAAAACAGCTGCCAGAAAGGCACATGATTCAGTTAGGCTCAAATAATTCTTAAAATTCCTTGGCCTTTTCAATGAGCATTGATTTGAATATCAGGACTCCTATAAAATAGTCAAACTTATGCAGCTTTATGTAGAGTATGCTTTATAAATTTACCGTTTCAAAACGTGCACAAAATTGAATTACATTATTGTTCTATACCTTGATGCCACATTGAAAAGCCTACATTGCAGTTCTTCAAATTATTCTGATTTTCAATTGATTTAATATGGCTTCTCAAACACAAAACAATTGCACAACTCATCTGAAGAAGGGTTCTGACCTCTTACGTCACATATTCCTTTTGTCCAGAGATGCTGCCTGACCCGCTGAGTTACTCCAGCATTTTGTGTCTTGCTTCACTAACAGGTTTACTTGTTAAAATAATTAGAAGTTTAATATGTCCTCAGGCATGAAGTCAGATGGCAAAACAGATGCTTTTTATTGCATTATTATTGTCCATCGTGCCACTCGTGCCTCTAAATGGAAGCCTAGATTGAAGCGGTCAATGCTAATTTGTGGCATGCTCTGCAATCCAATATCTATTGCTGGCTCGCTGTCTAAAGCAAAGAATGTACATGGCTCTGGATAGCTTTGCAACTTGTAGTATGTCACGCCAAACAGGTTACATGACTGTTCACATGATTGTTTAAATTACCGATATTTTCCCCTTGGGAGTTTCCAAATCTTATTTTGATAATATGATATGAACAGGGATTGTATTATGAAATTCTACCTGCATGGATAATTGTTTTAGCATTATTTGGAAACTAAATGATGGTTAAAAGATGCTTAAAACCCTCTTCATCCTTACATTTATTACTTTCTCCAGATTAGGCACCATTCATAATTTTACTGAAATGCAAACTTTCAATCAGTTTGAGTTAAACTCTTTGGTGAAAAAATACATCTTAGTTTACCTTCCTTGAAGAATGAACTGAGAAAAGTAGCAAAAATTTATCATGGATTTACTGTGTAAGAACTCGCTAACCTGAGATTCCTCAACTCCTTATGAGTATTAACATTGGTTAAGATGGATAGATTTGAGCCACATGACAAGAATACTATGTTCCACTGATGACTATTCTATGGTTTAGGCAACGGGTCAGCAGTAGCTATCAGATTACGGTGTGTGCCACAAATCAATAACACTTCCAAGCTTCCATTTAGAGACAACTATCACTTCAAGAGTGAAACACGCGCGTACACACACACACACACACACGCGCACACACTGATTTTATATTATTATATTATTTTCTATAAAATGTATTTAATGGTGAATGTCCAATTATGAATGATACTTGAGTGATTGTGTTCAAAAGGGATCCATTTTTAGAAGCTCTTCTGTAGCAAATAACGTGCATTTTGTGGTGATTTTTGGTCTCCTTATGGTATCCCAAGACATTAATAAGTTGCAAATCTATTTACAAAAGAAAAAGCACCTCAGTGCATATGTATCTGTTTTAAATGCACATCTAAAATATTGCAAAGTGCTTACCCCCTTAGATCTATACTTGAAATGAGAGCTAAGTGAGAAAGACCAGGAATCAGGATTTGATTTTTTTGTTTGGAATTTACGTTGCAAAAGTCAAATAAAATTTTCACGATTCAGAATTAACAATTCATTTGTAGTTTTCTGAACTTTTTGTAAACTTTCAGCGTGAGAAGGCCTTTTTTTTAATTATTAGGACTGGATGTTACAATCCCTAAGATTTCACAACAATTGACATTCTTGGGTATGACCAAACATAACCAACAAAGGAACAACATTTGTTGGGCTAATTATGATATGCAAGAGTGTGAAAAATTCCCTTTCCTAACAGAATGGAAGGCAATTGATGACATTGGAGGGTGTGGGAAAGATTGCGTGGATCCTTTACAAGTACCATTTATAAAAACAATTTGCATTTACTTAAGCTACAAAACAAGTTTGTTTTTTTTTAAACTTGAAAAAAAATTTGATAGAAATTGCATAAAGAAGATGTCCGAACACAGGACTGGAAAAATAGCATTTGGAAGCAGGGTACAAATAGGCATTGCAATAACAAAAAATCTTAAGTATTCTCAAGTGTAATTGAAATACACCCTTTCTGGGATAATGTGCTGACAGCTTAAAACTGTGTAGATTTAAGATTGTAGATCCAGCAGCTTGTTTATAATCTTTGCACATAATCTTGTACTGTAAAGATTTTCATTGATACATGAATGTGAAATAAACAATGCTATTGATTCTACTTCAAGAACAAGCAGCACAGGTACATTTTTTACCAAAATGAGGAGGGTGTCAAGATAATCATTAAAGCATACAAGAACAACTTACCCCCCCATGCATTAGCTGAGGTTGATATTGCTGGGGTACTCTGCACTGTTGGCACAAAAGCTGACTGCATATTGAAGATATCATTCGAAAGACTGGGTGCACTGTACAAGAAACCAAAAAGTTCCAAATTAATGTCACATGAGATTTATAATATAAAATATTAGAATTAAATATTTCTTACACTTCTAGGTTGACACTGCAAATGCAGGAGGTAGAGCTCAACAGTTAACCAAGCCTATTTTTGTTGGTTTCAATTTATATCTGCATGCTGCTTCAGGCTATTAAACACAACAAATAAGTTATGAGCTCTGAACTGCAAAAGACTATTATTATTTGTTATTTGCACTATATTTGTTATTTATTGAACTTTTTCTTTTTTTTCCCCCATTATATACAATGTTTACATATTCTGTTGTGCTGCAGCAAGTAAGAATTTCATTGCCCCGTCCGGGACATAGGACAATAAAACACTCTTGACATACTGAATCCATTGAGAAGCTAAATTCAAAGCTTTCCACGTTTTGAACAGCCTTCATCACCATTCTTAAGCTCCAGAAACTGTGCCCAAGGTGCACAGACTCTTCTCCACCGTGTGAATTGTGCCAATAGGTAGAGCATTCAAATATTTTTTACAAAGATCAGCAAGAGATAAAAATCATAGCAGATAACAAATAACCATATAACAATTACAGCACGGAAACAGGCCCTCTTGGCCCTTCTAGTCCGTGCCGATCATTTGTTTTCCCCTAGTCCCATCTACCTGCACTCAGACCATACCCCTCCATTCCCTTCCCGTCCACATACCTATCCACTTTACTTTTAAATGTTAAAATCGATCCTGCCTCCACCACTTCTGCTGGAAGCTCATTCCACACAGCCACCACCCTCTGAGTAAATCAGAGCCAATGTTTTTTTAAAACAAACTAGATTTTAAAAAGTTTGAAATAAAGTATTAGTCTACTGCATACTTAATTCCTGTTCAGCAAACTACGGTCACTCATGTTCGACAGAATTCTAAATAACCGTGAAAGGACTACATGGAAGAAATCAATATTCAAGCAGCTATTTTTTTAGATCTATGTATGAGTGCACAGTTCCTTTTGTAGAAGACTGATCGAAGTGCTGGGTAATCTTGCCGTGCTATTTCAGGTAAGCCCGTTATATTTTAATATCTATTCTAACACTAATTTGGATAGGTATATGGACGTGAAGGGAATGGAGGGGTATGGTCTGAGTGCAGGTAGATGGGACTAGGGGAAAACAAATGGTCGGCACGGACTGGAAGGGCCGAGAGGGCCTGTCTTCGTGCTGTAATTGTTATATGGTTATATGGTTAATTTCTTAAACAGGTCATGCCTTATTTGCACGAAAGATGGCATAAGATTAATTTCACTTTTACAATTCAATACCTGATAATTTGCTTTATTCTTTGTTTTTTAATTATTATTATTATATTGATAAAAAAATGCCGAATAACTGACAGTCCCCAGCATGCAAAACAGATCAATTAGGTGAACTCAAACTGGAGTTAAATTGGTAGCACAAGATTAATGATTCACACCTATTATGAAGGAGTTATGGTTAAAAGTAAAATATATTTACCTGTTAGTACTTGATACTGGTGTGGCTACTGCAAAAAGATCAACTGCTGTCGACGTGTTGATACTCTTCCCTGATGTGGAGCTCGGAGACACGGTGGTAGATGCAGTTGCTGACTGGGGTTGCATTGGTATCTCTTTATGCCGCTGCTCCTGTTAAGAAGAGAGTCGTCAAATTTCTCATGATGTCCTTGCAAATAAAAAATACACACAGGGTAAATAAAAATGAATCCAATAGTTAATATAATAACGGATATTACCTACCTGTATCAGAAGTCCACGTGGAATAGCATCATTTGCCTACATGTACAGTGATTACAGATTAGGTACTGCTCGTTGGAGGGAACGATTCTAAGCCAAGGTCACACAATTTCAGATTCTGAGACAGGATACTTGCAACCAAACAACAGCTGGCCAGACACAAACTGCTGGAGTAACTCAGCGGATTCAGGCAGTATCTCTGGAAAACATAGATAGGTGACATTTCAGGTCAGGGCCCTTCTTCAGGCTCCCAGTCTGAACAAGGACCCACAACCCAAAATGTTATCTATCCATATTTTCCACAGATGCTGCCTGACCTGCTGAGTTACTCTAGCACTTTTTGTGTTATTTTGTAAACCAGCATCTGCAGTTCCTTATTTCAGTATCTGGTTAGTTTCTTCAATTAAGCAATGGTTTAAAAACTGCAATATCGTCTTCAAAACTACATGTTTTTAGTTGGTTTGCAGACTTGGTTTAGCCCAAGTTCAATTTATGCGAGTTAGTTGAGCCCATATTGATCAAGGTTGGTGTGTGATAAACAACATTAACATCCCTGGACTAGAACACAGGTGATGCTATGAAGGGGAGAAACAGATGAGGTTATTAAAAAAAATCACCATAAAAAATCGTATTCTAAAACTCTCACAAGTCTAAGTATAGGTTGTGGGGAAAAAAATGTATCTTCTAGGTTTATAATGCCCTCCATAATGAAATTATCTCCCTACTATGAATGACTACCACAGTAAATGATATCCAGCTGAATAGTGCATTAAAGTATTTAAGGTCCATAATTGAGCTTCTTTCAACCCCTTTTACTTTAATCACCATCATAACTCTCTATTCCCTTCCCCCTTTCCAGCCTCATTTCATATACAATACTTCAAGCTTTACTACTCCCGAACAGTGAGTTCCACATTCTCACCGTGGAACAAGGATATTTCTTCACAATTCTCCATTTGTTTACTTGATGACTACATTGATAAACTTTCATTTTGTTCCATCTCTGGATAATCAAAATACTTTAAAACACTCTATCTAGCCATAACTTAACTTGATTTGACACTAGCCTACTGTTATCAGGACAGTAGTGAATAGCTTGTTAATTTTTTCTCGACATGTATAACCTCTCATTTGGAATCATCCTTCGAATCTCACTTTGCATGGCTTCTTATGCCTACATAATATTATCGTGATATGATGACCAGAACTGTACACAAACTTCCAAATGTAACCTATGAAAGAATGTGTATAACTCCTCTACTTTTCAAGACCTTATAGAAATAAGCTCGAGCATTTGTTATGTTTTTGTTACATGGTCTATAGTTTTGTATTTATCCTCCCACATCTCATCAGTCCTCATTTTGATAGTTATTTTCTGAGTAATGAGTAGTCCATATTTTCCCTTCCGAAACACAATGGAAGGAAACAGCGTTTGAAAGCAAATAATGAGCACGCCCTTTTTACCAATCAGTGTTTTCATATGTTCTGCATTAGAACATTAGAGATACAGAACAGAAATAAGCCCTTCAGCCTGAGTCCACACCGCCCAGCGATCCCCACACGCTAACACTATCCTACACACTAGGGACAATTCCCACTATTGAAATAGACATAAATTGTTGGAGTAACTCAGCGGGTCAAGCAGCATCTTGTTACCTGGAACCCAGCTGGGTCACTAATATATTTTAAGGTAGGAAATCTTTCATCTTTACTGAATCTGGCAATATTTTAAATCCCTCAGCAACAGTCCATTTTGTGATTTTTCCTAGCATATTACAATTAGGATGGCACAATGGTGCAGTTGCTGCCTTAGAGTGCCAGATACCCAGGTTTGATCCTGACTATAGGCGATATATGGAGTTTGCAAGTTCTCCCTGTAAACGTGGGTTTTCTCTGGGTGTTCCAGTTTCCTCCCACATTCCAAAGTTGTGCAGGTTTGTAGGTTAATTGATTTCTGCAAAAAGTCCCTAATGTGTAGGATAGAAGTATTGTATGGGCGATTGCTGGTTAGCGTGGACTTAGTGAGCCAAAGGGCCTGTTTCCTCGCTGTATCTCTAAACCCTAAATTTCCACAACAGGAGCATCGTCACTACAAGTGCAATTCAAGAAGTTCTCACAGCATAACTTTATCCAGGGCAAGTACTTCTACAAGTAATTAAATAAAGAAGGAATAAATATTTTTTGGCCATCAGTACCATATTTCCTGCTAAAATAATATTCCAAATAATGTCCAAAAGGGGAGTAATGCAGGCTGAAAGTCAGTCGTGGTTTGCAGTAATTGAACTGAAAAGTTTTGCAGCAGAATCCAGACCAAAATGAGTAATATAAGGCTCGGTCATACATCACAGTATAGATAACCAGTTGAAGTGGTATTGTATCATTTGAAACTAAACAAACGCAGATATATGTTTTGACCTACAAAGATATGCAAATAAATTAATTTCCTCGCCATTTAAAATTTAAATTTAGACATTAAATGTATTGCATATTTTTGCCATATATTACTGCAAAATATTAGCTACTCTCCAGTCTTCCAGGACCCCACCTGTGACTGGAAAATATGGAACAATTTTCTTCAAGGCCCCCGCAAGCTCCTCTCTTGCTTCTCCCAATAATCTAGGATGGATCCCATCAGGACCTCGGCATTTATTCATCTTAAGACCTCTAACACTTCCTCCTCCTTAACCTCAAACTGCCCTTTGCATGTTAGCATTCTCCACACTGATCCTCAATGTCATTCTCCTTGCTGAAAACAGTTGTAAAGTACTAGTTTAGTACCACACCTTCATCCCCAGACACAAATTCCTTCCTTTATCCTCGAGTGGTCCTCCCTGCTCTTTAGTTACCCTCCTTTTAAAAAAAAATGTAGATATAATGTATTGGTATTTTCTTTCATCCAACTTGTCAAACCTATTGTGGCCCCCTTTACCCCTTCTAGTCGCCCACTTTCATTCTTTCTTTATATTCCTCAAAGGCTGATTCCATTCTACTTAAACCTTGCACACACTTCCTTTGTCTTTTTGATCAAATTTACATTTTTGATCATCCGACATTTCTTTATTTTGCCATACGTATCCCTCCTCCTTACTAGAAGATGCCTGTTCTGAACTTCGATCAACAATACACTTGCATTTTACTAAGCACCTGCAATATTGAAATGCAACAATAAAAACTATTAAAGTCAAAGATCAGAGGTCCAGTTAACGCCAATAATCTGATTAAGTGCTAAATTAAATCCCTCTGTAATTGGATCCTCGACTTCCTCATTCACAGACCACAGTCTGTTCGTATTGGTGGAAATGTGTCAGACTTGATACCAATCAGCACGGGAGCACCTCAAGGCTGCGTGCTCAGCCCCCTGCTGTATTCTCTCTATACTCATGACTGCGTAGCCGGTCACAGTGCGAACTCCATCATCAAGTTCGCTGACAACACCACTGTTGTGGGACGTATCACTGATGAGGATGAGTCGGAGTACAGAAGAGAGATCGAGCAACTGTCCATATGGTGCCAGCACAATAACCTGGCCCTCAACACCAGCAAAACCAAGGAACTGATTGTGGACTTTGGAAGGAGTAGGCTGGGGACCCACAGTCCCGTTTATATCAATGAGTCGATGGTTGAAAGGGTCAAGAGCTTCAAATTCCTGGGCGTGCACATCTCTGAAGATCTCTCCTGGTCCGAGAACATTGATGCAATTATCAAGAAACCTCACCAACGCCTCTACTTTCTGAGAAGATTATGGAGAGTCGGTTTGTCAAGGAGGACTCTCTCTAACTTCTACAGGTGCACAGTAGAGAGCATGCTGAGCGGTTGCATCGTGGCTTGGCTCGGCAACTTGAACGCCCTGGAGAGGAAAAGACTACAAAAAGTAGTAAACACTGCCCAGTCCATCTTCGGCTCTGACCTTCCTTCCATCGAGGGGTTTTACCGCAGTCGCTGCCTCAAAAAGGCTGGTAGTATCATCAAAGACCCACACCATCCTGGCCACACACTCATCTCCCTGCTACCTTCAGGTAGAAGGTACAGGAGCCTGAAGACTGCAACGACCAAGTTCAGGAATAGCTACTTCCCCACAGCCATCAGGCTATTAAACCTGGCTCGGACAAAACTCTGATAACTAATAACCCGTTATCTGTTATTTGCACTTAATTAGTTTATTTATTCATGTGTGTATATATTTCTATATGGTATATGGACACACTGATCTGTTTTGTAGTAAATGCCTTCTATGTTCTGTGTGCTGATGCAAAGCAAGAATTTAATTGTCCTATCAGGGACACATGACAATAAACTCACTTGAACTTGAAATTAAATGCATCCACGTTTGATTTTGACATAGCAATCCCACAATCCATACCATACAAGACTCTTGTAATTTGCACATCTAACTATTTATTCATATATTGATGTTATTTTGTTACGGCGTTACTCAGGTTCATAGGATGATTGACAAAGCTATAATGGGAAGAAAACAACGTCTAAACTTTAGGTCTAAGCTTCTGAAACAAGACGCTCACTCAGAATCTACTGATAACTTAAAAGCAGTTAAGATATCTTTTAGACATTTTCTTTGACAGAATGTAGTTATTTACTGGGCATGTTTATTGCCAGCTATTATTGATAAGGCAGTAGCTACCAAATTAACATTCTGAGAATTTGTGGATCGATGTTCAAATCTTGCTCTGGGTTTGTTCTGCACATATTGCCAACCAATTAAAAAGATGCATTAAAATAGAAAATAAAAATAAACAATATTTAACGTGTATTAAATTAATAAATATACAATGGCTTCTTAAATTAATTTTTCGATCTCTTCATCCCGACTTCTAACTGCAAGACTCCGTAGAAATACATAGAAATCTACCCCTAAGTCCAACAATCCCTTCACTCAATCCCAAAGCAAATCCAAGATCAAAGCTATGATAAAAAGAATAGGCTTTAAGTATTCTAAAGCAGCAGTAAGAGGCACTAATGAATGTTGAAGCAACATTTCACTGTTCATTTTCATTTAAATGCATATCCATATAATCTAAATACAAAAATAAGGAGCTTCAATAAACCATGTTAATGGTTTAATAAACCATGTCGGAATGGCGTATAGTATACACAGATAGTTAAACGATGAATAGAGAAGCAAGCCACATACCTTGAGAGCTTGTAGTCTAGCTTGCTCCTCTTCCAGAGCTGCCTGTTTTTCCCGCTCATCAACTTTACTCAAAGACATCCCTGTATTGGAAAGAGTCGAGACTGCATTCGATAGGGTCGTTGCTCTGTGGAGTGGGTGAAAGATACATTTAAGAAGCTGTCAATTAAGCTTGTTTACAACACTGCTGCTAGTGATTTTATATGCAATTTGAGTACATCTACTAATTCACTGTATTGATGTGGACAATTTAACCTGCATTTTCTCTTTTAAGATTGTTTGCTATGCAAATTGACGTTACTGTATAATTCATTGTTTGTTTTACAACACACCACCTCACATCAAGGCTCATTGGCTGACATTGTGCCGTCAATACATTCACTGCGAAAGGTTGCAGCATTATTGTTAATCTAGTTAGTTCCAAACATGACCAAGCTTAGTTTGTACTTTAGTTCATTTTGTAAGGACTAGAATGTAAAGAAATTGAGGACAGTGAGAATTAACTGGCCTCCGTGTTTCATATTGTGTATTAGAGGCATCAACTAACATGAAATTAGGAAACTCAAAAGTAAAGTTGATGGTTTATTTCAGCTTGTAATATTGGCCATATTAAAAACTGTAACCCTGTACTGAAGATTCCCCTTTTCCATTAACAGCTGAACTGAATGAAGTATTGAATAGAGGCAATGATATTTGTTGAAAAGCCGACACAACATTTTTCAAGGGTATTTAAGATACACATCTTAAACTTTAACTTTGCCCTATAAAATTAATTATTTGTTTTAATTCTAAAAATATAGCAATGTCCTTCACAAAAGCCGAGTACAATGAAATCAGAAAATTTGACGAGATTTCAATTGTCACCAAATGTTAATTGGTCTTTAGTCAAACTTTGGAGAACTTTGCAAGTGCCAGGTTAGAAGAAATCTGGCGGTATGATCAGACAATAGATTGTGAAATACTGAATTATGCAGATCAATGTTAAATATTTAATGTATAAGATATGCTAAAAAATTATACCACTTAATTTGAAATCTCTCACACTTGTCTAGAGCAAGTACCAGAAAATTCAGCCTCTGAGAAGTCCATTTCATCCTCAGATATTGCCACATATACAAAACGTTTGATGCAGATTGGACATAATTTAAAGATTTATTTAAAAAAAAAGTAATTTTCAGCATCTTGGTCACCACTGCTCATGCTAATGTCATCCATGATAATTTGTACTTCAACTATTTCACTTGGATGATGGGACCAGCTTGCCACAAATTCGAAAGCGAGTTCAAGTTGGAAGGTGGGTGCAGACAGGTTTCAGTGGGGTTTATAGACAAGTTAAATGAACATGTGGATATAAGAAGGTGGAACACAATGTAAAAAAAATGTGCTGTAGAAAAAGTAAAAATACAGAATACTTTTTAAAAGGTTCAGAGAGTTATGGGTGTCCACGTACGCATATCATTCCAAATGAACGTGCATGTACTGCAAGCAATTTGGAATGCCAACTGGATGTTGTCTTTTATTGTGAGAAAATTTGAGAATAAGAGTTAAAATATATTTAGCCAATTATCATCTTGAATAGTCCCTCAGGGCTGAGGTTGACTTGCTTCCAAGCTGGTTAGTGGGTTCTGGGTTGGTTGATGAGTCTAATGTGGCCACCATGCAGTCTTCCACAGATGGGGCCATGAGGTAGTGCACCTATTACAGCACTTGAGCCAGACTTCAGTGGGCTCAAAAATCCCTCAAAGTTTTCAATACCTTCCTGAATGGTCCTTTTCCACTTTGACCAGTCAAGAGCCAGATATTCCCTGGATTTAGTATAGATATTTCTGATGTTAAGGGAGTCCAGAACCAGAGGTCACAGTCTAAGAATAAGGGGTTGGCCATTTTGGACTGAGATGAGAAAAAACTTCTTTACCCAGGGAGTTGTGAGTCTGTGGAATTCTCTGCCACAGAAAGCAGTGGAGGCCAATTCACTGGATGTTTTCAAGAGATAGTTAGATTTAGCTCTTAGGGCTGAAGGAATCAAGGGATATGGGGAAAAAGCAGGGACGGGTTAATGATTTTAGATGATCAGCCATGATCATATAGAATGGCGGTGCTGGCTCAAAGGGCCGACTGGCCTACTCCTGCACCTATTTTTCTATGTTCTATGGTTTTGTTCAAGTGAGCACGTACAGTAGCTACATTTTTATTTCTGCCTGGTAACCTCCTTGACAGAGCTCAAACCAGAGTGTGTGTTTTGCAAGTCTTTGGTCAGAGATGTGAACAATGTGTGCTTTACAATACTGAACATTGAATATAATTAGAACCCCAAAGCAGAGCAGGTTAACTTGGAAGAAGGCACTCAATTTGGTTCACTTATCCTTCCATGGAAGATTCTGCAAGGGCAGAATTCATCCAGGACCTTAAGATGCTAACTGCACATATTCTCGGTCTCAGATATATTTGCGTGGGCAGAGAATCACCGTTGCCCAATAGACCATGAGTCTTGGGACAAGTCTGGTGATCATCAAATACTTTTCTCTACTATTAATCAAAATCTGTACTGGTGCATTTAATGTGGAAGTAAATTTAATTGTCATTATATGCCCTGGCAATGTATATTTATCACTATGACCAGTTTAGGTTATCTGTCCTGAAATATCCAGCTATGGATCAATGTTATAAATACTCTTGTTAAGTGCTTGTGATGTTTTGATGTCTTTAAACATAAACCTTCTGCCGCAAATATTGTGATAATTCTCACCTGTTTGCTGCAGAGAATTCTTTTGTCTTTTTTCCTTCCAGAGATGCCAAATGCTGCTCTAATGCTTCCAGAAGACTGCTTGGAGCCTGTAGTGAGAATGTGAGGAACCAATTGGTTAGATCTGATGATGAATTGCACTTAGCCTCATTATAATGAGACCCACATTTTCATCACTGGAAGAGTAGCATTGGCTTCCATTGAATCAACAATAACGAAGAGGCTCTACAAACTTCCCTTCACCTGCACTAATGAGATCAAGATATATGAAAGTCAACATCAAGATACTGCATTTCTATTTGCCCTGTCGGGGGAAAAAATGCTATTTGTTCCATTTAAGCTTAATTGAACCTCTTGCATTTGCTCATCTGGAATGGTTACTTTGTATTAGAAGGCAAACAATATATTGTACTCAATAACTTTAAATGAATGTCTTGCAAATTGTATATAATATCCAGATTAATAAAGCAACTGTACTTCTCCAGTAAACCACAAGGTGACATTCTGTGCATCAATTACTTTTATATGGAATTCCTAACCAAGTGCAGGCTTGGTTAGCATTAGGTCCTCCATACATGTCAAATTTAAGCTCAAATGAGTACATTTATAAAACGGTGTGAGAATCTCCCCTACCTTCCATATCTCCTTTTCCTTCAGATTATTTATTAAGTGCAACATATGAAAATTGGTTTAGAGTGAACTTGATTTCAATCATGGCGTGATCATGTTTTAATAAACTGATCACTGTCAGTCTGTAGCACAGGCTGGAGAAAGCACGAATCA
The DNA here is from genome assembly GCA_035221665.1 of Okamejei kenojei. NCBI lineage: Eukaryota > Metazoa > Chordata > Chondrichthyes > Rajiformes > Rajidae > Okamejei > Okamejei kenojei. The sequence continues at coordinate 55,122,286 of CM069143.1, read as the reverse complement.
CTATTCACTTTTGGAATGTAATTGAATAGGGGATTGGGGAAAGGAACATTTTGCAGTAAACGCGAATTTAAAAAAAGATGAATGCCTATTTTTCCCAATGTTAAAGGGACCAGTAGCATCATTTAATGCCCATTTATCTTATTACTTGAGCCATGCAAGCTGGATTCAGGCAAATATGCCTAATAATCAATGCTAGCCGGAAACATGCAAATTGTATAGGATAGTTTTGGATATCTTGCATCAATAGAAATGTTACAACTCACATGCTTTTTTAAAAAATAACTTCCATTCTTTTCAGAAGATAGTTTAATGTAGTGCCTTGACTTTAATAAAGTCCCATTAACCTTCTCATAAGGTGAATTTGGTTTTTTTTATAAAGTAATTTAGCAAGCAGTTACAGCAATGGCTACAATAAAAATCATGGGTGCATTATTCGGTAACTGTACTAATACATGCAGTTTTGGATTATGAGTGCAATTACCTGCCTTCAAGATTAGCATTTAATAAAGAAATGAATAAGATTACAGCATGAGCACAACTCACTCTCTGTAGATATCTACCCTCTCATTATGTCAGGATAAAGTGCTGCTAATAATCATCTTGCTTATTACCTATCATTGTTAAGTCTGATCCCTTCACCCAGCATATTTATACATCCAAACTTGGGAAAACAGAGGTTAGTATTGTTCTATTCGACAGGCTTTACCACTATTTTGTAACAGAGAGCTAGAACCCTTATGCATAAAGCATCATACACTTACAAAAAGTTAATGTATCCAATTTCAATTCTTGGAATATTCACATGTTAAAACTCTTCTAAGTATTTATATTACAGGCAATTGAATGCCACCATATATCTGTTATCAAATCCTCCAATCCTTATCTCTGACAATTTCCTCTTCCACCTGATGTCCATAAGCAAATAAAATTCACAAACAGCATCATTCAAACCCTACATTTTAAATAATCTCGAAAACCCCCTTTGATTGTTCATTTAATCAACAGGGAGCTTAATTTATGCATAAATAATATGTTGACCTCTGTTCTGAAATAGTCAGAACGCTTATCTACAGAATGTTTTAATCCATCTCTATGGCCATTCTTTTGCCTAAATTTGCTTCCATTGTCCTTCAATCAATAAGGAAATTCTACCAGTAAAATCATGCCAGTAACACAAAACGTTGGCATGATTTTTAATGAATAGGTAACCAAACATGTTAGGTAGAATGATAAGAGGGAATAATTAACAGCAGCATCCCTACATATAATCAAAAGTACACTGATCATAAGTCTGATCAACCTGATTTTGAGCTGAATGGTGATGCTATAGTAATAAAAGCAATAAAGCATGTTAGTTTACATGCTATTTGGGCATTATAGACAGAAGTACATTGAATTAATAATCATTGTAAACTACCTTCCAATTCTGCAACATAGCTATAAAAGTTAGAAAGGTTAGTGTTGTGGTACATTGACCAGCTACTCTTTAAGTCCCAATTCCATTGAGGGCAATATCTTAGCACCTTCACAAACCAAAATGTAAACAAGCACGGACTGAGCTCACATACAGTATACATGAATAAAATCATGTATGCACAGAGACTCATGCTCTCTGTAGAAAAAGAAAACTTAAAATCCAGGAACGGGAGAATGGATAAAGCTAAATGATATATGTACACTGACCTGAGATAGATCTGGAATGTCACCCTGATCAATTCCAACTTGCTGTGTCAACAAAGAAAAAGTTCACATTACTTCATGCAGTGGCAAGTAAATAAAAACGGAAAGTGATTGCATGCTTATAGAAATGCTTAATATAGAGGAAAGTAAAGCGGGAGATTGGGAAGGAGACGGGGAGGGGGGGGGGGGGGGGGGGGGCAAAGCAAAAATGGGTTGCGATGGACTACAGATGAGAAAAAACTGATGTTCACCTCTGCAGTTTTGAGGAATTCAGACAACTTTGTCATTCTGGCCAAAAACTTTTTGTATATGTCCAGGGCTTCCTTGCACTGATTTTTCTTCATATCGAAGTATTTCTCTAAAAGAGGGTAATTAAGATAAGAGATCTAGTACCAAGTTATGAAAATCAGAAGCCTTTGAAGAGTTGATTTATTTTTAAACATTTAAATTCTTAAATATGCATTTGTTCCATACCTGCCACTGTATTTGTTTTTAAAGCAGCTGCAGTCAGAACCATTGAAATGCATGAAAACAGGAGATAAAACATACCTAATTAACTGCAACATTGCTGTCGAAATTGGTACAAGTTTTAAGATTTTTGTTTAATTGCTAATATCCCAAAATGCAAATTGCATTTCTTAGATACAAATTTGATGTTAACTCTTCTTCACTATGTCCCCTAAAATGTATATTATTTCACAAGATATGGGAGCACTAATTTTCTAGACAGTATCAAGCTATTCAAAAGTTCCGAAATAACTAGGAAGGAAATTCAGTTTGGTTACATGAATGCCCATTTCCCTGGTTCCCAATGAAAAACGATACACACTATAATTTAAACTTGACTCCACATAGCGTAAATTGAAAAGTCAATTATTATGGCTTGATACACAAAGTAAATTGGTTAAAGAAATATCTTGATGCTTATCTTACAATAAAATCTTCTAAAGTATAATTTGTGGAACAGCTGGGCTGGTCTATATTTTAAGTTAGACAAAAAGCTGGAGTAATTCAGCGGGTCAACCCGAAACGTCACCTATTCCTTTTCTTCAGAGTTGCTGTCTAACCTGCTGAGCTAATCCAGCTTATTTGGTTTATCTTCCTTTTAAACCAGCATTTGCAGTTCCTTCCTACACATACCATATTTTAAGTTGTTGGCCTGCAAGACTGCAAGACATAAAGTTCAGAATTCTGTTCACTTTATGCACTAGTTCAGGCTAATTCATAGCACATGCTGGGAACTGAACAACTGAATGATACTGAGCACGATTCTTAACAAGATGAATCATCATTTCATAATTTCCATAACATTAAAAATGTTGCCATCCTATGACAAATAATATATGGGCATACTTGAGACAGTTGATGAGGTGGTTTTCTTTATTAAAACAAGGTTGTCAATGGAAAGGTAAACAGTTAAAGATCTGATGCCAACTACATGATTACTTGTACTGTTTCATCACTCTATTCCAACAATGCTCTCATTCACCAAATTCAAATGTCTTAAAAATAAGTCAAAACATTTAAAAGATATAGAGGGTGTCAAAGTCAACCTAAAGTAAAGTAGTATAACCAAACCCGGCAATTAAGAAATCATAATTTAGAATTAAAATATTCAGGAAAGACTGACATTGTTGGCATGCATGGCAGAAAAGTAATTTCACAAGCAATTGTTTTCCCTTAACCATCCTGGAAATATCATGTACTTATCACAAACTTTACTTCCATCAGTCCTAGAATACAAAAGATGAAACTAAAAGGGCAAGATCTTAGAAGGGCTCATGAGAAACGATTCATATTTCACAACTAACATACAAACAGCTCCCATGACGTTTCAAGGTAAGCTGTGCTTAGCGGTGGGTTTGGTCTTCACAAAAGTGGTCTCCCCAGTAACTAGGGGCGAGTGGTGAGCGAGGGGCTTGGCTAGGTTGTCGGGTCGAGAGGATTGTGCTAAAATGAATCCCACGCCAATATTGTTTTACATTTGATTCGTAATGCTCTTGTTCAACAAATTTCCAATTTTAAAAACCAATAGGAAATCGCTGCGTATACAATTATATAGATTCAGTATCATCATGAATAAAGACAATGTTATATGGACAACATTTGAAACTGTAAATATTTAATGACAACAGACAAATAAGTGCCTTTTCTCATTTTGAATTAAGCTCACTACACACAAGGGCAGATGTATATAACGAGGAGACACAAGAGCCTGAAGATGTTGTAATCTGGAGCAAAAAGCAAACTGCTGAAGGAACCCAGCAAGTAGAGTAACATCAATGGAGGGACATGATTTGATGATGTTTTGGGTCAAGACACTGTGTCGGTCAAAAATGTTGTCAATTCTTTTATCTTCATGGATGTTGCTTGACCTCTGGTGTTTCCCCAGCAATTTGTTATTTGCCCCAGTAGTATATGAAAACTGATTATCTATTGAGGCTACATTTGGAAGATGTACAAGTTTGCCACAGAATACATTAATTATTTAAAATAATTTATTGTTTAGGTCAGAAACCATTTGTTTAGACGGCAGACTTTTTACACAACCAATTCTTCACAAAGATAAATTGGTGAAGGTCCTCGTTGTTTCCAATTCTTTGATAAAATCTTTCTGTCTATTATTAACAATATAAAGCAATTATTTTTAAGATTAATCCAAGGATAGGAAAAATGTTAAACACTCATCACTACTTATACTGTGCACACCACCGTGTAATGCTAAATCTGTATGTCACTGAGAAAGTTAGAATGAAATCTTGAAAATGGTCAGTGGCTCATAACAGCAGGTTAATCATAATTATGAGGGATAATACACAAAGATAAGAGCCAAAAATAAAATTAAACTGAAAATAGAATTGGAATATTTAGTTCTAATCAAATGATCACAGATAAACTGGCAAAATGGTTGGTTCCCTTTAAGCTGATTTTATTTAAAAAAATCACTGGCCCAATCCTTATTCCAAAAACGTTTGCCTCCACAAGTGCAAATATGCACAACATCTCAAGAGCTTTACATCTTGCAGAAAATTAAACTGGTACAAAAGAAAATTACCAATATTCAACATTAAGTAGTTGAAATAAGGGATTCTGCTGGTGATGACACATATTGGAGGTTATGTAACAGGATGTATATTTGTACAAAGCACTTACGAAATGCCAAGTGCAAGCACTTTAGAAAAGGCACTTAAGAATATACCACTAAGCTATTTTACACTTGCAAGATTTGTCCTCACAACAGATTGTAAAACCATTTCAAATGGTCAAACAAGAGTGTTGGTTTCACTTTTTACACATGGATGAAAAGGGCTGCCATGATTTTTCCCAGTTACATCCGATATCGAATTAATTGCAAAACCATATCTGCGTGGAATAGATTACTGTAACATCCTGTTTAGCAAAGAGTAATCTGTGGTGTTATATTGTAACAACCTTTCCGTTATAATTAAACCATGTTCAAATCGGAAAGTATTTTAACACGTAAATATACACATGGACCCAGTTGCCTACCCAGTAAGTTGATGATCCCTTCATTGTAGGCAGCAAAAAGCCTGATGGAATCTTTGAACAGTAGCATGAAGGCAGCATTTATTACTCCGTTAGTTAGTTCATTAGGATTTGCCTGCATTCAAAGAAGAAAGTACATTAAATGTCGCAGACAAAATTGACATGCTGTGTATGAACTGTTCATGGACCCGGGCTAACCAGCTTGACATCTGCCAACACTTACTGATAAATTATGTTCTTTGACAAGCCTGCTGAAAGAGGCCTGACTTCCAATTATCAGCCTACAGTAAGGTCAAGTAACTAGCTCTGGTGATGGTATCATTAAAGTCACACCCCTGACAGCCCCATTTTTCAATTTATCCAAAGCACATACGTACAGAATGAATTGGATTTGGTTATTCCATCGCAAATATTCAGACCACATCTGAGCCAAAGATCTTATTTATTCATTTACCATTTGCTTAAGCCATTATTTCAATAATTGATAACTTCACTTTTTTGCATAATTGCCAGTATTTTTGCTAAAGGAAATAGAAATGTCTATAATGAAAACATCTACCAGCTTTTAATACAATCGCATATATTAACCTATATCTAACTAAATGAAGTTAAGTTAATAACATCTTCACAGGATGCAATAATAATTGTTACTTTAGTCTAAATCTAAAGCTGCTTCAACATTCCACATTATCTATATTATGTGAGAACATCAAAACCAAAATCCTTCAAAAGAGCAGTAAATTGAATGCTGTTTGCACAAACCAATTGAAATAAGTAATTGCATTTTCATGCCTACTCATCTCTATCCCTTTCCAACTACTAATATCCCCAAGGACAAGACTGAGATAGTCATGCAGTTCCTTCCCAGTGTCTCACTCAGTCCTAGGCCTAGGGGCACCAAAAAAATCTCAGGACAGCCTGGATTACCGGAAGAAGTCCTCATTAAGATGCTTACGGGTAGGTTAACTCCTGGCATCCAGGCAAGGGACGAACGAACTGGCCACCTTCTGACCAGAAAAGTGCTTAATCTACTCAGATACCAATTACAAATACATGCATTTCAATCATTAATGGAACCATCTTCTTCCCACCCTGCTTCCTGCAAGCACTCTATCCCCTACTCCCAATTCCTCCGCAACTGCACCCAAGATGAGGTGTTCCATATGAGATATCCTCATTCTTTAGGGAACTGGGGTTCCCCTCACCCATCATAGACGAGGTCCTCACTCATGTCTCCTCGGTACCCCGCAGCTCTGCCCTTGCTCCCTCTAGTCGCAACAGAGACAGAGTCCCCCTAATCCTTACCTTCCACCCCACCAGCCGTCGCATACAACACATAATCCTCCGAAATTTCCGCCACCTCCAACGGGATCCCACCACTAGCCACATTTCCCTATCTCTACCCTTTTCCGCCTTCTGCAGAGACCGTTCCCTCCGTTATCCCTGGTTAACTCATCACTTCCCACCCAAACCACCCCCTCCCCAGGTACCTTCCTCTGCAACCGCAGAAGATGCAACACCTGTCGTTATACCTCCTCCCTCGACTCTTGTCCAGGGATCCCGACAATCCTTAGGTAGAGGTTCACTTGCACCTCCTCCTACCTCATCTATTGTATCCGTTGTTCAAGATGTGAACTCATATACATCGGCGAGACCAAACGCAGACTGGGTGATCTTTTCGCGGAACACCTTCACTCAGACTGCCTACACTAACCTGATCTCCCAGTTGCTGGAAACTTTAATTTTCCTTCCCATTCCTGCACAGACCTTTCTGTCCTCGGTCTCCACCATTGTCAGAGTGAGGCTAAACGCAAATTGGAGGAACAGCATCTCATATTTCGCTTGGGCAGTTTACAGCCCAGTGGTATGAATATTGATTTCTCTCACTTCAGGTAGCCCAGGCAATCCCTCACTCTCTATCACCCCCCCCCCCCACCCAAGTCGTACTAGCATCTAATTTTCACCATACAAACAGCTTGTTTCCTTTATCACCATGACTCTTTTGCATATCTTTCATTCATTGTTCTTTATCTCTCCACATCACGTCTATATCTCTCGTTTCCCTTATCCCTAACCAGTCTGAAGAAGGGTCTCGACAAGAAACGTCACCCATTCCTTCTCTCCAGAGATGCTGCCTGTCCCGCTGAGTTACTCCAGCATTTTGTGTCTGCTTTATATTTCAACCAGCATCTGCATTTCCTTCTTAAACAAAGCAATTTAGTTATTTATTTGGATAGAAGCTTCAACTCCCACTACATGCAATCAACGGAGACCGACATTCATAGAAACATAGAAATTAGGTGCAGGAGTAGGCCATTCAGCCCTTCGAGCCTGCACCGCCATTCAATATGATCATGGCTGATCATCCAACTCAGTATCCCGTACCTGCCTTCTCTCCATACCCTCTGATCCCCTTAGCCACAAGGGCCACATCCAACTCACTCTTAAATATAGCCAATGAACTGGCCTCAACTACCCTCTGTGGCAGAGAGTTCCAGAGACTCACCACTCTGTGTGTGAAAAAAGTCTTTCTCATCTCGGTCTTAAAGGATTTCCCCCTTATCCTTAAGCTGTGACCCCTTGTCCTGGACTTCCCCAACATCGGGAACAATCTTCCTGCATCTAGCCTGTCCAACCCCTTAAGAATTTTGTAAGTTTCTATAAGATCCCCTCTCAATCTCCTAAATTCCAGAGAGTATAAACCGAGTCTATCCAGTCTTTCTTCATAAGACAGTCCTGACATCCCAGGAATCAGTCTGGTGAACCTTCTCTGCACTCCCTCTATGGCAATAATGTCCTTCCTCAGATTTGGAGACCAAAACTGTACGCAATACTCCAGGTGTGGTCTCACCAAGACCTGTACAACTGAAGTAGAACCTCCCTGCTCCTGTACTCAAATCCTTTTGCTATGAAAGCTAACATACCATTCACTTTTTTCACTGCCTGCTGCACCTGCATGCCTACTTTCAATGACTGGTGTACCATGACACCCAGGTCTCGCTGCATCTCCCCTTTTCCTAATCGGCCACCATTTAAATAATAGTCTGCTTTCCTGTTTTTGCCTCCAAAGTGGATAACCTCACATTTATCCACATTATACTGCATCTGCCAAACATTTGCCCACTCACCCAGCCTATCCAAGTCACCTTGCAGTCTCGATTCGATTCTAAAACACCATTAACCTTGCAGTCTCGATTCGATTCTAAAACACCATTAATTAAATAATCACTTGCGCAGCTGGGTTATAAGACTGCATGTTTTGCCGTAACAGAGGTAAAGTGCAAGTTCAGTTTTATTTGCAGAAACGCACAACAGCAATGAAGTGTTATATGTATAGTCACTGACCAACTCCTCCAGATGAAGCAGCAACATCTGGGCAATGATTATAAAAATAATACTTGCACATACATCAAAATCTAAGAGTGCATCAAGCTGATTCTGTATTAGAGGCAGTGTCTTCAGCAACTTCTCAGTATTCATAGTTCTCATTACTCCATCCATCCTACATAAAAACACAAAATGTCAATGCATTTTTCATTTAATTTATATACTAACATTAGATGAAAATTCTTTCTTTGTATCATCTGATTGCAGAGAACATGCACAACCCCCAATTTAAAAAAAAAGTTACTAGAAATTAAAATAATTTATTTTCAGAAAGAAACATAAATATGTAAACATGGGCCTCAATCTCGATGAAATATAAATTCAAGCAGTTGTTCACTGTCAGATTACAAAGATGAACATGCTGCAATTCTATTCTGATCCAAGATTATCAAAACCTTGAGCATTTTTAAAACAGAATACAGGCATTTCATACATTTTAATAAATCGTACCAGATTTTCTTCAATGTTGCTCAGTAAATTAGAGGATATACAGGATTTATTGCAAAACAGTGTGTATTATTAAGCAAAGTCCAGAATAATTGGAAAATCATCAAAATAAAACATATGCATACAATCTTTAAAGAGTAATTAATGAAAAAAGATGTTGTCTAATCAAAACGTATGGGATACTAGCCACAAACCAGTAGGAAAAGTTTTAATAATAAATCATTAAAACATTTTCTCAGTGATGTGGTCTAACCTCAATATTTAACATTTTTATTCCTACCTCAAAGAAATGACTCAGAAGGCAGAATCATAAATATAGTTAAAGGGACACATATAATCATTACGCTTTAAATAGATTGAAGAAACTGCAGATGTTGGGATCTTGAGAACAAATAATGCGCTGGAGGAACTCAGCAGGCCAGGGAACATCTGTGGAGGAAATGGAAAGGCAATGTTCCAGGTCTGGAACCTTCTTCAGAGTGATGGAGTAGGGGGAAGAAAGCTGGGGGGAGAGAGAGAGAGAGATAGTAATGGGCCAAAGTCTGGAAATTGATAGGTGGTTGCAACCAACGGAGTAGTGATAAGCAGATGGGTGGTGTAAGTGACAAAGGTTAGTGATGCAAAGGCATACCTGTCAACTTGTGAGATTGAAAAATCGGAATCCTATTAGTCTGACGTCAGTGAGGGCGGGGCACGTGACGTCAGTAAGGGGCGGGGCAAGTGACGTCAGTAAGGGGCGGGGTACGTGACGTCAGTGAGGGCGGGAAAGTGACCTCAGTGGGGTTACACAAAAAGCTGGAGAAACTCAGCGGGTGCAGCAGCATCTAAGGAGCGAAGGAGATACACAAAAGGCTGGAGAAACTCAGCGGTGCAGCAGTATCTAAGGAGCGAAGGAGATACACAAAAGGCTGGAGAAACTCAGCGGGTGCAGCAGCATCTAAGGAGCGGAGGAGATAGGTGACGTTTCGGGTCGAGACCCTTCTTCAGACTTTCTGCTGCACCCGCTGAGTTTCTCCAGCATTTTGTGTAACCCTCCATTCTCCAGCATCTGCAGTTTCTTCGTTAACAAAGTGACCTCAGTGCGGGGGGGGGGGGGGGGGGGGGGGGCAAGTGACGCCGAACGCCACCGTGGCGGGGCGGGGTCATGCGGCGCTGCGTGCTGACGTACACCCGTGCGTGTCCCCATAAGCGGCGCAGGCGCGGTGCGCTCTCTCGCTGTCTCCTCGCCGCCGCCAGCCGCCATGGGTCGCATGCACGCTTCCATCCCAATTCCGAATTCCAATTTTTTTCGGAATATTGAGGAAAAAATCGGAATTCGGAATTGGGATGGAAAAATCGGAAGAATTCCGCCCAAATCGGAATAGTTGGCAGGTATGCAAAGGAGACAAAGGGGTGTTTGATAAAAAGAGGAGTGAAATGTAAAACTGGAGTGAGGGATAAGGGTGGAAGGGAACAGGAGGGTGGGACGGATTAAAAGATAATATGGTATTTGGGGATGGGAGATGAGTGTAGAGATGATTGGGAAGAAGCAGGGTGACCAGGGTGGTGGAAGAAATGTACATGCACTGGAGTGGGGGTGAGTATGGGGGAGTCATTGCTTGAAAATGGAGCAATTAACATTCATACCATTGGATTGCAGGCGACATAAGTGGAATATCAGGAGTTATTTGCACGTGGTCTCACTCTGGCAACTGAGAAGGCCAAGAACCGAAAGGATGGTATGAGAGTTAAAATGGTTGGCTATTGTTAGCTCTGGCAGCCCTTGACAGTACTGAGTTCAGTGATACACTTCAGTGATTATTCTATTATAAATATCTAGTTATAAATTATTTGTGTTCGCTCAGCTGAGTTATCCAACAATGTGATTGCACATTTTAAAACAATGAATGCAGTGATATGACTGCAGGAATTCGAAGGGTAGTTCCTTCAAGGAATTTACTATTCATTGACTCAGTCAGATTAAAACATTTCTTCCTACTTCGGAATTGTCATGTGAGACTATTTAATCGATTATAGGAGTCAACCAGCTATTCATTGAGCTGAAACATTAACTTTGATGTTCTCCGGACACTACCTGGTCTGTTGAGGATTTCTTGCATTTGTATTTTCATTTCAACAAAGGAAAAAATGGGGATTACAAGATTACATCTCAAATACCAATTTGTCTATTCCCTCTACAGATTTTTATTGTTTTTTCTAAACACATCCAGAATATATTTTGGGATTTTAGCATTTACAGCAAAATACACAAAGTGCTGGAGTAACTGAGCAGATCTGGCAGCGCGGATCAGTGAAAACATGGATAAGCGAAGTTTCAGGTTGGGACCCTTCTTCAGCCCCTATAGCAAGTACACTTTTTCAATGATTTTTATTAAATAAATCTTTTAGAATCAATGTTGTTATCCTGGTTTGTTTATTGGTATCCAACTTGTTCAGCATCACTTAAATGTCGTACCCTCTCTTCATTTTAGTGAAGTCAACCGCCATTAGTCTGTAGGAAAGTGCCTTTTCATTAAGGTATCTGCTATACCGTCTGATGAAAGTCGACATATCATATCCTACAAGGCAGAAGAAAATGTGGTCACTGATATTTGTCGTGCTTTTCTCGCAAAAGATTTATAAAATTCACATCAGTTACTCTTTAAAAACAAATTTGAGTACCTGTAAAAATCATCAAACATTATTTTTAAAGGTTAATTTAAGCCATTAACATTAAAAACAAATGAAAATCAACTTCCATATCTAAATACCTCTGTGCTCTTCACTCACAAACCTACCTTGCATGGCACTTTTATCCAAAAAGTTATTCAAGTTGAACAATGTGTTTCTTGAAGCCAAATACTGGATAAATCGCTGAGGGAGAGAGAAATAAGGTTCTTATTTGGAATTGGAGACTAGTATTAATACCAAATTTATTTGATCTAATGTACCTATCATAGAACATATTTACTGTTCAGCCTTTTCCCAAATGGACTGCTGGTTCTGACGCAGTCAGCCGTGCTGAAAATTTCCAAAATGAATGGAAAATAAATTAATAGTAAGTCCAAAAACAAGCTTTGGGAATGTGATTGAAAAGATAGAGCAATACTGTTGAGCAGCATTTTTCCAAAATTAAAATCTCCCTCAAACTTCCTAAAATTAAACTCTAATTTTGTTAACACCAACTCCAAAACTGAACTAATGGCCTCCCTTGTTTCAGGAATAACAACCATAGGGGATAATTTTCCAGCATGATCAATATTTATTTTACCCTTTTCCTGACTATAAAAGTAGCTCTTTTGGAATCCTCTTCGAGGGCTGCAGTGAAATACAACTAGCATTCTTTCAGCAAACGGGAAGTATTGTAAAGGAATACATCTGGGCTATATTGCTTGGAGGGCAGCGTTCTCGTGGAGGCACAGGCAGAAAAACCTGCACAGGCTTCTGAAAGACCTACATGCAGGAGACAGCTTCCTTCTGCAAAGTACATTGCATGCTCATGCAGGGACTGGAGATTCACTGTGTCATTCTGTACACTTGTTTACCATTTTGATCAATCTCAGGCCACAAACTTCCTCTGACAACTAACTCAGTGATGTGGATACATTTACTCTTCCCACCAGCACAACCTCCACCTCTCCTGTGGAGCTTTGCAAACTTATCTAAAACATTCCTTGTGCTTTTCCGGTAATCTTCTGTCACTGAGGTTGGAGAAAAACATTTACTTTTGGAGTCTGGTATCAGGCATGCAACAAAATGTGATTTGCATGCATTTGTCCAAGTGGCGTTGGCTTTGATTATTAGATAATTGACCTAGGAGAGGCTACTAATATTGGTTTATCTTTCCTTGTATAGCATTGGTGATGCCTCTTTGGTGTTTTGAGGTAGTTCATGCTTTTAAAGTATACACGAGAGCACAAATCATTGTTGCCTGGCAGACCTTGCATTTTATATAGGCTGAGCCATCAGGAAGCACTGTTTAAAACCCCTTTATTAAAATTATTAATTTCCCTTAAAGGATGAAGTGGATTATAGTTCTGAAGCCTTGCATGCAAATGTCATGTAACAATCTAGTCATTATATCTCCATCAAATTCATTATAATATCTACAGCCAATAAAAACTGGTCTGGATTCTAAAAATAGGAAACATCTTCTACAGTAGAGAATACCTGATGCTTATTTTTATTCTGACATAAACATGCAGAATACCTGCCATTTTTTTTTGTGGAGAAATGTCAAGGGTGCACTATATAGATTTCTTATCTATATTTGCAAAGACATACATTTTGATTACTGTCTAGTAGCTACTGATGGAATGCAACAGGCTGAACAAAGTCAGCATTGGGATTCATTAATTAGAGTCACAGAGTGACAGTGTGGAAACAGGCCCTTTGGTCCAACTTGCCCACACCGACCAACAATGTGCATCAGGCTAACAGCCAAGCAATTCAATAATTCAACAGTAAGGTACAATTCCTTTGAAAAAAGTGAAAATTCATGAGTCAGTTCCAAAGTTGTTCAGAGTTTGGTGAGAAAAGCAATAGCTACAGCAAAATGACACATCCACAGGTTTCAAAAGACACAGCAAATTTGATTACTCAGATTCCAAAGGTTGAAATGTCAAAACAGAAAGATAGAAACAGCATTGAATGGAAGTCACAGGATCCATTATCCATTCCACCTCAATGTGGGCTTGGGTTCCTCTTTGACTGAGACCCCCGGACATTTTATGCCGCAGTGCATAATTTAACTATTCTCAGTAAATATATGTTTTCTATCCAATCTACAGAATCCAGCCCACCAAATGTGACTGAGGTGCATATTTACCAGATTTAAACTATGGCAGTAGAATTTAAGAAAACAAATAATTTGTAAAAATAAATTGGTATCTTTCAGAACTCTCTGTCTAGAGCTGAGCCGTGGGCAGTATCAAATCACACCAATTCATGATTGTACAAAATAGTAACAGCAAACAATCCACTGAGATTAATAAACATGTGGAATAGTAAAATACAAACAGAAATCTGGCAATCACTTAGAAGACTAGAACAACCTTGCTTGACAACTGCAAACAACATTTTCTTACTCTTAAAGGGCATGTTTGTTTTATCATGTTTCATGGGAATATGACACATTTCTTAAAACAGCTGATTTTAAACATGTGTTAGAAGTTAGATGGGCACAGGTTAAGGATTGAACATAGACTGTAATTTTATTGTTTTTAATCCAGTCAAGATAAAGTAAAATATTAAACTTTAAGTTTAAGAAGGAACAGCAGATGCTGGAAAAATCGAAGGTAGGCAAAAATGCTGGAGAAACTCAGTGGGTGAGGCAGCATCTATCTAAATTTAGTTTAGTTTAGAGATACAGCACAGAAAGAGGTCTTTCGGCCCACTGAGTCCGCACTGACCAGCGATCCCCGAACATTAACACGGTCCTACACACACTGGGGACAATTTACAATTATACCAAGCCAATTAACCTACAATCCTGTACTTCTTTGGAGCGTGGTCAGGAAAACGGAGAACCCAGAGCAAACCCATGTAGGTTATGGGGAGAACATACAAACTCTGTATTGACAGCACCCAGAGTCACAATCGAACCCGGGTCTCTGGCACTGTAAGGCAGCAACTCTACCGCTGTGCCACTGCTTTAAAGCAGACATAACAACAGATTTCAACAAAGGAATTAATAAAGGGTAAGATATTTAGACTATTTATTAAATCCACCATTGCCGTAATTAAAACAATTCACAACTATGCTTCCCTTAAGTGAATCGTACAATCTTTTGGATTATAGCTGTATTGCCATTGCAACATCTTTGGGGAGAAGGAAAAGCTAGGATAAGAAATCCAAATTTTGCTGAGCTGTTGGCAATTGCCAAGCTGGTTCCTGGATAATCAATTTCTACTGCATGGTGTGTAGAGATAAATGATTTATCACCACCACCATAGCCTACAACAAAAGCACCACCCATGTTCATCATACCACAGCCAACATAACGTACCGCTGCCTCAACCAAATCAAATTAAACGCGTTAAGCCTGCTCCGATGCAAGGCAGGTTTTGTGCTGTAACAAAACTGTTACCAGAAAATCAATTAGAGATCCTCAATGGTCATTCCCTTTGCACACTGGGAGATTTAGTTCTTAAAAAGTACATAAGCTGTCATATCAGGAATAGATCAAATTGGATTTTTTTTAATTAAGAGAGTTATCCAGGGGTAGAATCGTATAATCAACATCATGAACAAAACCTAGTTGTTTGAAACAATCTTCATTCTGCATCCTGGCACATGGAATACTTTACAACATCCTTTCTTCTGGAAAATAAATGTAAAAGAAAAGAAAGATTGCTAATCAAAAAACTCCAGATGCTAGAAACTGGAAGTCAATAGACAACGGTGGAAACAGTCAGCAGGTCAGAGAGGATCTGGGGGGGGTAAGCTAACATTTCAGGTCAATGACCATTCACGAGAATAGGTCAGAGAGAAAACAAGTTCGTTTTACGTTGCGGTTAGGGTGTAGTTTGGGAAAGGTTGGATATGACAAAGGGAGCATTACTGAAAAGGTTTGGCAAGTTGAACAAAAACCATTTCAATATTACAATAGAAAGCAGCTCGAGTCTCAGCTTATGCAAGCCTCCTGTAGCTGCACCTTTGATCTTGAAAAAGTGAGTGGATTTGAGACAATGTTCACATTTCAAGCAAATGAGTCGACTGGTGAAGGGGATCTGTTGGGTCCTGTGACCATCCTGTTATGTGATGGAAGGGTAATGAGACTGTACATCCATTGAGCCAATTTGGATGAGGGAGTTTGAAACTGTCAAAGTGGAAGAGGGCAGTGGAAAAGGGATTGGACTGGGGAGAAAGGATGGAGTAAAACCAATTCAGTAAGGGCATGAGCAGGCTGGAACAATGGGTCTGCTTAGACAGTTTAGCTTGTGATTCTTAATTATACCCATGAAGGTGACGATGGGTTTGTTTCTTGAACACTTGCAGTTCTCTGCTGAACACATTCAAATAGTCTGAAGAAGGGTCTCGACCCGAAACGCCACCCATTCCTTCTCTCCAGAGATGCTGCCTGTCCCACTGAGTTAATCCAGCTTTTTGTGTCTATTTCCGATAGTACTATTGAGTATGGAGTTCAAGGATTTAGATCAAGTGATAAAGAAGGAATTAAGTATTTCTAAATTATCATGTGGTAATTAGCCAATTGGACCAGTTTTTTTTTGTTAACAAAGGTCACACCTGGCCAATTTTACACACCGTCATGTAGAAACTAGTGTTTTAACTATAATAGGACAGCTTGGCTAGAGGGACAGCTCCTCTAAAGTGCAGGTCTTCAGTGCCACTATCAGTGACAAATTGTCTGTTTCCATAGCCTTTGCAGTAATTACTTGATATCCAATGAAGTGATATGAATTTACAGACTTCTGTTAGGATGGGAGAGGGGGCGGGAGGGGTGGAAATCGCAGGGGAGAGCCAAGATGACCATCCGTATGGTGCTTATGGCTGAACATAGCAGGAAAATACCAGGTTTCATCATTGGTTTCCACTGACCCCTAATCTCAATGAGGGAACTATACCAATGACGTCAAATATGACAGGACAGCAACAGTTGAATGAGTACGCATATTGACTTTGTCGTTAAGGGTGTTATAAATAATTATCAATGCTGACTAGAAAATTAGGCGATGAAACAGGTATAGCAAATAAATCATGCTCTCTCCAGATCAACCATTATCATTAGACAAAATTTTAAACAAAATATAGCAGAAACTTTCCCCATCATGGGAAGCCTGTGTTATTACACAAATATATTTGTCAATTAAAAACAACACAAGGGAGATTCAAATAGAGACAATTAAAAAAAACAAAAAAATGCTGGAAATACTCAGGCGGTCAGGCAACATTTATTGCTGATCAAAGAGACGTCAATTTGAAATAATGATTTTATTTCTCCCTCCACAAATGCTGCTTGACTTGCTGAATATTTCTATTTTTGTTTCTGATTTCCAGCATTTTTAGTGTTTTCCTTGCTTTCCAATATCAGAAAATATACTTTTTTTAAATTTGAGGCATCAATGATCTCTGCCTGAGATTTAAATAATTTGATAACACTTACCTCATTCCCATACATCATCATATGATGTGTTGTGATTAATGCCTTAAACACCACCACCCAGCTGCTGTTGGTTGCTCTCTCAAATAACGTATCTGCCATTTGCGGTATGTTCACATTCATCTCATTGGTACACTGGATCAAATCTAGAAGAAACCAACATCATGACACATAGGATTGAGATTTATGATACATGACACCTTGAAATCAAGCTTATGCATCAGGGATTTCATTTGAGATTTTCCGATCGGACACATCCAAGCTCTTCCACCTTCTGGTTATGTTCTCACCACATCTAACCCCTCCATTGTATTTCTCTCCTATACCTCATTGGTTATCCTCCCTCAGATCTCAACCCAAATCCTACTCTAAGCCTTACACCAACCACTCCCCCCACCAAAATCAATTATCCCCCTTACCAAGATAGTCCTCCATTCCCACCCACAAACTCCGAGTGATTATCTTTCCAATTCAGATACTGTTATGAGATCACATAAACGCCTGCCATGAACAAACACTGGGCTTTGTGAGCAGCAAAACATCAGAGTCTTGGATGGTGGGCTGATGGTTTGTTGCCGCTGCCATCATTTGGACATACCCGACTCAAAGGCAAATACACAAGATAGCATAACTGAGACACCCAATTCATTCGCCATTACTAACAAACATCATATAGCAGAATAACAGAGCTGGTGAGAGAAAATGTTCCTATACACTGTGCTAACACCATGCCAATTTCAGGGAATCTTGTAGATAGGCACAAAATACTGGAGTAACTTAGTGGGACAGGCAACATCTCTAGCTCTGGAGAGAAGCAATGGGTGACATTTCAGGTCGATACCCTTCTTGAGACTTGTGTGTCCCCCCCCCCCCCCCCCCCCCCCCCCGTTTCCTCTTCCGATCCATTCCTGGTCCTTTCATTTTTATTCCCTTTTCCACACAACGTATCCAGCCCCTCCTCAATCATTTCTATCGCTTACCCCTCCTGGTTTCCTCCACCTATTACCCACACATTTTACCCTCTGCATCTATTTCCTCATCTGGTTCCATCTGCCTATCTCTCTTTTAAATGGATCCCATCATCATCGACCATACTTATCAGATTCCGGAACTTGTAGCCTTTGTGTCCCCACTCATCACCCTCTAGCCTCAGTCTCCACCTTTATCCTCCCCCTTCTCCCCACCTGTATTAATCCACACTTTTCCCCCAATTTATTCCTTTGTTTGCTTCCATCTATGAACTACCTACCCGTCGCCCAAGTCTACCCCGCTCCCCCCCACACACCTAGCTACATCTGCCAATCATCTTGCACTCCACCTCGGATCACCCATCACCTTCCCCCTCTTTTCACACTGGCTACCTTCTCTTTCCATTCTCTATCCTGATGCAAGGTCCAAGCCTGAAATGCTGAAAATTCCTTTCACCTCCACAGAGGCTGCTCAATTCATTCAGATGCTCCAGTAGCCTTATCGCGTTCTTTAACCTCAGCAACTATATCTGGTGTTCCCGATGTAGCCTCCTATACATGGCAGAGACCAAGTGTAGACTTGTCGACTGTTTAGGTGAACACGTGCGCTCAGTACACCAAGGCCTGCTGGATCTCCCAGATGCTAACTATTTTAACTCCCTTTCCCACAACTGACCTTTCTGCCTTGGGCCTCCTCCATTGGCAGAATGAGGCCGCATGCAAACTGGAGGAACAGCCACTCACCCTCCGCTTGGGTAGCCAACAGTACGAACATTGAATTCTCAAATTTTAGGTAACCTCTCGGCAACCCCCCCCCCCCTCAAACCAAGACATTTGACATTTTCAAAATGCACATTGAAAATTTGTTTATACTTATGGCAGTCAGATGGACAACATGCCATGTACCTGAGCAGACTGATGAATTGTATGCCAAGAGGTGCAAAGTCGACAGTCGGCACTTGTGTCAGCTCTGCAGCACTATTCACACTGACAAGATGGGTCTTAACAGGGATGAGGGCAGCAGTTCACAAGGTTACTTTGTTTCCCCAGTCCCACGTATTACTGCAGACATGTAGGCTTTACAAGGCTCAGCTTCCGAGGACCATTATTCCATAATGCAATCCGAAGCTATCAATAGCTAGAATGCATTCAGGGAGCGTGTCCCATCTCAAACTTAACCCTCAAATCCAAACCAATGCTCATCTTGCTTTTTTAATAAAATTTGTTTATTTTATCATTTTATTCAAAATTGAGGATTTGTTATATGTAAATACAAATTCAGTAACATATTTTAAGAGTTAGTACAGATAAATCTTTGAAATTACTATGAAACTAACCAAACCTTTTCAGCTTACAACCACAAATAGAGCATTATCATTGCTCTTTAAATCAAAGGTGGAGGATTAAATATTACGAGGATGTGGTCCATCCAGAGGCAGTTAACTTGACCTTGACTGCGTAACAACTCCCAAGAAAAATGCAGAGCCTCACTAATCACTACACATGGCCTTTTTTGATACATCAAAGCCTTTAATTCCATCAGTCGAGAGGTACTGTTGAAACATTGGTGGCCTGTAGAAATTTGTCTCCATTTTATCCTTGAACCATGACAACATGGAAGCCAAGATATTAACCAAACGATTTACAACAAAACCATTACCAACGAAGACTGGTTTCAAATAAATCATTGCCCCAATATTTTTTTAAATCTTTGAATATAACATTGCATCTCACCTTCGCAGCATTGGAGCTAATCTTCAGAACTGATGAGAAACACTTCTGGTTACAGTTAGTAGAATACAGAAGCAAGGTTACTCAACCTCAGTAATTGAGATGTTGCACACAGATAGTACTTGGTTTGTGCCGGCTCAGGAAGCCCTTTTACCAAGACATTTACAGTGCCCTCCATATGTTTGGGATAAAGACCCATCATTTATGTGTTTATACATTGTCCCCCCATTTCAGGGCACCATAATGTTTGGGACTCACGGCTTCACAGGTGTTTATAAATGTTCAGGTATGTTTAAATGCCTCCTTAATGCAGGTAACAGAGAGCTCTCAGCTAGTCTTTCCTTCAGTCTTTCCATCACCTTTGGAAATTTTTATCGCTGTTTATCAACATGAGGACCAAAGTTGTGCCAATGAAAGTCAAAGAAGCCATTATGAGACTGATATACAAGAATAAAACTGTTTCATCAGCCAAACCTTACGCTTACCAAAATCAACTGTTTGGGACATCATTAAGAAGAAAGAGAGCACTGGTGAGCTTACTAATCGCAAAGGGACTGGCAGGCCAAGGAAAACCTCCACAGCTGATGACATTGATGACACAACTGCTGATGGTAGTAGCATAATGAATTCTGAAGTGTATAGACACATCCTATCTGCTCAAGTTCAAACAAATACCTCAAAAACTTATTGGCTGGTGGTTAATTCTGCAGCAAGACAATGATCCCAAACATACTGCTAAAGCAACAAAGGAGATTTTCAAAGCTAAGTCAATTCTTGAGTGGCGGGTCGGGGGGGGGGGGGGGGGGGGGGGGGGGGTTATGTATAAATGTATAAACATTGCTGTAATTTCTACATGGTGAAACCAAAATGTATAAAAATGGCCTTTATTAGAATCTGACAATGTGCACTTTAACCACATGTGATTTTTTTTTCACAAATCTCAAATTGTGGAGTACAGAGGCAAATAAATAAATGTTGGGTCTTTGTCCCAAACATTATGTAGGGCACTGTAAGTGAATGAGCCTTGAATGCAAAATCTGCAAAATAAAATTTCTTGGCCAACTTGCTCTTGCAATGCAACCTAATGTCCAACAAAAATTCACTGTGAGAACCTTAAAAAACATGAAGCATTTTGCAGATCTCTAACCACCATTCAGAACGGCAGGTAGTGACGAGTGGGGTGCCGCAAGGCTCGGACCGCAGCTATTCACAATATATATTAATGATGTAGATGAAAGAATTAAAGCGTGAACTGTGAAGAGGATGCAGGGTGACTTGGATAGGTTGGGTGAGTGGGCAGATGCAGTATAATGTGGATAAATATGAGGGTATGCACTTTGGTGGCAAGAACAAGGCAGATTATTATCTGAATGGTGTCAGATAAGGAAAAGGGGAAGTGCAACGAGACCTGGGTGTCCTTGTACATCAGTCACAGAAAGTAAGCATGCAGGTACAGCAGGAAGTGAAGACAGCTCATGGCATGTTGGCCTTCATAATGAGAGGATTTGAATATGGGAGCAAAGAGGTCCTTCTGCATTTGTACAGGGCACTGGCGAGACCACACCTGGAGTATTATGTGCAGTTTTGGTCTCCTAATTTGAGGAAGGACATTCTTGCTATTGAGGTAGTGCAGCGTAGATTGATGAGGTTAATTCCCGGGAAGGCAGGACTGTCATATGATGAAAGAATGGAACGACTGGGCTTAAATGCACTGGAATTTAGAAGGATGACAGGGGAGCTAATAGAAACATAAAATGATTAAAGGATTGGACACGCTAGATGAACTAAAAATGTTCCCGATGTTGGGGGAATCCAGAACCAGGGGCCGCAGTTTAAGAATAAGGGGCAGGCCATTTAGGACTGAGACGAGGAAAAACATTTTCACCCAGAGAGTTGTGAATTTGTAGAATTCTCTGCTTCAGAAGGCAGTGGAGGCCGACTCACTGGAGGCATTCAAAAGAGAGTTAAATAGAGCTCTGTGGGCCAGCTGAATCAAGGGATATGGGGAGAAGGCAGGGACGGGGTACTGATTGTGGATGATCCGCCATGATCACATTGAATAGTGTGCTGGCTCGAAGGGCCGTATAGCCAACTCCTGTCCCTATTTTCTATGTATGTAAAGGTCAACATTGATGATGAAATTCCTCACTAGTTCTATGCACCAGCAGTCTTTGGTCAATTGGGAAAAAAGAGTATTGGAAGATCATAGACTCAGATCTGGTGTTAACATTATGGTTTACTGGGTAGCATTTCCTTCTGGTGTGCCTCTGAGATTTGGACCACCTAGATCAGGCATGTTAAGACATTGGAAAAGTACACCCAATACTGTCTCTGCAAAATTCTCTAAATTCACTGGAAGGATAAACAAGCCATTGTGGCGGTTCCTGGGGAGTAGGCTACTTCCTGGTTCATCTCCCTCGGCACTTGATGGACTGGTCCAGGGGAGGCTCCCAGCTGCAAAGATAAGAGATGGGATTTTTGACGTGAGACGAGTCTTCAGTCTCTCACTGAAGTGGAGAGTAGTGTGCTGTGCTCATTAAAGCCTTTGCAGAATTTGCCTGGCTCCTCACCTTCATTCGGGCTTTCTCACGCACCCGCTACACTATAACCATCTTCCAGGCCAATGTGAAGGGCCCAAATACACCCAGCCAGCTATCATGGGGTGGCTTCACCATTCACAAGGATGACAGCAGACTCTGAAAACAGACAGATCCAAACTCCAGGCAGAGGAAAATATTCAAGGATGGAAGAAATGTAAAATCTTAATTTGCTTATGGGAATTACATGCCCACCATCACTCAAATTGGAGGAGCATTTGAAGACCTAGAGGGTATGTATGGTCAGTGTCACAGATGTGAGATCGGCTTTTCTGTGGAAAACCACTGTTCTGGATGGAGTCACTGACTGCATCCTCAGGACCTGCGTGGTCTAGAATATGCAGTAGACACAAAATGCTGGAGTAACTCAGCGGGACAGGCAGCATCTGTGAAGCGAAGGAACAGGTGATGTTTTGAGTCAAGACCCTTCTTCCAACATCTTAAACCTCAGTCAAACAAAACACAAAGTGCTGGAGGAGCACGGTGGGTCTGGCAATGGACAGGCAATGTTTCGGGTTGGCACCCTTAATCTCTTCCAATCTAAGCTTCCCACCTGGTTTAAGAACCAACATGTGCAAAATAATATTTCTTGACCAATTTGCTGCTAGGTTGCAGCCTACCACCACCGGCCTTGCTCTCTGGCTCATCAGCAATCACACCAGACATTTAAATTGCACATTCCGGACTGTCTTTGACAGTCACACTCTCTCAGGACCTACCAATAATAATGTAAATAATATTTTAAAATTCTAAAATTAAAATAAAAACAATAAAAAAAGTTTGTCTGCTAACAAATAAAAACCGCTCATCTAGAAGATGATTTCTTCCACTGATTTCAATGAGCTTGTTGTACCTGCATCACTGAAGCCTGCAAACACATGAGACTGCAACTACTGGAATCTGGTGCAAAAGATACATTTCCAGCCCTCATGCATGGTCTTGACCCAAAATGGTGACCATCTTCTTGTCTCCACAGATGCTACCTGACCCGATAGTTCTTTAAGTTTAACTATTGCTCACATAAACCCAATGTGGGTTCTACGGTTGAATTTCCCAGTTAAACAGCTGGGGAATCTGTAAACGAAAGGACATGCAGGTGCTGTTTTACAAAAAAAGACTAAGTGCTGGAGTAACTCACCAGGTCAGGCAGCACCTCTGAAAAATATGGATAGGTGACGTTTCAGCTTGGGACCCTTCTTCAGACTGATCTTTTTTTAAAAATATATCTTTATTTATTAGAGGTACCGTAAGTTACATCAATGTACATCCCATGTATATTATTACAATCATTGTATCCCTTAATTTTTTAAGGCTTTAGAAAAAAGAAAAAAGAAAGAAATAGCAACAGAGAAAGTAGAGAAAGTGAAAAAGAGTTGTGAAAGTGAAAAAGCGTGCCAAAGTGAAAGGGAACCTTTGGTCGAAGAGTTATAGAAAGGAGATTAAGAGACAGACCCTGGAGAGGAAAAAAAAGGGAAAGAGAGAGAAGGAAAAAAGAAAAGCCAGTTACTTTATTATAAACATCGCACAAAAGGAATCTACCAACTCGGTAGTTTTTCGTCCCCCTTAACCAAGACTCGACGCGGGTACATTTTTGAGGTACTCTTGCACATTATCCTTGTAGTAAATTTATAAATGCAGACCACGTCTTATAGAAACGGTCTGATTTTCCTGCCAGTCGGAGTCTCATATCTTCCAGATGTAGTGTTTCAAACATAGTTGAAATCCACATATTAACTGTTGGTATAAGAGCATTTTTCCAGAATTTTAAGATTAGCTTTTTTCCTGTTATTAAGCCGTATTCAAATAGATTCTTTTGAAACACATTTAATTCAGGGCTACCTTCCGTTGTTCCAAAGATAATCCAGTCTGCCTTTGGAGTCAGTTTTATTTTAAATAATTTTGTGAAAATTTCAAAAATTTCAGTCCAATATTTTTGACTTTTTGTACAAAAGACAAATGAGTGCGCTACAGTAGCTTCTTGACATTGACATTTATCACAAATAGATGAGACATTGGGAAAAAGTTTACTTATTTTAGTTTTTGAATAGTATAATCTGTGTAAGATTTTAAATTGTATTAAAAGTGTGTCTTACGTTATGCACATTTAAAAGTGTGTCTTACATTTATGCACATTTAATAAATATTCTTCCCACCTTTCTTTGGAAATTTTTATACTTAATTATTTTTCCCAGTCTCTTCTGATGCCTTCTGTTGTTGGTATTTCTGCTTTTAGAATAATATTATATATACATATATATATATATATATATATATATATATATATGTATATATATTATATATATATATATATATATATATATATATATATATATATATATATATATATATATATATATATATATATAAATGTATGTATGTATGTATATATATATATATATATATAATATTATATTTATATATATATATATATATATATATATATATATATATATATATATATATATATATATATATATATATATATATATATATATATAATATTATTTGCTGATTCAGCCAAAATAATGATTGTTTCCCAAATTGTATTTTAGTTGTTCAGACTGATCTGAACAAGGTTTAATCATTCTGTTGGATTCCATGAGGAGTCCAAGTGGATAATGCAAAGAGGCGGCACAGTGGTGCAGCAGTAGAATTAAGTATAAAAATTTCCAAAGAAAGGTGGGAAGAATATTTATTAAATGTGCATAAATGTACAACTAACGTAAGACACACTTTTAATATAATTTAAAATCTTACACAGATTATACTATTCAAAAACTAAAATAAGGTGTGAACTCAACTATGGGTGCCATCTGGACAGAGTTTGTAAGTTCCCCCTGTAACCGCATAGGTGCGGTTTCTTCCCACACTCCAAAGACGTGTGGGTTTGTAGGCTAATTGGCTTCTGTAAATGTCCCCTTGTGTGGAGGATGCAAAACTGGATTAACATGGAACTAGTGTACAGGTAATCGTAGGTCGGCACTGACTCAATGGGCTGGAAGGCCGTTTCCATGTTGTATTTCCATAATAAAAAAAACTAAAGTCCTGAACTCGGCATTCTACTGAGGAGAAAGCTGCAATCAATCACATACCTTGGAGTAACAGGGCTCTCGCTTAACTTTTTTTCCCTATTGCTAGCCGGGCAACCTTGTCAGCTTGTTAACGAAGGAACTGCAGATGCTGGAAAATCGAGGGTGCACAAAATGCTGGAGAAACTCAACGGGTGCAGCAGCATCTATGGAGCGAAGGAGATAGGTAACGTTTCGGGCCTAATCCCTTCTTCAGACTGATGGGGGGTGGGGGGGGGGGGAAGAAAGGAAAAAGGAGGAGGAGGAGCCCGAGGGAGAGGTGGGAAGGGGAGGAGACAGCAAGGGTCAACAGAATTGAGAGAATTCAATGTTCATGCCAAGAGGATGAAGACTCCCCAAGCGGAATATGAGGTGCTGTTCCTCCAACATGTGGTGTTGCTCACTCTGGCCGAGCAGGAGGCCCAGGACGAGAGAGGTCGGATACAGAATGGGAGGGGGAGTTGAAGTGCTGAGCCACTGGGAGGTCGGGTTGGTTATTGCGGACTGAGCGGAGGTGTTCGGCGAAACGATCGCCAAGCCTCCGCTTGGTTTAACCGATATAGATCATCTGGCATCTAGAGCAGCGGATGCAATAGATGAGGTTGGAGGAGGTGCAGGTGAACCTCTGTCGGACCTGGAAGGACTGCTTGGGTCCTTGAAAGGTGTGGAGGGGGGAGGTAAAGGGACAACATAGAAACATAGAAACATAGAAATTAGGTGCAGGAGTAGGCCATTCAGCCCTTCGAGCCTGCACCGCCATTCAATATGATCATGGCTGATCATCCAACTCAGTATCCCGTACCTGCCTTCTCTCCATACCCTCTGATCCCCTTAGCCACAAGGGCCACATCCAACTCACTCTTAAATATAGCCAATGAACTGGGTGGCAGAGAGTTCCAGAGACTCACCACTCTCTGTGTGAAAAAAGTCTTTCTCATCTCGGTCTTAAAGGATTTCCCCCTTATCCTTAAGCTGTGACCCCTTGTCCTGGTCCCCAACATCGGGAACAATCTTCCTGCATCTAGCCTGCTTAAGAATTTTGTAAGTTTCTATAAGATCCCCTCTCAATCTCCTAAATTCCAGAGAGTATAAACCGAGTCTATCCAGTCTTTCTTCATAAGACAGTCCTGACATCCCAGGAATCAGTCTGGTGAACCTTCTCTGCACTCCCTCTATGGCAATAATGTCCTTCCTCAGATTTGGAGACCAAAACTGCACGCAATACTCCAGGTGTGGTCTCACCAAGACCCTGTACAACTGAAGTAGAAACCTCCCTGGTACTCAAATCCAAGTGTAGCATCTCTTGCGGTTGCAAGGGAAAGTGTCCGGGGAAGGGGCGGAGCGGGAGGGAAGGGAAGAATTGACAAGGGAGTTGCGAAGGGAGCGGTCTTTGTGGAAGGCAGACGGGGGGGGGGGGAGATGGGAAGATGTGGCGAGTGGTGGGGTCACGTTGGAGGTGGCGAAACTGGCGGAGGACTATGTGTTGTACTGGTGGGGTGAAAGGTGAGGACCAAGGGGACTCTGCCCTTGTTGCGAGTGTGTTGGGATTGGGAGAGAGGGCATTGTTGCGGGGTACGCAGGAGACTCTGTGGTGAGCCTCAACTATAGTGGGGAAAGGGAATCCCCGTTGTCGTAGAGTTGGAGGGAAGGGGGAATCACAGAGGGGGAGCAGTTAGAGAGGAGGTTGTGAAACTGTCTCCGGAGGGAGGAGAACTTCTTCAAAGTAGGCATACCTTGAGGAGATTTTGCAGCGGAGTAGACAAAGTGTTAAAGAAGGAACTGCACATGCTGGAAAACCGAGGCAGCTTTTTAGGTTGACCTTGACAGCTTTTTAGGTTGCCAAATGACAGTTTAGGTGGTCATTGAAGACGGTTTGGATGACACGTGCGATAACGTGCTCGGACAAAATGCGTAGTTACCAGTCGAAATTATGCTCAATGAAGCATTCACATATTATGTTCAAGAAGGAGCTGCAGATGCTGGAAAATCGAAGGTAGACAAAAGTGCTAAGGAAACTCAGCGGGTGCAGCAGCATCTATGGAGCGAAGGAAATAGGCAACGTTTCAGGCTGAAACCCATCAGTCTGAAGAAGGGGTTCGGCCCGAAACTTTGCCTATTTCCTTCGCTCCATAGATGCTGCCGCATCCGCTGAGTTTCTCCAGCACTTTTGTCTACATTCACATATTATTTCTGCTTCAAATAACTCACAAACTAAACATATTCACCAATCAAGACATGATATATACCACAATGACATGCAGCAAAATTATAATACAATATCTCAACTCTTTTTACACATTGCAATTAATGCAATTTCTATTAGTTCTTTCCACTTCCAAACAAAAATGTGATTGGATTATTCAACATATGATCAACCTGTGTCAATAAATCCTGGACCATGGTAACCTATATGCTTAACCATCCACACTACACATTGATGCAAGCATATTTTCTGTGAAGGATCGAAAATTACCATGACATGGCCTTAGCATGGGTTGTTATTGCTATTGGCACAGAAACACTCTGGCTTCCCACATAATTTATCCATAACAAAATATACAGGTTGCAAGGAAATTTCTAAAGGCATTTTATGATAATAGCTGTTAAAACCAACTATACCCATCTGACAGGTTAAACATTACACTAACTGACTAGAGATGGCCAAAGGACATAACTGCAGCAAATGTTCTTTTGGTAATATGTTTAAAGGTATCAAAACAAATAATAACATTGGGAATTAAAACACATTTGATTACATTCTGTTATCAAACATAATCAATGTTCGCTCTGAAGACCATGAAGCACAATAGGGTCAGGGGGTGTGTGAATCAGTGTGGGGTGGATAGATGGCGGGGGGGGGGGGGGGGGGTTTGAGAAGGCAATCGGTGCGGAATGGATGGATTGAGGCAGGTGAATTAGTACGTGTTGGTTGGAGTATGTAAAATTGTGAGGTGAGAGCACGGGGGATGTCAGTGGTGTTGAATGGGGGGATCAGTACGGGATGGATGGGGGGGGGGGGTCAGTATAGGATGACTGGGGGTAGACAAAAATGCTGGAGAAATTCAGGGGGTGAGGCAGCATCTATGGAACTAGGCAACTTTTCGGGTCAAGACCCTTCATCAGACTGTTTCCCCCCATTCTTCTTGAAGGGTTATCAGTACAGGATGGATGGGGAGGGGGGGAAATCAGCACAGGAATGGGGAGGATCAGTACAGGATGAATGGGGGGGGGTGGGTCAGGACAGTGTGGATCGGAGGGTCTATGCAGGATGAATAGGGAGTCATTACAGGATGAATGAGGGGATCAGTATAGGATGAATGGGGGATGAGTACGGGATGAATGAGGGGATCAGTACAGGATGCATGAGGGGATCAGTACAGGATGCATGAGGGGATTAGTAAAAGATGAATGGGGAGATCACTACGGGACGGATGGGAGGATCAGTGCAGGGTAAATGGAGGGTGGGTCAGTACGGGGTGAATGGGCGAAACAGTGCAGTTTGAATGGGGGGAGAAGTGTAGGATGGATGGGAAGGGGGGGATCAGAACAGGATGAATTGGGGGACCAGTGTAGGATGGATGGGAGGGGGGGGGGGGTTGGCAGGAGAATCAATGCGAGGTGGGTAGGATGATGAATAGATTGTGGGGGGGGGAGCACAGGGGATGTCAGTGAGGACTGAATAGAGGAGGGAATGGGGATCAGTGCGGGATGGAGAGGAGGGGTCTCAGGATAAGAGAGGGAGAGAGAGAGGGGGAAGGGGAGGGGGAGGAGGAGAGGGAGAGGGAGAGATGGGATGGGGAAGGGGCAGAGGAGGTGGGGAGGAAGGAAGGTCAGCGCTCCTCGGACAACATCGCCCCGCTGCCTTGGCCGTCCCTGTCCAACGCCAAAGTGGCGCCGCCTCCTCGTCATCGCCTATCCTCCTCCGCCAGTCAACAGGAAGGTGCGGGGCCGAGCAGTGCAGCTCATAAATCCTATAGCTATAGTATCTTTGGCGCAGCTGCTTCAGACGGCGGAAGGATACCTCCCTCTCCCTCTCTCCCTCCCTCCTCCCGGCCTCGGCGTGCGAGAGGGGTTGTTTTGAAAGCGTGGATTTGCAAGCCGCGACCGTTATCAGGGCGATAGCAGCTGCTGATGGCAAATCCGTAAGAGGAGGGAGGGAGGCCTCCTTCTGCCGGGCGGGGTGCGGAGGGAGGAGGCGGTAGAGCTGCTGCTGCCGCTGTTCGGGGCCTGTTATTCGCTCCGACCCTTCGTCACCATGCATCTAATATCTTTGCCCCGCAATCAAAGATATTAGAGGAATTACAGCCGCCGCCACGAAACGTCACGCTCCTATTCGCCAGAGATGCTGCCTGACCCGCGGAGATACTCCAGTTTTTTGCGTCTACCAGTATAAACCAGTATTTGCGTGCCAAGCCGGGCAAAATGAGTCGGCGTTTAGGTTGCCTGGCGGCACTTTCTGTGGTCACCCGGGTAACTGCTAATTTCGAGCCCCGCGTAAGATTTTCTTTAAAACACTTTAAAAAGCCCAGTGATTGTTCTAATAGGAAGCTGAGTGATTGTTCAATCATTTCCTTCACTATGCACAACCCAGTTTATGCAGTGAATCTCTTCTCAAGACACCACTTTCCCAAGCTAAAAACGATAAGCTTCTTCTTTGCGATGCCTCCAGCACTTCAGTAACTCCTTTGCTCCCTGTGACTAGAATTTAATATAGCAAAGTGCAGTCTAAAGGGCCCGTCCTACTTTGAAAACCTAATTCACGACATCTGACGACCTTAAACAACCTAAAAAAAGTCACGGTAACCTACGACCTTCCACTAATATGTCTACGACCTCCCACGACTATGTTGAAGACCTCCTTCGACCATGAAAGTTTTTCTGCTGTTTGCAGTAGCCCTTTTGCTTCAGAAGCCTTTTAAGAAAGGCAGAAGAAGAGCATGGGTGAAAAGGAAGCACCAGAAGAGGTCTCAATGGGTGAATGGAGATGATGTGATGGACTGTCCCAGTACACCAGATGACTGGAAGAGGGTGGCGTTGGGCTTTGACAAAAGATGGAACTTTAAGCACACATGTGGGGCAGTGGATGGCAATCATGCCATTCTTGTCCCTGTCCCTGTACCTCTCATTTTCCTTTTCGTACAGGATGGCATTCTGCTGGAACCATTCCTCAAGGTCCCCCTCCTGCTGCCTGGTGAAGGTGTAGGGCATAATCTTCCTCCAGCCCTCCCTCACCACCAATGGGACATCTGCCTCTGATGCTGCATCAGACACAGGAGAAAGGGCTGCTTTGCTGCCTTCAAATGAGACAGTGAAGGATGGGGTGATGATGGGGACATATACTACAACCCTAGTCTCCCCCTCCAGGGGTCTCTCATGCAGGTCTACCTCTTCCTGCACTATCAATTCCTGTGGCATCACCTCCTGCCACTCCTCCTCTTGTTCATCTGTGGTTTTTTTTCTTTCTGTCCTGTTAAGTGGATGTCTTGGTTTTGATTTTATATTATTTTTAGCTGTGTATGTGTGGGGGCGGGGGGCAGGGGAAACTTTTTCGGGACCCGACATTTTCCTTGTTGAGTCTCCGTTGCCGTTGGGCCTAACATCGTGGGGCCGGCGGCATCCAACCGGAATCGACCTGGGGCTCCAGTCGTGGAGCCTGCGGACTTACCATCGCGGAGCTGGCCGACTTCGGAGTGCGGAGCGCTGTGGTGGCGCGCGACAGCGATCCAACCGGAGCTCGGAGGCTCCGGCTGCAGGCCCGGTGGACGGTATCGGGAGCTCGCCGGTCCCTGGTGGGAGACCGCTTTTCGGAGCTCCCGCAACTGCAAACTTCTCCCACCCGAATCGAGGGGGTTAAATTGACCCGGAGCGGGGCCTTGCATCACCCGGCGCAGCTTAAACGACCGCGGGACTTACCATCGCCCGCTAACATCAGGAGCCTCGATCGGCTCGATGCAGCAGTTTGGCTGCTTGACTGCGGGAGAGGAATGGGCACAGAGAACAGGGAAGAGACAAGACTTTGCCTTCCATCACAGTGATGGGGTATTTGGGGATTCACTGTGATGGATGTTTTGTGTGGAATTGTGTGTGTGTGTTTTTTATGTTTGATGATGATTGCAGAAACGCAATTTTGTTTGATCTCATGTTCAAATGACAATAAATGATTCTGATTCTGACCTGCATGGCCGGCTTTTTTGAGGGTTGTGCCCTCCCCCTGCGCTGCTGCCTTTTTGGTGCCATTTCTAAAACACAAGTCTCCTCTCCAAAAAACTCTCCAGCTATGAATGAACAAGCCTTTCAGTGACCGAGGTGACGTTCAGCTGTTTAAATAACCTATTTTTTTCTACTGACCTTTTTTTCACCCCAGAGCTATTACCTTTGACTGCCTCCGACCACCTACGACTAGCATCACGTCCTACTATGACCTATGAGTAAAAAGTATCGATTTTTTCCATGCCGACCTTTTTTTAAAAATTCGTGGACATTTTTTATCAGGCTAGAAAAAACGCTCCGACCTACTTGATGCCATGAGTACCTACAACTAGCATAACGGCCTGCTACGACCTACTTACGAACTCGTGATGACCATGTATGAGTATGAGTCAAGAGCAAACTCGGCAGAGGTCGTGAATTAGGTCATGAAAGTGGGACAGGCCTTTAACAGAAGCTTAATAAAGTTCAGAATTGCACCTGTGTAATCTAACCCAGCGAATAACAGACAGATCAAAATAACACTGTCTTTATATGTGGGTGGACCCCCCCACCCCCAAATAATATTAATCATTTACTGATAAAACAATAATTAAAAATCACTTCATTGATTCCTTTGTGAACCTACTAAAAATCTGGAATCCTGGTGTGACAATGAATTAGTCAAGATTTTTTGAGCTTGAGACACATTTCAAAGAACATGATAATATAGTCCCTGATGTTCTGGGCAAATTACATCCTTCAACTATTGCCATCAGAAGCACACTAACATGTCATTCATTTTATTCAGCACGCGGTAATTGCTGTGGTTATCTACCAACTTCCGGCTTCTATTTCAGTTGTGCCACAATGCACGGTGTAGGGAAGGTGCATATATTTTGCAAAATAGTGTGCAAATTGAGGAAGTATTGAGTTGGACTATCCAACTTGGTATGCGTTTCAGCATAAAAATGAAAAATATTGTGCCTTCATTACTGATGTAAATATAGCTCATATATAAACAGCTACCTAACATTATGCTGCAATGTTAATGCAAGCTCTGCGACCTTATGCACGGAAAAACTGATGAGATGTTACACTTGCTTATGACTATTGACAGCAGAGTAGGGAACATATTCTGTAATATTTTTGAAGAGACACATTGATAACAAGCAACATAAGTATTAGCAACATGGAATAAAAGCCAAAAACTGACAAATGGATTTGCTTCTTGGAGTGTAAGTTAAGAACTAGTATGTTGCAAAACAGATGACACATTCTCAGTGCCCATAAATTCTATATAGTATAAAGTTAAACAAAAATGTATTGTACTTATTTGCGCACTTTAGCAAGTTTCAAATTCTGTATCATAGTCATACAGCATGGAAACAGGCCCTTCAGTCCAACTCATCCATACCACATCCAAGACCCATTTACCTATGTTTGGTCCATATCCCTTAAACCTTTTCTATCCATATACCTGTCCGAATGGCTTTCAAATGTACCTACCACAACTACTGCCTCTGGCAGCTTGTTCCATACACTCACTGTAGTGTATATAATGGTAACTGTAACTTTAAGGACTGAGTACCAGAATGGTGCGATTTGTATCATGTGATATATTCATCATCTTATCAGTCTCGTGAATATGTGTGAGTATGCGCAGTGTACGTTGTAAAATAAAAGACCCACACAGGCAACAGCATGTACTGAAAACCTGTGCTTGTTTCTATCTACATGCTACTATTGTAATATCTTACACTCACCATTTGTGTGAATCGTCATTTAGCAACCATAAATCGTGAGAGGGTTAAATTATGAGAAAAAGATAACATAAACTAGCCTTCAGGATAAAAGACTGAGGGATAATCTGATCCAGTTTGGGCAAAAGTAAGGATCTGATAAGAGAGAATGTGGAGAAGCTGTTAGCAGGATAAATCAAGAACAAAGGGAAACCATCTCAAAATTACACCATCCTGGAAACAAAATCTAGAAGGATTTTCTCCACATAAAGCATAGCATAAATTGTTTATCAGAGAGGCCATGGATACCTGACAATTGGATATTTCAAAACTATGAACTAGAAAGTACATCAAAGGCATATATAATGGAGCTGAAGTACAGACCAGCCATGATATGTGGTAAAACAGGCAAGGAGGCATAAATTACCTCCTTCTATTACTGGAAGTGGGGTGTCTCAATGAAGCTCATCAACTTCTCAGAACAATTAGAAGAGAACAATAACTGTGGCCTCCCTGACATTATCCAGACACCAGAAACAAATGGAAAGAAACCACACAACCATTTCAACAACTCAAGATTTTGTTTTCTACTTTACATTTGTAACCATGCATGCAGTTAAGTGATTCTGAACTCAAGAGCATAGGAATAACCCACATCTATATCACAAGTGCAATCAAAAATATCTCACAATCATTCAAAGGTGCATTAACAAACACATCTAAAAATATATTAAAGCAGAAGAGCTAGGTTTCAGACTCAACTTAAATGATAAAAGATTGAGATCTGAGGAGTAAATGTCAGAGCGCAGCACCTCAACTGCTGAAACCACAGCTACGGGAAGTCTAGCAATTAAAATCTGAGAATGCAAATGTTGAAATTGCTGCTTGTGCAGATAACTCATAAGAATGAAGGTCTGAAGTTAAGAAATAATGAATATTACCACGTTAATCTTTAAAAATGCCTTCAAATTCAAAACATTACTTATCAAAAACTCTGTGGTCCAGTAAAGAGTTTTAGAAAAACAGAACTTGGAACAAATTAGAACAAAGATGATAACATTTATGGATTAGAAAATGTGAGCCAGACAGGACAACTAAAGGCAACAAAGGCATGACTGAGGGATTCAGCAAATGACCCACGATGGGGTCGAGGTGAGCAATGTGAAGAGATGGAATTAGGTGGCTCAATTACATTGTTAAGTGGTCAGAAGCGCACCTGGGGTGAAATCAGACACCCAGGATTGACAAATATAAAGACACCATCGGGAATAGAGAGGCCAAGGAATGGAGGAGGCAGCAGAAACGACTAAAAACAATTGTATGGCAACTGAAACTGGAATGATTATGAAACTAAATTGACCACAGCTTTTGGCATCTGCATGTGGAATTAGGAATTGAAATCCATAAGTTGTTATCAATGATAGTCGTTATATTTCACTTCCTGGTTTTTCTGTAAGAATTATTCAATCTGATTGGAAGCTCAGCCTGCTTCCTGACATTACTGTTGGTATTCATCTGATTTCCCAATTTTAACCTCCACCAACACCAACTAAACACCAGCCTGTCAATGAGATTATACATCTCCATACTCTGCTTAAGACATGCCCCGAAACACCTTTCATCAAATTTGGTCTGTTTGGTGAAAGATCATTTTGTCATAATCTTTCTTAGTTTAGTTGAGAGATGGTGCGGTAATAGGCCCTTCAGCTCACTGAGTCCACACTGACCAGCGATCACCTGTACACCAGTTCAATCCTATATTTAAGAGTGAGTTGGATGTGGCCCTTGTGGCTAAGGGGATCAGAGGGTATGGAGAGAAGGCAGGTACGGGATACTGAGTTGGATGATCAGCCATGATCATATTGAATGGCGGTGCAGGCTCGAAGGGCTGAATGGCCTACTCCTGCACCTAATTTCTATGTTTCTATGTTTCTATGTTTACACACAAGGGACAATTTACAGAAGCCAATTAACCTACAAACCTGCGCATCCTGGAAATGCTCGAGGAAACTGAACCAGCTTCCTCGTGGGTATGAAAACCCACGTGGTCACAGGGTGAACATACAATGTGTAGGAAAGAACTGAGATGCTGGTTTAAATCGAAGATAGACACAAAATGCTGGAGTAACTCAGCAGGACAGGCAGCATCTCTGGAGAGAAGGAATGGGTGATGTTTCGGGTCGAGACCCTTTCTTCAGACCATACAAACTCCGCAGACATCACCCGCAGTCAGGAGCAAACCTGCGTCTCAGGCACTGCGAGGCAGCAACTCTAACACTGTGCTGCC
Organism: Okamejei kenojei; assembly: GCA_035221665.1. Classification (NCBI taxonomy): domain Eukaryota; kingdom Metazoa; phylum Chordata; class Chondrichthyes; order Rajiformes; family Rajidae; genus Okamejei; species Okamejei kenojei. The sequence goes on along the minus strand of CM069143.1, from coordinate 55,086,584 downwards.
CTATTTTGTCAAGTTCAACCTCCTTCAAAAAAACATGCTGTACTTTTAGAATGTTTTAAATTTCTGGCACTATCCATTTATTATGGGGTGGCAGACTTGTTTGCTAGCTGATTTACTTCAGCGGGGAATTCACATACAAATTGGATTAGGTAATTGGTAGGTTTATCACTGGACAAACATCCCGGAATGCTAAAGAGAAAAAAAATACATGGAAGCAGTGCAGGACAATAATAATGTTATGAGTAAGCAAACTGTGCCAGGAAGGAACAGGGCATATAAACAAAAGAGTACAAAGGATCTGAGTAAGAAAAAACAGTAATAAGAGAAGGCCACACATTAAAAAAATTTATGACACCTTAATTTTTTTTTAATCTAGAAGCGCTAAATACAAAAACAAAAATCATTCATAATAAGATGATCAAATTAAAAGTACAAATAGATGTAGTCAGAATCAATGCAATTCCCATTAGGAGACAAGGCAACAAAGTGACCAAGGTTGAGAGCTGAACGTTCAACAATATTTTATGTTTAGGAAGGGCAGCGAGAAAGAAGAGATGGGATAGCATCGTCAATAAAGGATGAGAATGGATCAATAGTGAAAAGTAATGTCTTCAAAATGCAAATAGTCGAGGGGCACAAAACAGCAGGAGTTGTCTGTAGGCCCTCAAACACTGGTAATGTAGAGGATGGCATCAAACAAGAAATTAGAAATGTGTTAGTTAAGGGTACTAGAATAATAAACGTAACTTGCATCTCCATGTAACAGCTAAAGTTAGTTACCAATTACAATACAGTGAAGGATGAATTATCGAAATATGTAAGAGATACGTTTTTTATAGGCCAGTACAATGACAAATCAACTAAATTGAAGATAGACACAAAAAGCTGGAGTAACTCAGCGGGACAAGCAGCATCTCTGGAGAGAAGGAATGGGTGACGTTTCGGGTTGAGACCCTTCTTCATACCTTCTCACCCATACCTTCTCTCCAGAAATGCTGTCTGTCCCGCTGAGTTGCTCCAACTTGTTGTGTCTATCTTCGGTTTAAACCAGCATCTGCAGTTCCTTCCTACACAATCCACTAAATTGTCCTGGATTGGATACTGTGCAATGAGAAAGGTTAGTTAATAATCTTGTTGTTCGGGGTACTTTATGGAAAGGTGATTTACAACATTTAAGTTTGTTCATTAAAATAGAAAGTGAAGTGGAAATTAACAGTATAATAAGAGGAATTAAACAAAAAATAATATTGGTGAAGTACAGGAGAAATTTGTGGTACAAAGACTTTTGTTCTCCAGGGTCAGAATCTCCTTTCAAAATCTATGGATTATGGATCAATTCTTGCAGATTGGCAAATATAACCCCACTATTTTTTTTAAAAAGAGGCCCGATATCAGTAGTATGGAAAATGCTGAGTTTATTACAGAGAATGTGGTGACAAGACACAAAGAAATTGTGAAAAAGAATTGAAAGCCAAATTTAATGTGTTTGAAAAAGAGGATCAGCAATGATCATGGATGATGGCAGACCAGACTTGAGGGGGCTTGTGACTTATTCCTTTCCCGGTTTCCACATCTCTGTTACAACTATTCTAATAAAGAACACACTACAATACCACATTCCTAACCCTTGGAAGCTGTTGGTTATCACTCAACATATAGAAAGCCAAGAAGCAAATCAATCATACACTTGCACTCAAGATTGGCAAATGAGAAAGTGCATAGATTTTACAGGTGCAGATGTGAATCTTTGCAATTCCTCGTTGTGGGCAATACATCAGCTTTGCCTCTCTGCTGCTGGTCTTCGGGACAGAGTTCTACGAGAGGCATCAGATATGTTCTGTATGTAGTCACTGCAGATTAATGGGCCTATCCCACTGAAGCGACTTTTTAGGCGACTACAGGAGACTATGAGGTCGCCACAAGTTTGCCGGAGGTTGCCGGGGTGTTGCCTGCATGGTGGTGAGCAGGAATTACTCACCACCATGCAGGCGACACCCCGGCAACATGTTGAAAAATTAGCGGCGATCAAATTTTGACGCCATGGAGAGTGGCGAGAATTCTCGTGACGTAGGTGCAGTGGTAGTAGGTCGCCAGGCGGTCGCAGGTTGTCGCCGGTGCTGACCAGTGAATTTCATTGGCTCATTGGGAAAAAAAAACGTAAACAGTAGCTTTCAGAACCAAGGATAACCGACCGGTAATGTTAATGTCCGCCGAACTTCCCAGCCATGTATCTCTGCGTCTTAAAAGTTGTCTCCATTCCTTCTCTCCACCCCATCTCCTCCCCCCTTCTCAAGGATTTAAGTGACCCCTCCCATACACTGCGCTTTCACCGTCTTAATTTCAGCGCCAACCTTCCTGTTCATCGTGGTGTTTGTCTGTATCACATTAGCTTTGCACCGTATGAATTTCACTCAGACAGCGCTCCCCCCCGCTTGCCCTGTCCCCCGCCTCCATAACTGGCTGGTGAAGGAAGCGAAGTGTGTATGTGCGTGTGTGTTCCACTCTGACAGACAGCGACCTGCTATGACTTGACAGTCGCCGGCAGTAGCCTGAAAAATCGCCTAAGTGGGACAGGCCCCCAAGGTAGGCAATATCAATAATCAATCAATATCAGTTTTATTCGTCACTTGCAAGTGAAATGAATTTGCCAGCAGCGGTACAATGAAAAAAGAACACACAAAAACACAATAAAAATTTAACACAAACATCCACACAGCATTCATCACTGTGGTGGAAGGCACAAAACTTAGCCAAAGTCGGTATATGTAGCAAGACCTCATTCATTTATAGGGTTGCCAATCTCGGAGGAAAATGGTACAGGGTTTAGCCCTTGTCTATATTTAAAAAATTAATGATTTTAAATAGAAACTTATCTGACAAATAAATTTACTGTCTACATTTTTTTTTAAGTGGCATTAATAGAAATAATTTTTAAATGTCTCTATCAGACACATGAAAGCATATTAAAAAAAATACTTGACAGCACGTGCCTCTTTAGCAGTTATCTCTGCTCTTGCTATCTAAACTAATATATTTCAAAATATCGACCAATTAGCCTTAATATACTGTAGTCAAACCACAGGCAAGAACGATATTTCAAATTAATTTCAATTTCTGCCCTCAAATAAAACACACTTTTCTTACTATCTCCCTCATCTCCCCATTTAGAACAGTTTTACAAATCTAGCACACTTATTTTTAGAAATGTATTCCATGCCCTCCAATCAAACTGGTTCTTAAAAGCATCTTTCTATGGGTTCATTAAATTCAAGCGAGCTTGAAATCTTTGAGCGATCACTCAGGTACATTGCAATGCATTTTAACTGCCAATTCTGCACTGAAAAGCCACATGAAAGAATAGATAATTTAAACCAGTTTACCAGTATGTATTTATTTACCAGTAAATAGATAATTTACACCAGTTTACCAGTATGTATTTATACAATCTTAGCTCTAATGGATGATTTGCTGTGGAAAACATCAAATGATAGATTTTTGCCTAAATTAATTATATTTTCATGATTTACAAATATCTAGAAGTATTGAAAAACCAACTCAGGAACCTAGTGATATTATATTTGATTATATTTGCTTTGGTTAATTTAACCAAATGTATTTTACATTGAATTACAATTACGTTAATATAGACATACATGAAATCAAGTGCATAGAATACATATTCTTTCAACTACACACCAAAAAAAAATTCACTGCTTTCTGGAAATAGGTAATGGATTGAAGAAACGGGCAGTCATTAATTGATATGAAGCAACAAAGTATGACGTAACTAAATTGTAATGAACACATTAAACGGTACATAGTGCAACATTATGGTTTTATATTTAAGATTAAGGTAGTTCACCCAATTCCACATTATACCCAAAACCACCCCATCAACAGCACCTTTCTTAATGACCAAGCCAAATTGTATAACGTTCACTGCTTAACCCATTTCCTCATAACGTTATTTCCAAATTCATCATCACTAGCAACTCCACTTTCAGCCCTCTTGCTAACAAAACTATTGACCACTGGCCTACCATATTAAGTGCTTTTCCAAACTACCTCCAGTTATCAATCCCCATCCTTTTAAAATTGAGGTAATTATTCCCCCCTCAAAAAAGCCCATCTTTTAGCACGGAGATAGACACAAAATGCTGCAGTAACTCAATGGGACCAGCAGCATCTCTGGAAAGAAGGAATTGGTGACATTACGGTTCATAGAAACATAGAAAATAGGTGCAGGAGTAGGTCATTTGGCCCTTCGGGCCTGCACCGCCATTCAATATGATCATGGCTGATCATCCAACTCAGTATCCTGTACCTGCCTTCTCTCGCTTCCCCCTGATCCCTTTAGCCACAAGGGCCACATCTAACTCCCTCTTAAATATAGCCAATGAACTGGTCTCAACTACCTTCAGTGGCGGATAATTCCAGAGACTCACCACTCTCTGTGTGAAAAATGTTTTCCTCATCTCGGTCCTAAAGGAATTCCCTCTTATCCTTAGACTGTGACCCCCTTGTTCTGGACCTCCCCAACGTCGGGAACAATCTTCCTGCATCTAGCCTATCCAACCCCTTAAGAATTTTGTAAGTTTCTATAAGATCCCCCCTCAGTCTTCTAAATTCTAGCGAATACAAGCCACGTCTATCCAGTCTTTCCTCATATGAAAGTCCTGACATCCCAGGAATCAGTCTGGTGAACCTTCTCTGTACCCCTTCTATGGCAAGAATGTATTTTCTCAGATTTGGAGACCAAAACTGTACGCAATACTCCAGGTGTAATCTCACCAAAACCATGTACAACTGCAGTAGAACCTCCCTGCTCCTATACTCAAATCCTTTCACTATGAATGCTAACATACCATTTGCTTTCTTCACTGCCTGCTGCACCTGCATGCCTACTTTCAATGATTGATGTACCATGACACCCAGGTCTCGTTGCATCTCCCCGTTTCCTAATTTGCCACCATTAAGATAATAGTCTACCCTCCTGTTTTTGCCACCAAAGTGGATAACCTCACATTTATCCACATTATACTGCAGCTGCCATGCATTTGCCCATTCACCCAGCCGATCCAAGTCACCTTGCAGCCTCCTAGCATCCTCCTCATACCTAACACTATCCCCAGCTTAGTGTCATCCGCAAACTTGGAGATGTTGCATTCAATTCCCACGTCCAAATCATTCATATATATTGTAAATAGCTGGGGTCCCAGCACTGAGCCTTGCAGTACCCCACTAGTCACTGCCTGCCATTCTGAAAAGGACCCGTTTACTCCTACCCTTTGCTTCCTGTCTGCCAGCCAGTTCTTTATCTATGAACCCCACCGTGTGCTTTAAGTTTGTATACTAATCTCTTATGTGGGACCGTGTCGAAAGCCTTCTGAAAGTCTAGATATAACACATCCACTGGTTCTCCCTTATCCACTCTGCTAGTTACATCCTCAAAGAATTCTATAAGATTCGTCAGACATGATTTACCTTTCGTAAATCCATGCTGACTTTGTCTAATGATTTCACCACTTTCCAAATGTACTGCTATCCCATCTTTAATAACCGACTCTAGTAGTTTCCCCACTACCGATGTTAGACTAACTGGTCTGTAATTCCCAGTTTTCTCTCTCCCTCCTTTTTTAAAAAGTAGGGTTACATTAGCTACCCTCCAATCCTCAGGAACTACTCCAGAATCTAAGGAGTTTTGAAAAATTATCACAAATGCATCCACTATTTCTGTGGCTACTTCCTTGAGTACTCTGGGATGCAGACTATCTGGCCCTGGGGATTTATCGGCCTTTAATCCATTCAATTTACCCAACACCACTTCTCAGCTAACCTGGAATTCACTCAGTTCCTCCACCTTATTTGACCCCCGGTCCCCTGCTATTTCCGGCAGATTATTTATGTCTTCCTTAGTGAAGACAGAACCAAAGTAGTTATTCAATTGGTCTGCCATGTCCTAGTTCCCCATGATCAATTCACCTGTTTCTGACTGCAAGGGACCTACATTTGTTTTAACTAATCTCTTTCTCTTCACATATCTATAAAAACTTGTGCAGTCAGTTTTTATGTTCCCTACCAGTTTTCTTTCATAATCTATTTTCCCTTTCCTAATTAAGCCCTTTGTCCTCCTCTGCTGAAGTCTGAATTTCTCCCAGTCCTCTGGTAGGCTGCTTTTTCTGGCTAATTTGTATGCTTCATCCTTTGTTTTTATACTATCCCTGATTTTCCTTGTTATTCATGGATGCACTACCTTCCCTGATTTATTCTTTTGCCAAACTGGGATGAACAATTGTTGTAGTTCATCCATGCAGTCTTTAAATACCTTCCATTGCACATCCACTGTCAACCCTTTAGGAATCACTTGCCAGTCTATCTTGGCCAATTCACTTCTCATACCTTCAAAGTTACCTTTGTTTAAATTCAGAACCCTTGTTTCTGTCTCAATTATGTCACTCTCCATCCTAATGAAGAACTCAACCATATTATGGTCACTCTTGCCCAAGGGGCCCGCACAACAAGACTGCTAACCCTTCCTCATTACTCAATACCCAGTATAGAATAGCCTGCTCTCTCATTGGTTCCTCTGCATGTTGGTTTAGAAAACGATCCCGCATACATTCCAAGAAATCCTCTTCCTCAGCACTCCTGCCCATTTGATTCACCCAATCTATATATAGATTGAAGTCACCCATTATAACTGTTTTACCCTTGTTGCACGCATTTCTATTTTCCTGTTTGATGCCATCCCCAACTCCACTACTACTGTTAGGTGGCCTGTACACAACTCACACTAGCGTTTTCTGCCCCTTAGAATTTCGCAGCTCTACCCATATCGATTCCACATCCTCCAAGCTAATGTCCTTCCTTTCTATTGCATTAATCTCCTCTCTCACCAGCAACGCCTCCCTTTCCTTTCTGTCTATCCCTCCTGAATATTGAATATCCCTAGATGTTCAGCTCCCAGCCTTGGTCCCCCTGGAGTCATGTCTCCGTGATCCCAACTATAGCATAGTCATTAATAGCTATCTGCACATTCAACTCGTCCACCTTATTACGAATGCTCCTTGCATTGAGACACAAAGCCTTCAGGCTTGTTTTTACAACACTCTTCCTCCTTATACAATTATGTTGACAAGTGGTCCCTTTCGATTTTTGCCCTGGAAACCCACCACCTCTTATTCTCTGTTTATTATTTTTTTCTTCTTTCCCCCCTACATGTTGGGTCTGAGTGCTTCCCTTGCCTCAGACCCTGTCTACTGGCTTTCTTTATTTGAGTCCCTCCCCCCAACCGTTCTAGTTTAAAGTCCCCCCGGGTCAATACCCTTCTTCAGACTGATGCACTGTGCTTTTAAGCAGCCACTCCTTCTATAACTCCAATCCATGTTCAGGTACCATATTTCCGTCTTCATCAATCTGTTATGCCTAAGTGGAATATCTTCAATAATATTGACTTAACATTGAAATTAAACATGGCAGAGAATCTTCTGGACAATGACCAAACCCAACCCAACTTCCAAAAAAACTATAAAACAAATATTTCACAATGATTTCCAATTCTTGTACTAGGTACTAAGTAATCTTCATAATTACATCTCTTCATGATTTAATCAAATGAAAACAAGTTCATACATGTCATTCTGTGGGAAAGTTATTGTGTACCAGGAAAAACAATACTAAAGGTGCCCATATAAATGGGGATGACTGAATGGTAGGGTGTTAGCTGCATTAGTATGGCATGTCTTACAGCAATAGGCCTAAACTAAAAATTCTCATCCACATATTTAGATTCTCTTATGGCCTTGCTCCCATCTAGGCTGTGGCTGAGGAGCTTATTCGTTCAAGTTCATGACCCAACTCACAGAACTACCTGAATTTTTAGCATATTGTGTAAAAGTATTATATGAATCATACCTGAAACTCGTCGAGACCAAAACTTGCACATTTTTAAAAAATATGACAAAAACTTCCAATTTTCCGAGTAACAATTGTCCAATAAAAGCACGTTTGACATTGAGGTCGGACGCCAATTGACCAATCCTGCGCTTTGTTTTATGGTCGCTCGGCAGCGAGGACCCTGGGATCATGGCTGCCTCCTCAATACATCAAAACAATAACAAGGTTTCCAAGGAATAAAGGTAATGCTAACCTTACTGATCATTTTGTTTTACAATTGATTTATCTTTATAAAGTTATGATGTGAACCGTTAAATAAAAGTGATAAATAACAAATGTAGAGCTAGGGTTAGGATTAGGGTTAGGTTATGATTTATCGGGCAGTGAGACAAAATGCCCTTTGGTGCTCAATGATCTCACCCTGGAGATTCCTTTTCACCATGTACTGCCACTTTGGTCTGGCCCACAGTCTCATCTCCCTCGTCCAAATCTGTTTGCCTTTCCACTTGCCCTTCTGTGTATTTGTAGGATTAGGGTTAAGGTTAGGGTCAGTTGGTCGGTCAGTCTGGCTTGTCAGTAGGCCGATGGATGCTGTGGAGGATCGGTCGGGCTGTCGGTGGGTGGTGAGAGTGGCCGGACCGCCGGTGGGTCGTGAGAGTGGCTGGGCCGCCGGCGGGTGCTGCGAGTGGTCGGCCAGGCCGGGCCGCCGGTAGATGGTGAGAGTGGTCGGTCCGTCGGTGGGTGGAGTGAGTGGTCCGTCGGCCGGTAGGTGCTGCGAGGCGTCGGTCGGGCTGTCGGTAGGCCGGAGTTGCAGCGAGCGAGCGGCCTGCGGAGCCAGCTCTATGGGGGTGCTGAAGGCGGCTCGGGCGGCATGCAGGGCATTGCTGCTCCAAACCATCATCACCACAATGATCGAGATGGGCATGCTGGCAGATGTGGACGCATTGCAGGGTCACACGTACGGAGCCCGCAGCCGGTCCTAAAGCGGCTCCAGCTCCAGCCGTACGCAGCTCTGGAAGGGGGGCGAGTTAGGGTTAGGGTTAGGCATTTTCCTGTCAGTGGAAGATGTCGTAGCCTTCCCCCAGCCTGGCCCTGCCCCAGTCCCACTATGGTCATGACCCCTACTCTGCACACTGGCAGTCAATGGGGTTCGGTAAACGGGGGAACCCATAGGAACTGCCCTCACCCATGAATTAGGCTGGTTCAGGAGCCGGACTTTTGCGGCAGTCTCATTCAAAAAACACACTCACAATAATGTTTAACTTTTGGCACTGACGAGTTATGACTTCCTTCTCAATTATATTTTATCTAAATCTTTGCAAAATTTAATGTAGTTCCGAGACATGGGTCACGAAAGTTGATTTCTAGACACATTTTTGATGCTTGGCCCTCAGCCTAATAACTGAACCTTCTATGGCTCTCTGGTTTCCAGTGCTCTCTGTTCATGACTATGACTTCTTTAGATTCCATGGACTTGAGTATGAACATCACATTGTAGACAATGTACACAAAGTGCTGGAGTAACTCAACGGGTCAGGCAGCATCTCTGGAGAAAAATGATGGGCAACGTTTCAGGTCAGACCACTATTAGGACTGAAAGTAGGGTGGGGGTGGGAGGGAAGAGCTGGAGGCGAGAAAAGACCAGGACCAAACAGGCCCAGGCGCAAATGACATCAGATAGGGTGGTGCCTAGTAGGTCCATTGCCTGCTCGGGAAGGTGAGATCAGAGCTGCAGACACAGACACATAGAAGCATAGAAAATAGGTGCAGGATTAGGCCATTCGGCCCTTCGAGCCTGCACCGCCATTCAATATGATAATGGATGATCATCCTCCTCACAGCTAACACTCAGTATCCTGTACCTGCCTTCTCTCCATACCCCCGATCCCTTTAGCCACAAGGGCCACATCTAACTCCCTCTTAAATATAGCCAATGAACTGGCCTCAACTACCTTCTGTGGCAGAGAATTCCACAGATTCACCACTCTCTGTGTGAAAAATGATTTTCTCATCTCGGTCCTAAATACTTCCACCTTATCCTTAAACTGTGACCCCTTGATCTGGATTTCCCCAACATCGGGAACAATCTTCCTGCATCTAGTCTGTCCATCCCCTTAAGAATTTTGTAAGTCTCTATAAGATCCCCTCCTCAATCTTCTAAATTCCAGCGAGTACAAGCCGAGTCTATCCAGTCTTTTTTCATATGGAAGTCCTGCCATCCCAGGAATCAGTCCGGTGAACCTTTTCTGTACTCCCTCTATGGCAAGAATGTCTTTCCTTAGATTAGGAGACCAAAACTGTATGCTATACTCCAGGTGTGGCCTCACCAAGACCCTGTGCAACTACAGTAGAACCTCCCTGCTCTTGTACTCAAATCCTTTTGCTATGAATGCCAACATACCATTCGCTTTCTTCACTGCCTGCTGCACCTGCATGCCTACTTTCAATGACTGGTGTGCCATGACACTCGGGTCTCGTTGCATCTCCCCGTTTCCTAAATGGCCACCATTCAGATAATAGTCTACTTTCCTGTTTTTGCCACCAAAGTGGATAACCTCACATTTATCCACATTATACTGCATCTGCCATGCATTTGCCCACTACCCAACCTATCCAAGTCACCTTGCAGCCTCTTAGCATCCTCCTCACAGCTAACACTGCCCCCCAGTTTCGTGTCATCCGCAAACTTGGAGATGTTGCATTCAATTCCCTCATCCAGATCATTAATATATATTGTAAGTAGCTGGGGTCCCAGCACTGAGCCTTGCGGTACCCCACTAGTCACTGCCTGCCATTCTGAAAAGAACCCGTTTACTCCTACTCTTTGCTAGTCTATGTGGATGTCAGTAAAGCCTTTGAGATGCCTGCTCTGGAAGGTTAGGATGGGATCCAGAGAGGGCAAGCTAACTGGATATGGAATTGGTTTTATGGAAGGAAGCAGAGGATGGTATGGGAAGGTTGTTTTTTTTTAAAAAACGGACCTGGAGGCCTACATCTAGTGGTGTGCCTCAGGGTGATGGGGCCCATTGCTTATTGTCATCTTCCTCAACAGAATGATAGGAATGTATATGGTATGACCAATAAGTTTGTTGATAAGACTAAAATAAGTGGTATTGCAGACAGTGAAGACTTTTATCAAGAATTACAGTGGGATCTTAATTCGCTGGGCAAATGGGCTGAGGAATGGCAAATTGAGTTTAATTCAGATAAATATGCAATGTTGCAGTTTGGGAAGTCAAAACAAGATAGGACCTTCATATTGAACGATAAGGCCCTGAGGAGTGTTGTAGTGCAAAGGGATGGAGGAGTACAAGTGCATAGTTCCCTGAAAGTGACATTGTAGATAGGGAGGGTTGTTAAGAAGGCTTTTGGCACACTGACCTTCTTCATCAGTCAAGGACTTGAGTATAGAAGTTACGACATTATGTTACATTTGTATAAGACGGTGGCGAGGCCACATATGGAGTATTGTATTCAGTTATGGTCACCCTTCTACATGAAAGATGCCATTAAGCTGGAAAGAGTGTAGAGAAGATTTACAAGGATGATGCCAGGACTTGTGGGCCTGAACAATAGGGAGAGGTTGGGCAGGTTAGGACTTTATTCCTTAAAGCACAAGAGGCTGATAAGGGGGATAAATAAGGTGAGTTCACACAGTCTTTTTCCCAAGGGTAGAGGAAATCAAGAATTAGAGGGCATAAGTTTAAGGTGAGATAGGGAGATTTAATAAGAACCTGAGGAGCAACCTTTTCCACTGAGGGTAGTGGGTATATGGAAAGAGCTGTCAGAGGAAGTAGTTGAAGCAGGTAAAATAACGACATTTAAGAGCCATTTGAACAGGTACATGTCTTGGAATGGTTTGGAGGGATGTGGGGTAAATACAGGCATATGCGACTAAGAGGGACCGTCTTGGGTCAAAGATCCTGTTTCTGAGCTGAATGGAACACGTTTACAAAAATTCTCGTGTAGTATTAAAATAACCTTTATTAAACTAATCCGGTTGCAATTCTACTCTAATGCGGTTTAAGAAACGCTGCAAAGCAATGGCCTTGATCACTGTTTCATATTTAACTATGTAGTTCATTTTATCTTTTACTTGGGTCTCAAAACAAACAGTACAGTGAAATACGATAGGAACAATGTTGCAGATAATAGGTGGCAGAAACTGTCTGCGATTTAGGAATGCGAAACATGTGGGAAACTGGAAATGAGAGCAATAGTGGGATTTGAGAACGTGTTTGAGGCAGAGGGTGAGGTGACAAGAAGTGTAAAAAAAAATCAAAAAACCTAGACGAAAATTGGGAATACATTCCAGGATTTAGGAAGACATTATAGGGACTGTCAGAGAATCCAGCGAATAGCAATTGATGATGGACCCCATGGAGGAATGAACAGAAGCGGATGTTTGACATTCAACCAAAGGGTAGGTGAATTTAATGCAGAAAAAGCAGGATATGTCAACGACAAAAGCAGTGGTTAGGAACAGCCTTAAAGATAAACAGAAACAGGAGGGAGTGGGAAATTATGAAAGATTGCATAGCAGTAAAGGGAATAATTGAGAATCCAAAACATTCAGAACAAAATTAACCTCAAAGCACAATTAGCACTTTGTTTCATTTCCAAGGTGGACTAAGAACCAGAGATATTTCATCCTATTTTAGGTCTAAATCAAAGATCAGAATCAGTCAACATTTTAAGAATTTATCAAAGACATGAATATCGCAAGCTGTATAAGCATACAACAGCAAGTGCCGCTTGCTGGCCCATTTCAGGGCATGATTAAGAGTCAAGCATAATACTGCAGTTCTGGAATCACTTTTAGAGCAGAAACGACAAGTGTGGTAGATTTCATTTCTAATACCAATCCTCTGTGTAAAGCCAACAGAAATAAATCATCCAAAATCCTCCACGTTTTGCTGGGCCACTTCTTGGATTACCGACATTCTTTTGTCCCAAGCGGAAACCTCAAGGACGTTAGCACCCTTCACCTCTGTCAAGATTGACAATCTTTCAAGATGTTGCAGTCCTATGTTCTAGTATTCCCATTTAAAACAACAGCCTACAATTACAAAGCACCTTTAAAATTTGTAAAACTTCCCATGGTAACTCGTTAAACTTTCCATGGTAACTCATAAATTAGATATGCAAAAATCACATTACCAAGTTTACGAATTAAACACTATGCAGATAAACAGGCACTAGGAATAACTGAAAGAAATTTGATATGCGAAGACAGGTTCGGTAGATCCCAAAGCAATAGTTTTAGAAGGTTTTTGAAGGCATGCTCGCCAAAGATGAGGGAAAAGCAGTGGTAAATGAATGCAAATCAAAATTGGAGCTCTTCTCACTTGTGAATGCAGTTGGCCAAAGCCCATGCTGGCACACTAGCAGTGATGAATTTCATCAATGACATCTATCTTTGCTGCCTGGTGGCACATATGATGTTGTAAGTCATTCATAACTTTGAAGGTCCCATCAAGGATCTTTAGTATTAGAATGGGGATGGGAGGGAGCAAAGAGCACACGAGTACCATCTAGCCATTACACAATTACAACAGGTAGTCAAAGAGAAAAATACCACAGTGCAGAATATGGTGTTGCAGCATTATAGCACTACAGCTGGCGAGAAAGTGTTTTTTTTTTTTTTAAAGTGCAAGGGATGCAACGAGGTAGGTTGGGAGACTGGGACTGTACTCTTAGTTTCAGTCTGAAGGTGGGTTCGGACCTGAAATGTCACCTATCCACTCTGCAGAACTGAATATTAATGTTGTTTTTAAAAGTGACCATCAGCATCAAGGTAATGTCTGACCAAGTCAAAATTGAAGTTACATGGATGTCTCTGGTTGTTGGAGATTAAACATCTCAGCTCCATGATACTGCTGTGGGCTTTCCTCAAGAACAAACTATATTCAGGTGCGCTGTTATTAATTTCCTCTCTATAAGATCAAGATGATTGATCAACATTCAATCTGATTACAATTCTTCATATAATAAAGCAAATTTTGATAGCATGCAGTAAGATCTAATCATCATTTAGGCGTAAGCAAATAAACCGTGAATAACGTTTGCATAACACCAATACTGACCCTCTCAACAAAAGGAATTCCAAGCAACACCCACCCTGGCACCCCTTTAACATTATTATACAGCATTGTCATCAATAAACCCTCCAGCAACAACTTTATGATAGCCACCATTGATCAGAATTTAATTAGAGGTAGCGCCGTACATGGCAGCCGCTCCAATAGCCGGTCTCGTCTTTTTCTCCTTTTGTTTTGGTCTGTGTTTGTATGTTTTCAGCGTATCTTTAGTTTTTGTATTATGTGGGGGTGGGAGGATTAGGGAAAACCTTTTTTTACCTTTTTTCCTCGACTGAGATGCGACTTTTTCATATCTCCGTCTGCACTGCGGCTTTAACATCATGGAGCTAACGGTCCCTTTGTTAGGGATCGACAGAGGGAGCTCCAACTGCAAGAGCTTTGACCACCCCGATCGCGGGAGCTTCCATCGTCCCGATGCGGAAGCTTCGATCACCCAGACTAGGTAAGTTTAGATTGCCCTGACCGCGGGAGAAAAGGAGGAAAGAAGGTACAAGTTATTTGCCTTCCATCACAGTGGGGAATGTGAGGTCGCCGAAAAAACAAGATGGACGTGCTGCCTGCACTGATGAGGATTCGGAGGGAGAGCCGTGAGTGCAGTGATCTCGGTGTTTTGCGGGGACATGGCTCCATGAGAACATCCAGGAGTCTAGCGCGAGTGTGGATGGCTTTCTGACTGTTCGGGCGAACAGGGACTGCAGAGAGAGTGATAGCGGTAGGTACAACTCTGGTCACATCACGGTGAAGGAGCGTGTGTGGGGCCCAGACATTGAACTGATGATGGCTGTGGGTCTCTGCTTATGCTGTGTGCCCTGGGGATTCTCACACGCCGTTGTGGTGGCTGTTTAAGTCTATGTTTAATTTTATGTGCTTATGTATCTTGTTGCTTTTTTGTATGACTGTTGGCAAATCAAACTCATTGTATGTTTACATCCTTGGCTAATAAATTAATTACAATAATAAATTAATTACAATTAGTGTAACATGTTCTGTAGCTATGACAGCAACCTGAGCCTGGAAATCCTACAGCAAATGACTTGCTTCCTGACTTCAAATCTTTTCCACTGTCTACTACACGAAAGCCACTGTGTGCCAGGGTATAACTGTCCAAAACAAGTTAGTCAGATTTACTGCTGTCCAATTTCCAACATGCACTGCTGTAACTCGGTAAGGTTTCTTCAAATGTACTTCTCAAACCCCAACCTCTGTCACTTCGAAGGACATTGCATAAGGCTCATGGCAACGTGGCCGCAAGCAAGTTGCCCTTCAGGTCAAACACCGGCCTATCTTGGAAATACACTGCATTTGTTCATCATGTGTCTAAATACTGGGACAGTAGCCTTCAGCATAAGGGGTAAAGCAGTTCAAAAAGTAAATCATTGCCACTTTCACAAATATCAATTGCCATTAACACTACCCGTATATAAAATGAATTCGTAAAAAGTTGACATTATGCGACTTAGACATGGGAATTAGATTGTGTTCTGCTGAGTTCTAATGTCCTTACAATACATGATTTGCAGCTCTAAGCTACATACATAGTTTGCACTTATCATTGTCTAGCTACAGATATCAGCACACTCTGTAATTCCACCATGTGGTTAGCTGCAGGTTCAAAGTTCTTATTACAACATATGCACATTGTACAAGTTTTTCACAATGCTGGATTCAGAAGCATAAAACTTATTTCAAACAGGGCTCCAACATCGATACCCTACTACACACCATTTATTACAGATTTCCAGACAGAAATATTCTAATCCACCACTAACACTCAGCTTCCTAACAACTTGACAATTTTCGATCCAGTTTGCCAACGCATCTTGAATCCCCTGTGTCATCACCTTCTGGACCAGCCAACAATGCAGGACCTTGTCAAAAGCCTCACTGAGGTTGATATAGACAATATCTACCACCCAAATCATAAAACAATCTGCCAGAGGAACTCAGCAGGCCAGACAGCATGTGTGGAAGGAAATAGACATGATGATTTGGGTCAGGACCCCTCTTCAGACTGACGCTGACTGACCTGCCGAGTTCCTCTAGCAGTGTTTTTTTGGCTCAAGGTTCCGGGCTCTTGTGTTTACATCTACTACCTTGCCTTCATCAATCTCCTACGTTATTCAAAAAACATATTCAAAAAAGAAAATCAGATTTATGTGACATGACCTTCCTTGCACAAAACTGTACTGATTCCTCCTAATCAATCCTAGCATTTCCAAGTGAACATAAATGCTGATCCTGAGTATCCTCTCCAACAACCTCCCAACCCCCAATGCGAAGCTCAACAGCCTGTAGTTTCTAGGCATATTCCAACTGCCCGTTTTTAAGTGAATGACAAGCTGCATCCTTTCAGCTACGAAAAATCCAAAAAGTCTACATTGCATATTTTCTAATGAGTTTACTTTATTTGCCCAAGCTCTACAAAATCAACAAACTTGCTCGCTTTTGTATTCTATGATACTTACAGAAAAGAAAACTTTCCATTTGTTTCTTTTACAGCATTGACTGCCGTCTTTTAAATCTTAGCATATGCACACTAAATGTTCCCTGCTCTCCCCTTATATCTTATCAAGTGATTAATAAAAATACATCTATTGATGCTCCTGAACACATCATCGGTGATGTAACCTGGGTCACTGGGTGTTTCCGGTCTTTCAACGTCATACACCCTCGCCCAGGCGACCCAGCCGTGGTTGATCAGACCACAACTTGTTTTCAGGTGGCATTTGCTCCTCCTCATGGTCCTTCTCTCCTGATCCAGAGCCATCTCGAGGCCTTCTCCGCTGCCGCTGTGGTGTTCTTCTCCTCGCCACTCCGTTGATGCCCAGTGCACTCAAGGCTTTGTAGAGTGATTGCCCGGTAAAACCTCTGCAGCCAACTCGATGGGCATACACCTTGCCTTCCAGCCCTGCTTACGGCAGTCTGTGACCAGCTCTTCATACTTGGTCATCTTCCTCTCGTGGGTCTCCTCCAGACGGTCCTCCCACGGCACTGTCAGTTCCAACAAGACAATGTTTTTGGTCGCCTCTGAGACCAGGAGGATATCTGGCCTCAGGGTGGTCGTGGCAATGTGCTGTGGGAACTTCAGCTGTTTCACCAGGTCTACAGAAAGCTGCCAGTCCTGCGCAGTCGCCAGGATTCCTGACTGCTGTGGTTCTTGGCAGCTGCACTCCGGCCTTCACGAAGGTGATCATCTGGGTGGTGGGGTGTGCTCATCTGCAGCTGCTGATTCCCATGCTGATGGCTTCTGCAATAGCTTTAAGAACCTGGTCGTGACGCCAGGTGTATTGGCCCTGCCCAAGAGACTTTCGGCAGCAGCTCAGGATGTGTTCCAACGTCCCCTTGCCTGAGCATTGCGGGCAATCTGGAGATTCCGCTTTTTCCCAGATGAAGAGGTTCGATGGGCTGGGCAAGACATCATACACTGCCTGGACCAGGAACTTGATGCGCGGTGGTTCAGCCTGCCAGAGCTCAGTCCATGTGACTTTTCGGTCCGTGGCCTGCTCCCACCTTCTCCAGGCTCCCGGCTGCCTCAATCCAACTGCTCTGGTACACCTCTCCTCCTCCACCAACACTACCCTCACTTCTTCCTGGACCAGCCTATGCCTCTCCTTCCCCTTGGCCTTGTCAAACTGGGGAGTTTGGAAGATTCCAAGACCAGCTGATCCCCGAATCACTGCTCCCAGCAGGACTCTGTGGAGTATCCGAGACTCCACTTGCAGCACGGCTTCGCCGGTTTTCCACTTCCTCCCAGTTTTCACCTCCACCCCTGCTTGCCTGCGAATATTAGAATTAGGAGCAAGAATAGGCCACATGGCCCATCAAGCACACAAACTTCTACATCAACTTCAATATATTCTAGGTTCTATCAATATTATTATTAAAGGGGCTAAATTCCGAAATAAATGTTTTTTGTGCAAAAAAACTAACGGAGGCACAGTCAGCCTTTAAATGTTGCTTGGATACTATCTGCCATGAAAAGTAAGGAACAAAACTAAACCATAACATCCATCTCTTCCCAGTGGAAATGCAGCAAATCAAAAAATAATTTGGAAAATTTGAAATGTACATACTGATACTTCTAAGCCATTCATTCAAATTGATTTTTATTGACAATAGTTTTCTAAATTTAAAGTCTCCTGTATGTCTTCCCTCAATTACATCAACATTTACGAATGCAAAACTATCTTTTTCCTGTAATCTATACTCATTCTTTTACTGGACAGTGATACAGATTACAGCTCCATCCATCAAGTTTCATGTTTTGGCACTTTCAAGCATGTCCCAATTTTTAAAGCATCAAGTCCAGTAGTTATTGTCATATGCGCAAGTACAGGATGACACAGGTACAATGAAAATCTTGCTTGCAGCAACATCATAGGCAGATAGACTCAGTCAACACACAAAACAAACTATACATACATTATACAAGCCAGTGAAAAAAAACAAGACATTAGTTAAATAAAGAAAATGAGAAAATAAGTCCATGGTACTGCGAGAGGTGCACCTTTAGTGCTCCATTGCCGAGGTAGGATTAAGATTGTGCAGGTCGGTTCAAGAATCTGATGGTTGTAGGAAATTGTGGACCCAGCTGAGTCCATCATTCTTATAGAGCCGTAGAGCTGTACAGCACAGAAACACGCCCAACATTGTTCATGTTAACCAAGTTGGCAGATTGGGCGTCCCACTTGCCTGCAATTGGCCTATATCCCTCTAAACCCTTCCTATCCATATGTCTCTCATAATATCTTTAGAAAGTCGTAATTCTCTCTGCAGCTGCTTGCACTCCTGTGCATTGGAATTGCTGCAGCAGGCCATAATGCAACCATGCAGGTTACAACATCACCTCAGCTGATTTCTGAACACAAAGTCTTTGGAACTTTCCCCACTATGAGACAATATTTGACTTCCATTTAAAAACAATGCTGGAAAATGTTCTTTAAAGGTTTACCCGTTAAGACAATACCTATTTTCATTTATCAGGCACACATCCCTTTACTCTATACTAAATTATTTGCTCATGAGCTATGCACCATCATGTTCCTGTGAAATCCCTAATCAAATAAACAAAAGATAGCCAGCCCTACATTCACTCTCTAAACGCAACAGACTTCACACCACGTGCGGCTTGAAATCATACAAAATTTACAACCGAGGAAATCATTTAGTCCATCGCTTCAGTGCTGCAAAATAAAATTATTCAGTCTAATCTGACCTTCAAAACGTATTCAATTTTGCAGGTTACATGTCTTCCAAGTATAGGAGCCAAGTTAAGTTTAAATGGATGAGGGTTTTCCCTTAACCATCATTTCAGATCCGTACTGCCCACTAGATGAAAATCTTCCATTCAATTACTTTAAATCTGTCTATGTGTATGAAAGAACTGCAGATGCTGGTTTAAAGTGAAGGTAGACACAAAATGCTGGAGTAACTCAGTAACAGGCAGCATCTCTGGAGAGAAGGAATGGGTGACGATTCGGCTCAAGACCCTTCTTCAGACTTTAAATCCGTCACTGGTTTTTGACCTCGCTGTTGTGTGAAATAAGTTTTTCGTTTTTACCATGTAGGCCCCTCAATTTTATACCCCTGACTTGTCTACCTTCAGTTTCATCTGCTCCAAAGAAAACAATCTTCGCTCTAATGTTTTCTCATGGTTACAATTTTTCAGCGCAGACAATATCCTCAAATCTCCTCTGCACACTCTCCAATTAAATTGCATCTTTACTGTAATGTGAAATGCAATTCTCAGGGACTAATTAGCACTACATACCGTTCTTGCAAGCCTTCCTCTTTTCTTGTACTCTGTACCTCAGCTAATAAAACACCCCATATGGCCTTTTAACCACTATATCGACCTGTCAAACAACCTTTATCGGTCTGTGCCTCACTATATTGTTTCATTGTGGTAAAGTTCCAAAGGTTTTCCTTATTCAGAAATTAGTTAATGTAGTATCCTTGTCAGAGGATTATGATGCCGGCTCTTATAATTTTGTCCCATAATGTAACCTTAGGTCACAGATACCAACATTAAACCTTCATTAACACGTGGCAACAGCAGCATGAGATAGCTTTGGATAAAGTGCCAGATAAGAGCATGCAATATCAGGAAGAATGGCATGTGAATTACTTCAATGGTGATATTCAGTGGATTTTATACATTCTATTACAGCCAGATAGCAATCTGACATGCAGTTTAACCCTCAGCAAACAAGACATGACATTTTCAGAATGTACTTGCTGCAACACTAAATTAAAATAAAACTCTCCAATCAGTTATTTCAAATTCTCAATACCTTTGATGTGTCTTAGTCCTTAAAAAGTGATCGTTTTTACAAAGGATTATATCAGAAAGGATATTCTCCTTTGATCCCGTGTGAACTGCTGAAAAAGTTCAATCTTTTCTGCTATTGTTTTACTTTCTCTGCAATCAGCAGTATTTTAGTTTTTAAGTAAGATATCAGCTGACTGGCTGCAAAGATTAAGAGACAAAGTGTCAATTTCAGCAAAAAGCTCAGACATGCATCAAGGACTAGCAACAACTGGATTCAAACACTTTCCTGACTGTTCCCATGGTTATTTCCAAAAAAAAGTATTTGGCCAGCTTCCTTAAAAATATCAACATTAGTCAAGTACAAGATCAGGGTTAGCTGTTATGTTGTTGCACTCGAGTACCTCCTGATTTTCTATCAGGGTGTGCTTGATTACCTGCCTTCCTAATGAGGTTCTCTCCCTGTCTCTCTACTACACTCATACACAATCAGCAACAATCTCGATAAGTTTACAAAGACCAATTATTGCTCACAGGGTGTTTTAAACAAAAATCATGAGGAAAATTTTCAAGAGAGAAAATATTAATTTTGGTGAACACTGAAAAATTAAAAAAAGTAGAAAACTCTGGAAACTGAGGAGAGCAGACAAATTATGTAGGAACAGGAAGGAATGGCTAGCATTTCACCTCAATGAGATGGTGTTATAGTACAAAAATTCTATGTTTTGTTTATGCTAGAAAATGAAGTATATAAACAAAGTAGTAACAAGGAAATTTGAGGATAAAATTTTGGGATTTATACCAGAATCTTGCTATTTTGAACTGGAATCCAGACGTACAATTAATTGCATGAAAAATATTTACAAATTATTGAACAAAAGCTGCTCATTTCATTTAACCCGGACGCTCCTATAACATAACACCATGGAATATAACAATTAGGACCAGGAGTCGGCCCTTCCAGCCTAGCAGCTGATCTTTTACCTCAGCTCAATTTTCTTGCATTATTCCCATGTAACATTGATTCCCTTATATCCAGAAACCTTCTAACCTTTCTTTTGAATAAACTCAATAACTGAGCCACCGGGGTACAGAATTCACTTTCCATTAAAAAAATAATAATTTCAGTGCTCAATATTTGAGGTTATGATCCTTGGTATCGAACTCAGCAGCAGGGGAAAATCCTCTTTGCAGTCAAGACCAGTATGTGCCTATCTAAATACATATTGTTATAATTATATAAAATGGAAACTTCCTTGATAAAAACATTACTTCCTTCACTTCCTTTAGTTTAATGGCAACATATCTATCAACAATTCTAACATCATTTCCACAAGCTGCTTTCACGTCTTTAACTAGGTCATTTTGTGCAATTACCGTCCAAAGACTCTCCCAATTCCCAAACACGCATTCATGAACTGAGGGCAACAATAAAGATAGTTGATATTAAAATCAAAAATATACAGACAGGTAGTTAAAGAATCAGGAAATTCTGCATTGGCCCCATTGAGAGTATTAGCCACAAATAGGACTTGTGCACTGCTAAACGTACATTTGGATATATTGTAGTACAAGAACCTTACTTCAGTGTTCATTCAAACCGCAATTGAGAGTGTACTGAAACTACATTTAAAATTTCCTCGTTACCTCAATTTGAGTTAGACTATGTCACAGTCTGCTATGTAGTGGAATTCTTAGATTCTGTTTTATATGGAGCTAAATGAAAATA
Organism: Okamejei kenojei; assembly: GCA_035221665.1. Classification (NCBI taxonomy): domain Eukaryota; kingdom Metazoa; phylum Chordata; class Chondrichthyes; order Rajiformes; family Rajidae; genus Okamejei; species Okamejei kenojei. The sequence goes on along the minus strand of CM069143.1, from coordinate 55,064,590 downwards.
ACACTTGAAATTGAAAGATGACATTTGGTCCATTGTTCTTGCTTTGTCTTAAACAAGACCATAGTTGATATACCTCAATGGCATATTCCAATTCCATGTCACATGATTTCCTTAATATTTACCTGTCAGGAAATCATTGGACAGTTTAATTCAAGTTTAACTCATTAAAGACGACGCCAGGTACTTATATAAAGTGCCAGATTTTTTTTTTAAAAGGTTCAACTCTCAAGATAATCGATTTCCAGATTACAATGGATGGAACTGACAGGTGTAGCTTTATTCTCACACACCGTCACAAACAGCCCAAGTTCTTGTATTCTCATACGGAAGACACCTCATATTGCCACATCGCAGAGCCTGATCCTTCTTGTGAGATAACCAGAGGGTGAAGACACTGCCAAGGACTAGTAAAATGAAATTTATTAAAGGGTTATTGTGGTTTTTTGCACAAATCTTTCATGTTTGCTTCAATAACTGGCAAACACACTCTAATGAACAACTGTGAAAAGGTTAAGGGGGGGGGGGGGGGAAGAAGTGGAAGGCCCGTCTTCTCCACCCGCACTCCCCCTCCCTCCCTCCTCCTCTTCAGCATTTGAGTACTCACAGTCAAGATGCTTCTTCTTGGGGCCCATCACCTCGTGTGTGGTGGCCTTACACGCCGCTTTGGTGATGGCCGAGCCGGTAACGCTGTGCTGGGCCGCGGTGATCCGGTCCGTGATCGACTGGCCCGACATGATCGGATCCCTCCTTGAGGTAACAGGCGCTACACTCTTGACCAAATACGGCGACAAAAGGAGAGAAAAAAAAATGTTCTTATCTTCCCCCCTCCCTCCCACCACCACCAGCGACAAAATTTAAAAAAAAATCTTCAGGATCCTCCCGGTCCCCCTTCCACACACAAAAAAAATCACGATCTGACAGACACTTGAATAATTTAGAAGGGGAGGAAACTTGTCGTGTTCAAGGAATTTAATGCCTGTTTCCGTGAGGCGGATCGTAGTTGTTTCAACAAATAGCGCGTTGTTGCTGCCTCCGGGAGAGGGAAGCGGCCGCGAGTTAAGCGAGAGGGCAGGTGGAATATTCCAGCATTTCTGGTCCGGTCCTGCCCGGTCCGGGGGCAGCTGGTGGGCGGCCCGGGCGACGCTGGGCGACGGTTTCGGAGCTCCCTGCCCCCCTCGGGCCGGCTCGCGCTCTTCCGCTTTCTCCGCCAAAATGGCGGCGTCGCCTCGTCAGGTGATTCCAGCCCAGCCGACGGGTTAAGGTAGAACTGGAGAAAGAAAACTCCTTCTCTGCTCCTTTACACATTTTACTTTTGTTTTTTTGGAGAGAGGAAAAAAAAAACCCAACCCCGTTTAAAAACTGCCAAACGAGCAATCCTGTCGTTTATTGTTTTCCAATGTTGAGGGCATGACCAGGCTGATATCATTATTTCTGCCTACAACTGTGTCTTGAAAGGCTATGGTTATGTTGGCAAACCTGCCCAAGATGAAATTAAGGTGTTTTTTTTTTTTGCCTCATCATTTGATGTTTTATAGCCACGAGGGATTGAATGGAGTTCATTGAATTATAGAAATATTACAGAAATGATATGTGCAATTTTGGGGGGGGTTTCTTTCCCCTCTTTTTCCAATACCCAAGGCATTGTTTGTCTGGGTTTTGTTCACCTAATATTAATAAAATCTACAATGAGAAAGGGCCATTGGTGCCGATCAATTGCCAGGGATTGAAACGCTGGAATTCCTCTATTAACCCCTTCCCCCTTTTCTCCTTTCAGGCACAATCGACCACATATCGACCGTCGTTTAGTTACCTCCCTAATATCTCTTTGTAGCTTAGTGTGCTTTTTTTGTTTGATAAAGCTCCTAGTATTGTCCTTTACCGTCTAGGGTGGAAATGTTCCCAGTACTGCTGCCCTGTAACCAAACATATGTTGTCCAAGATAAGGCTTTATTTCTACTTCATGCTTTTCTGAATTTGATGGCACTTACAATATCTCTACATCTATCTTCACTATCTACAGTGAAAATGTTTAATTGCTTGAGCCTTGTTTCATAACTTATTCTGTTGGGGTCTAAACACATCTTGAAACCCTTAGTTGAACCCTTTTAAATATTTGTCTATTTACCTTTGTAGTATCTGACTAAACTACAATTGGCCTTATCACAGATGAATACAAAGTCCAATAACTTCTGACTAGAAGTCAATTGCACAACAGTTGGTTTACACAAAAAGCTGGAGAAACTCAGCGGGTGCAGCAGCATCAGTCTGAAGAAGGGTCTTGACCCGAAACGTCTCGCCTATCTCCTTCGCTCCTTAGATGCTGCTGCACCCGCTGAGTTTCTCCAGCTTTTTGTGTAACCCTCGATTCTCCAGCATCTGCAATTCCTTCTTTAACACAGGTGTACTCAGTTACCCAATTTGATTTATTAATAACCAAACAGGCGACTTGAAAATTATCTGGCAATAGCTACAAGGACTAGACCGTTCACAAGAACTTGCTTGTGAATTTTTGTGTTATTAGTAAGATCATGGCTAATTTTCACACTCATTTCCATAATACGTGATGCCCTTGATGTTCATAAATCCATACATCTCTGCTTCCGATGTACTAAGATTAAGGATCACTTTAACATTTTCCTGATTAAAAAAATAAAACACTAAGTCATAAATGGTTCAATGGTACTTTATTATGTACTTGGGTGTAGTGAATTTTTTTATTTTTCATCTGGTTCGGTAAAATCTTACTATGCACAATCGTAACCAAGCACAAGAGTGTAAGAACAGTAGATTACACTAATACAGTGCACAAGAGTCGCCATATTTTAGGCACCAATTTGTATCCTTCAAATCCAAAGTTCTTAAAAATGTAGAGTCTTAACTTGACCTTTCATTGTCCTGGCAGCACCACTGGGTTGGTATTGCTGGGATGGTCTGGTATTCTTCAGTGTCGCTTTGGGGTACTGTACCATCTGTTCACTCGTCTGACTTCTGTGGGATTGCCAGCTGCACTTGATCCAATCAATCCTGACAGCTGCAGCGGCCCACTCACGGGCACGTTGATCCGGACACATTGACCCGCAGATATGCCATTAATCAACTCCCACAGCCACTGACCCAACTCCGTTCGCTTGGGCACCTTCTGCAGCCGTCCTCGGAACCCCTAGGATGCGGGAGGCGAGTCCCCAGCCTGGTCACTGGTCACTGGCAATGATACTCACCTCCATTCCCTCCAGACATCATATTGAAGGGGGTTATATGCGTCCTGTTGACAGTTATCAATAGGGAACAAGAGCATGCTCCTCTTCCTCAAATAAACATTCAACACATTAAAGTGCATGTGAATGTATACACTTTTAATAACTATGCGTTTAACAGGTTCCAAAAGCTTTCAAAATTAAATTCCGCGGCAAGCCCCAACTAGCTTTTGTACACATGACCCGGCATGTCACAGCTCACTCCATCAGAACCGATTCAAATGTCTAAATGTAGGCAATTCCCTTACTAATTATTATTTATGCAAGGGTAGTGTGTACAGAATTTAAAAGTAGGATTGCTAGGATTTTGAAATAATGGTGGGACCTGAATAGAATACACAAATATTCCTTTATTCCAAGCAGAAATTTTATCAATTTAGCAGCATCCTGGATTTTTTGTTTTCCATTCGCAAAGGCATTTATCAATGAGACTATGACATTAGAGCTTACTTACCCTCATGTAAACAATTTTATGAAAAATTAAGTAAAGTGTATCCACTAGATTAATCATTTTGAATCTTTTCCCAGTATACATTGAAACTTGATTGTTAAAAACATGCAAATGCACAGAATCATCACCCTTCATGAAACTGTATAAGCAACCGCAGGAAATGCTACACTTGTCGCTTTAACCCCCCCCCCCCCCCACCCGACTCCATCCAAGGACCTAAGCAGTCTTTCCAGGTGAGGCAGAGGTTAACCTGCACCTCCTCCATCCTCATCTATTGCATCCGCTGTTCTAGGTGTTAACTGCTCTACATCGGTGAGACCAAGCTCCTCTGCTCAGTTCGCAATAACCAAGCTGATCTCCCGGTGGCTCAGTACTTCAACTCCCCCTTTCATTCCAAATCCGACCTTTCTGTCCTGGGCCTCCTCCATGGCCAGAGTGAGTCCCACCACAAATTGGAGGAGCAATACCTCATATTTCGCTTGGGTAGTTTCCAGCCGAGTGGTATGAACATTTACTTTTTCAATTTCTGGTAGACCTTGCTTTCTCCCTCCTTCCCCTCCCCTTCCCAGCTCTACCACACTCTACTGTCTCCGCCTCTTCCTTTCTTCTTCCCGTTCCCCCCACCCCCACATCAGTCTGAAGAAGGGTCTCAACCCAAAACGTCAACTATTCCTTTGCTTCATAAATACTGCCTCACTCGCTGAGTTTCTCCAGCATTTTTTTCTACCTTCAACTGCATATTATTGTCATTTCTATTATGAGCAGTTTCCTGGGTAGATTTGCAGGCACTCTTTAAATCCATTTTCTAGTAAAAGCAGATTCAGGATCACCGCTTAATCTGCATTAACAAATCCCAGCAGGATAATAGCAGGAATTAAATATGTCAGCCTGTAATATGAAGGTTATTTTCTGATTCGGTAGCAGCAAAGTGTGGATTTATTCCACCTTAATTAATGTGGGCGTATCTTAAATTTTTAGACTTCACATTCCAAAGAAAAGTTTCATAATCACGCACAAACTAGGACATGCTGCTTTACCACAGCCTGGGTGGTGATTCAGTTATTGTCTAGTATAACACATGACCCTCTCACCTGTCATACTCCATGATCACGCTGCATCAGATGTTAACGTTGCAGTAAGGTAATGGTCAGAGGTGAGCAATTAATCTGAATAATATACCATGACAAAATGTTTTAAATCATCCTTTTGATTTGCTTGGTGAATATTCAGTGGGATAATTACATTTGCATGGTTCTGCTTTTAAGGGATTACATTTTAAAAATGCTGAAAAATAAATCCTAATCTGAGAAAACATTCCCACATTTATAAAAGTCTCAGGACTACATCCTTGCTTTTATATTCTAGTCCTCTCAAAATGAATGCTAGCATCACATTTGCTCTTTTTTTAGAGTCTATTGTTAAGGATTAGGTTTTGGGGTACTTGGAAGCACATGATAAAATAGGCCGAAGCCATCATGGTTTTGTTAAGGGGAGATCTTGCCTGATAAATCTGTTCTAATTCTTTGAGGAAGTAACAAGCAGGATAGACAAAGGAGTGTCAGTGGATGTTCTTTACTTGGATTTTCAGGCATTTGATAAGGTGCTGCACATGAGACTGCAAAACAAGATAGGTATTAGAAGCAAGGTACGAGCATAGATAGAAGATTGTCTGACTGGCAGAAGGCAAAGAGTGGGAATAAAGGGGGGCTTTTCTGATCGACTGCCAGTGGCTTGTGGTATTCCGCAGGGGTCGGTGTTGGATCTGCTCATTTTCACGTTTTATGGTAATGGTAATGGATGACTGTGGCCAAGTTGGCAGATGATATAAAGATAGGTGGGGGGGGGGGGGGGGGGGGGAGGGGAGGTGCAGGTAGTGTTCAGGAAGCAGGGAGTTTGCAGAAAGACTTGGATGGGTTGGGAGAATGGGCAAAGAAGTGTCAAATAGAATACAGCATAGCAAATTGTACAGTCATGCATTTTGGTAGAAGGAATAAAGGTAGAATATTTTCTAAATTGGCAGAAGATTCAAAAATTGGAGATGCAAAGGGACTTGGTGTGTTGGTGCAGGATTCCCAAAAAGTTAATTTGCAGGTTGAGTCGGTAGTAAAGAAGGCAAATGCAATGTTGGTGTTCATTTTGATAGGACTAGAATATAAAATTAAGGATGAGATGCTGTGGATTGATAAGATGCTGGTCAGGCCCCATTTGGAATATTGTGAGGAGCTTTGGAACCCCATATCTGAAGAATGATGTGCTGGCATTGAAGAGGATCGAGAGGAGGTTTATGAGAATGATCCCGGGGATGATTGGGTTAATGTATGAGGAGCGTTTGAAGGTTCTGGGCCTGTACTCGCTGGAGTTTAGAAGAATGAGAAGGAGTCTCATTGAAACCTTTCAATTAATGATAGGACTAGATAAGTGAATGTGGAGAGTCTAGGACCAGAGGGCACAGCCTCAGAATAAAAGGACGTACCTTTAGAGTGGAGATGAGGAGACCAAGTTGTTAGGTATTTTTAAAGCAGAGATTGACAGATTCTTAATTAGTAAGGGTATCAAGGGTTATGGGGAGAAGGCAGTAGAATGGGGTTGAGAGGGAAAGATCGATCAGCCATGATCGACTGGCGGAACAGACTTGATGAGTCAAATGGTCTAATTCTGCTCCTATGTCTTTTGGTCTTCTGATGTAATTGGGGGAATATCACTCAGAATAAATTACATCAATTTGTTAAACATAGACCATTTTAAAACAACAGTGTCTTTTGTTAAATAACACTCCTTACTACAGGGTTCCCCTTTTCCTGTATCTATACACTACCCTCAGCTGTGGAGAAGAACCATGTTCCTCTGAAACTGTTGTGAAACCGAATACAGGAAATATCCTAAAAAAACATAGACACAAAAAGCTGGAGTAACGCAGTGGGACTCACCAAAAAAAGCATGCTGAATCTGCTCATGGGATTTTCCTGTAGATTCTGCTATGAATTGTTCACAAGCAAGTTGGACTGAGATTGGAATCTCAGTTTATGGCCAGACTCGGCTACAGCAAGAAGCTTACATTCATGTGACACCTCTCGCAACCTCAGGACATCATCTGTACGACATGTTGCAGTTTATGAAATGTTTCTTAAAATATAGTCACTTTGTAATGACAGAAAGCCTGCAGCCAATTTGCGTTAATCTCAGTTGGACAAATAGCAGAAAGATAATGACCAGGTAATTTGTTTTAGTGATGGTAGTTATGAGATAAGTTTTGTCCTTAGCTCCAGGGGGAACAACATTATTCTTTTTTTATTAAAGCTGTGCATTCTTCTATATCCATCTGACAGAGCAGAATGAGCTTTACTTTAACACCTCATTCAAAAGATGGCAAATCTGATTCTACAGGGTAAAGCATGTTCTGTGTAAATTGTCAGCGATTCGTTTCGCCGAACACCTCCGCTCGGTCCGCATTAACCAACCCGACCTCCCGGTGGCTCAGCACTTCAACTCCCCCTGTTATTCTGTATCCGACCTCTCGGTCCTGGGCCTCCTCCATGGCCAGAGTGAGCAACACCGCAAGTTGGAGGAACAGCACCTCATATTCCGCTTGGGGAGTCTGCATCCTCTGGGCTTGAACATTGAATTTTCTCAATTCTGTTAACCCTTGCTGTCTCCTCCCCTTCCCACCTCTCCTTCAGCCCTCGGGCCCTGGCATTCCCTCTCTCTCTATCTCTCCCCCACCCTAGTCGCACTAGCTTCTCATTTTCACACTACAAACAGCTTACAATGGCTTGTTCCCTTTATCATCGATACTTTTTTGCATATCTTTCATTCATTGTTCTTTATCTCTCCACATCACTGTCTATATCTGTTGTTTCCCTGATCCCTGACCAGTCTGAGGAAGGGTCTCGACCCGAAACGTCGCCTATCTCCTTCGCTCCTTAGATGCTGCTGCACCCGCTGAGTTTCTCCAGCCTTTTGTGTACCCTCGATTCTCCAGCATCTGCAGTTCCTTCTTTAACACAAGAATCTGTTCTCTAGTTTTGTTCATTGGCAACTGTGTGGCATTCAAAGCATATCAAACTCAGAGAACGGGGTTTCTTCTTATCCTTTTACAATTAGCTTCTTGATTTCCTTATCAGCAAATCACAATCAGTCGAAATGGCGACAACACTTCCTCCTTGATAACCTTCGATACAGGAGCACCTCATGACTGCGCTTCTCTCTACACCCATGACTCTGCAGCAACCAACGCCCCCCTGCAGGAACTATACATCAGAAGGTGCAAATCATGGGGGACCCCTTTCACTCAAGCAACAGACTGTTCCAGCTGCTACTGTCAGGCCAACGCCTCCGTTGCCATGCTGTGAAAACGGAGAGGATGAGAAGGAGTTTCTTCCCAGAGGCCATTAGGACTGTAAACTCCTATCTCACCAGGGACTAACTTACTGTACCAATTTACTGTTGTGTGGTGTCTTTTTATAATTGTTGTTTTTTTCCTCCCACAAATATGTAATATGTGAATATGTCATTCTGTTCCATTCTGTTTTGTAGTTTTTTTGCACAACCCGCAAGCATTGCCACTTTTCATTTCACTGCACATCTCGTATGTGTACAGTGGCTTGCAAAAGTATTCATACCCCTTGAACTTTTCCACATTTTGTCACGTTACAACCACAAACGTAAATGTATTTTATTGGGACTCTATGTGATAGACCAACACAAAGTGGTGCATAATTGTGAAGTGGAAGGAAAATGATACATGGTTTCCAAATTTTATTACAAATAAAAAACTGAAAAGTGTGGCGTGCAAAAGTATTCAGCCCCCCCTGAGTCAATACTTTGTAGAACCACCTTTCGCTGCAATTACAGCTGCAAGTCTTTTGGGGTATGTCTCTACCAGCTTTGCACATCTAGAGACTGAAATTTTTGCCCATTCTTCTTTGCAAAATCGCTCAAGCTCAGTCAGATTGGATGGATAGCGTCTGTGAACAGCAATTTTCAAATCTTGCCAGAAATTCTCAATTGGATTTAGGTCTGGACTTTGACTGGGCCATTCTAACACCTGAATATGCTTTGATCTAAACCATTCCATTGTAGCTCTGGCTGTATGTTTAGGGTCGTTGTCCTTCTGGAAGGTGAACCTCCACCCCAGTCTCAAGTCTTTTGCAGACTCTAACAGGTTTTCTTTCAAGATTGCCCTGTATTTGGCTCCATCCATCTTCCCATCAACTCTGACCAGCTTCCCTGTCCCTGCCAAAGAAAAGCATCCCCACAGCATGATGCTGCCACCACCATGCTTCACCGTGGCGATGGTGTGTTCAGGGTGATGTGCAGTGTTAGTTTTCCGCCACACATAGTGTTTTGCATTTTGGCCAAAAACTCCAATTTTGGTCTCATCAGACCAGAGCACCTTCCTCCACATGTTTGCTGTGTCCCCCACATGGCTTGTGGCAAACTGCAAACGGGACTTCTTATGGCTTTGTTTCAACAATGGCTTTCTTCTTGCCACTCTTCCATGAAGGCCCGATTTGTAGAGTGCACGACTAATGGTTTTCCTGTGGACAGATTGTCACACCTGAGCTGTGGATCTCTGCAGCTCCTCCAGAGTTACCATGGGCCTCTTGGCTGCTTCGCTGATCAATGCTCTCCTTGCCCGGCCTGTCAGTTTAGGTGGACGGCCATGTCTTGGTAGGTTTGCAGTTGTGCCATACTCTTTCCATTTTCGGATGATGGATTGAACAGTGCTCCGTGAGATGTTCAAAGCTTGGGATATTTTTTTATAACCTAACCCTGCTTTAAACTTCTCCACAACTTTATCCCTGATCTATCTGATGTGTTCCTTGGGCTTCATGACGCTGTTGTTCACTAATGTTCTCTAACAAACCTCTGAGGCCATCACAGAACAGCTGTATTTATACTGAGATTAGATTACACACAAGTGGACTCTATTTACTAATTAGGTGACTTCTGAAGGCAATTGGTTGCACTGGATTTTATTTAGGGGTATCAGAGTAAAGGGGACTGAATACTTTTGCACGCACACTTTTCATTTGTAAAAAAATTTGAAAACCATGTATCATTTTCCTTCCACTTCACAATTATGCGCCACTTTGTGTTGGTCTATCACATAAAATCCCAATAAAATACATTTACGTTTGTGGTTGTAACGTGACAAAATGTGGAAAAGTTCAAGGGGTATGAATACTTTTGCAAGCCACTGTATGTGACGAAAAAACGTGACTTGACTTGACTTGATCTTTAAATATGCTGATGATACCACCGCTATTGGGCGAATAATGGGTAACAATGAATCAGAGTACAGGAGAGAGATCGAGATGCTGATTGTTGATTTCAGAAGGGGAAAGCCAGGGATCTATGAACCTCACTTCATCGACGGGACAGACTTGGAGTCAACAGCTGCAACTTAGTGGGAATGCGTATCTCTGAAAGTCTGTCCTGAACCCAGCACACTGATGCAATCATAAAGAAAGCTCATCAATGCTTCTATTTCCCCAGAAGATTGAGGAGATTCTGTATGTTGCCGAACATCTATCGAACCTCTATCGAACACAGCAGAGAGCATATTGACTGTTTCATCCTGGCCTGGTTCTAACGCCGAGCAATCAGGGAGGCTGCAGAACGAGGAAGACATTGCTTGGTCTGTCACAGGTACTGACGTCCCACTGACAAAGTGATGTATAAGAGGCACTGCCTCAAAAAGGTAGCTAATATCAACAAAGACCCACATGTCCCTGTTTTCATCTCACTACTATCATTAGGAAGAAGATACAGAAGCCTCAAAATCGTGAACTTCCAGAGTCAACAACAGCTTCTTGCCAGCAACCATTAGGCTCTTCAACTCTGCACAACACTAACCACCACCTCAGCAACTATGATCTTCTCTGGACTTTGGTTTTGCACTAATATAATCTGGTTACCAAGTATTACTTACTATTATCGATTACCTATTTGTATGTTTTGTGTTAATGTGCCTGCAAAGCTGCAACAAGAATTTCATTATACTGTTGCCAGCACATATGAAAATTAAACACTCCATGCTTTGAACTAAGCAACTCGGGATCTCCTGCATTCATAAAATAATTCACCAAGAGAAATTATATGAGTAGATCTACAGGTACATAGCAGCAGGATCTTGAACAGTTGGGCAGGTGGGCTGAGGAATGGTTGATGGAATTTAGTACTGAGAAATGTGAGGTGCAGTGTTTTGGGAGCACATACACAGTGGGTAGAATGTACACAGTGAACGGTGGGGCTCTTGGGAGTATTATAGAGCAGAGGGAGCTATGAGTACAGGTACATAGTTTGTTGAAAGTGGCATCACGGGATAGGGTGATCAAAAAAGCTTTTGGCCCATTGGCCTTCATCAGTCCGAGAATTGAGTATTGAAGTTGGGAGGTCATGTTGCAGTGGTATAAGATTTTGGTGAAGCCGCAGTTGAAGTATTGTGTTCAGTTTTGAGCACCATGTTACAGGAAAGTTGGGAAGATTTATGAAGATGTTGCCAGGACTTGAGGGCCTCAGCTATAGAGAGAGGTTGAGTAACGTGGGGCATTATTCCTTGGAGCGCAGGAGGATGAGGGATGAATTTATAAAATCATGAGGAATAGATAGGGTAGACGCACAAAGTCTCTTGCCCAGAGTGGGGAATTGAGAACAAGAGGACATAGTTTTAAGGTGCCTCTGAGCTTCTTCTTAAATTTGTCCCATCTTACCTTAAACCCATGCCGTCTAATTTAAGAATCCACTACTCTGGGAAAAAGATTGTGTGTTTACTTTATCCTAGCCCTCATGACTTTGTACACCTCAATAAGGTCACCCCTCAGCCTCCTGAGTGCCCAAAAAAGTTCCTCCCTTTCCTATAACTCAAGCCTGCAACTTAATGACATCCTTCTCGTACAAGGGTGACCAGAACCACACATAGTGTGGTCTTGCCAACAATGTACAGCTGCATCATGATGTCCCAACATTTGTACTCAATACCCTTTCCAATGAAGGCAAGCATGCGAGATGCTTCTTCACCACATTGTCCACCTAAAATGCCACTCTCAGGGAACCATGTGCATGCACTCCCAGATTTCTCCGTACTGCAATCATTCTCGAGGGCTCTATCATTTACTGTGCAAGTCCTGCCCCAGTTACAACACCTCACACTAATGGCTCTATTTGCCATCTCTGGCCCATCTTCCAAACAGATCTACATCTTGTGGTAAACTTAGATATCCTTCCTCATTGTCTGCTATATTACATTTCATTTCTAAGAAGATTCTTTTGCCTGAAGGATAGTATTTCTACTTTAAAATTATGTAAATTAAGCATGCTATCACTGCAGTAAGTGATGGTGCGAGGTGTTGTAATTTTAGTTTTGTACATATTAAATGGACTAAATAATGAAAAATCTAATCTAGTCCAAACAATCTGAACCAAAATTGTAATCTGCTTATGAAACTCTGAATTCGAACCGTGCAGAAACATTTATTTCAGTACACCACCCAGGGGATAGACTCACTGATATATGCAGAAAATGTTGATGGGTTCATTCAAAGTGAAATCAGATAGATTTATGATAGAATATAGTGCTTTGGGGCATGTATATCAATAATTTAAAACATTACATTATAAATGGTTTATGAAAAACAAGTAACTTTGTGCCCATGATTCCTAAGTCTCTCAATAAGTAGTTTTCTTTGCTTCTTGCCCAGGCATGTTGTACATTGCTTGATGGAGATTAATTGCTTTTTTTTTAACCAACAGCTGCATTATTGCATTGTATCATTTTGATAATGGAATGAATCTAGTTTTTGCATTTAGTACTTCCTATTTTCTTAAGTAGGTTCTTGGTGGAGCGGCCAAAACAAGTTCATCAAAAGGCATTTTCTGGCTGGTAATCCATTTTAGGGAGAAACCCATTTTTGGTTTTGGCTGTAAAATAAACATTGAGCTTTTTTCTGCTGCATATTGGGAGTATTAAATTGAAATAAAACCTCAACACAACACTATGGCATACATTTCTACTTCTCTCCAGAGTATTCCTGACAAAGCAGATTCCCATTGTGCTAAAATATTATTAAGCAGACAGAAATGGTCATATATTCTGCAGTGCGTCAAATTTTATCTGGTATACAGGCAATTAGTAACAGCTAGTAAGCTCACCACCAATAACTATTAAAGTAGTAGGTAGACAAAAATGCTGGAGAAACTCAGCGGGTGAGGCAGCATCTATAGAGCAAAAGAAATAGGCAACGTTTCGGGCCAAAACCCTTCTTTAGACTGATGTGAGGGTGGGGCGAGAAGAAGAAAGGAAGAGGAGGAGCCAGTGGGCTGAAGGAGAGCTGAGAAGGGGAGGATAAAGTAAGGACTACCTGAAATTAGAAAAGTCAATGTTCATACCGCTGGGGTGCAAACTGTCCAAGTGAAATATGAGATGCTGCTCCTCCAATTTACAGTGGTCGTTACTCTGGCCATGGAGGAGGCCGAGGACAGAAAGGTCGGATTTGGAATGGGAGGCGGAGTTGAAGTGCTGAGCCACCGGGAGATCAGGTTGGTTATTGCGAATCGAGCAGAGGTGTTAAAGCAGTGTTAACTATTTAACTTAAAATGATTATAATTGACCTCTGGAAGTGGCCGCGCTGGCTAGCAGCTGCGGCTCACCTGCAGACCGTCTGTTTTTTTCTTTTTTTTTGTGTCGTCTAGTGTTTGTTTCAGTAGAACTTTGTATTATTAGGTTGTGTATGGGTGTGAGGTGGGGGGGTGGGAGAAACAGAGTTTTAGTCTCTCCCTTTGAGGTGATGCGTGTCCCCCGTCACCGTCTGTGCTGAGGCCTAATGGCGGAGCTGTAGCGGCGGCCTGGTTGGAGCTGCGGTGCTCCAGCGGCGGCGGCGGCCTGGTTCGGAGCCGCGGTGTTCAAGCGGCGGCGGCAGCGGCCTGGTTCGGAGCTGCGGTGCTCTAGTGGCGGCGGCGGCCTGGTTTCGGAGCCGCGGTGTTCAAGCGGCGGCGGCAGCGGCCTGGTTCGGAGCTGCGGTGCTCTAGTGGCGGCGGCGGCCCGCTTAGAGCTGCAGTGCTCCAGCGGCGGCGGCGGCGGCCCGCTAATAGCTGCGGTGCTCCAGCGGCTGCGGCGGCCTGTGTCAGAGCTGCGGTGCTCCAGCGGCTGCGGCGGCCTGTGTCGGAGCTGCTGTGCTCCAGCGGCGGCGGCGGCGGCCCGCTTGGAGCTGCGGTGCTCCAGCGGCGGCGGCGGCCTGGTTCGGAACTGCGGTGCTCCAGCGGTGGCGGTGGTCCGCTTAGAGCTGCGGTGCTCCAGTGGCGGCGGACTGGTTCGGAGCTGCGGTGTTCCAGCGGCGGCGGCGGCCTGGTTCGGAACTGCGGTGCTCCAGCGGTGGCGGTGGTCCGCTTAGAGCTGCGGTGCTCCAGCGGCGGTGGACAGGTTCGGAGCTGCGGTGCTCCAGCGGCGGCGGCGGCCTGGTTCGGAGCTGCAGTGCTCCAGCAGCGGCGGCGGCCCGCTTAGAGCTGCGGTGCTCCAGCGGTGCCGCCGCCGGCCTGGTTCGGAGCTGCGGTGCTCCAGCGGCGGCGGCGGCCTGGTTCGGAGCTGCGGTGCTCCAGCAGCGGCGGCGGCCTGGTTCGGAGCTGCAGTGCTCCAGCAGCGGCGGCGGCCCGCTTAGAGCTGCGGTGCTCCAGCGGTGCTGCCGCCGGCCTGGTTCGGAGCTGCGGTGCTCCAGCGGCGCCGCCGCCGGCCTGGTTCGGAGCTGCGGTGCTCCAGCGGCGGCGGCGGCGGACCGCTTAGAGCTGCGGTGCTCCAGCGGCGGCAGCGGCCTGGCTTGGAGCTGCGGTGCTCCAGCAGTGGCCGCCCAGCTCAGAGCTGCAGTGCTCCAGCGGCGGCGGCGGCCCAGCTTAGAGCTGCGGTGCTCCAGCGGCGGCGGCGGCCCAGCTTAGAGCTGCGGTGCTCCAGTGGCGGCGGCGGCCCAGCTTAAGGCTGCGGTGCTCCAGCAGCGTCGGAGGCCTGGATCGCCTCAGCGCAGAGGGAGAACTAGGAGGGAGGAAGACAGGGACTTAAGACTTTGCCTTCCACCACAGTGAGGAGGTGCCTGGTGAACTCATTGTGGTGGATGTTGGATATGTGTTTATTGTGTGTTTTGTTTTTTATTATATGTATGACTGTATGGTAACAATTTCGTTCAGACTGAAAGGTCTGAATGACAATAAAGGAATCTAATCTAATCTAATCTAATCTAATCTAATCACAGTAATACAATAGTGATTATAGAAAGCACTGTGCAGAAACAGGCCATTGTTGCAACTGCTTAATTGAGTCATGGAGTCATACAGATTGGAACCAGGCCCTTTAGCCCACCGATCAACATGTCCAATCTATAATAGTCCCACCTGCCTGCGTTTGGCCCGTATCCCTCCAAACCTGTCCTGTTCAATCATCTGTCTAGATGTTTCTTAAACAATGCCATAGTACATGGCTCAACTATCTCCTCCAGCAGATTATTCCATTCACCTACCACCCTTTGTGTAAAAAAAGTTACCCCTCAGGTCCCTATTAAATATTTCCTCTCTCACCTTAAACTTATGTCCTCTGGATCTTGATTTCCCTACTCAGAGCAAGAGACTTTGTAGAAACATAGACATAGAAATTAGGTGCAGTAGTAGGCCATTCGGCCCTTCGAGCCTGCACCGCCATTCAATATGATCATGGCTGATCATCCAACTCAGTATCCTGTACCTGCCTTCTCTCCATACCTTCTGTTCCCCCTAGCCACAAGGGCCACATCTAACTCCCTCTTAAATATAGCCAATGAACTGGCCTCCACTACCCTCTGTGGCAGAGAGTTCCAGAGACCCACCACTCTCTGTGTGAAAAAAGTCCTTCTCATCTCGGTCCTAAAGGATTTCCCCCTTATCCTTAAGCTGTGACCTCTTGTCCCGGACCTCCCCAACATCGGGAACAATCTTCCTGCATCTAGCCTGTCCAACCCCTTAAGAATTTTGTAAGTTTCTATAAGATCCCCTCTCAATCTCCTAAATTCTAGAGAGTATAAACCGGGTCTATCCAGTCTTTCTTCATAAGACAGTCCTGACATCCCAGGAATCAGTCTGGTGAACCTTCTCTGTACTCCCTCTGTGGCAATAACGTCCTTCCTCAGATTTGGAGACCAAAACTGTACGCAATACTCCAGATGTGGTCTCACCAAGACCCTATACAACTGAAGTAGAACCTCCCTGCTCCTATACTCAAATCCTTTTGCTATGAAAGCTAACATACCATTCGCTTTCTTCACTGCCTGCTGCACCTACATGCCTACTTTCAGTGACTGGTGTACCATGACACCCAGGTCGCGCTGCATTTCCCCTTT
This sequence comes from Okamejei kenojei, assembly GCA_035221665.1. Classification (NCBI taxonomy): domain Eukaryota; kingdom Metazoa; phylum Chordata; class Chondrichthyes; order Rajiformes; family Rajidae; genus Okamejei; species Okamejei kenojei. Next base: position 55,048,532 of record CM069143.1, on the reverse strand, counting down.
TCCTAATCGGCCACCATTTAGATAATAGTCTGCTTTTCTGTTTTTCCCACCAAAGTGGATAATCTCACATTTATCCACATTATACTGCATCTGCCAAACATTTGCCCACTCACCCAGCCTATCCAAGTCACCTTGCAGTCTCCTAGCATCCTCCTCACAGCTAACATTGCCCCCCAGCATAGTGTCATCCGCAAACTTGGAGATATTGCCTTCAATTCCCTCATCCAGATCATTAATGTATATTGTAAATAACTGGGGTCCCAGCACGGACCCTTCCGGTACCCCACTTGTGTGTTTATCCGATCTATTGCACTCATGATTTTGTTTACCTCTATAAAATCACCTTTCATCCTCCTGCGGTCCAAGGAATAGAGTCCTAATGTCTGTATTTATTTGACATAAAAGACTCCCTCAATTCCTCTTCATTTAACACTCATGCTTTAACCTTCTCTTTCTTTTATGATTTTTAAATGCCTTTGACTTTTGTGTCAACTATTTGTGGTAGTACATTTAATGTTCTCATATTCTTTCTTGAAATCTTGGAACGATGCTGTGAGAAAGCAGCCAACATAATTTAGGACCATTTTCACACCAGTAATTCCCTCGTTCCAGACGTACACTGGCATTGTCCCCACATTCTCTCTCCGCTACATCGACGACTGCAAAGGGACTTTGGGGATGATCAGCCATGATCACATTGAATGGCGGTGCTGGATCGGAGGGTCAAATTATCTACTCCTGCACCTATTGTCTATTGTCTATTGACTTTCTCCTGCACCATACAAAACTTGTTGATTTTATTAACTTCACTACCAACTGCCATCCTGCCCTCAAATTCATCTGGACTATCTCCAACACGTTTCTCCCCTTTCTCAATCTCTCTTTCTCCATCACAGATTTTTGACTGATGTCTACTACAAATTCACCAACTTCCACAGTTATCTAGACTACACTTCCTTCCACCTTGCATCTTGCAAAGACACTATCCCCTATTCTAAAGTCCTCCATCTCCACTGCATCTGCTCCCAAGATGAGGCTTTCCAGAAGTAATTCAGCCTTTTGTGTCTAATTTCCATCGAAATGTCCATTTTATATCGTAAATGTGGTTCCCCCCTTCTGTCATTGATAGATCCCTCACCCACATCGCCACTATGTCTCATAGCTCTGCTCTTGATTCCCCTGTCTTCTCCAGATGTGACAAAGATAGAGCATGCCTGGTCCTCACTTTTTCACTCCACCAGCCTCTGCATCCAACACATCATCCTCTGACATTTCCAGCTCCTCCAGCATGATCCCACCAACCATCAAATCTTCCCATTGCCTTCCCTTTCCATCCTCCATAGACACCACTTCCTCCCAAACACCTATGTTCATTCATCCCTCCCCAACGAAACCATCCCTTCCCCGGGTACTTCCGCCTGCAACTGCAGGTGTTGTAACACCTGTCCCTATATCTCCTCCCTCACCACTATCCTGGAACCCTGACAGATCTTCATGTGAGACAGAGGTTCATGTGCTTCCTCCAATCTCATCTACTGCATCCAGTGTTTCCGATGTGGACCTCTGTATCTGCGAGACCAAGTGTAGACTTGATGACCGTTTAGCAGCCAAGGCCTGCTGGATCTCCTGGTTGCCAACCATTTTAACTCCCTTCCCCATTCCCATTCATCTGTCCTGGGCCTCCTCCATTACCAGAGTGAGGCCACACACAAAGTGGAGAAACGGCACCTCATATTCTGCTTGGGTAGTTTATAATCCAACGCTTTGATCATTTAATTCTCCAACTTTAGGGAACCTGTATAGACCACCCCCCCCCCCCCCCGCTCCCCCAAAACCATCTCCCCATTTCTTTCTACCCGCCCCTGAGCCCTGGCTGAACTTGCACTTATCCCTCCCCTCCCATTCACCTCATTCCTAAACAATTCACTACTCGTCAATCATCTAGCTTCATAACTTGCAACTCTCAAGTCCTTCTATCTCACACTTTGTGTGTGTTCATCTCTGGCCTTTGACCAACTATCTGCGGATCAACCCCCCACACATACTTATGTTCACGTATGACCTGCCTTGTTTTGTCCTGCTCCTCCACTCTTCTAGCATTTTTCACCCCATCCCTGCAATCAGTCTGAAGAAGTGTCCCAACCCGAAACATCACCAATCCATGTTCACCACGGAAGCTGCCTGACCCACTTAGTTACTCCAGCATTTTGTGTATTTTCTAGGAATACCATCATCTGCAGATCCTTGTTTCGATGTTCTCTGTTCTCCCGTCTCCCACCTGACAGAAGATACAAAATCTTGAAAGCATGTACCACCAGATTCAGGAACAGATCCTCCCCTGCTATTATCAGACAACTGAACTGTCCTCCCAAAATATAGGATGCAGGAGGACATGATGTCCCTGATCTCAACATATAAACCTTGCATTTTATTTTTATCTGCATTTTCTCCATAACTGTAATATTACAAAATAGTGACACTATATTCTGCACTCTGGTATTTTTCTCCTTGATGTACAAATATGATAATGTGATCCAACTTTAGATGGTTAACATGCGCAGATTGGTATCTTCTCTTGTCAGTTATCTTGCACGCAGATTTGTGTCCTGTCCTGTCATTCACTGGCGGCACCCGTCTCGCCCAGTGTTGCCCAGCGTTTCACGGCCACAGCCACACAGCCAGTCGGCCGGAAGCAGTCACCTCCGCCGCAGGCCACAGCCAGAGCCGCCGTGGGTCACAGCCAGACCTGCCGCGAGCCACAGCCGCCGCTGCTCCGGGGGAAAGGAGCAGCAACCTCGAGATCCTGGGGAGGCAGAGTGGGGGGATTGAGGGAGAGGAAGGGGTTGGGATGGAGAGGGGGGAAAGTGGTAGAGGCGAGGAGGGACAGTGGGGGAAAAGGGGGAATAGAGGGAGAGGATACCTCTTGAACTTGAACCCGAGGGGAACCAATATCCTAGAGGGGAGATTTGAAAAGGCTACTGGGGAGACTTTAAACTAGATCGGTTGGGGGGAGGGACTCAAATAGAGAAAGCAAGTAGACCGTGTGTGAGGCAGGAGGCAGAGAAGGAAAGCAGTCAGACGCAACACATAGGGGGGAAAGAAGAAAAATATAATAAACAGAGAATAAGAGGTGGTGGGTTTCTTAAATGTGTGAGCAGAGAGACAGAGGGGTGTAAAATTAGGATAGAAGCAATAGGTAGCAAGGTGAAAAGTGGCAGGCAGACAAATCTAGGGCCAAATCAAAAAGGCCCACCTTTCAACATAATTGTATGAGGGGCAAGAGCGTTGTAAAAACAAGCCTGAAGGCTTTGTGTCTCAATGCGAGGAGCATTCGTAATAAGGTGGATGAGTTGAATGTGCAGATAGCTATTAATGATTATGATATAGTTGGGATCACAGAGACATGGCTCCAGGGTGACCAAGGCTGGGAGCTGAACATCCAGGGATATTCACTATTCAGGAGGGATAGACAGAGAGGAAAAGGAGATGGGGTAGCGTTGCTGGTTAGAGAGGAGATTAACGCAATAGAAAGGAAGGACATTAGCTTGGAGGATGTGGAATCGATATGGGTGGAGCTGCGAAACACTAAGGGGCAGAAAAAGCTAGTGGGTGTTGTGTACAGGCCACCTAACAGTAGTAGTGGAGTTGGGGATGGCATCAAACAGGAAATTAGAAATGCGTGCACAAAGGTAAAATCGTTATAATGGGTGACTTCAATCTACATATAGATTGGGTGAATCAAATTGGCAGGGCTGCTGAGGAAGAGGATTTTTTGGAATGTATGCGGGATAGTTTTCTAAACCAACATGTAGAGGAACCGAAGAGAGAGCAGGCTATTCTAGACTGGGTATTGAGTAATGAGGAAGGGTTAGTTAGCAGCCTTGTTGTGCGTGGCCCCTTGGGCAAGAGTGACCATAATATGGTTGAGTTCTTCATTAGGACGGAGAGTGACATTGTTAATTCAGAAACACGGGTCCTGAACTTAAAGAAAGTAACTTTGAGGGTATGAGACGTGAATTGGCCAAGATAGACTGGCAATTGATTCTTGAAGGGTTGACGGTGGATATGCAATGGAAGGCATTTAATGACCGTATGGATGAACTACAACAATTGTTCATCCCAGAATGTATCAAAGCAAAAGAATAAATCAGGGAAAGGTAGTAGGAAAGCATCCGATTAAGAGGGGATCTTTATAGAAATAACAAGGGAAATCAGGGATAGTATCAAAGCAAAAGATAAGGGGAAGCGACTTTCTTACAAGTGGTGAGTCTTACTCTCTGCCAGAGAGAAAGCAGCCCCTACCAGGAGGACTGACATGGAGAAATTTTCTGAATGAGTCTATGTTTCATCAGAGGAGGAACATGAAGGGCTTAATTAGGAAATTGGGAAAATGTTTTCTATGAAAGGGATTATGAAAGAAAACTGGCTGGAAACATAAAAACTGACTGCAAAAGCTTTTATCGATATGTGAAGCGAAAAAGATTAGTTAAAACAAATATAGGTCCCTTGCAGTCAGAAACAGGTGAATTGATCATGGGGAACAAGGACATGGCAGACCAATTGAATGACTACTTTGGTTCTGTCTTCACGAAGGAAGACATAAATAATTTGCCAAAAATAGCAGGGGATCGCGGGTCAAATGAGATGGAGGAACTGAGTGAAATCCAGGTTAGCCGGAAAGTGGTGTTAGGTAAATTGAATGGATTAATGGCCGATAAATCCCCAGGGCCAGATAGGCTGCATCCCAGGGTACTTAAGGAAGTAGCCCCAGAAATAGTGGATGCCTTAGTGATAATTTTTCAAAACTCTTTAGATTCTGGAGTAGTTCCTGAGGATTGGAGGGTAGCTAAAGTAACCCCACTTTTAAAAAAGGGAGGGAGAGAGAAAACGGGGAATTACAGACCAGTTAGTCTATCATCGGTAGTGGGGAAACTGCTATAGTCAGTTATTAAAGATGGGATAGCAGCGCATTTGGAAAGTGGTAAAATCATTGGACTAAGTCAGCATGGATTTACGAAGGGTAAATCATGTCTAACTAATCTTATTGAATTTTTTGAGGATGTAACTAGTAGAGTGGATAACAGAGAAGCAGTGGATGTGTTATATCTGGACTTTCAGAAGGCTTTCGACAAGGTCCCACATAAGAGATTAGTATACAAACTTAAAGCACACGGTATTGAGGGTTCAGTATTGATGTGGATAGAGAACTGGCTGGCAGACAGGAAGCAAAGAGTAGGAGTGAACGGGTCCTTTTCAGGATGGCAGGCAGTGACTAGCGGGGTGCCGCTAGGCTCAGTGCTGGGACCCCAGCTATTTACAATATATATTAATGATTTGGACGAGAGAATTAAATGCAACATCTCGAAGTTTGCGGATGACAAGAAGCTGGGGGGCAGTGTTTCCTGTGAGGAGGATGCTAGGAGGCTGTAAGGTGACTTGGATAGGCTGGGCCAGTGGGCAAATGCATGGCAGATGCAGTATAATGTGGATAAATGTGAGGTTATCCACTTTGGTGGCAAAAACAGGAGGGTAGACTATTATCTGAATGGTGGCAAATTAGGAAAAGTGGAGATGCAACGAGACCTGGGTGTCATGGTACACCAATCATTGAAAGTAGGCATGCAGGTGCAGCAGGCAGTGAAGAAAGCGAATAGGATGTTGGCATTCATAGCAAAAGGATTAGAATACAAGAGCAGGGAGATTCTACTGCAGTTGTACAGGGTCTTGGTGAGGCCACAGCTGGAGTATTGCGGGTACACAAAAGGCTGGAGAAACTCAGCGGGTGCAGCAGCATCTAAGGAGCGAAGGAGATAGGCGACATTTCGGGTCGAAGACCCTTCTTCAGACTGGTCAGGGATCAGGGAAACGAGAGATAATGTGGAGAGATAAAGAACAATGAATGAAAGATATGCAAAAAAGTATCGATGATAAAGGGAACAAGCCATTGTATGCTGTTTGTCGTGTGAAAATGAGAAGCTAGTGCGACTAGGGTGGGGGAGGGAGATAGAGAGAGAGAGGGAATGCCAGGGCCCGAGGGCTGAGGGAGAGGTGGGAAGGGGAGGAGACAGCAAGGGTTAACAGAATTGAGAACATTCAATGTTTAAGCCCAGAGGATGCAGACTCCCCAAGCGGAATATGAGGTGCTGTTCCTCCAACTTGCGGTGTTGCTCTCTCTGGCCGTGGAGGAGGCCCAGGACCGAGAGGTCGGATACGGAATGGGAGGGGGAGTTGAAGTGCTGAGCCACCGGGAGATCAGCTTGGTTATTGCGTACAGTTTTGGTCTCCTAATCTGAGGAAAGACATTCTTGCCATAGAGGGAGTACAGAGAAGGTTCACCAGACTGATTCTTGGGATGGCAGGACTTCCATATGAAGAAAGACTGGATAGACTTGGCTTGTACTCACTGGAATTTAGAAGATTGAGGGGGGGATCTCATAGAGACTTACAAAGTTCTTAAGGGGTTGGACAGGCTAGATGCAGGAAGATTGTTCCCGATGTTGGGGAAGTCCAGGACAAGGGGTCACAGTTTAAGGATAAGGGGGAAGTCTTTTAGGACCGAGATGAGAAAATCATTTTTCACACAGAAAGTGGTGAATCTGTGGAATCCTCTGCCACAGATGGTAGTTGAGGCCAGTTCGTTGGCTATATTTAAGAGGGAGTTAGATGTGGCCCTTGTGGCTAAAGGGATTAGGGGGTATGGAGAGAAAGCAGGTACAGGATACTGTTGGATGATCAGCCATGATCATATTGAATGGTGGTGCAGGCTCGAAGGGCCGAATGGCCTACTCCTGCACATATTTTCTATGTTTCTATGTTTCTAGGAGGGGTGGGGAGGTAGGGAGTGTGGAATACCTGGGGAGGTGTGGGGGATTGAGGGAGAGGAACGGGTAGGGAGGGAGAGGGGGGGAAAGTGGACGTGGTGAGGATGGAGTGTGGGGTAGGAGGGGGAATAGAGGGAGGAGTGGGCGAGGTAGGGAGTGGGGAATAGAAGGAGAGGAGGGCAGTGGAGAAGGTGAGGAGGATAGTGGGGGGGATATGGGAGGTGAGGTGTGGGGGATAAATGGATAGGAGGGGGCTAGGGAGGGGGGGGAGTTATGGAAGGAGGGACTGAGGGTAGGGGAAAGGAGAGGGAGGGAGAGCGAGGGATTGGGGAGGAGGAGAGGGGAAAGAGGGAGGATGAATAGGAGGGGGAGGGAGTGCTGGGGAATGAGGGGAAATGAGCCGCGCCTGCACAGTTGGGGGCTATGGGTGAGTGGCCTCGAGTGTGACAGGGACCCAGCGGGTCCTACTGAGTCAAGTTTATTTTTAAATAGCTTTGTGGCATATTTTCCTTTGGAATTTTAATTTTTGAGAAGGCCGTGACACAAACAGTCAAATTGCAACACCGCTCCACAGTCTGGCCACCAGCAAACAAATTTCACAGGAATGTGTAGCTTGCAAAATAGCCCACGATAAAAAGGATCATGCAAATATACTTGGCTTCTCTGAAGTCAATAACCTGACTGCCACATTTTCTCCTGATCAACTAACAGCGGACAGAAAGTGCGTCATGTGTATGGGAATAACGAGGAACTACATTCCAAAAATATTTCCACGTTAGATTTAGGTTTGCATTTCTTAATTATATGTCTATTTCTTCCCCTAGATACAAGCATCACCATGTAAACTTGTATGCATGGAACAAAGTCAATGTATTTGAATGCAAGATTTTGCGTGCACGTTTTGCCAGTCTGTTTATATCACAAGGGTCAGGAATTTCTTCCTGTATATTCGCTGTAATTATGCAAAAGAAAAGGCTGTGTGAACAAAATGAAATGATCTGAAAATCCTAAATAAAGGTTGGGGTTGTGTGATTTATCAAATTTCTGCTCAAACTCCAGTAGAGTACTATCATAAAATCCGGAGTAATAGTAGAAATAGCCAATTCCAAAAATTTCTTCAGAGATTTGACAATCTATAGCTGGAATTATGACACTCCATGGCATTGTGAACCCCATGGAATATCATTGCAGTTATTTGTTTTCTGTCTTGAGAATTTTACAAGTGAATGCAAGATCAAAAGGGACAAAACACTCATGTAGGCCGATTGAAACACGTTATGACGAGGTTCTCCATTATAATTGTGCAGCAGTCTAACAGTAGATATCTGAATCAGTCCTCTGTCCATACACAGTTTGGAATCGTGTTTAAAAACATGTTAAATTGACAGGATATTTTTTTCTACTGATAGCTGTAGGTACTATGGAAAAAAAAGACTTTGGGACATTTCTAACCCATTTCCTGCAGGAATGCAAATGATGGCTTGTTAGAGTATTGAAGGAAGCTCTCTTGGTTTAAATTTGACAGATCTGAAAAGTATTGATTTAACTGCAATGGAATTTCTCACTCCTTTAACAAGAACTCAGCACATAGATCAACAACCGCACACTGACGTGGCTTGGATATTGGAGCAGGCATGCTGTGCCCCATCTGTTTTGGCAGCGTGGAAGTTCCTTTTATAATTTGTTGCAAAATGCTATTTACAGTTTAACATTTAGGCATTATGGATATATTATTCACCAATGTCCTACTCTTGTATAGATTGCTGATGATTGCATTTGATATTGAAAGAGTTTTCAATTTTAATGCTGCCTTTGATTCACCTAATATTCAACTTTTCAATGTTCAAATCATAAATCTTTAGCTTGATTAGCTAAAAATAAATTGGGCATAGAACTTCATTTATATAACTATGGATAAAGTAATGCTGTGCACTTGAAAATTAGCTTAATCTAAAGTAGAGCAATTTTGACCCTGTTCTGGGTGCATGATATTTTGGCGGGATTTTTTATGTGTGTTAACACTGTTTTTCTCAAAGTAAAATTGCTCTAACTGACATTAACAATAGATGAATGGAAAAACTTCTTGTGTGGTTTTCAATGTCATCATCTGAAAAGCAATTGTTCCTGTTTACACACAGAACAACTGTTTTTTTACTAACCACTTTTCTCTTGAGACCATGCAAATTAAAGAGCTGACACTCAGACTGTATTCCTTATCCTCATTGAGATCTGTGATCACCCATGACCTCAAATACAGCCCAAGCTTCCTGGTCTTGGTTCATATTGTAACCATAGTTTCCTGCTTATTGCTGCATTTGGGAAATTACCTAAATTCCATATTCATGAAGTCAGTCTGACTTCAGGATCAGTCTGAAGAAGGCTTCCGACCCGAAACCTCACCTATACATGTTCTGCAGTGATGCTGCATGACCCGCTGTGTTACACCAGCACTTGGTGTCTTTTCCTCAGGAAAGCAAACTTCATTTGCCTTTCCTTCAGCCTTCAGGACTGGCAGGGTGTGCAAAGGGACTCAGGCATTCAGGTGGTATTTCTCCTGACTAAGACTTCCCTGGTAACCTCCTGTCAGGAGCACCTGACTGAAAACTTAGAGTGTCTCTGAGGCTCCATTAAACAAAGAACATCTCTCCAGATCATGATCTTCAACATCCTATTTGGGTTTCTGTAAAAAAGGGCCTGCTCTATAATTGCACATCCATTCATTAAGCACTCCCCGACAGCTGGAAGAAGGCCACTGTGTGCTCCTTTTAGAATTAGCTGCACCAAAGAATGAGAAATTGCAATAAAACTGTGAATCTGACGTTATCATGTGTCACGCAAGGAAACAATATTGATCTGATATCCTTACCATTAAAGATTATGACTTTCATGAGACTTACACAAACAGTGTTAAGGTACATGTAATGCTGTTTCAATGCTGATACATTGTAGTAAACATTTACAAATCTGTCAAGTATAATTTTGAACTGATTTGTGTTCCAAAAAAATGAATAAGAGAGGCAGTTATCTTGTTCCAAAGTTATTTTGTGGAATACAGTATAGAAAAAAAGTAGAAAAAATAGAATTGATGAGCATAGAAAAGTCAAATTGAAGAGAGAATAATAGGTAACGTTGATGGTAATAGATCTGATATAAGGAAGTAAAATGCATCTTGTAAGTCATTTTTGCAACCATTCTAAAATATAAATTTTAACCATGAATATTTCCTTCCTTTCCACCACATTGACAGGATAGAATTTGCCAAAATCCACTTGGGGTCATACTGCTTTATGTGAAAGCCTTCTTGTACATTAGTGCTAACATTGCCATCTATTTCAGGTTCTTTGAAAATGTTCCCAGTTGCCTCCATGTATTTGTGATGCATCGATTTTTTCAAAGTGGACTTCAAAGGTTTGAGATTGCAGACATAGGAGAAACAGTCATAACTCTGCTTAGTGTTTGTCCTCCCACCAGTGTTAGATCCTGTTTGTCACTGGCAACATGAGAGAGATGAATGCATGACCAACACATGTACAAGGGACTGCAGGGAAGTGTCAAGGGCAGCAGAGTGTTTACTTTGGCTGATCTGATGAGGTCAGCAAGGTGCAGCATGCGTAGCACATTGCACAGGAGTCATGGGTTCAAGTAGGTAACACTCACTGAACTATGCACCAATCTTTACAAAATGCAAAGCACATTTTTGGCAGTTTGCCATGACCACAAACGTACTGTTCTTCCTCCTCTATATCTTCATTACAAAGATAAAGGTATAACTCCCAAAAGCTTGGTGCGTGTTTCAATGATCTCTCTGCTCAATATGTTATCTCAGTATTATCTATACCCTTCTTCTTTTACTCCCTCAATCTCCCAATTCCTCCTTGCATATCCCCTCCCCCACAATGTTTTTTTTTCTGGTCCTTCCCGTTAGTTAGTTCTAAGTTCTATAACCTCCCAATATATCTGAGCTTCTGCAGACTTCATTTTTGAATCCTGCACCACCTCTTTTCTGATAGCGCCACAGTAGTTGTCAGAATTTCATGCCTGAACTTTTATTGTGTACGGATAAGCTTCATTATCAATACTTGCAATGTTGTAAGTGAGTTGAGGAGCAAGTATATAATCTTGCTTGCCTGCGGTGAAGGGGAAAAAAAATGAGATAAATGGGGACAGCATAAAAATGGATAGTCCAGTCTATCTGGCTTGTCGGTTTTCTCCTCTAGTTATACACTAGATTAAACTACAAATGGATTGGAATTAATTTTTTGAGGGGTGAGGGGATGTGGGGGGGGTTAGGTTTTTAAAAACATGCTTCCTACCCTATCATGTCCACCATTTTCTGTCTATGTTCTCTGGATTTCTTTGCACTGTTGTGATGCAATTGTAGAACCATATAGTGTAGTTTTGTATGCACTGACAACTACACATCTTACCTCAGCACAGAAGTCAGGAACATGCTAGAGGTTGGAAGCAAACTAACTTTACTTCTTACATGACCCTCGACTCACCTTTCAATCCAATTTTTTGGGGAAATTGCTGTATGGAGGATTGAATGCTTTTATCTGACCCCCACCCCCAGCTTTAAACCAAATTTGTTTGGGTCCACAGACCTTAAGGAAAATTTTGTTTTTGTTTTTAATTCTCTACATCATTGCATGTTTTATGTGCTTTAAATACTTTATTTATCAGCTGTTCCTTAATATACATAGTTCTTGCCTTTGACTGCCCAGCCACTACTCAGTTATGCCTTTCAAGATGGCTGTGATAGCAAAGCCAGCAGAGGGTTGGAAACCACTGGATACAGAAATGTGCTGTTGCCTCAGGGTCAACACCAGTGGCCAACACAAGGCACTGGCTGAGATCAGCACAATCGCGTCCATTAGTCATTGTACACTCATACTTTGTTTCAGGTTATAATATGCCATAGAAAATATACAACATTGGAAGAGGCTAGTGTGTCTGCACCGGTGCAAGAAAACAAACTACACATCTGTAGATTCCTTTGTTGGATGTGTATAAAGACAATAAATAAAGCCATGGTTTTTGAATAAATATAACTTATTGAAGATGAATAACACCTAACAACTGCAACTGATGCAGCATATAAGGGAGTGTATTATATGGTGCATGTAGTTCTAAAATATATATATATAATGCATATCAGCAATCAGGCCACCCTATCATCTCGAAATTCCTGGACCTAGGAATCTGCACCCTCCTCGGCCACTTTCTGACCCACAATCAACAATTAGTGATGATACGTGACAACACCTCCTCTATAATAATTCTCAACAACGGTTCTCACAACGATGAGTTCTCAGTCTCTTACTATATTCCCTTTACACTTACACGTATGGACAAATTTGACACTAATTTCATCTACATGTTTGCAGACAACACTGTGGTGGACCGAATCATGAACACTGACGGAAGGAAATAGAGAATTTAGTAACAAGGCCAACAACCGCTCCCCCAATGTCAGCAATACAAAGGAGCTGGATTATCAACTTAAGAAATGTGGTAGAGTGCACACCCCAATCATCAATGGAGCCAGATTGGAAATGGTTGAGAGCTTCAAGTTCCTTGTCGTTAATATTAGCAGCGATCTGTCATGGACCAACCACATCGATGCCACCAAGACAGCGCACCAACTGCTTCCATTAGAGACTGAGGGAATTCAGCGTGTTTGCAATGAGTCCGTCAAGCTTCGGCAGATGCACCATACTATTGGGTTGCATCACACCATGGTTTGCAAACAGCTCTGCACGGATACCAATTGTCAAGAAGAAAATACATTTCAATATGATCTACTTAATTAATCCAATGCAAATACAGTGTTAATCCAACACCCAACTTGCAAGAGGTCCAGAGTGTGATGAGGTATGTGTTCGCAGCTGGGTTTCTGGGGTGTGGACCAGGTGTGCAGACTGAAGACAAGCTGAAACTCACCTTGTTCCATTTCCCACTCCCTTTGTAGTACGGCTGTGTAATATGAAGAGACTGAAATAAAAGACTGTTGGACTGTTTGGTCACTGTTAAACTTGATCGCTGTCCATTCCAGCTAGGATGCGGCAACAGTAAATTTAACTTTTAAGAATTGCAATGGCACCTTGATTGAGATGCAATGGTCCAAAGGGTTTGTTGCTGTGTTGTAAGACACAATGATTGTCAATGCATTTTAGTGACTGCATTGCACTGCACAAAAGTGAATCTATACTTTCTACAAAAAATAAAGTATCCCAATTAATTAATTAATGCGACAAAATACTGTGTCAATTGAGATTAGACTGTACTACACAAAATAACAAATCTATATTAACAATAACTATATGCAAAAATTACATTGTATGAATTCATTGTTTACATACATCTTATATTTAACTTTGAATATTTATATATAAATACTCCCTCACCAATCACAAATGTAAATAATATCCCCGTCCTTTTCTCCAGCATCCAGTAATAGCCACCACTTTATCCTGAACATTCAAGTTAATTTTGAACTGCATAAATATCTTTAAGGGCCTGTCCCACTTTGCGATTATTTCAGTGATTGCGAACGTCAGTGACTGACGCCCTAAAGACCGTCAAGTTGTACGATGCTCCGCATCACCGTCACGTCAAGCTTCCATACTCCGTGTCACCCGCCTTCACAACACAAGAAGGTTACACCGAAGTATAATAATCACATTGGAAATGAACTTATCTACAATAAATCCCAATAACTTTTTAATGGATAAGTCGGCGCATTATCTACCCGCGTCACCGGCCGTCACCCGCAGGACAGTGTACGTCAGCGTGTGACAGGGCGCACGACATGATAAGACACCCAGATGTCGCCTGAAGATTTTGAACATTCCAAAATCCAGGGGCGACAGGGACGCACCACACGTCACTACATGCGTCACCCCGCATCACGCCCCGTCCACGCCGTGACAACCTCTTTTCAGGCTGTCACCGAAAATGTCGCCCAAGTGGGACAGGCCCTTTAGTGTTTAGCAAGGAACTGAAGATGCTGGTTTACACTGAGGAGACACATAAAGATGAAGTAACTCAACGGGCCAGACTGGAGAAGGGCCTTGACCCGAAACTCCACCTATTTCTTTTCTCCAGAGATGCTGCCTGACCCGCTGCAGCAGGCAGTGAGGAAAGCGAATGGTATGGTAGCATTCATGGCAAAAGGATTTGAGTATAGGAGCAGGGAGGTTCTACTGCAGTTGTACAGGGTCTTGGTGAGACCACACCTGGAGTATTGCGTACAGTTTTGGTCTCCAAATATGAGGAAAGACATTCTTGCCATAGAGGGAGTACAGAGAAGGTTCACCAGACTGACTCCTGGGATGTCAGGACTTTCCATGAAGAAAAACTGGATAAACTCGGATTGTACTCGCTAGAATTTAGAAGATTGAGGGGGGATCTTATAGAAACTTACAAAATTCTTAAGGGTACACAAAAAGCTGGAGAAACTCAGCGGGTGCAGCAGCATCTAAGGAGCGAAGGATAGGCGACGTTTCGTGTCGAGACCCTTCAGACTGGTTAGGGATCAGGGAAACGAGAGATATAGACGGTGATGTGGAGAGATAAGGAACAATGAATGAAAGATATGCAAAAAAGTATCGATGATAAAGGGAACAAGCCATTGTAAGCTGTTTGTGGTGTGAAAATGAGAAGCTGGTGCGACTGGGGTGGGGGAGGGAGATAGAGATAGAGGGAATGCCAGGCCCGAGGGCTGAGGGAGAGGTGGGAAGGGGAGGAGACAGCAAGGGTTAACAGAATTGAGAAAATTCAATGTTCAAGCCCAAAGGATGCAGACTCCCCAAGCGGAATATGAGGTGCTGTTCCTCCAGCTTGCGGTGTTGCTCACTCTGGCCGTGGAGGAGGCCCAGGACCGAGAGGTCGGATGTGGAATGGGAGGGGGAGTTGAAGTGCTGAGCCACCGGGAGGTCGGGTTGGTTATTGCGGACCGAGCGGAGGTGTTCGGCCCCCCTAAAATTCTTAAGGGGTTGGACAGGCTAGATGCAGGAAGATTGTTCCCGATGTTGGGGAAGTCCACGACAAGGGGTCACAGTTTAAGGATAAGGGGGAAATCTTTTAGGACTGAGATGAGAAAAACATTTTTCACACAGGGAGTGGTGAGTCTCTGGAATTCTGTGCCACGGAAGGTAGTTGAGGCAAGTTCATTGGCTATATTTAAGAGGGAGTTAGATGTGGCCCTTGTGGCTAAAGGGATCAGGGGGTATGGAGAGAAGGCAGATACGGGATGCTGAGTTGGATGATCAGCCATGATCATATTGAATGACGGTGCAGGCTCGAAGGGCCGAATGGCCTACTCCTGCACCTATTTTCTATGTTACTCCTGCTTTTTGTGCCCGTAATCATCTTTAGGCTGCATAAATGCCTAATTGTTCTGATTCAGCCATAAGTTAAGATTCTCCAATCTACCAAGCATTTCCCTTGACATTTCCCTGACTTAGCTCCTTATGGAAATTTGGTTCCTTCTTTCAGAGGCCCACAGGAGCCGTTGAAGAGGAGGAGGGGGAGGAGCGACACCCGACCGGTAAGCTTCAAATCTAGCGCGGGGCTTGTTTTCTTTCAGAGGCCCACAGGAGCCGTTGGAAGAGGAGGAGGGGGAGGAGCGACACCCGACCGGTAAGCTTCAAAATCTAGCGCGGGGCTTGTTTTCTTTCAGAGGCCCACAGGAGCCGTTGGAAGAGGAGGAGGGGGAGGAGCGACACCCGACCGGTAAGCTTCAAAATCTAGCGCGGGGCTTGTTTTTTAAGAGGCCCACAGGAGCCGTTGGAAGAGGAGGAGGGGGAGGAGCGACACCCGACCGGTAAGCTTCAAAAATCTAGCGCGGGGCTTGTTTTTTAAGAGGCCCACAGAGCCGTTGGAAGAGGAGGAGGGGGAGGAGCGACACCCGACCGGTAAGCTTCAAAATCTAGCGCGGGGCTTGTTTTTTCAGAGGCTTACCCAAATCCATAACATTCCATTTGGAGAAGTGGGTTTTTTTTTTGAGGAAGCCGCTGATTGGTGGAAAGTGGACCAGGGTAAGCAGCTGATTGGCAGTCAGATCCCAGCAGTTTGTTGTGTACTTTATATTGTATCCTGTGTAAGGGGGCAGTATGAAGGCCAGGGCAGTGTACTGTTCTGGATGTCAGATGTGGGAGGTCAGGGAATCTGATAGCCCTCCAGACGTCCACATCTGCGCCAGGTGTGTTGAGATGGGGCTCCTAAAGCACTGTGTTTAGGAACCTGGAGCAGCAGCTCGATGACCTCCGTCTCCTCAGGGAGAGTGAGGAGGTCATAGAGAGGAGCTACAGGGAGGTAGTCACTCCCAGACCACAGGAGGCAGACAAGTGGGTCACGGTTAGAAAGGGCAAGGGGCAGAGGCAGGGGCTAGAGAGTACCCCTGTGACCGTACACCTGGAAAATAGGTACTCGGGTTTGAGTACGATTGGAGGGGACAGCCTAGCTGGGGGCACCAACAGCGGCCGAGCCTCCGGCACAGAGACCGGCCCTGATGCTCAGAAGGGTAGCAAAAAGAGGAGGGCAATTGTAATAGGGGACTCTATAGTTAGGGGTCGGATAGGCGATTCTGTAGACGCAGTCGGGAGACCCGGATGGTAGTTTGCCTCCCTGGTGCCAGGGTCTCGCATGTGTCAGAACGTGTACAAAAGATTCTGATAAGGGAGGGAGAGGAGCCTGATGTTGTGGTACACATAGGTACCAATGACATAGGCAGAAAAAGTGATGAGGTCCTGAAGGGAGAATTTAGGGAGTTGGGGGGAAAGTTAAGTAGAAGGACCAAAAGGGTAACGATTTCAGGATTACTGCCTGTGCCGCGTGACAGTGGGAGTAGGAATGAAATGAGGTGGAGGATAAATGCGTGGCTGAGGGACTGGTGCAGTGGGCAGGGATTCAAGTTTCTTGATCACTGGGACCTCTTTTGGGAAGGCATGATCTGTACACAAAGGACGGGTTGCACTTGAGCCCGAGGGGGACCAATATCCTGGCAGGGAGATTTGCAAAGGCTACTGGGGAGACTTTAAACTAGAAAGGCTGGGAGGAGGGACTTGGGTAGAGGGGGCTAGGGGTCAGGGTGTGGGGCAAGAGGCAGAGAAGGGAAGCACTCGGATCCAAAATGTAGGCAAGAAAGATGAAAAAGATAATAGACCGAGAATAAGGGATGGTGGGTTTCTAAAATGTGTATATTTTAATGCTAGGAGCATTGTACGTAAGCTGGACGAACTTAGAGCCTGGATTGACACCTGGAAATATGATGTTGTGGCAATCAGTGAAACATGGTTGCAGGAGGGCTGTGATTGGAAACTAAATATTCCAGGATTTCGTTGCTTCAGGTGTGATAGAATTGGAGTGACCAGAGGGGGGGGTGTTGCATTGCTTGTCAGAGAAGATATTACAGCAGTGCTTTGGCAGGATAGATTAGAGGGCTCGTCTAGGGAGGCTATTTGGGTGGAACTGAGAAGTGGGAACGGTGTAGCAACACTTTTAGGGGTGTATTATAGACCGCCAAATGGGGAGCGTGAATTGGAAGAGCAAATATGTAAGGAGATAGCAGATATTAGTAGTAAGCACAAGGTAGTGATTGTGGGAGATTTCAATTTTCCAAAAATAGACTGGGAAACACATTCTGTAAATGGGCTGGATGGTTTGGAGTTTGTAAAATGTGTGCAGGATAGTTTTTTGCAGCAGTATATAGAGGTATCGACCAGAGAAGGGGCAGTGCTGGACCTCCTGTTAGGAAATGAGGCAGGTCAGGTGACGGAGGTATGCGTTGGTGAGCACTTCGGGACCAGTGATCACAATACCATAGTTTCAATATAATTATGGAGAGAGTCAGAACTGGACCTAGGGTAGAGATTTTTGATTGGAGAAAGGCTAACTTTGAGGGAATGCGTAAGGATTTTAAAGGAGTGAATTGGGACACTTTGTTTCATGGAAGGATGTAGAAGAGAAATGGAGTACATTTAAAGGGGAAATTGTAAGAGTACAGAATCTTTATGTCCCTGTTAGGTTGAAAGGAAATAGTAAAAATTGGAAAGAGCCATGGTTTTCAAGGGAAATTGGACACTTGTTTCGAAAAAAGAGAGATATCTACAATAATTATAGGAGGCATGGAGTAAATGAGGTGCTAGAGGAGTATAAAGAATGTAAAAAGAATCTTAAGAAAGAAATTAGGAAGGCTAAAAGAAGATATGAGGTTGCTTTGGCAAGAAAGGTGAAAGTAAACCCAAAGGGTTTCTACAGCTATATTAATAGCAATAGGATAACGAGGGATAAAATTGGACCATTAGAGAACCAGAATGGACAGCTATCTGCAGAGCCAAAAGAGATGGGGGAGATATTGAACAATTTCTTTTCTTCGGTATTCACCAAGGAGAAGGATATTGAACTCGGTGAGTTAAGGGGAAAGAGTAGAGTAGCTATGGAAACTATGAGATTCAAAGAGGAGGAAGTACTGACACTTTTGAAAAATATAAAAGTGGATAAGTCTCCGGGTCCTGACAGGATATTCCCTAGGACATTGAGGGAAGTTAGTGTAGAAATAGCAGGAGCTATGACAGAAATATTTCAAATGTCATTAGAAACGGGAATAGTGCCGTAGGATTGGCGTACTGCGCATGTTGTTCCATTGTTTAAAAAGGGTTCAAAGAATAAACCTAGCAATTATAGACCTATTAGTTTGACGTCAGTGGTGGGCAAATTAATGGAAAGGATACTTAGAGATAATATATATAAGCATCTGGATAAACAGGGTCTGATCAGGAACAGTCAACATGGATTTGTGCCTGGAAGGTCATGTTTGACAAACCTTCTTGAATTTTTTGAAGCGATAACTAGGGAAATTGATGAGGGTAAAGCAGTGGATGTTGTCTATATGGATTTCAGTAAGGCCTTTGACAAGGTTCCCCATGGAAGGTTGGTTAAGAAGGTTCAATCTTTGGGTGTTAATGGCGGAGTAGCAAGATGGATTCAACAGTGGAGATGTCAGAGAGTAATGGTGGATGGCTGTTTGTCAGGTTGGAAGCCGGTGACCAGTGGGGTGCCTCAGGGATCTGTGTTGGGTCCACTGTTGTTTGTCATGTACATCAATGATCTGGATGATGGGGTGGAAAATTGGATAAGTAAGTATGCAGATGATACTAAGATAGGTGGTGTTGTGGATAATGAAGTAGATTTTCAAAGTCTACAGAGAGATTTGGGCCATTTGGAAAAGTGGGCTGAAAGATGGCAGATGGAGTTTAATGCTGATAAGTGTGAAGTGCTACATCTTGGCAGGACAAATCAAAATAGGACGTACATGGTAAATGGTAGGGAATTGAGGAATGCTGTGGAACAGAGGGATCTAAGAATAACTGTGCATAGTTCCCTGAAGGTGGAATCGCATGTAGATAGGGTGGTAAAGAAAGCCTTTGGTGTGCTGGCCTTTATAAATCAGAGCATTGAATATAGGAGTAGGGAAGTAATGTTAAAATTGTACAAGGCATTGGTAAGACCAATTCTGGAGTATGGTGTACAATTTTGGTCGCCTAGTTATAGGAAGGATGTCAACAAAATAGAGCGAGTACAGAGGAGATTTACTAGAATGTTGCCAGGGTTCCAGCAACTATGTTACAGAGAAAGGTTGAACAAGTTAGGTCTTTATTCTTTGGAGCGCAGAAGGTTAAGGGGGGACTTGATTGAGGTCTTTAAAATGATGAAAGGGATAGACAGAGTTGACGTGGATACGTTTTTCCCATTGAGGGTAGGGAAGTTTCAAACAAGAGGGCATGACATGAGAATTAAGGGACAGAGGTTTCGGGTAACGTGAGGGGGAACTTCTTTACTCAGAGGGTGGTGGCTGTGTGGAATCAGCTTCCAGCAGAAGTGGTGGAGGCAGGATCGATTTTAACATTTAAGAGTAAAGTGGATAGGTATATGGAGTGAAGGGAATGGAGGGGTATGATCTGAGTGCAGGTAGATGGGACTAGGGGAAAACAAATGGTCGGCATGGACTGGAAGGGCCGAGAGGGCCTGTTTCCGTGCTGTAATTGTTATATGGTTATATGGTTTATATGGTTGGTATATCACTATTGATTAATAATGATGTGGTCCAAATCTACATTTAATTGCATTTGGACTATGGACAGGGCAAAAAGTAGAGAACATGCAGCTCCATGAATAAAACTAGTAAGTGGGCAGTGGATACTGCTCATCTGTTAAGAAAGATCTTGTAGTCCTCACATAATTTCACCATCTTGCTTGTTTTGGGGAAATCACAAATGGAGTTGCTCAGTCACTATGTTGGACCTGATCAAACAACATTAGTTGGCACAGGTCATCTTCAACCTATAATTTAAGAGTATAGAGAATCACCCTCAACTGGATTGAAATCTGGACCAATATAAATACAGGCATAGTGTGAGTGGAGCTGGCCAGGCCCACGATCAAATTGATTGCTGTTACTTTCCAGATTCATACATAAAGGCAATATATGGCACTAATTGAGGCAAAGACACTGCCCTCAAGGCTTTAGTAAACCAACTCTTACTGAATCCGTACTACCAATCTCATCTTTCTCCCTCAGCAATGAATATCTCATGTTACTGGCCATAATCATTCACAGCTTTCTTATCGTGTCCATGTGTGGGATGGTATACTCTCAAAAATCTTTGAAAGCAGTACAGTAACTAAGGACATTTAATAACTTGAGTAAAGTACCAGTGGATCAACACACTGTTAATCCCTGACACTTGCTAACTGGCAATCCTGATTTTCAAATATTCCTCTGGATAGCGATTAAGTTAACGTTTTAAATTCCCTGTGAAACGTTGAATCAATCACGTAGGTTGCGTGTCTTGTTGCACCCAGTCCACCAGAAGGAGCTATTTTCTGAAACCAGAAGAGAATAAATCTGTTTTAATATTGTTAAAATAATTTAAAGATTATAAATCTTGAAGAATTTAGGCAAAATGGAAATGGCTGATGCTCTAAAGATGTTGTCCCAAGGCAGTGCCTTGTTGCACAGCAAAGTCAAGTACGTTTTACAGTCAAGTCAAGTCAAGAGAGTTTATTGTCAAGTCCCAGATAGGACAATGACATTCTTGGGTAGATAAAAGTGCTGGAGAAACTCAGCGGGTGCAGCAGCATCTATGGAGCGAAGGAAATAGGCAACGTTCCGGGCCGAAAACCTTCTTCAGACTAATATAGGTGGGGGGGGGGGGGGGGGGGGGGGGGGGGGCAGGGAGAAGAAAGGAGAAAGGAAGAGGAGGAGCCCGAGGGCTGAGGGAAGGCTGGGAACGGGAGGAGACAGCAAGGGCTACTGGAAATTGGGGAAGTCAATGTTTATGCCGCTAGGGTGCAGACTGCCCAAGCGGAATATGAGGTGCTGCTCCTCCAATTTCTGGTGGTGCTCACTCTGGCCATGGAGGAGGCCCAGGACAGAAAGGTCGAATTCAGAATAGGAGGGGGTGTTGAAGTGCTGAGCCACCGGGAGATCAGGTTGGTTAATGCGGACCGAGCGGAGGTGTTGGGCGAAACGATCGCCGAGCATACGCTTGGTCTCACCGATGTAGATCAGCTGACATCTAGAGCAGCGGATGCAATAGATGAGGTTGGAAGAGATGCAGGAAATGAAATTCTTGCTTGCTGCAGCACAACAGAGTATCGTAAGCATAAATACAGAACAGTTCAGTGTGTATATATAGCATAGACCATATATATATACATAAATAAACAGATAAAGTGCAATAGGCTGTTATAGTTCAGAGTTTGTTTGATGGCGAGTTTAATAGCCTGATGGCTGTGGGGAGGAGGCTGTTCCTGAACCTGGATGTACCAGATTTCAGACTCCTGTACATTCTACCTGATGGCAGCGGAGAGACGAGTGTGTGGCCAGGATGGTGTGTGTCCTTGATGATGTTGGCAACCTTTTTGAAGCAGCGACTGCGATAGATCCCTTCGATGGTGGGGAGGTCAGAGCCAATGATGGACTGGGCAGTGGTCACAACTTTCTGCATTTTTTTCAGTTCCTGGACTCTCACGTTGCTGAACCAAGCCACGATGCAACCAGTCAGCATGCTCTCTACTGTGCACCTGTAGAAGTTTGAGAGAGTCCTCTTTGACATACCAACATAATCAATGATCCAAGCTTGCCTTCACATTCATTATGCCCATCCATCACAAATGATTTCTGGCTCAGAGGAATATATTTACTAATAGAGTTCCAAAGTTTTTATGCTCTACATAAAGATATTGTGGTAGGTGCAGTGTATCTTGACTTCCACAAAAGGATGCAGAGAGTTGGAAAAGCCTGTAGATGGCACATTTGGATCTATGAAGCTAAAAGGCAAAGGAGCAAGGGATAAAAGGTAAAACAATCAGATAAGCAAAAAATGTGACACATCATTTTGATACATAATCATACTTAAAAAATATTTTGCTCATTTTTTGAAATTGAGAAAGAGAGAAACAAGTTAGTTTAGGTAAGAGCAAAAATGGGGAGTGTGATGGTGGTACAAAGAGGATGTGCCAAATTTAGTAATGGGCTGGAAGCGATTTGGTGACACCTAATTAGGCATTAGAACAAACACAGCGTAGCATTTAATACACCGAAATCTAGGCCAAAGTACATAATAAAAATCATTTCAACTAGTGTGATAGTGACCCTGTATTGAACCCTTTCTTTTTCATTGGGCTGTATTGCTGAGAAGAGGTCTAGTGTTTATGCCAGAGAGAAAGAACGAATATAAAAGTTGGCTTTGCTCATTGTGTCATGGCCAGTTATGGTGAGCATTGGTTGAGTCTGGAAACTGCTTCACATTTGTTCTGTTGCAGTGTCTGATATTCCACATGGAGGTGCAGGTTTAAAACTTTCA
Organism: Okamejei kenojei; assembly: GCA_035221665.1. Lineage (NCBI taxonomy): Eukaryota > Metazoa > Chordata > Chondrichthyes > Rajiformes > Rajidae > Okamejei > Okamejei kenojei. The sequence goes on along the minus strand of CM069143.1, from coordinate 55,025,839 downwards.
CTGAGATTTAACAGTTGAAATTCAGATGTTGGCTTCAAAATGTGTTTTAAATTTTGTTTTTCCTCTTTTATTTTATTGATTTTGGAACACTTTATATTTTATTATCTGTTATTCCCAGATGTGGCTGGATTCTTGACAGCATCGTCTTAATCCAGCACCTACGTGTAATTTGTGTAGAATGGGCCTTTCAGCTTCCTCTATGACTTTGTAGCTTTTTCAAAGATAGACACAAAATGCTGGAATAACTCAGTGGATCAGGCAGCATCTCTGGAGAAAAAGAATAAGTGACGTTTCTGGTTGGAACCCTTCATCAGACTTGTTCATTTGTACTTGACCCATACATACTGAGAAGTTTCAAAATCTTATGTTGGTCTCTACTGTATTTGCAACCATATTAGTAAGGGTGATAAAGTTGGTCACAGTACCATAATGAACTTGCATGTGGGAAATTAACAGGAATCTGGTCCACTTGTTATTATAAGAATATTAGTTAAGAAGTAGGAGCAACAGTAGGCCACTTACCCTTTTGAGTCTGTTCAATCAAGTCAAGATTGACTAATCAATCATGGCTAAATATTTCCCTCAGAATTAAACAAATCTGAGTTGTGGTTATGCTTAATGACTTGGCATTCAGAGACCTCCATAATAGTGAATTCCAATGATTCATAATCTTTTGAATTGGAAAACATCAACTCACCTCAAACCTAAATGACTGACTTTAATTCTATAGTTATTTCTGGACTACCCATCTTGGATAAGCATACTCCAAGAATTTAAATTGTCAAATTCTATGACAATAACCTCTCTGGACTATGAATGAATGAATGAATGAATAAGTTTATTGGCCAAGTATTCACATACAAGGAATTTGCCTTGCTGCTCCGCCCGCAAATGACAACATGACATACAATGACAGTTAGGAATGACACATAAAACATTAATAATAAAACTTGATCGATTAAACACGTGAATTAAATAAAATACCAGAGCAAAAGGAGGCTACAGATTTTTGGTTATTGAGGGAGCTGCTACTCATGGAAAAAAGCTGTTTTTATGTCTGGCTGTGGCAGCTTTGACAGTCCGGAGTCGCCTTCCAGAGGGAAGTGATTCAAAGAATTTGTGGTCAGGGTGAGAGGGGCAGAGATGATTTTACCCGCTCGCTTCCTGGCCCTTGCAGTGTGCAGTTCGTCAATGGAAGGAAGGTTGCAGCCAATAACCTTCTCAGCTGATTGGACAATTCGCTGCAGCCTCCGGATGTCGTGCTTGGTGACTAGACCAAACCAGACCATGATGGAGAAGGTGAAGACAAACTCTACTCCCAGGTTATAATTGGTTGGCCTGGAAATGTTCATTGCATTATTTCTGGATCAACTATATCTCTTCGTAAATAAGGAGAACAAAATATAAATCGTGCATTAGATATGATTTTCACCAGCCCTAATACATCTGCAGTGAGATAACTGTACTCTTATACTCAAGTCCTCTGAAACTAAAGCCAATACACCATTTTCGCCCTGACTGCTTGCTACAATGTTCTGTTTTTACATACGACTGCCAAATATGTGAACACAAGGAGAGGTTGTACAGATTTTGATTGTTTTCACTGGCGTGCGAGAGGTTGAGGGGAAAGCTGAGAGAAGTATATAAAATTATGAGGGGCATAAGTAGGGAATGCAGACAGAACCTTTTACCAGGGTGGAAATGTCAAAGACTAGAGGGCATTACTTTAAGGTGAAAGGCGCAAGTGTTCTATACAGAGGGTAGTGGGTGCGTGGAACACACTGCCAGGGATGGTGGTGGGGGCAGTGACATTTAAGAGGCTTTTGGAAATGCAGGGAATGGAGGAATATGGATCATGTTAAGGCAGATGAAATTGGCTTATCTTGGCTTCGTGCTTGGCACAGACATTGTGGGCCGAAGTGCCTACTCCTGTGCTGTACTTTTTTAATGTTTTAATACCAATATTTATCTACCCCTCACTATTTAAAAATATTCTGCCTTTACCTTCTGGATTTTCTATTTTTTTAATCTAGTAACTCCTGGTAGACCATTAAATGAGCGTGGAGATGATCAGGTCCACGGCAACAGATTACTTTCCAGATTCATACATAAATAAAGGACATAGACACAAAATGCCACTGTTACTCCAGCATTTTATGTTTATCTTTGGTCTTTTGTTTTTAATTTAATTTAAGTTTTTTATTTTTTTTATTTGTATTTTTATTTGAAGCAATGTACAGTAATATAAACCGCGGCATATGGCAAAATACATTTAATGTACGTCTTCTATTTTAAATTTAACAAGAAAGAAGTAGAACAAGAGAGAAAGAGCGAGAAAAAGAGAAAGTGAAAGAAATAGTGATGTGTGAACCACTAGACTGCCAGATAGTGCAGTCCAGGAGTGAACGAGTGAAAGCTTATAAAAGAAAAATAATGATGAAAAAGAAAAAAGGGATCATTACGTGTTGATATACCTGCTGCATTTCTCACCACCCTCATCACCCTGTTCGTGAGTCAGTTTAATTCCAGAGTCGTGTTGCACCATACTATATTTGTAGCGAATCAATGAAAGGATACCATATCTTTAAAAATTGCTCTAATTTTCCTGCTAAGACGAGTCTCATATCTTCAAGATGTAGTCTCAGACATGCATGTAATCCACATTTTAAGCGTTGGGGTGGATGCATTTTTCCAAAATTTAAGTATGTTTTTTTGCCATTAACAGACCGTAATTAAGGAAACGTCTTTGAAATATTGATAACTCAGAGCAGGCACCTGTTGTTCCAAAAATAATCAATTCTGTATTGGGGTCCAGTTTTGTTTTTAATAATTTTGAGAAGATTTCAACGATTTCTTTCCAAAATTTATGGAGTTTTATGCAAGTTTTATTCTTACGTTAATTGAACAATTATGTACATATAAAATATATTTTTCCCATCTGTCTTTGGGAATTTTTAAGCTTAATTCCTGTTCCCACTTTCTTCTAATTACATCTGACAATGGAATTTCTATATCTAGAATTATATTGTAAGTCTTTGGTCTAAACAAACATCTGCAGTTCCTTCCTACATAAATAAATGACAGATGTGTCCTAAGATCGATATCCTTCAGATAGTGAAAATAGCAGCAACAGACTTTAGGAAGACTGAGCCAGTCCGTTAAAATGAACAGGAACATGGCAGATGGAACAAGGCAAAGTGTGATGTCTTTTGGTTGGTTCATAGACAAATTAAACCATATAATTTTAGATGTGTATGAAGGAACTGCAGATATTGGTTTACACCAAAGATACAAAATGATAGACACAAAATGCTGGAATAACTCAGCGGGATAGGCAGCATTTCTTGAGAGGATGGGTGACGTTTCAGGTCGAGAACCTTTTTCAGACAATTTTAAAGATAGCCGGACTTGGGGATGTACACACACATCTTAGGTTTTAGGTTATTTTAGGTTAATAATAGGTACTAATGTCTAGGTACAGAATTATTATTATTATTATTAAATCATTGAAAACATTAGCGACGCAGTGGTGCTGGTTTCTGATGGGCACGGTGACGGATGCACCACAAATCTGTGTCCTCTGTGCAGCTGGCAAGCTCCTCTTTTGTCTCTACACATGCGTCTTCCATCAACGTCTTCAGCATCATCTTGATTGTCCGTCCCGGGTCACGTCTTCCATGGGTGGGTACAAAAGCAAGTAAGTTACCCCAAAGCTTCATAAAAAAGTATTAGATTTCCAGCTGAAGTATTATGGACAATACATTTTGGAGCAAATGCCAACGTTGCAGAGAACATCCAAGGGAGTTTCTTACCATTGTTCTGGGTAAAATGTTTCACTTATAAAGTGGAGAAGTTGTCCGTATTCTAAGAGTAGGAAACATTAAGATGATATTTCATAAAGGTTTTCAAATCACGAAGGGGTTTTAAACATCAAATAAACAATATTTACAGTGGCAGAGGATAGAAAGATTAAATGAGAACTTACCAGTTTGAAGTTTGATCTTGATTTTATGAGGAGTTACTTTGGCGATTACGTGAAGAAGGCCCGCCAGGCCGCCTGCGCAGCAAACTTCAAAGCAACGGTATGAAATCACAAATAAACAACACCGAAGTAAACAGTAAGATCAGTGACTCGAGAACTACCAGATGATCTTTTATGAGAGAGGGTTGGGCGTGGTGGACACGTAATCACCAACATAACTCCTCATAAAATCAAGATCAAACTTCAAACTGGTAAGTTCTCATTTAATCTTACTATTTTACTTCGGAGTCACGTGAGTGATTCCGTGAAGAGTTCAAAGCTTTGTGATTTCATGCCGCAGATTACAATCTCGGCATCCTACTGCATTGATTGACTCGAAAGAGAAATAAATGCATTAGTAATAACATTGTATTCAATGTAATGATAGGGTTTATTTAACAATGTAAACAAACAACAGTACCCCTAAAATTTAGGTACTTAAAATGTCATTGGCAAACAGCCCTGGATTGACAATTGGCCGATGATAAAATTCTGAAACATTAGCTAATTTTCCCATCCGACGGCCGCTAAAATTTGGTCGAAGGAAACATCCCTCCCTTTGGCCGCCAACATAGCTGCTGCCCTAGTATAATGAGATGTAAACACACTATCTAAATGATATACTGACGTTGATGCTGACCTGGTGGAATGAGACATACAATCGTCAATGTTAATACCTGTTGCAGCCACCTTGAAATAGTCTGAACTGACCTTCTCTTGTGTAATTGTTTATTAACCAATACACAGTGCTGAATCCATACTTCTAAGGATTCTGGTGGCCTTGATAACATAAACATGAGACCGTGGGGTATTCAAAATGATCATAAAAATCATGTCAGCCCTGGTCTGCTCTGCTAGTGTAGACCAGAATGTAAAATGGAATGGCATGAACAGCCAATTCCATCCTGTCCAGCCACAGCGTTTGCAATGTTTTGCCGTCTTTGTGCTGATATTAGAGTCATGACTAAGGATGTAGCTGGAACCCCTTGGTGAAATAATGTTTACACATTTACAATAACCAACTGCATAATCTTGTGATGTGAGTACTTGTATCAAGATCTTTTTAACAACTTGATATCCGGGTTGGACCCGACAATGTAGTTCCCTTATGTTACAGCTGTAATTTCTCTGTAACTGAACTATTGTCAATATCACTTAAAAAGAACTGGAAATGTCAGTAATTTGTATCGTATCAAATGTATAATTAATATTTAACAAACATTTATTTTCCCATCAATAGAGATGTACTGCTTTTTTGGATGCTATCCATGCATACTGCAGTGAACCTCATGGCTAAATGTGACAACCTGAGGCATAAGGCAATCCATTGAAAATGTGTAAGTCAATAATCGTTTTACTGTGCAAAGATAGTCTCCTGAAACACAGTTTAAAACAGCAAGTTCTTGCTTTTTGGCATGACTATATACCGTTGTGCCATAATGCCCGATGAAGCAGGCAACATGGACGCTTGGCCAGCCCGATAGTACGAATCCAAACGAGGTCTTACTGACTGTTTTAAGAACCAGCTAATGAGGAAGACTACCCAAATTTTGGAAGTGCTAGACCCATTTAGTTGAGCATGATTGGAAAGGTGCATGGAATTTCTGAGCTATCATGCTGCCCCCAGCTCCAGTGAATCGCTACTGCCGATGAGCACCTGGGTGCGTTCTGAACGATTACTTTTGCCCGTTGTTGGCCGAATTAATTCATCTGCCAGGCTTCTTCCCCTGTAGAATAGACCTACCTGAATAACCAATTCAGCGGCTGGCTCTCACTTCCTCCTGTTGGCGTTGTTCACTGCCAGCACATATGTGCTTGAGTCTGTTCTATTGACATCTTTAGAGCCCGGTGTCATCTTGACCTTTTGCTCTTCCCTCCTCAGAGAGGGTGATTCGTAGGCAACTCTAACAGGCGCTGCCGCAGGCCGTAGGATACAAATACTGATACGAACCCATTGGCCTTAACCAATAGAATATTTTACTGGGATGGCAACTTTATTGTCAGGAAAGGTACCTCTGACACGTGCCCTTCATCCCTTTGGGTATGCCCCACGGCCATACCCTGAGACTCAGTGTCAGCAGGATACTGACCCATCTTGATCTCTGCCTCCGAGAGGGAGACCTTTGCAGCACTGTATACAACAGTTGCTGTATTTAGGATAGTCGTTTCAACGCACTATCCAGCCCCGGTGAGGAATTTATCCCCCGACTCCGTGGGTCTTGCTCTCTAGCCCCGGTGGAGAATCATCTCCCGACTCCGTGGTGAGCAGATATGTGTGAATTTGAGCAACCCTGTCCCAGGTGTTGCTGGCGCCGCCTTTCATAAAGGCCGGCGCTTTTTGACATGAACAGCCCTGCATCAGGCGCTGTTGGCATGGCTCTCCCGTAGGCCGGCAATTCACACATGAAGCAGCCTTGTCAGGTGCTGCTGGCACGGCTCTCCCGTAGGCTGGCACTTTCATATATGAAGCAGCCCTGTCAGGCGCTGCTGGCGCGGCCTGTCCCATAAGCCCGTACATTTTACACATGAAGCAGCCCTGCCAGGCGCGGCTGGCGCGGCCTGTCTCATAGGCCCGCGCTATTGCTGTGTAAGCTCACTAAATCAACATTTAATGTACAGCTTTACCAGTGAAGGGTAAAAATAAATCATAGCAACATGTGCTTAAACAATTATAACATTGTCAGAACATATAACAATAACTTTTTACTTTGCCTTTAGCTTTTACTTAAAGAAAAAACACTATAAAATACATACTTTTTATTATAAGGAGAAACCCTTTATAGCCCGACTCACCTGAGTCCAAATAGGGCTGAATGAGTCCCAGTAATTTCTTGACTGGGGACCAAGGTCTGTGAGCCACTGACCCCACTGTCAGTGGCTCCAGCATTGCTTCCTTGCCGTTCCAATGGCATCCCACAGGCTGGGAGCTGCTGACCCTCCTGTCAGTGACTCTGCTAAAATTTCTTGCCGTTCCCATGGCATTCCTGCAGGCTGCGGAGCCGCTGACCCCCCTGTCAGCGACTCTGCTTAAATTTCTTGCCGTTTTTACGACATCCCTGGAGGCTGGGGAGCCGCTGACCCCCCTGTCAATGACTCTGCTTACATTTTTTTGCCGTTTTTACGGCATCCCTGCAGGCTGGGGAGCCGCTGACCCCCCTGTCAGCGACTCTGCTTAAATTTTTTGCCATTTTTTACGGCATCCCTGCAGGCTGGGGAGCCGCTAACTGCACTGTTAGCGGCTCCTTATCTCGCAACCCGATCAATTTTGCCGGTTTATCCGCATTTGCGGTCGGATTGGAATTTCCCCACGGTCCATAACCGGCAACTTGTCGGGCTGCGAAACTGGCAGGAAAAACCTCTGTAAAAAGAGGCTCCTGCCTAAAAAACCCTGGTAAGTAAAATACCAAACTTACCTTTTTAGTTTAACTTACCACCGGCAGGAGCTCAGTCCTGCCAGACTGGTGCTTGTGCCAATGCGGCTGACGTAATGCTGCGCATGCAGCCTGGCGGGCCTTCTTCACGGAATCACTCACGTGACTCCGAAGTAAAATTGTTAACTAGTGAACACAGTTTTAAGGTGACAGGCAAGAAACTGCACAAGGGAAAACATTTGCCCACAAGTTATCATGATCTGGAGCATACTGTCTGAATAGGTAGTGGAAACACATTCAACTTTTTAAAGGGTACTTTTGAAATATCTGACCTGGATTAATTTGCAAGGATATGGGAATGATAGGGTAGTGGGACTAATTGGATAGTTCATTCGAAGAGATGACAGGCTTAGAAGACAAAATGTGTAATATTCTATAATTCTGTAATACTGTAACATAGACTTGTGATTAGCAGAAAGTCACTGAATATTTCAGTGTGAACATATGTGGAGGAAAAATATTGAAGCTCCAAATGATGTAAATCAGAAATGAAAAATGGTATAACATGTTTATTCTAAGTCTGTAAAGAGAAAAAACTAAATGTTTTGATTGTAATCTGTAATTGGAATCAGTAAAATCCTAACCTATTCCATGGAAAATGTTCACAATGTAGTCCCTCGGCTGCAGAACCCAATGTTTCTTTTCCATCTTTGGAATATTTCTTTTTTAACATTGAAACCCAGGTGAAAGGGAAGGAAAACACAAAGTTGAAATGAATCATACACTCATTCTCCACAGACTTGTGTCATTCAACCCATCTACTTCATGCCGACCATGAAGTTTCCACCCACACTCATTTTATTTTTGTAGCATTCTATCCACATTTTCATCTCTCTCCGTAGATTCTACTATTCACACACAAAGATAATTCATAGTTGCCAACTTACCTCCCAACCTGAATGACTTTGGGATATGAAAGGAAATTTGCACATAAGGGATCCCCACATGGTCACAGGGAGAATGTACAAACTCTACACGTAACGTTAAGGTGAGAGGGGCAAAGTTTAAAGGAGATGTTAAAGGGCAAGTTTTTTTTACACAGAGGGTGGTGGGAGCTGGAATGCGCTACCAAGGCTGGCAGTCGAGGCAGATATGATAGTGGTAGAGTTGCCGTCCTACAGTGAATGCAGCACCGAAGACCTGGCTTCGATCCTGATCACGGGTGCTGTCTGTATGGAGTTTGTACTTTCTCCCCGTGACTTGCATGGGTTTTCTCCAAGTTCTTCGGTTTTCTCCCACAGTCCAAAGACGGACAGGTATGCAGGTTAATTGCCTTGGTAAATGTAAAGATTGTCCCTAGTGGGTATAGGATAGTGTTAATGTGCAGGGATTGCTGGTCGGCGCGGACCCGGAGGGCCGAAAGGGCCTGTTTCCGTGCTGTATCTCTAAAGTATCTCTAAACTAAATTTTAGATAGGCATATAGATATGCAGTACATGGAGGGATATGTAAAGGCAGATGAGAATTTATCTTGGCAACATGTTCACCACAGACACCGTGGGTTGAAGGGCTTGTTCCTGTGCTGTACTGTTCTATGCTCTTGATCTACATAGACAACACCAGAGGTCAGGGTTGAACCTGGTTTGCTGGAGCTGTGAAGTAGCAGCTCTATGTGCTGTGACAATGGGACTCCCTGAAGTAGAGTAATTGAGCCATATACTGCGGAAACATGCCCTTCGGCCCAACTCATCCATGCTGACCGAGATGTCTTTCTGAGCTGGTCCCTTTTGCCTGATTATGGCCTATATATCCCTCTAGATCTTTCCCATCCATGTAACTGTCCATATGTAGTTGTACCTGCCTCTGCCACTCTCTCTGGCACTTGTTGCATATATTTCCCACCCTCTGTGTGAAACATTTGTCTCTCAGATCCCCTTTAAATCTTTCACACAGAGAGTGGTGAGTCTATGGAATTCTCTGCCACAGAAGGTAGTTGAGGCCAGTTCATTGGCTATATTTAAGAGGGAGTTAAATGTGGCCCTTGTGGCTAGAGGGATCAGGGGGTATGGAGAAAAGGCAGGTATGGGATACTGAGTTGGATGATCAGCCATAATCATATTGAATGGCGGTGCCTACTCCTGCACCTATTTTCTATGTTTCTATGTTTCCCTTCTCACCTTAATCCTTTATCTTTAATTTTAGACTCCCCTACCCTGGGAAACAGACTGCATCAATCGATCTTATCTACACCGCTCGTGATTTTACGTACAGTGTTCAGGTCTCAGTCTCATTTGCTCCAGGGAAAACAGTCCCAACCTATCCAGTCTCCTCAACCCTCAAGTCCTGATATCGTCCAGAATGAATATTTTCTACATACTCTCTAGAGTGTGCAGAATTCCAGGAAGGGTAGTTGTATGACGTCTCTTTTGGGATCTAAATATTTTTAAATTGTCGTGAAAGATAATTTCTAGATAAGCATCAGGTTTGGCTCCTCCCAAAAGTTCACGCCAGAACAATGCTTTATTTGTAGATTGGTATGAATGGATTGCTGCTGAAGGTGGGGCAGGGAGTGTTGTGTAACCAGTACCGAAGGAATGTGAAATTCACTGAGAAGATCTGAGGTGCGCGGGGCAGAAACCAAATAGGATGAACTGGGGGATATTCTTAGAAAAAATGAAAAACGCAACATGAACAGAGAATTACAATGGGCAAAATTAAATGTGCCAGCAGGAACAGAGAACGAGAACAGTCCAGCCTTTACTAAGGAACTAAACAAATATACCGGCATGAACTCAGTGATGGAATATATCAGAGTTCCAAGCATGAACTCGGGGATGGAAGTGGTAAGTGACAATATCAACCAGGGGAGAGTAGAGTGCCAATGTACAGACAGTGGATAACAGATGTAGAATGTGGCTTTAACAGTTGGAGAAGGTGGCTCAACGGATGATGTCCCCAGGCATAGAAAGAAGGCATTTAGATGAAGTATGTAGAGTCCAAAATGTGTAATCTAGATATCTATCTGAATAGACTTCCAATATTTGGTGTCATTGTTACAGGATACCCGTAGTTCTTCTGATACTGTTCTCAATTCTAATGATAAGCATGAAGTGGTATAGCCCAACTATTCACTCATTCTTGCTTCCACCTACAAACTGGGGTCCATATTGTTCAATCCAGCAGGAATGACATGCTGCTGGGAGTGATCAAGAAGTGTAGTGTAGCAGAGACCGAGGGGAAGGGGAAGGCATTGGAATGATCTGAGTTGTGTAAAAAAAATTCTTGGAAGTTTTAAAATTTTATTCTTAATTTTCTTTCTACTCTACAGAATGCCACTTGTGTGTACTCCTGTAACATGCATTTTGTTCTGTTGAAATGGCATGAAATAAATATCGGTCTCAGAATGGTGGGATGTGGGTGGTTGGATGGTGGGGAACAGAGATAGAAACATAGAAACATAGAAAATAGGTGCTGGGGAGGCCATTCGGCCCTTCAAGCCAGCACCGCCATTCAATATGATCACGGCTGATCGTCCGCTATCAATAACCCGTGCCTGCCTTCTCCCCATATCCCTTGACTCCACTAGCCCCTAGAGCTCTATCCAACTCTCTCTTAAATCCATCCAGTGATTTGGCTTCCACTGTGGCAGGAAAGGATCAACATGAGGTTGTCATTTTGTGCTAGAAGCCTCCGTTCTTGGAAAATATTCCAGTTAGAAAGTGGCATTGTGATTTATAGAACACAGAATACCGAAACATATGGCACAGGAACACACCCTTCAGTTACAGTGCGTGTGCTGAACATAATGCCAAGATAAACTAATTTAACATGTCTGCACATGTTTCACATTCCTCCATTTCGTGGATATCCATGTGCCTATCTAAAAATCTTTGAAACACCACCATCATATAAGCCTCCCCCCCCCCCCCCGCCAATCCCTGGCAGAGCAGTCTAGGCACCCTCCACTTCCTATGTAAAAAAACTTGCTCCGCACATCGCCTTTAAACTTTGCCCCTTTCGCCTAAAGGCTATGCCCTATAGTCTTTGACATTTCCACCATAGGAAAAACATTCTGGCAATCTACCCTATCTATATTTTATGTACTTCTGCTAAGTCTCTCCTCAACCTCCGATGTTCCAGAGAAAACAATCCATGACCAGGGTCGCCGGGGAGATGGCAGCCCTGCCGGCAGTCTGTTCGTTTTTTCATCTTTTTGTTATTTGTAGCGTTTGTTAAAAGTTTGTTTTAATGTACTTTGGTTTGTTTTATGTGGGGGGGAGGGGGGGGGGGGGGAGGGGGGAGGGGGGAGGGGGGGAGGGGATCGGGGGAAACTTTTTTTTCAAGTTCCTACCTTCCTGGAGATGTGATCAATTTGGATCACATTCTCCAGGCTCTGCGGCCCACCATCGATGGAGATGGAAACCTCCTCGGACTGCCGTGAGCCCCACCACGGGGTGCGGACTTAACATTGGAGTGGATCCCTTGCCTGGGATCGCTCCCACCGCGGCCACCGTGGACACCAAGGGCTCGCAGTTTCGGGAGAGGCTAGTCGCGTGCTCCAACGCCGCAGATGGTTCAACCAGACCCGAAGCGAGGTTCGATCGCCCAGTGCGGTGGAGCTGAGAACCTCCCGATGCAGGAGCTGAACGCCTCGACACGGAGGGCACGAACGCCACCGGCTACGGGAGTCAACATTGTCCCGTCAATGGAGGGCTCGAGACCCCCGACCAAGGAAGAACAAAAGGAAGGACTTGAACTTTATTTCGCCTTCAATCACAGTGAGGAATGTGTAGGAGTCACTATGGTGGATGTTCATGTTAAAATATGTTTTTGAGTCTGTTGCTTTTAATTGTATGACTGACCAGGCCAGTGAAATTCCTCGTATGTTGCAAAACATTCTTGACGAATAAAAACGGATTCTGATTCTGATTCTGATCTGTCCAACCTCGTCTTTTTTCTAATAGCCTCTATTCCAGACAGCATTTGGGAAACCTATTCTGCACCCTCTCCAAGGTCTCCACATCCTTCCTGTAATGGGGAAACTAGATCAGTTCAGTTCAGTTTTGTTTGTCATATGTAGGTTAACACAAGGTCAACGGTACAATGAAATGTTTTTGACAAGACAACGGGTCACCTCAGCAATGATAGAACTGCATGCAATGCTTTAAAAGTGACCCAACCAAAGTCCTATAAAGCTACAAAAATCTTTAATCGGCAATCTATTTAAAATAGCTTTCATTTTATTCTATTGGTTTTGCTTATCCAAATGTAGTACAAGATGATAATTAATAAAATCATATTTCTTTGTCATAGTTTAATATTTTGAAAATATATTTGATTAAAAGACTTCCCATTCCATAACCTTTTGTAACTTGAATAACAACTGGTCAACAAGAGCGAATATAACTACCTGTAAACGTATCAGATTTGAATTGTAGCCCATGAACATAAAAATGTGCTTGCATGCTTCATAAATACTTATATTGATCCTGACAGAAACATTATTTTATTCATACCATGAGAGCTAACAGAACCTTGTACTGGGCCGAGCAAAGATTGAATTTCCTGTACTAAATAGCTAAACTTATATATTAGCTAAATGTCAACGAACAATACAATCGTGATTGCCGTTGATGGATGTTCTTCCCGTGCAAGCATGCTCAAGAATATTTCAAGCATTAATAAAGCATATTTACTTTGATATTTTAATTAAAGCTAAACTTTTCAGGGTAAACTGATCACAAGGCAAATGCCCCCAGCAAGAATATTCTGAGCCTACTTTGTTATAAATTGTCTTGCCAATTTTAATCTCAAAGGACATTTTGGCTTCCTTTCTGTTCTGGATCCAGACCCATCTGTGTGCCAAATATAATTATTTTTGAAGATATTTTTCAATATTTTGATGTCTATTTGGCTCACAATGATCTTGTATATATTGCCTGCATAGTCTAATGTAAAATTTTGGTTTGCTAAATTGAAGAACAAAACAATTTTATAATTCTGTAGAATTATATAATTCTACAGTTCTGATTATGCTGAATTTGTGTCAAAGGACTTAAATCCATTGATGCACTGCACCATTGAATCTGGCACCAGTTTTAACACAGAGGGTGGTGGGTAAATGGAACAAGCTGCCAGAGGAGGTTGTTGAGGCAAGTACTACATCGACATTTAAAAGACACTTGGACAGGTACATGGATCGGAAATGTTTGGAGGGATATGTGCCAAATGTGGGCAAATGTGACTAATTAAGATGGCATAGATGAGTGAGGGCAAGGGCCTTGATTCCATGCTGTATGTTAGTTAGCCTGTATGACTCTAAAAGATAGGCGGGGCATGGAGACAAAGAATTGAGGTAGAAAAGAGGAGAATGCAGTTTCAGTGAGAAGAACAAATATTCATGATAATACTAAGCAAAGGCACCAAATGCACCTGTTACTATTGGAAGGAAGGCGCAACAGATTCTAAAGACGATAATGCCTAAGCGTGGAATGTTATAGCTTAACGATTCATTTGTTCTACTAGCTACAGACCACATTGTTTCACTTGGCATTGGCAGAAATGGAATGCTGTTGAAAGTGGAGAAGGAATATAGAGTAACAGCTATTGAGGGAAAGGGAATAAGTTGGAATGGTTTAGCTTAGATTATAGATGCAGCATTGAAACAGACCCTACGGCCCACCAGGTCCATGCCAATCATCAATCTCCCATTCACACTAGTTCTATGTTGTCCCATTTTCACTTCCACTGCCTATACTAGGGGCAATTTTTAACACACAACTCATAAGCCTGCATGTCTTTGTGATGTGGGAGAAAACCGGAGTATCTGGAGGAAACCCATGCGGTCACAGGTGAACATGCAAGCTCCACACAGACAGCACCCGAGGTCAGGATCGAACCGGGGACCCTGGCGCTGTAAGGCAGCAGTACTATTAGATGCGCAACTGTGCCGCTCTATCATTTCAAACATTAATATCATGCATTTGAAAAATATTGCAGGAGCCAAAGGAGGTGAACTGTTGAACGCGTGAAAAGAGTGAGATGGGCTTTGCATATATTCTCTGCTTAGTGAATGAACACAACCTGAAATATCCATGTATTGTTGAATCTAGTGCTCTGTGGTGAGAAACTATATTAAAGACGTAATGTTATCCCTCTTACACCCCAATCAGTCGGATGATGTTCATTGGACTGAACAGGGAGGACATAGTGAAGTATATGTGGATATTATTCGTGGAAGTGTGGAACATGTGTAGTGCTATATACTTCTACAAAAGGGGGTTGATTAGCCTCAACTGGAGTATTGAGTTGAAACTGGGTATCATCCTATGATTGAGAATGCAGAGTGTATTTGTACTGTTGGTAATAGAGAGGAGGAGAGTTGTCTGACCCACTGAGATCCCCCAGCAGTTAGCTTTTTGCATCAGAGATGAGGGACACAATTTTTGTGCAGAGACCGGAGTAGCTGAAGTACTGCAAGCAAAGATGAAGGAAAGGTCTGAGAGTAGAGTTCAAAATTATGAATGGTTTTGATAAACTGTGTGTCGAACCATTTCAATTGGAACAACGATCGGGTAACTTAGAAACAAAAAAAACAAAGCTGATATGAGCAACTAGGATTTATTTTTACATACTGCTTGCAGAACCTACTGCTTGCAGAACCTACCACCCAGCTGCTTGAAGGACAAAAGCAGAATGCCACTACATACAAATTTTCATCCAAGTCACACAGAATCCTGATCTGAAAATGTCTCTGTTTCTCCCCTTTACTGGTCTAAATCCTGAAATCACCTCCACTCACAACTCCATACATGGAAAGGAACGGTTGAGAGGGATACGGGCCAAGCTTGCCTTCATTGGATAGGGCATTGAGTACACAAGTTGGCACATTGTGATGAGTCATCGGTGAGATGACACTGTGTATGGTTCTGATCACCCAGCTATAGGAACAATGTCATTCAATTGGAAAGGGTGTAGAAGAAATTCACAAAGACATTACCTGGGCTTGCAGGCTTGAGTTATACGGAGAGGGCTGGATAAGCTGGGACTTTTTTCTTTGAAACATAGGAGGCTGAGGAGTGACCTTATTAAGATGTATAAGACCATGAGGGGCACGGATAAAGTGGGCGCTCACGATATTTTATCCAGGATAGAGTATAAAGGGCTTCAAGTTAAGGAGAGTTTTAACAGGGACCTCACGGGCAACGTTTTCACTCACAGGGTTGTCCATATCTGGAATGACCAGACAAAGGAAGTTATTGGAGTCGATTCAAATACAACTTTGAAAAAAACAGATGGATCGGAAAGGTTTAGAGGGCTGTGGGCCAAATGCAGGCAAATGGAATTAGCTCAGATTGTCAATTTGGTCAGCGTGCACAAGATGGGCTGAAGGGCCTGTGTAGCTGTATAGCTCTTTGACTCCACGTTGTTTTTCTCACCCAACACCCTATACATGTTGACATCATATGACCAGAATTAAAAATCAATCGTTAAAAGGAAAATGTTTTCCATATCAATCAGCATATTTTAACAAAGCACTTTTAGTACATACTAGACTAAGTGGGACCCGTTGGGTCCCAGCATCACACGGGAGGGCTGGTCCCCCAATGCAATATTCCACCTCTCCACCAATTCCAATATTGGTGGCCAATGGGGGTGGGGGGCTTTCTGGAGCGCTAGTATGGGTGTTGTGGGCTGAAGGGACTGGTTTCCAGAGGGCTAGTATGGGCATTGTGGGCCGAATGGATTCTTGGGCTGGCGGCTCAGTCACTCAAGCCTGTTGTGCTGGCAGCTCACTCACTCACGGCTGGTGGGCTGGCAGTTGACTCACGGCTATTCCTTGAAATTCCATTTCAAGCAGGTTGCAAGGCCACCAAATTCAAATGCAGTTTCATACCACTTCAAGCAGGGTGCAAGGCCATCAAATTAAAGTGCAGTTGCATACCATTTCAAGCAGGGTGCAACGCCACTAAAGACAGCGAGTCGTGACCTCTCCCCCCTCCATCTTGCAGAGACTGAGCCACGCCCACACTTCTGGGTTTAATAAACCCTCCCCCCTCCCACAAGAAGGGGCGTGGCTTTCATGGCGTGATTGACAGGAGAGAGAATCTCAACATTTGTTAAACACTAATAACGCTTTTATTTTTCATCAATGGAAAAAATCCTCAGCACCTGATGAGCGGAGGGGGACTGAGTAAGATGGCCAAAAATCACAGCTGTACGTGGTAGTGTTTTTTTTTTAAATCAATATAAAACACACACAGGAAGTGGTCAAGATTAGACTTTTAATTATATAGAAGGCAAGGCAACTTTAATTAGTCAAGGAAACTTTAATTAGGCAAGGCAACTTTAATTAGGCAAGGCAACTTTAGCATTTCCAAACCAAAGGCAACACAGCTTTAGCATTTCCAAATCAAAGGCAACACAGCTTTAGCATTTCCAAACCAAAGGCAACACAGCTTTAGCATTTCCAAACTATATTTTCAAACCACATTAAGGGCACTGACAGGTCAGTGAAACCACTCACAGTTTAGTAGACATGTGTTCAGCGTTATGCGCAGCTCAGACTGAGATACATGACCCTCTCGTTCCCCCATCTTCCAGAGACTGACTGAGGCACTCAACACTTCCGGGTTTTATAGTCCCTCCGGAAGGGGCGTGGCCTTCAGGAGAGAGAATCTCAACATTTTTTAAACACTAATAACTCTTTTATTTTTTATCGATTTGGAAAAATCCTCTTGTCCTGCGCAGCGGAGGGGGGCTCTGAGTAAGATGGCCAAATATCACAGCCGTAAATGATTTTTTTCTAAAATCAATGTACAGATCAACAAGAAGTAGTCAAGATCAGACTTTTAGTAATGTAGATTCCAGGGGTGAGGATTTAAACCTGGTTTTGCAGTAAAGATAGCTTTTATAAGTATCTGTTTCTGGCATGTAGCGTTACTTAACAGAATTGTGGATCGTAGAATCAGACACGAGTGCTGACCTCCCACCTGCACAGTACTTCCAATTTTATGCAAAGTTTAACTTAATGAATTCCATTCGCCTGCATAATGTGGGAAAGAGGACTATGTTGTGTGCCTTCCTTCATTTACCTTCCGTTCTTGGCTTGTGTTAGGTACATTACTCAATTTTCTACAAATAGTAATGACTGGAAAGTGGAAAGCCCTGCGATGTTCACCCCAAACGTTTACTTCTGGATGAACAGTGGTATTTTTCTCAGGACTACACTGAATTACTGCCAATTACCTTGGCCAACATTCTATCCAATTTTTAATTTTCAAGAAGAAAAAAAATCCAATAGGCATCGGCATTCTTGAGTTGAAAATGTTCAAAACTGACAAGTTTACCAGTAACACAAATAAAATTGAAACAGGCTTTTGCTTTTTACAGAGCGATCTCCGACAGCTTGTGTAGAGAATGCCATGACTTATTAATGCCACAATGTTTTTAATCTTAACCCGAGTGGGAAGATAGGTTGCTCAATAAGGTGGCCCAGCTGGTCGAACTGCTGCCTCACAGCACTAAAGACCAACGTTCAATCCTGACTTTGGGTGCTGTCTGTGTGGAGTTTGCACGTTCTCCGTTGTGACCATGTGGGTTTCCTTCCGGGATTCCGGGTTCCTCCCACATCTCTATAGACGTGCAGGTTTGTAGGTTAATTGGCCTATGTAAGCTTCCCGTAGTGTGTGTGAGTGATGCGTAAGTGGGACAACATGAACCAGCGTGTGAATGTGTGAATGATAATCGGTATGGATATTTGGGCCGGGAATGTTACCATTCTGTTTCGATTCAATTTATATACCACAGTCCCTTGTCACTCACTATGTCAAATGGAGCAGCAGAAGACATGAGTCACCGAGTAACTCACCACACTAACAGGCCCTTCGGCCCAAATAACATTGAAACAGGCTTTTTCTTTTCACAGGGCAAACTGTCAGACAGCTTGTGTAGAGAATGCCAAACCTATTAATGCCAAATTGTTTTTGGCCCATGCCAACCAAAATTCCCATCTAAGCTGGCCCCTGTTGCCTGTGTTTAACCCATTTTCCTCCAATAGTTTTATTTGCTCACTGCACCTATCCAAATGTCTTTTAAATTTTGTTATTGTAGCTGCCTCATTCATTTTCTCTAATATATGCATTACCTTCAGTGTGAAGTTGTTGCCCTTCAAGTTCATATTAAATCTTTCCCTTATGACCTTAAACATATGCCTAGTTCTTGATTCCCCTAATCTGGGAAAAAGACTGCATATTCTCCCTATCTATTCCCCTAGGGATTTTATACACCTCTGTAAAATCACCCCTCAGCCCCCTCCACTTCAAGAAACTCAGGTTGTTGAGTCCTGGCAGCAACCTCATCAAGATATGTAGTACCCTCTGTGTAAAGTTGCCCCCCGGGTCCTTTTTAAATCTTTCCCCTCTCAACTTAAACCTCTGCACCAACTTTATACATCACCTTGTCACCCCTAAGTCTCTTATGCTCCAAGGAATAAAGTCCTAGCCTACCCAACCTCTAGTTATAACTCAGGCCTTCGTGTTCTAGCAATATTCTTGCAAGTCTTTGCACACTTCCCAGCTTAATTAAGTCTTTGCTTTTGCAGGGTGACTAAATCTATATACAGGTCTACCACTGATTTTCCAGTGCTTTGGATCCAGAGCCTTTCTGGATTATCCGTTTTGCCAGACTGGCAAACGTCACGGCCTCTGAGAAGGGTCGTATAGCACTGGAACGGTCCGTGTAGACCGGCAAGGGGCTGAGATACTGTCCCGCAAAGTCGGCCTTGGAAGTTGGCTCTGGGAACGGATCTGTTGAGTCCACATTTTTCAGCTTCTAAATCTGAATGTGCAAAGATAGCAAGACAGCATCTCATTTACACAGGAGCTGGCCCCATCACTTCGTCCCACCCATGTGTTGTAGTCAGATTTTGCCCGAGTTTCACTTTGGTTCTGGCTGTGTTTTTATTCATCCGATCAAGAACCTGGTCTAAACCAAAGATACTATAGAGGAGCAAGATAGTCCACTCCACGAAAAAGCCGTAGTAGGTGATGGGTAATCTTCACCGCCATTTCCGTAACCGGCTTCCGTCATGGCGTCTTCGAATCGAATCGCCGGCATTTCTGGGCAAAAGGAATCGGTGACATTTCAGGTCGAGACCCTTCTTAAGACTGAGTTGGAGGAAAGAGGAACTCAAGCCATCTTCCCCCCTCCCCCCCCTTTACCTCCCACACGGACAAGGAGCGATCACCGGCCCCCCTTTTTTTTGTTAAACATCTATTTCCTTCGGGTGTTTTAAAAAAAATTCCCTTAACCACTACCGTATTTTTTCGATAGCTGCCATGACCCGTTTGATGTCATCCTTCGCCCTGCTCCTGGTCTCGGCCCGCACCGATCTGCCAGACATGGTGTGTGTGTGTGTGTGTGTGTGTGTGTGTGTGTGTGTGTGTGTGTGTGTGTGTGTGTGTGTGTGTGTGTGTGTGTGTGTGTGTGTGTGTGTGTGTGTGTGTGTGTGTGTGTGTGTGTTTGTTTGGCAGAGTCTGAGGGGAGAAGCGCCGGCACCAAGAGCGAACGAAAGCGCGGACAGACGGACAAAAGCAAAGATCATAGAGCAGAATAGGTGACATTTCGGGTCGAGACCCTTCTTCAGACTGAGTCAGGGGAAAGTGGAACAAGAGACATAGACGGTACTAAGGACAAAAGAATGGAAGATATGCCTATATCTCCTATTTCCCTTTCCCTTCACTGTCAGTCTGAAAAAGACCAGTCGACCCGAAATATCACCTATTCCTTTTTCTCCAGAGATGCTGCCTGATCCGCTGATTTACTCCAGCCTTTTGTGTCTGACCACTCTATGATCTTTGGTTTAAACCAGCATCTGCATTTCCTCCGTGTACAAGGTATGTGCCGTTTTTGTGTGTATTAGCGTGTGTCCAGCCAGATTTGGCTTCCAGTCAGATTAACAATCACGGAAGTTTCCACACACACATACAGACTTACTTCAGCAAATAGCGACCAAGGCAGTGCTGACAGTGATGGGGGAAATTGATGAGGGTTTACTGCATTTAAAGATAAAAATTTAAAAAAACATTTAAAACATTTAAAAACACACAAACTGTTCCCCCGCAATGCTGATTACACTGCGAGAGACATAACTGAAGTCAGGTCGGGTTACTGAAATGGCGGAAGTTATGCTCCGTTGCGTACTACACGTCAGTCCATTGGATTTTGCAGGAGTGGTCTATCTTACATAGAAACATAGAAACATATTTTCTTCATTATTTATCTCTATCGTTTCCTACTTTATAAAAAAATTGAAAAAGCGTATAGAAGCATATAGCCTTAAATTTTAATATTAATAATAATATCAATATTATTAATATCACGAAAGTATATAATGATGTATTTTCATTTATGTAAAACATTATAATTTTCATAAATATGTTTCTATAATAAAAAATATTTAACAAAAAAGAAACATAGAAACATAGAAATTAGGTGCAGGAGTAGGCCATTCGGCCCTTCGAGCCTGCACCGTCATTCTATATGATCATGGCTGATCATCCAACTCAGTATCCTGAACCTGCCTTCTCTCCATATCCCCTGATCCCTTTAGCCACAAGGGCCACATCCAACTCCCTCTTAAATATAGCCAATGAACTGGCCTCAACTACCTTCGGTGGCAGAGAATTCCACAGATTCACCACTCTCTGTGTGAAAATTTGTTTTTCTCATCTCGGTCCTAAAAGACTTCCCCCTTATCCTTAAACTGTGACCCCTTGTTCTGGACTTCCCCAACATCGGGAACAATCTTCCAGCATCTTGCTCCGCTCTAGTATCTTTGGTCTAAACCCCTTGCTGCGGCCCACTTCACCCCATCTTGATTCTGCCGTTTCAATAGAAATTCCCAATGTTTGAGCTCAACCTTTCAGTTCCTCAAGCCTAGTTGGAGTTATCTTGTAAATTGTGGAATATAGACTGTGGTCATTTGAAAGCGAATTAGTATCTCCCAGAATCAGATGATGACTTGTGCAAGTGACTGTCAGTTTCTGGAAGTTCTGATGGTCTCTTCCTGTTTCTGTATTCAGTAATTTGGTATCTTAATTAAAATATGATTTTACAGTGGATTCTCTTAATGATTCTATTAATATTCCCTTATAGTTCTTTAGGTTACCGCACTACTTTTTTTCATCCTCGAGATCTGTATACATTCCAGCAGGGGTCGCTAGAAAGCAATAACAGTGAACTTAGTTCAAATTTGCTCTACCTGAGCCTTAGCACTGAATTATATTGACCCCCAATGATGACGGGAAGAAGGCGGGAGAATGGGGTTGAGAGGGAAAGATAGATCAGTCACTATAAGCGGGTTCGGTGTTCCGAAAAACGCAAGGAATCATGGAATTTGTCAAAGGTCATCCGTGATAAAGAAAAAGCGAACAAAGCTCTGGCTGTATAAACTGTGTACAACTTGTTAAGTATTCCGGCGGCGCTATGGAGTAAGGCAGACTCGTGCCGTTTAGCTCTGGAAAATTTCTGTAAAAATCGGGGGGAAAAAATCGGGACTTACCTGCACTACAAAGCTACCGGCTGCATGCAATAAGCCTGTGACGTCATCAGGCGCGCGACGACACCGACGGTATGTCTACACAACATACCCCCCGCAAACTGAGAAAAACCGGTAGGTCTAAAGAAGTAGGCCCGACTGAAGCCTCGGGCTCAGGTTTAACAGCGTCCCAAGAAGAAATCTCAAGGAAGAAAAAGACAGATGTGGAAGAATTAAGAAGTTTCCTCGCTCTAGAAATCTCAAACATAATGGAAGAATTCAAAAAAACTTAAACATAACTTCACGGATGAGTTGAAAACTTTACGGATGAGTTGAAAACTTAAAAAAAAGAAATTAAAGAAGATCTCGTAGCTTCTGTATATGAAGTACTGGATTCCTGGAAGTTGGCCATGGAAGAAAATCTAAATCAAAAGGTTGAAGAGGTAAATGTTAAATGGAATTTGATGGAATCCAGATTTAATTCGAAGTTGGACCCCATCTCTCAGGCACTAGAACAACAACATAAATCTGTAATTGAATTAGAGGAAATTGCTGAAACAAGCTCTAAAACTACAAGTAAGCTTCTCTCCGTGAACAAGTATTTATCAGACTTATTGCATAAAATAACTGACAGAGACGCCAGAATCTAAGAATTATTGGCGTTCGGGAAGGCATAGAGGGGGATCGTGACCCCCGTGAATTTACTGCAGATCTATTGAAGAAAGTTTTAAATCTGGATCAAGCACCTTTACTTGCTCGGGCACATAGAGCATTGAGACGCCGTCCAGGTGCGGACGCCCCCCCAAGACAACTGATAGTGAAGGTGCAATATGATCATGTTTTGGATGATATGATGAAGAAAACCGTTCGCAGCAGAAATCTTGAATTTGAAGGAGATAAGATCAGTATATTTCGAGATTACCCGGTGGAGGTTGCCAAGAAAAAGAGCATTGTTTACAGACACAGAAGAAATACTTAAGAATATAAAAACCTGAGATATGTGACTGATGTACCTGCAACATGAGAATCACCTACGACAAAGCAAGGATACTTCTCACCAAGCATACAGAGGCCTTAATTTGCAAAGAACATCGAGAAACATGGAGAATACTGAGAACATCGAGAGTGAGAGTGACAAAGAGGATTAACACTTTACACTTAATATACACCTGATGATACTGGATATTGTTACTTTACTGTGAAGAAATTGAACTTTAAATTAATATACTCAAGGACTGTCTTGAATTTAGAATGAAATTGAGTAGTTATCTTGTTATTGTTATATAATATTTTATATTTTAGTACTAATTATTACTAATTACTACTAATCATAATTACTAATTATTATTAATTATAGTTAACTGGATCAACTTTGAATTAGCTAAAAGCATGAATTACAAGTAATGTGTGATTCAGGCAATTTTTTTTTAAATTAAAAAATGGAGGTTTACTCCTTGATACTTGATACTTTTTGACTAATCATGGACTAATATTTTTGTTATATGAGACTAATATTTTACTTACTTTGAGATTATTAATTATTCCACTACTGGAATATAACCATTGTTTCCCCCCCCGCCCCGCTCCCATATAATGTTTTTTTTATTGAAATTGAAGCTTTTCTTTTAAGGAAAGTACAGAGCTAGTAATATATTTTTTTTACCAAAAGCTACGGAAGTCCTTAGATGTCTAGCCACATTAGGGTGGCTATCACTAACTGCACTAATCATAGATGTAGTTTTTTTCTCTCTTTTACACTTTACTAATACAACACTCTTAGTTTTTTCTATTTTATATTATATTATAATCATTATAATCATTATTTTGAATGGAATTATGTATTATTTAAGGAGATATGACCGAGAAGAAAACCTATAAGATCTAAAATTCATCTATCTGAGGTTCGGGTGTAAGGTATGGTTTAACATGCTGAATCATCTGCTCTATTATAGACCACCTTAATCATAAGATACAAGACGTAAAAGTGAAAACTGGGGGTGAAGGAATTACATTCTGTAGTTAGAATGTTAAGGGAATTAATGAACCCATCAAGAGAGGCAAAGTATTAGCTCATTTAAAATCGCTTAAAACAGATATAATATTCCTCTTGGAGACTCATCTTAAAAAGGAAGCGCAACATAGATTGAAAACAAAATGGATTGCTCAAACATATCATTCTTCATTCACACATAAATCTAGAGTGGTTGCAATATTAATCCGTAAAGGTTTACCTTTCAAACATATATCAACTATAGAAGATACTGACGGTAGATATATTGTAGTAGTAGGCGAGTTATACTCAAAAAAAGTGACTCTCCTTAATGTCTGTGGACCAAATTTTGAAAGCCCATTATTCTTCAAGAGAATACCTAATACTATTCCGGAATGCACACAAAATAATTTAATAATTCGTGGCGACTTAAATTTTACACTAGATTCTTATTTAGACAAATCATCAACTCAAAGAAAATCAAAATCTCAGTCAAGTGAATTTTTAAACTCATATATTAACACTACCAACATTAAGGATGTCTGGAGAATTGAAAATCCATCCGGACGAGAATATTCATTTTATTCACCTGTGCATAAAACTTATTCAAGGATAGACTATTTCTTAGTAGATTCTAAACTTATTCCATTTACCTTCAACTCGCAATTAACCCTAACCCTAACCCATTATAATTTTGGACCATGCTCCATTAATGTTTATGATTAAACTAAACGGAATGGACAAGAAACAGACACAATGGAGACTTAATCCTCAAATTTTAAATGAAAAGGTATGTTGTGAATATCTTGTAAAACAGATTAATAAGTTTTCCGAGGTCAATAACCAGCCTGAAATTGCTGCCTCCCTTCTCTGGGAAACATTTAAAGCATTTCTACAAGGGGCATTAATCTCCTCCCAGGCATTTCTTAATAAAGAGAATAGGGCTAAACAACAGACATTGGAAATGGAAATAAGGAAATTAGACATAGAAAATGCAGGAGCACCTTCATTAGCAAAACATAATAAAATTGCAGCACTGAAATATAAGTTAAATAAAATATCCTCTGACCAAGTAATAAAACTTTATCAACATGCAAAACAATTAAATTTTGAATTCGGTGATAAACCACAAAAACTATTAGTACGTCAGCTTCGTAAATTGGACGGGGAAAAAATGATTCATAAGTAGATCAGATAAGGGAGAAATATTAACACTTCCTAAAGATATTAATGACAGATTTTCACAATACTATCAATATCTTTATTCAACTAAAGTGACAGAGCAATCAACAGGAATGGAAGCTTTTTTACAGAGATGTAACCTTAAAGGTTTAGCTTTGCAAGAGCAAGAACTATTAGGTGCTGAAATAACGATAAAAGATATCGAAGAGTCAATTAAATCTTTAAAAAATGGAAAGGCCGCAGGCCCTGATGGCCTAAGCTCCGAATTTTATAAAAAAATCCATGATCTGATTTCTCCACGCTTACAAACATTGTATAAACACGTTTATACTCAACAGAAACGCCCGGAAACTTTAAACAAATCTACAATAATACTTATACTCAAAACTGATAAGGATCTGGGAGAACCGGCCTCATATAGAGCAATAGCTCTCTTAAATACTGATCAGAAAATATTAACTAAAATCCTACGGAATCCACGGTCAGGCTCTGCGGAAGACCATAAGATCACTCTCAGACGCGGCTGAAAGAAGCAGCTGTTGGATTTGGCTCAAGCGGAAAGACCCATGCTGGGCCCCAAATACGTCATGGTGAATCTTTGAGGCAGTTTGACACGGGACACGCGCTGAGGGCTGATCATCCTGCAGCGGGCCGCCCTTGTGGAGGGTGTATAGTGTTAAAAGTCCGAAACACCCAGTGATGCAAGGGTACACTACTGATGATGTGTCCTGTGCCCAACTGTCCTGAAGGTTACCCAGGCCAAGATATACGTATACGTACCCCCCCCCCCCCCCCCCCCCCCCCCCCCCCCCCCCCCCCCCCCCCCCCCATGTTGAGCGTCGACCACTCTTAGCAATCAATGAATGCCGTGAAATGCTCCCCACCTACTGGCACAAGGGACTTCTTAACATCTAGTCCTGTGTATTTGATTCTGAAAATCTGGACTTATCCAGTGACTGCTGTGAAAGGACAGCTGACAACATGGGAAAGTCCATGTGACAGCTTGGAGAGACAGCTGACAGGAGGGAACAGACCCCAATGGGGCCGTCATGGGCTAGCTCCCCATGACAGCAGTCTCCAACGCTGTTTCAGCTAGTTGGAGACACCCGCTAAATGCTACAAAAAGTAAATTAAAGGAAATACACCTAGAGCCTGCGAGAGCGGGGCGCAAAGATGGCTCACCGATTGATAACACGGTTACAGACCCAGGAACGGAAACGACCACGGACAAGGAGAGCATGGCACATGAGACATCCACAACAGCTGCGAGACACAAACTTCAGGTGTGCATCTGTGGTTGGGAGAAAAGAACATCAATGATGGGCTTGAAGATCCACCAATGGAGGAAAAAGTGCTTGAGAGAGCAGAGACATGGGGCCTCGCATTGACCAGTACTTCTTACGAAGCAAACCAGTCAAATCAGTCGAATGAAGCACAACGACGGGACACAAACCAAAGTTCGCAGAGCATCAGCACCCATGTCACTGAAGAGGGTGATACAAGCAACAGAAATGCCGGTGGAGGGAGCCCACGCAACAACTACAAGACCTCCATTGGAGGGAAAGATCAAAGGGCACAAACCTGGAGTGAAGTGGCCCAAAGCTGTTGAAAAGAAAGAGTGGGAGACGGTCAACAGTGACCTTATACATATCTTGGAGCAACAAGTGGGCACAGCAGTGGAAAAGCTTGAAAGGATGGGCAACATAATCTACAGCTATGGAGAAGAACGGTTTGGGGTGAGTAAAGGGAGAGGTGGAAAGAAGTTACCAACACCAATCAAGTCCAGGAGGCAGCAGGAGATCGAGGGGCTAATCAGAGAGAGGAGACAGTTGAAAAAAGCAATGGAAAAAAGCAACTGACGCAGAGAGAGAAGGTCTCATGCTACTCAAGAGGACATCAAGAGCCGATTGGCAACCTTGCGAAAAAGCAGAGAACATGAGGAAACTTCGCAAGAATAAAGAACACACAAGAACACGGTTCTACAAAGACCCTTTCAAGTTCATCAAAGACCTCTTCACAAAGGAAAAAAGTGGAACTTTGAAAACATCAAAACAAGAATTGGAGGAAACACCTGGAAAAGGCCCACCAAGACACGAAAAGGCATGAGCAGTTAGTCATCCCACATGACATCCCGCCTATTCAACCACCTGAATTCAACCTGGACACCAGCCCTCCGAAATGGAAAGAGGTAGAGAACACTGTCCGGCGAGCAAGAGCAGCATCAGCTCCGGGGCCAAACGGGAGTACCATACAAGCTCTACAAGAATGCACCGGATGTGTTACGCTTTCTATGGAAGCTCATGAGGGTGGTGTGGAAGAAGCAAACAATACCTAAGGTGTGGCGAAGGGCCGGCGGTTGTACTAATACCTAAAGAAAAGGATGCATCAGACATCAGCCAATTCCGGCCAATATGTCTCCTCAACGTCGAGGGAAAAATCTTTTTCAGCATTGTATCACAAAGGCTATCCACCTATCTGGTAACAAACAGGTACATTGATACATCTGTACAGAAAGCAGGAATTCCAGGTTTATTTTTTCTTTTTTTTTTTCGGGCTGCTTGGAGCATACAAGCATGATCTGGCACCAGATCCAAGCAGCTAAGAAGGACAAGAGAGACCTACATGTGATCCTCCTCGATCTGGCCAATGCATTTGGTTCAGTTCCACATGAACTCCTTTGGGAATCTTTTGCCTTTTTCTATGTACCAGATCTCATCACCACACTGGTCAAGAACTATTTCCAATACCTGCAGCTGTGCTTCACAACAGCTGAATTCAGTACAACATGGCAGCGCTTGGAAGTAGGCATCATGGCAGGCTGCACAGTCTCACCCTTGGCCTCTACAATGGCCATGGAAGTCATCATCAGGGCCTCAAAATGGGTGGTGAGCGGTAAACGAACCAGTGCTGGGCTCCGTCTGCCACCCATCAGGGCATACATGGACGATATGACAACAATAACCACTACTGCAGCATGCACCAAGCGGCTACTTGGAAAGCTGCAGGAGAACATCAAGTGGGCCCGAATGAAAATCAAGCCAAGTAAGTCTCGAAGCATCTCCATAGTTAAGGGGGTGCTTAGAGACACAAGGTTCTGCATCGGTGACGACCTAATACCAACAGTGTCTGAGCAGCCAGTAAAAAGCCTGGGCAGATGGTACAACGCAAGTCTCAAGGACAAAGGCAGGTGCAACAACTAAGGCAAGAAATTGTTCAACAGCCTGGAGATCATCAATCAGACCCTACTGCCTGGGAAACTGAAGCTCTGGTGCCTACAGTTTGGACTCCTTCCTCGGACAATGTGGCCACTGACCGTTTATGAGCTCCAATAAACAACTGTGGAGAAGATGGAGCGAACCATAACTTCATACGCGAAGAAATGGCTCGGTGTCCCACGATGTCTAACTAACATCGGCCTCTATGGCAAAGGGGTCCTGGAACTACCTCTCACTAGTCTAACAGAGGAATACAAGTGTTCCAAAGTAAGACTCCAGATGACACTGAGGGACTCTAGAGACAAGACCATCAGTGCTGTTGCGCCGCCCCTAGTAAACGGGCCGGAAGTGGACACCATCTGATGCAGTACAGCAAGCTTCATCAGCCCTGAGGCACAAGACCGTCGTGGGGGCAAGTGCAGCAGGGAAGAGGAGGCTTTGGCCTTACGATAAGTAAACCAACTTGGCGAAAGGCCACAACATCAGAGCGGAGGACATTGGTGGTTGAGGAGGTGCGGCGACAGGAGGAGGCCGCAAGAAGTGCAAAGGCGGTCTCTCTTGCCAAACAGGGGCAATGGATGCAGTGGGAAGGTGTGGAGCGGAGGAAGATCAGCTGGAAAGAACTATGGGAAATGGAATCAAGCAAGATCAGCTTCATCATCAGAGCGACATACGACGTCCTTCCATCACCAAAGAACCTCAATCAGTGGTACGGTGAGGATCCAACCTGTGCCCTCTGCCCAACTCCAGCGACCCTCAAACACATCATGGTAGGCTGCAAGACCAGCCTCACGCAAGGGAGATACACGTGGCGGCATAATCAGGTATTTAAAAAGCCTGGCAACAGCCCTTGAGAACAGGCTGTGTGCGACCAACTCCTTGCCTCCGAGAGCAAGCAACCCCTCCCACTTAAGGGCGAAAACCTTTGTGCGAGAAGGACAGAAAACACCTAAACATCCTTCCACTAGATCAGAAGAAGGAAACCTATGCAGGGCCCGTGACTGGAGGATGCTGGCGGACATCGGCCGACAACTAATCTTTCCACCTGAAATTGCTTCAACCAACCTCAGGCCAGATTTGGTGTTCTGGTCCCTTTCACAGAAGACTGCTTACATCATAGAGCTCACAGTTTTCCATGGGAGAACTCTGTTGTGGAGGGCCTATGAGCGTAAGAAGCTGCGCTACACAGAGCTTGCAGCAGAGGCAAACGCAGCGTGGCTGGAACATCAACGTTTATCCAGTTGAAGTGGGATGCAGAGGATTTGTTGCGTCATCTACCATCAGACTGCTGAAGGAGCTTGGAATCCACGGTCAGGCTCTGCGGAAGACCATAAGATCACTCTCAGACGCGGCTGAAAGAAGCAGCTGTTGGATTTGGCTCAAGCGGAAAGACCCATGCTGGGCCCCAAATACGTCATGGTGAATCTTTGAGGCAGTTTGACACGGGACACGCGCTGAGGGCTGATCATCCTGCAGCGGGCCGCCCTTGTGGAGGGTGTATAGTGTTAAAAGTCCGAAACACCTAGTGATGCAAGGGTACACTACTGATGATGTGTCCTGTGCCCAACTGTCCTGAAGGTTACCCAGGCCAAGATATACGTATACGTACCCCCCCCCCCCCCCCCCCCCCCCCCCCCCCCCCCCCCCCCCCCCCCCCCCCCGATGTTGAGCGTCGACCACTCTCAGCAATCAATGAATGTCATGAAATGCTCCCCACCTACTGGCACAAGGGACTTCTTAACATCTAGTCTGTGTATTTGATTCTTCTATCTCATAGATTGAGCTTAGTGATTAACAAATTAATACACCCCGACCAAAAAGGTTTTATCCCAAAACGTCACTCATTTTACAATCTGAGACGATTATTTAATATTATATACTCAAATAGAATTGCTAATGCAGATCTAGCAATTATTTCGCTAGATGCTTAAAAAGCCTTTGATCAGGTAGAATGGTCATATTTATTTTCGGTGATGGAAAAATTTCAATTGGGAGAGAAGTACTGTACATGGGTTAAACTTTTATATTCTAACCCAACAGCTAGAATACTAACAAACCAAGTGTTATCAACTAAATGTAATCTTTCTAGAGGTTGTAGACAAGGATGCCCGCTATCTCCATTATTATTCGCTCTAGCAATTGAACCACTCGCAGAAAGTGTCAGAGCTCATCTAGAAATACATGGGTACAATACTAAAGACACAATGAATAAAATCTCTTTATATGCAGATGATGTTTTAATATATATTACAAAGCCAGAAACTAGTATTCCAGATTTATTATATCTAATAACTCAATTTGGTCAGTTTTCAGGATATAGAATTAATTGGAATAAAAGCGAAATCATGCCAATAATGGAACTCAATTTACAAACACTACAACAATCACCTTTTAAAATAGTTGAGGAAAAATTTAAATATTTAGGTATTTATGTAACTAAGACGTATACTTCTTTATTTAAATGAAATTTCCCACCTTTACTGAATAAACTAAACAAGACTATTCAATATTGGAAAACACTTCCCATTTCAATGTTCGGTAGAATTAATGCTATAAAAATGATCTTTTTGCCGCAATTATTGTACTTATTCCAGTCAATCCCGATATGTATTCCAAAATCTTTTTTTTTTTAAAGTAGACTCTACTGTTACAAGTTTCATCTGGGATTATAAGAATCATAGAATAAGTAAAAAACATTTATGTAAATCAAAGATTAATGGAAGTTTAGCTCTACCAAATTGTCTGTTTTATTTTTGGGCAGTTCATATTAAAAACATGAATTTTTGGCTGGAAGAAATGGATCAACTATCAGACTGGTTAAGGATGGAAAAGGAGGACTGTTTACCTTTTGAAATTGGTTTGATTATGTTTGCACTGACAAAATTGCACAAAAAAACCTATAGGGAAAATCCTATAATACAATGGTACACAAATCTGGAAACAATTAAAAAAGGCTTTAAAATTGGATAATATACCACTCTGTCTCCCTATTGTAAACAATCCCTTATTCAAACCTTCTGTGCTGAATAAAGGTTTCACACAATGGAAAAATTATGGAATTAAAAAGATGGAACATCTTTATAAGAAAGGCACTTTTCTTTTATTTCAGGAATTACGACAGATTTATGGATTACACTCAAATATTTTTTTTCAATATCTACAACTCAGAGATTATGTTAAATCAAATGCACAAAATTATAGGAATAGGGAACCAGAAATTTATAGGAAAAAGGGAACCAGACTGGAAGGGCCGAGAGGGCCTGTTTCCGTGCTGTAATTGTTATATGGTTAAATCCTTGATGAATGTTTGAATAAGCATCCTAATACAGAAAAACTAACAACTTATATTTATAATATTCTTTTAGATAGCGAGGTACCATCGACGGAATCACATAGACATAAATGGGAAAATGAATTAAGCCAACCCATGACGAAAGATATTTGGGACAAACGTTTACAATATATACAACAATGCTCGTTAAATGCAGACATGCTTTAATACAATTTAAAGTATTACACAGATTACATTACTCAAAAGTTAAACTGAATAGAATCTTTCCACATGTCTCTCCTAACTGCGATAAATGTTAGCATCTAGAGGCTAACTTAACACATACTTTTGCAAATTGTATAAAAATTAAAAATTTCTGGATTGAGATTTTTAGATTTGCCAATTTATAGCTTACCTCTAATAAAAATATATTTAAAAATTAAAAAAAAAAAAGTATTCTACCAATTAATGACTCTAGAATTCTGTCAACTCAATAGCAGACAGGCGTTGCTCTTTTATGAACATTAATTCCATCTTATTTCTACCTCATTTCACAAACCAACCCTCTGGAATTCCGCAGAACCTCTCCCGGCAGCCTTGGAGGACATTCTCTCTCTCTCTCTCTCTCTCTCTCTCTCTCTCTCTCTAAGGGGATTAACCGACAGCGACTGGATAAGGCGAGAGGTGCAGCTGACGGTCACAGGTCAGTCGGGGAATTGGTTCCTCGGGAGTTGTAGCAGAGTTAAGCTGGAGTTAGCATTTCTTCTCTGCGCTGGCTGTGAGCCTACGGCCGCCACTGCTTCAGGCCGGTGTCCCGTCACCCCTGTCACTCCGGACAGGGATGGGACACTCGGGAGGGGACAGGGACAGTAGTGAGACTCCACTCACAAATCTGCCTCCTGGGGTTATGCGTGGTTCGCCCCTGTATAATAACCCTGTATAACCCGGGAGGGCAGCCCGAGTGAGAATGGAACCCATGCACCCAGGCTGAGGGGGACCAGACCGTGATTCATCTGTTGGGATAGTGGGGAATAGGAGGCAGGGTGGACGGAGAGAGAGCGGAGAGAGGAAGGTGGAGAGAGAGAGATGTGGAAAAAGAGATGGAGAGAGAGAGTGTGTGTTCCTAGCCAGGCACATGTCCAAATGTCTTTCAAAATGTTGTTATTATACCTGCCTTAGTAACTCCCCCACCACCCACTGTGTGAAAAACGTTGAACCTCAGGTTCTTATTAAATCTTTCCCCTCTGACCTAAGCCCCCTAGTTCTTTTTGGTCCCAGAATTTGGTCCCAGCCACCTTTCCGTCCTCCCTTCAACCCCTGTTCGCGTGTTCACCCTCCCTGCGTACTCAGATGACTTACCTCTACCTAGTTAAATTAAATTGGTTTAGGGACACAGCACGGAAACAGGCCCTTCGGCCCATCGGGCCCACGCCGATCACATGTTCGCACCCGCACATCTTTGGAATGTGGAGGAAACCAATGTTATATTGCACAGGGAGAACGTGCAAACTCCGCACAGACAGTGCCCCAGGTCAGTGTCGAACCCGGGGCTTGGAATTGGCCAGATTTTCCCCATTACATTTACATAAGCTCACAAAATAGACCACCACCAATTGGCGCATTTCACAGCAACATCATCAACATCTGCACTCCAGGGCATTTGATGCTTTGTAATATCTTGGTTCTGGTTTGTACCCCAAGGCCTTTCTCTTCCTGTGAATAGTCCCCAGCATCTGGCATGTCATCACTTCCGCCCAAATTCCGATATTAATGCCAAGACATTGGCCCTCTCACGCACGTTTTTGTCACATGTAGTTGGTGCACATTAGATTGGCACTGCTGAGAATTCTGCATGGATGGGAGAAATAGTGTTGCTAACTCCAGTAGTAATTCAACAGCGCTTGTTCGGCCGGAGACCCCGTCTGTATACACGCAGCAGCTCAGCTGCCGAGAATGACCTATGACCTGGGCAAGCGCAGTCGGAATACCGAACTCGCGTATTGAATGGCGGAATAGACTCAATGGGCAAATGGCCTGTCAGCTCCTATGTATTATGAATATGGTTCAAGAGAATCATAGGCAAGGATTTTAATTATGAAGCAGGTTCAATGCACCTTTGTTCTGCAGGTTCAACTACCTAGCACAGCCTAAGAATTGAATATTTTTCTTCTTCGCAAATTAGATGTTCTCCCATCAATCAGATGTTTTCAGGAGTTATAAGTTCTGTGAAAAAGATACCTCGCACATCAGTTGACATATTTTCCAGTTATTATTGATATCGACATAGAGTAGCACATTGAACAGTACAAGAAGAGGAACCAGCCCTTCAGCCCACCAAGCCTGTGTTGATCATGTTTTCAATCTATATGCCATCTGCCTGCACATGAACAATAATCCTCTCTTTCACTACCTGTTCACATGTATCCTAAACGTTACTATTGTATCTGTTTTCACCACCTCATCTGGCAGCATTTTCCTCTCACTTGCCAATATTTATGTAAATAAATTTGCCTCATGAATCTTTTTTTTAACTTACCCCATCTCACCTTAATTTTATATCCTCTATATTTGACATTTCCATCCTGGGAAAAAAAAACTCTGACTATCTACCCAATCTATGCCTCTCTTAATTTTATACAGCACTATTATTCTCCTCTCCACCCAACCCCCCCCCCCCCCCCCAACGCCCATCCCCCAGCAAACCTCTAATGCTCAAGAGAAAACAATCCAAATTTGTTCAAACTCTCCTTATAGCTAAGACTCTAATCCAGACAACATCCTCTTCTGCACCCTCTCCAAGGCCTCCACATTCTTCCTAGAATTTGGTGAACACAACTACACACAATACTCCAAAGTTTTATGGAGCTACAGCATGACTTCCCATCTTTTATACTCAATGTCCATATCCACTTGTGGTGCCATTCTCAGGGAGCTATGGACTGGTGCTCCACGATCCCTCTGTACATCAATGTTCCTTAGAATCCTGCCATTTACCGTATACTATCCTCTTGCATCTGACCTCCCAAAATGGATAACCTCACACTTATTCAGATTAAACTCAAACTGTCATTTTACCAACTAAATGTCCAACTGATTTACATCCCACTCTGTCCTTTGACAATCTTCCTCACTCTCCACAGGTCCACCAATGTTCATTTTATCAGCAAACATACTAATCGGACAGTCTATAGTTGCATCAAATAATTAGTATTTGGGTTCCTGCACTAATATTTGTAGAGGATCATGGATCATAGACCCCCAGAGAGAAAAACACTTCTGTACCACTATTCTCAGTCTTCTCGGACCAAGCCGAATTTAGATGCAATTTGCCATTCACCATGGATTTCAAGTGACTTCATAGAAACATAGAAAATAGGTGCAGGAGTAGTCCAGTCGGTCCTTCGAGCCTGCACCGCCATTCAATGTGATCATGGCTGATCATCCAACTCAGTATCCTGTACCTGCCTTCTCTCCATACCCCCTGATCCCTTTAGCCGCAAGGGCCACATCTAACTCCCTCTTAAATATAGCCAATGAACTGGACTCAACTACCTTCTGTGGCAGAGAATTCCAGAGACTCACCACTCTCTGTGTGAAAAATGTTTTCCTCATCTCGGTCCTAAAGGAATTCCCCCTTATCCTTAGATTGTGACCCCTTGTTCTGGACTTCCCCAACATCGGGAACAATCTTCCTGCATCTAGCCTATCCAACCCCTTAAGAATTTTGTAAGTTTCTATAAGATCCCCCCTCAGTCTTCTAAATTCTAGTGAGTACAAGCCAAGTGTATCCAGTCTTTCCTCATATGAAAGTCCTGACATCCCAGGAATCAGTCTGGTCATCTTCTGGACCGGCCCTCCATTAAAGATCTTTTCAAATGCTTTATTAATGTACAAATAGACAACATCCACTGTTCTACCCTCATCAAAGATCTTAGTCACTTCCACAAAAAACTCAATTGGATTTCTGAGACAGGACCTGCCCTGAATATAGTAATGCTGACTATCTGTTCATTTTTTCCTAACCTCAGACTTGTACTTCAGGCTCAAACATTCCACATCTATGGGATGGAAATAATGATCAGCTAACATTCCTGATCATCTGTAGAAATTATTTTTATGTTGACAGTATCATGAAAGCAAAGAAAGAAAACTGGACAACCACTAACTATTTCCTTGTTTTCTGCATCCTGCAATATAAACATTCCTAAATAAAAACAACGTCATGAGCATTGAAACAAAATTCTGCTCTGGATCAGTGCCCACATCTGCAGGACACTCATACACTAGGCAAAGCTTTTAACTATTTCCGAATAATAATGGTATGATTTCATAGGAACCTGAGGGGTAACTTTAATTTTTACACAAAGGGTGGCATGTATATGGACGAGCTGGAAGAGGAGATAGTTAAGGTAGATACTGTCACAATGTTTAAAAAAACATTTGGACAGGTACATGGGTAGAATAGGTCTGGAGGGATATGGGACAATTGCAGGCAGGTGGGACTAGTGTAGATGGGACAAGCTGGATGGCATGGACAAGTTGGGCCGAAAGGCCTGATTCCATGCTATATGACTCTATGACTAATCATATCAGCCAATTTGAAAGGATTTTATGAGTTAGGAAAAATTCATCTGATTTGAATATTTCTTTGCCATGATTTCTAACTTTAATGTGTTCCAGCAAAATTCACAATCAACAAATTTCCAAACTTACCAAGGTTGCGGTGTTGCTCTATCCTGCAGTTTTTCTTTTTATCCTGGCTACTTTCCCAGGACCTTCAAACTTTGTCATTGAGTTATGCAGCATGAAAGCAGGCCTTTTGGCCCAACCTGTCCATGCTGACCGAGTTGCTGACCTGTGCCACTCCCATTTGCCTGTGTTTAGCCCTTATCCCACTAAACCATTCCCATCCATGAACCTGTCCAGATGTCTTTTAAACATTGGAATAGTACTCTCCTCTACCACTCCCTCTGGCATCTTGTTCCTCATACCCACCATCCTTTGTGGGAAATAGTTGCTCCTCAGGCCACTTCTCACTTTAAACCTATCACTCTAGTTTTAGAATCCCCTACCCTGGGAAAAAGACTGACTTTTCACCTTATTTATAATTCTTGTGACTTAATATACCTATATAAGTTCACCCCTCATCCTCCTATGGTCCAGGGGGAAAAGCCCCAAACTATGCAGTCTCTCCTGCTAACTTAAGGCCTCCAGTCATGGTAATATCCTTGTGAATCTTTTCCTAACCCTTTCCAGATTAATGCCATCTTAGTGACATCTCTCCTAGTGGCGGCGCTGCCTAAGCAGCTTGCGGCTCGCCTGCAGCCCGTCTGTCTCTTTGTCTTTTTTTTTTTGTCTTGTTAGGGGTATGTTTTTGGTTTATTTTTAGTTGTGTATATGTGGGGGGTGGTGGGGCGGGGGGGGGGGGGTGGATGGGGGAAACTTTTATCCCTTGTCGTGTCTCTGTTTCGCTGGGGCCTAACATCGTGGAGCTGGCGGCCTACAACTGGAATCGACCTTGAGGCTCCGGTCACAGAGCCTGTGGACTTACCATCACGGAGCTGGCTGACTTCAGTGGCTGTGGTGACGCTGTGGCTGCGAACCGACTTCGGAGCTGGGGAGGCTTCGGCCACAGGCCCTGTGGACGGTAAAATCGGGAGCTCGCAGGTCCCTGGTAGGAGACCGATTTTCAGGAGCTCCAGTAGCGGCAACTTCACCCGCCCCGAATCACGGGGTTTGAATCGGCCCGTCACAGGGCTTTTCATCGCCCGGCGCGGCTTAATTGGCCACGAGACTTACCATCGCCCGCCGGGGGCTTTAACATCAAGTGCCTTGATCGCATCGACACAGTGGTTTGACTGCCTGACCGTGAGAGAAGAACAGAACAGGGAAGAGATAAGACTTTTGCCTTCCATCACAGTGAGGAGGTGTTTGGAGATTCACTGTGATGGATGTTTGTGTGAAACTGTGTTAATTGTGTGTTGGTTTTTTTTCCGCTCTTATGACTGCAGGGAACGAAATTTCATTCGAACTTTGTTTGTTTGAATGATAATAAAAAGGCATTCTACAACTAGATGCCCAGATCTATACACAATACTCCAAGTGACTCACCAAATGGAATTAGAATTACATAAAGATCAGACTGGATAAGGATGTTATCTTTATTTTGGTTCCAGATGTATTTAATTAGCTCAATTTAAAGAGTCTATCTATCATGGTAGGAATTGAACTCATGTTTCATCAAGGTTAAACATAACTTTTTTTGTATACTTTGTAACTCTATTTATAGAGTCCAGAATATTCCATTTGCTTTATTAACCATTTTTTTCCAACACCATGTGTTTCTCTGTTCCCTTGACTTTAGAAATGTTTGCCCTATACCATTTATTTGTCTTTTGCCTCTCATCATTCTTAATACCACAATTTAATAGTGCACCTTTTGACTTTAAATGTCATCTGTCGCATGGTCGCCCATTCTACTAACCTGCCTTTGTCCTCTTCATTGTTATTTGCCTTACCGTTGACCATACTGCTAATACTTTTGTGTCATCTGCAAATTTTGAAACTGTGCTTTGCATCCAAAATTAATTTAATTCAGATATAAAAGGAAGTAGTGGGACCAGAACTGATCCATGGGGAATTACAATTGTACACCTTCTCCAAATCATCCAGTGTGTTTCACTTACAGTCATGGGTTCTTAATCACAAACAAAGTCCATTCCAGGATGCAGGATGTGTGAATGAGGAAGGGTCCAGAAGTGACAGCAGATTTGGGATCACCGGCAAATGAGCAGCATTAAAATAGGGGAATAAATTTGGGGAGTAATCTCAGGATAGCTACCTGTGTCACATATAGCTGAGGGTAGATACTAGGAGAGGACAGATGGAGATGTGGCTAAAAAGCTGGTGCGGAGGGAAGGATGTCAGGTACTTGGATCACTGGGCTCGCTTCTGGGACAGGTGGGACCATGCAGGAAATACAGGTTGCACCTACTGTATATTGGAAGGGGACCAATATCCTTTCAGTAAGACTTGCTTATGCTACTCAGGAAGGTTTAACCTAATTTGGCTAGGGTAGCAGTGCAGCAGATGAGGTGAAAAATTGTCGAGGATAAATCAAGCAAGTCCAATGGATAGAGGAGATAAAGAGAGATCAGGGATCATGGGAGGACTGGCAGATTCTATGCATTTACTTAAATGCAAGGAGCTCCAAAGGTAAGTCAGATGAACCGGCAGCATGGATCAGCAGTTAGAATGACAATATTATTACAAACAAAAGCACGTTTGAGGGAAGGGCAGGTCTAGCATTGTAACATTATGGTGTGTAGGTGTTTCAGGTGTGTCAATGATGGATGCAATAGAGAATGGGGAGACATATGATGGGGAAGGTCATGGCAGTATTTAGAAAGGATATCCTGGAAGAATCGTCCAATGAGACCATGTGGATAGCACTTAGGGAAAAGAGAGAGGCAATCACTTTACCGGGGTTATATGATAGATTTTCCAATAGACAGATGGAAATAGAAGAACCGATGAGGAAGTAAGTCACAGAAATGTGTAAGAACAATTTGTAGTAGTGGATGGTAGTGGATAATTATAACACTCTGAATAGTGACTGGGATTGCCTTGGTGTAAGACAGGGGTTCCCAAACATTTTCGTCCTGTTTACCCCTGGCAACTTTAATAACACATAACACATCAAATTAATTTATGAACAACTAATGATGAACAGATACCAGTATACCAGAACCAAACACAGTCAGTCAATGAGTAAAAAATATGTACAAATCTAGAATCATCAAATTTACCCCCTGGGGGTAAAGTTACCCCAGGTTGGGAACCCTTGGTGTAAGGGGTTTAGATGGGGCAAAATCTGGTAAGTCGATCCAAGACTTTTTAAGGATAATATATACATGGTCTATATATTATTGAGTATGTGTACGGAAATTGGGATTTCATGCTACAGTTGTACAAGGCTTTGGTGAGGCCACATTTAGAGTATTGTGTTCAGTTTTGGTCACCATGTTATAGGAAGGATGTTGTCAAACTGGAAACGGTGCAAGAAGATTTACAAGCATGCAGTCAGGACTCGAGGGCCTACGCTATAGGGAGAGGTTGAGCTTATAGAGGTGTACAAAATTATGAGAGGAATAGATTGGGTAAATGCACCGAGTCGTTTGCCAGAATAGGGGAAACAAGAATCAGAGGGCATATGTTTAACGAGGGGGGAATCTGAGGGGTGACTTTCTTTTGTACACAAAAGGTGATGGTTTTATGGAAGAGGAGGAGGTAGTTGAGGCAGGTACTATCATAACAATTAAGAGACAATTGGACAGGTACATGGATAGGACAAAATGTGCAGGAAAGAACAGCTGATGCTGGTTTAAATCGAAGCCGAGACACTTCTTCAGACTGATGAAGTCGGAAGAAGGGTCTCAACCCGAAACGTCACCCAGAGATGCTGCCTGACCCGCTGAGTTACTCCAGCATTTTATGTCTAGATACATAGACACTAGGTGTTGGTCACCTAGTCTATGGATAGGACAGGTTTATAGGGTTATGGACCAAGCACGGGCAGGCAGGAGTAGTGTAGATGGGACATGTTGGTCAGCATGGGCATGTTGGACTGAGGACCTGTTTCCATCCTGTGTGACTCAGACTCTAACTTGTCTAGTGATAGACACAGGTGAGAGGAAGGGTTTGATAGGCAGATGGTTGGACAAAGCCAAGAGATGAAAGAATAAAAAGGTGTAAGATAAAGGATAGAAGAGTTTCAAATTGTGAACCTAGACGAAGGAATAGAGATGGAAGGGAAGGAGAAGGGGAGAAATGGGTGTAAGTTCACGTAGGCACATGGAAGATAGGGGATGGAAAAAAAGGGTGAGGGAAAAAGGAGGGGGAGGTGGTGGTTTGGTTGGTTACCTAAAACTGAAGAATTCAATGTTCATACCACTGGGTTGTAAACAACCCAAGTCAAATTTGTGCTGCTGTTCCTTCAGTTTGG
Organism: Okamejei kenojei; assembly: GCA_035221665.1. Lineage (NCBI taxonomy): Eukaryota > Metazoa > Chordata > Chondrichthyes > Rajiformes > Rajidae > Okamejei > Okamejei kenojei. The sequence continues at coordinate 54,985,247 of CM069143.1, read as the reverse complement.
GTGTGGTCTCACTCTAGTAATTTAGTAGGCCCAGGACATGAAGGTCATATGGAATGGGAAGAGGAGTTAAAATGGTTATCAACCAGGAGATTTAGTAGGCCTTGGTGGACCAAGTGCAAGTGTTCAGCAGAACGGTCACCTGGTCTATTCTTGATATCACTGATGTAAAAAAGGGGCCACATCGGGAAAGATGCAGACCTTCAAGCTATGTGTGAGCTCTCTAAAGCATTTGACACTATCCTGGAATGGAAGCTCCATATTGGTCACTCCATATTTATAAAGTCTTATTAAAAGAAAGACTATTTGCTTTTAATACTTTCATGTATCACAATGTTGCCACAGAGGCCCAGGAGCGGTTGCAGTGGGAGGAGTGACATCCGACCTGTAAGTTTAAAAACTCTATCGCGGGGCTTGTTTCCACAGAGACCCAGGAGCGGTTGCAGTGGGAGGAACCCAAATCCGTAACATTCCATTCACAGCTCGCTTGTTCGCAACAAGTGGGCTTGAGGAAGCCGCTGATTGGTGGAAGAAGAAGGGAGCAGATGATTGGCAGTCAGATCCCTGCTGATTTCCTTCAGCTAAAATCCTTGCTTTGTATTGTATTCTATATTGTATTGTATCCAGGGTAAGGGGGAGGATGAGTGTCAGGGCAGTTTACTGTTCTGGATGTCAGATGTGGGAGGTCATGCAGTCAGATAGCTCTCCAGACGTCCACATCTGCGCCAGGTGCGTCAAGATGGCGCTCCAAATGGACCGTATTCGGTACCTGGAGCAGCAGCTCGCTGACCTCCGTCTGGTCCGGGAGAGTGAGGAAGCCGTAGAGAGGAGCTACAGACAGGTGGTCACTCCAAAACCACAGGAGGCAGAAAAGTGGGTCACGGTTAGGAGAGGCAAGGGGCAGAGGCAGGGACTAGAGAGTACCCCGGTGGCTGTACACCTTGGCAATAAGTACTCCTGTTTGAGTACTGTTGGGGGGCACAGCCTACCTGGGGGTAACAACAGTGACCAGGCCTCCGGTACAAAGACCGGCCCTGTTGCTCAGAAGGGTAAGGAAAAGAAGAGGAGGGCAGCAGTAATAGGGGACTCTATAGTTAGGGGGGTCAGATAGGCGATTCTGTGGACGCAGTCAGGAGACCCGGATGGTAGTTTGCCTCCCTGGTGCCAGGGTCCAGGATGTGACTGAACGTGTCCAAGATATCTTGAATGGGAGGGAGAGGAGCCAGAGGTCGTGGTACATATAGGTACCAATGACATAGGTAGAAAAAGAGAGGAGGTCCTGAAAGGAGAATTTAGGGAGTTAGGAATAGTGTTAAGGAGAAGGACCGCAAAGGTAACAATCTCAGGATTACTGCCTGTACCACGCGACAGTGAGAGTAGGAATGGAGCAAGGTGGAGGATCAATGCGTGGCTAAAGGACTGGTGCAGAGCGCAGAGATTCAAGTTTCTGGATCATTGGGACCTCTTTTGGGGAAGGTGTGACCTGTACAAAAAGGACGGGTTGCACTTGAACCCGAGAGGAACCAATATCCTGGCTGGGAGATTTGCAAAGGCTACTGGGGAGACTTTAAACTAGATCGGTTGGGGGGAGGGACTCAAATAGAGAAGGCAAGTAGTCCGTTTGTGAGGCAGGAGGCAGAGAAGTGAAGCAGTCAGACGCAAACACGTAGGGAGGAAAGAAGAAAAAAAAAAAAACAAACGGAGAATAAGAAGTGGAGGATTTCTTAAATGTGTGAGCAGAGAGACAGAGGGGTGTAAAATGAGGATAGGAGCAATAGGTAGTATGGTGAAAAGTGGCAGGAAAACAAATCCAGGGCAAAAATCTAAAAGGGCCACTTTTCAACATAATTGTAAAAGGGCCAAGAGTGTTGTAAAAACAAGCCTGAAGGCTTTGTGTCTCAATACGAGGAGCATTCGTAATAAGGTGGATGAGTTGAATGTGCAGATAGCTATTTATAATTATGATATAGTTGGGATCACGGAGACATGGCTCCAGGGTGACCAAGGCTGGGAGCTGAACATCCAGGGATATTCAATATTCAGGAAGGATAGACAGAGAGGAAAAGGAGGTGGGGTAGCGTTGCTGGTTAGAGCGGAGATTAACGCAATAGAAAGGAATGACATTAGCTTGGAGGATGTGGAATCGATATGGGTGGAGCTGCGAAACACTAAGGGGCAGAAAACGCTAGTGGGTGTTGTGTACAGGCCACCTAACAGTAGTAGTGGAGTTGGGGATGGCATCAAACAGGAAATTAGAAATGCGTGCAACGAAGGTAAAACCGTTATAATGGGTGACTTCAATCTACATATAGATTGGGTGAATCAAATTGGCAGGGGTGCTGAGGAAGAGGATTTCTTGGAATGTATGCGGGATAGTTTTCTAAAACCAACATGTGGAGGAACCAACGAGAGAGCAGGCTATTCTAGACTGGATATTGAGTAATGAGGAAGGGTTAGTTAGTAGCCTTGTTGTACGTGGCCCCTTGGGCAAGAGTGACCATAATATGGTTGAGTTCTTCATTAGGATGGAGAGTGACATTGTTAATTCAGAAACACTGGTCCTGAACTTAAAGAAAGGTAACTTTGAGGGTATGAGACGTGAATTGGCCAAGATCGACTGGCAATTGATTCTTGAAGGGTTGACGGTGGATATGTATTGGAAGGCATTTAAAGACTGCATGGATAAATTACAACAATTGTTCATCCCAGTATGGCAAAAGAATAAATCAGGGAAAGTGGCGCATCCGTGGATAACGAAGGAAATCAGGGATAGTATCAAAGAAAAAGATGAAGCGTACAAATTAGCCAGAAAAAGCAGCCTACCAGAGGACTGGGAGAAATTCAGAGACCAACAGTGGAGGACAAAGGGCTTAATTAGGAAAGGGAAAATGGAGTATGAAAGAAAACTGGCAGGAACATAAAAACTGACTGCAAAAGTTTTTATCGATATGTGAAGCGCAAAAGATTAGTTAAAACAAATGTAGGTCCCTTGCAGTCAGAAACGGGTGAATTGATCATGGGGAACAAGGACATGGCAGACCAATTGAATAACTACTTTGGTTCTGTCTTCACTTAGGAAGACATAAATAATTTGCCGGAAATAGCAGGGGATCGCGGGTCAAATGAGATGGAGGAAATGAGTGAAATCCAGGTTATCCGGAAAGTGGTGTTAGGTAAATTGAATGGATTAAAGGTCGATAAATCCCCAGGGCCAGATAGGCTGTATCCCAGGGTACTTAAGGAAGTAGCCCCAGAAATAGCAGATGCCTTAGTGATAATTTTTCAAAACTCTTTAGATTCTGGAGTAGTAACTGAGGATTGGAAGGTAGCTAATGTAACCCCACTTTTTAAAAAGGGAAGGAGAGAGAAAACAGGGAATTACAGACCAGTTAGTCTAACATCGGTAGTGGGGAAACTGCTAGAATCAATTATTAAAGATGGGATAGCAGCGCATTTGGAAAGTGGTGAAATCATTGGACAAAGTCAGCATGGATTTACGAAGGGTAAATCATGTCTGCCGAATCTTATTGAATTTTTTGCGGATGTAACTAGTAGAGTGGATAAGGGAGAAGCAGTGGATGTGTTATATCTGGACTTTCAGAAGTTCCCGATGTTGGGGAAGTCCAGGACAAGGGGTCACAGTTTAAGGATAAGGGGGAAGTCTTTTAGGACCAAGATGAGAAAATCGTTTTTCACACAGAGAGTGGTGAATCTGTGGAATTCTCTGCCACAGAAGGTAGTTGAGGCCAGTTCGTTGGCCATATTTAAGAGGGAGTTGGATGTGGCCCTTGTGGCTGAAGGGATCGGGGGGTATGGAGAGAAGGCAGGTACAGGATACTGAGTTGGATGATCAGCCATGATCATATTGAATGGCGGTGCAGGCTCAAAGGGCCGAATGGCCTGCTCCTGCACCTAATTTCTATGTTTCTATGTTTCTACAACATTTTTGTGGTTTATGTGACTGAATTTCTAACCTTGTATTTATACTGCACTTTTCACAAACTCAGATACCCAGTGCACTTTATACCCACAAATGGAAATGTGATAATGACTAGACTATCTGCTTTAGATTTAGATCGATGGATAAATATTGGTCAAAGAACAAAGAATATCTCCTGTTCTGCTAAATCGTCCCGTCGGGTCCTACATGTTTAAGAGAAAGGAAAAGCAATGTTGTGGTTTTGTGTCAACTGAAAGACAACTCTTCCATCTGTACAGCATCCCTCAATACTGGATTGGGACGTGCATGCTTAAAGTCAGATATAACATCATTTTAAAAAATGTCAACCGTGGTAAATCAGATCCACATAATTTTATAATTCTACCAAATTCTCTCAAACCCACTCATACTGTTTGTATTTTTATTTCACATTTAACCATTCCATCTCCTTTCAGTTGTAACAAAATAATCAGATTAATCTTCTTACCCTTAACACTTCCAGGACGTTCAGGTTTGTAGGCTCAATGGCTTCAGTAAAATAGTAAGATTAAATGAGAACTTACCAGTTTGAAGTTTGATCTTTATTTTATGAGGAGTTACGATGAGGGATTACGTAAAGAAGCCCCGCCAGGCGCATGCGCGTCATACTTCAAAGCAGCGGCGTGAAATCACAGTAACTACAGTCGAAGTGATATAGTAAGACTCAGAAGACTAGAACTACCAGATGATCTTTGCGATTATGAGGGTCGGGAGCGGAGGGCACGTAATCCCTCATCATAACTCCTCATAAAATAAAGATCAAACTTCAAACTGGTAAGTTCTCATTTAATCTTACTATTTTACTTCGGAGTCACGTGGTGACTACGTGAAGATTTCAAAGCTCTGTGATTTCATGCTGTAGACCCAGTTCCATACGACACACTGCTTCAGTTGACACAGGATTGAACAAATAATGTATTGAACATTGCTTAAATTATTCAATAACCATTTTAATAATAAGCAAAACAGTAATAACCCCTCTATCCCGGGGGAAATTACAAATGAAATTTACAAACAAAATCAAACAGAACCCAAAACAGCATGCCCAAAACCTTGCACTGCCAGGACAGGTTTGCCATAAAACTTGGAAAACGTCGATCCCCTACACCATCCTGCGGCCCCGAGGATTTGATCTAGAGGCACGTCCTGTGCCTTCGCCGCGGATGTTGGCGCCGCCCTGGTGGAGTGAGATTTGAACACATGAGTGTCTACTCCAGCACAATCCAAAGCCTGTTTCAACCATCTAGAAATAGTTTGTACTGACACCTTATTTATGAGTTTTTTTTGTGGCTGATGAACATTGCTGTTTCAGAGCCTCTGAGACTCTTAGTTACCTCGATATATTGACCCAGGTGCGTAACTACACATAGCCTTCGGTCAACGGGGTATGCTTTAAAGCTTACTTTGGTTCCGGCCATACCTGGCCTGCTTTGTTTGATTAAATTATATACCTAAAACGTCATTTACAAAAGAATACATGCTATCCAGCCGTAGCTTTTGCAATGTCTGAACCCGTTGCGCTGATACTAGCGCCATGAGCATAACCACTTTATGTGTTAACTTCTGAAAAGATAGTGATGTGATTGGAGCCCATTGCTGAAGCAGTGTGAGAACTATGCTCACATCCCAGATTTCTGTATATCGATGCTTAGGAGGGTTTTTGTTAAAGATACCTCTCATGAATCGGGTCACTAGCGGATGAGACCCGATAGATTGTAGTCCCAAAACTGCCCTAAATAGGAGGACAAAGCACTCCGAGCACTGTTAATGGCACTATAGTTCAACTGTTCATCAAAATGCAATGTAGCAAGGAACTCCAATACATCCGGTATGCTTGCAGTCTGATAAGATATATCTGACTGTAAGCAAAACATCTCCCATTTCTTAATATGAGACACATATTGTTTTTAGTGCTATCCCTCCAAGCCGCAGTAATCACATCCACGGTCCTATTCGACAGTCCAAGCCCTTGGAACAGAGTGGTCAGAATCTGCAGATTTACAGATGAATGCGATCATGTAAAGGATGACTTTCTCCTGTTACCGGATGAACCAACAAATTACTGCACTTGGGGACAGTCATGAATGTCTGAGCCATCATTCTCAGGACCAATGGGAACCATGGCTGTGTAGGCCAGTCAGGAACCACCAGAACGCTTGAGGCGGAGTCCTGCTCTATTTTGGTGAGACATTGCCTAATGAGGCAGAATGGGGGAAAAGCGTAAAAGAATGTTCACCCCCAATGTATCAAGAATGCATCCACCGCTACTGCTACTGGATCTGGTTCCCATGAAACGCATTTAGGTAACTGGTGATTTAGCCTGGATGCAAACAAATCTATGTCTTGCAAACCATACCGGCTGACAATCATTTAAAAAATGTTTGAATGTAGCATCCACTCTATGTTGTCATTAAATTTCCGTGACCTGGTGTCCGCCACCACATTATCTCTACCTGGTAGGTAGATAGCTGAGACCCATATATTCCTGGCAATGCACCAGTCCCAAATGAGGTTAGCCAGATTATCACTGACCTAATTCCTCGCATGTGATTGATATAAGCAACAGCCGTGGTATTGTCAATCTGGAGTTGAACATGTAAATCATTCATTGTTGAACAATATGCTTTTAGCCCATAGAATGCACCCAGCAATTCTAAGTAATTTATACCATGCCTCTGCAGGATTAATTCCTCTCACACACTCCATCTACCACCACAGCTAGACTCGCTATCCGTGGCTCCCCATCCTGAAGCACTGACATCTGTTTGAAAAATAACTGAAGGTTGTTGAGTCAAAATATTTTTAGTACTCCGTGAGACATTGATTATCCACCATTGCAATTCGGCGATGGCTTTGGCTAGCTACTGCATTGGTCTGTTGAAATGACCTGCATGTTCTTTAAGTGCTTGTTCTCTAGCTCATTGCAAACTCTGATAGTGCAGAGGTCCAAACTGCACTGCAGGGAAAGCCACCACTAATTTTCCAATGACACTGGCTACTTGCCGGATGGAAGGTTGTTGTGCCTCTACGAGACTGGTACAGACCTCCATGATTTCAACAGCCTTGGCCGTAGGCAAAGTCACTGACATATCAATTGAATCAATGACAAACCCCAAATAGTCAATTATTTGGGATGGTACAATCTTGGATTTTGTTGGATGGATGAGGAAACCTAACCTCTGAAACAGGTGTTTGGTCGCTGAAACTGACTCCTCAGCTGCTTCCTGAGTGTTGCTTACAATTAAAATATCATCTAAATAAGCCATCACAATGTGATTCTGGGCACGGAGTAGTGCCAGAACTGGTTTCAACAATTTTGTAAACAAGCTAGGAGCTGAGGTTAACCCATTGGGCAACGCTTTAAATTGCCACAGCAGTCACATCTAATTAAATTTCAAGTATCTACGGTACTGATGATGAATTGGTACTGAATAATATGCATCTTTCAGATCTATGGTTGCCATATAACAACCTTTTGATAACAACTGCTTTGCAGTACTGAAAGTATCCATTTTGAAATGCCTATACTGGACATACAGTGGCTTGCAAAAGTATTCATACCCCTTGAACTTTTCCACATTTTGTCACGTTACAACCATAAATGTAAATGTATTTTATTGGGCTTTTATGTGATAGACCAACACAAAGTGGCGCATAATTGTGAAGTGGAAGGAAATTGATACATGATTTTCAAATTTTTTTACAAATAAAAAACTGAAAAGTGTGGCATGCAAAAGTATTCAGCCCCCTTTACTCTGATACCCCTAAATAAAATCCAGTACAACCAATTGCCTTCAGAAGTCCCCTAATTAGTAAATAGAGTCCACCTGTGTGTAATCTAATCTCAGTTTAAATACAGCTGTTCTGTGAAGGCCTCAGAGGTTTGTTAGAGAACATTAGTGAACAAACAGCATCATGAAGACCAAGGAACACACCAGACAGGTCAGGGATAAAGTTGTAAAGCAGGGTTAGATTATAAAAAAATATCCCAAGCTTTGAACATCTCACAGAGCACTGTTCAATCCATCATCCGAAAATGTAAAGAGTATGGCACAACTGCAAACCTACCAAGACATGGCCGTCCACCTAAACTGACAGGCCGGGCAAGGAGAGCATTGATCAGAGAAGCAGCCAAGGCCCATGGTAACTCTGGAGGAGCTGCAGAGATCCACAGCTCAGGTGGGAGAATCTGTCCACAGGACAACTATTAGTCGTCCACTCCACAAATCGGGCCTTTATGGAAGAGTGGCAAGAAGAAAGCCATTGTTGAAACAAAGCCATAAGAAGTCCCGTTTGCAGTTTGCCATAAGCCATGTGGGGGACACAGCAAACATGTGGAGGAAGGTGCTGTGGTCTGATGAGACCAAAATTGAGGTTTTTGACCTAAATGCAAAATGCTATGTGTGGCGGAAAACTAACACTGCACATCACCCTGAACACACCATCCCCACTGTGAAACATGGTGGTGGCAGCATCATGCTGTGGGGATGCTTTTCTTCAACAGGGACAGGGAAGCTGGTCAGAGTGGATGGGAAGATGGATGGAGCCAAATACAGGGCAATCTTGGAAGAAAACCTGTTAGAGTCTGCAAAAGACTTGAGACTGGGTCGGTGGTTCACCTTCCAGCAGGTCAACGACCCTAAACATACAGCCAGAGCTACAATGGAATGGTTTAGATCAAAGCATATTCGTGTTAGAATGGCCCAGTCAAAGTCCAGACCTAAATCCAATTGAGAATCTCTGGCAAGACTTGAAAATTGCTCTTCACAGACGCACTCCATCCAATCTGACTGAGCTTGAGCGATTTTGCAAAGAAGAATGGGCACAAATTTCAGTCTCTAGATGTGCAAAGCTGGTAGAGACACACCCCAAAAGACTTGCAGCTGTAATTGCAGCGATAGGTGGTTCTACAAAGTATTGACTCAGGGGGGCTGAATACGTTTGCTCGCCACACTTTTCAGTTTTATATTTGTAATAAAATTTGGAAACCATGTATCATTTTCCTTCCACTTCTCAATTATGCACCACTATGTGTTGGTCTATCACATAAAATCCCAATAAAATACATTTACGTTTGTGGTTGTAACGTGACAAAATGTGGAAAAGTTCAAGGGGTATGAATACTTTTGCAAGCCACTGTAAGAATTTAGTTGGGTTAGGTCCAGAATGACTCGACACCCACCATCCTTTTTCTGCCTGGGGAATATATTGGACACAAATTGTTGAGGATGATATACCGTCCTTTCAATTAGCCCTTTTTGGAATAAAACCCCAATATCATCATTCACCTGTAGAGTTTCTGGTCCTGAAAAAACCAATACCCGACTAGGCATATTTCGTGCAGGTGGATGTATTCCTGACATAAACTCAATTCGAGACCTCCGGACACTGTCCAGTATAAATAGATCAGATGTTATGCAGCACCATCCATTATAAAACAATTGCAACCGGACCCCAGAGGATATATCCTGGACTGATTCAGTTACCCGTACCTCCATAGCTCATCTCGGATTTCTCAACCTTCTGGCCATGTTGGGGGTATGCACAAGTGCATATGAACAGTGTGTAACTGGCAACGCTCTGCTTGGACCTGCTCCAGCATCTGAAGCCCGTCTGAAGGGAAAAGGCCTGCGAGGCGGTATCCTGGCCGAGGGCGTGTTGGACTTAATGAGGCCGATGGTTTTGGCCTCTTCCTCTAGGTCTTTAACCTGTTTTGCCAGGTCTTCACCGAGTAAAAAATTTGGTGCCTGGATGTTGGAGGACTTACAGAGAGCTGCCAAGCGTGGATTCAATGTCGGCTTGATGGCGGTCTTCCGGATGCAGTTTATCTCGAAATGAGCATTGCACAGCAAGGCCAACATATCCTGCTGTGTTCCTGACATCGAAGCTCTTTGGACCATTCGCCCAAATGCTGTGATCCCCACCCCCACCAATTTGAGGACTCTCTGGAATCGGAGCTCCTGTTCCCTCATAGATGAGCTCATTTGTGCCCAGATGGCCGTGTTCACAGTGGGCACCTTGAGCGACACATAGTTAACAGGTGTCTGGTAACAAGTTGATGTTTCCTCCATGATAGAGTCCTGGAGCTGGTGAGAGGCCATATAGTTTATGTTACTGGTCAGATTATCCTCCATGGCTTCACCAGTCTCCTCCGTTGTGGCAAGATTTCTGGCCACATCCGGGGCTCCTGGAGCATGGCTCATGTGCTTTGGTGTATGCACAAGAGCAGTGACACCAACTTCAGGGTCAGAATCCTCCTGCCCTGGCTCTCCCGAGCATTGCTCTAGGGAGATATCAATCAGCCCTAAACAAAGTGCTGGTGATGGGGATTCCCACTGGAACTCGTAGGCGTGCTGGAAGTCCTCCTCGCCATGTCCCAGAAAGCTGTTGGGGTATGCGACCCCGACTGGAATACTTCATGGTTCATCATTATTTCTATCATTTTTTCCATTTTATCAAGACGTCCCCAGACCTTCTTGTTTGAAGGAGGGGAGTCTTCTTGGTCAGATTTGTCTAAATAAACAGGCCTGACTGATTTCCTTTTTGCCTTCCTCCCGACTGGAGTGGCCACAGCGCCCTGAGGCACCGGGGTTGATGGAGGCAGTTGAGCTGCCAGCGGTTCTGCAGTCGGCGTCCTCGGAACCGGTGTTATCGCAGCCGGTATTTCCCTGGCCGACCTACGTTCACTAACCAAGGTCCCGCGAGTAACTATTTTACTGCGAACGGCAGCACTCTTTTTCGCTACTCTCTCCATTTTGAGAGTACTCCCGCTGGCTCCTGAACCAGCCTTACAGAGTTCAAGTACCCGCAGAAAGTTGTTTAAAGCACTTATCTGCCGGTTTGTTACTTACCGCTGGTGGAGCTGCGCTCTCCAGCCTGTCGTTGCGCCATGCGTCGGACGTAATGACACGCATGAGCCTGACGTGTCACGTGACTCCGAAGTAAAATTGTAAATTGCCCTAGTGTGTAGGATAGTGCTAGTGTATTGGGATCGCTGGTCGGCACGGACTAGGTGTGGGTGAAGGCTCTGTTTCCACACTGTATCTCTAAACTAAACATGCTCAATTTTAGATCGCTATTCCATGTATTTGAATCCTATGACTGATTTAATTTGAAGAACCTCTGGTGTACTTATAATTTTTTCCTCTGCAGCATATTTCTCAGTTTGAATGTTCCAGTGAGAGTTCATGTCTGAGTCACTAATAAAAAAATCATTTTGATGAATTGGAATCACATACTTCCCTTGGCTAAGGCTCTTGGATGAATTAGGAGTGTGATCTGGAGAAGAAAAATGTGCCTACCCCATAAAGAGAACCCAGCTAGTGTTGAGAAATCTAACATTTCTTCAGGCAGATACTACTGGGAAAAGAATGGCTTGAAAATTAATATGTCTGTGAGTGACTCAGCCTTGTGATCAAACCTTTAATATTTAATAAAATACATTTGAATTGAAGTCATGGATGAGGAAGAAGTGTCATCTTGAGATCGTGAAGATTACTTTGATTCACGTGTAGAAATTTGAGATCCTGGACACATGTTATGACCTTATTTGAAAATATATCACAGGTAAGATGTCTTTCTGCTTCCACTGAAAATATTGGCATTAGACGATGAAATATTTGAAAAGATTTCCAGCTATAAAGTCAAGAAATTGATGAGAAGATTGACCGTTGACCCTGTTGTTCACTTTCCAACACACACACACACACACACACACACACACACACACACACACACACGCACGCACACACACACACACAAAGTTGATGGAAAAAAATTACATCCATTTTTCTTTGTACTTGACAGTTCCCTTGAGAAACAAGGCTGGTAGGTTCTGTAAATTTCCTCCTTGTCTATCATTTATCAGTGTCTGAACTGCAACCCAACTCAAAGCTTCAGTAATTCAGATATGATGGAAAATATTACCAGAACATATCAATCTGGATTGAAGCCTGTCCTGTTAAGAAACGTATTGTTCAAATTAGACTGCCTTGGTTGCTTAACGGGTAAGACTATTGAATGTTTTGGTAGTACCACAGCAATATGTTACGAGGCTAATAGTCCAGATGCACGGACAAACAATGCAGAAAAGGCAGATGCGAAAGTTAAACACTTGAATAATCTGCAATTTGGAAGAATAACAACAAGCTTTAGCAGTGATGAGTGCAAAAACTACTGGAATACCGTTGAAGTTCATTAATGCCTTCAGGGATGGAAACCAGGCATCCTTATCCAGTGTGGCTCTTATGTGGCGCCACATGCACCTCATACAGTTGAAATCAAAATAAGAGTAATGAACCTAATACTTTGATTCAATGGAGTCCAGCAATTTGATGTTGTAGAGCCATACAGCATGGTAACATGCCCCTCGCCCCAAATTGTCCATGCCTACCATCCAACCTAGTCCCATTTCCCCATGTTTGACCCATATTCCTCTAACCCTTTCCTATCCATGTACCTATCCAAGTGTATTTTAAATGCTGTTATAGTACCTGCCTCGATTACCTCCTTTGGCAGCTCATTCCATACATTCACCAGAATTGTAACATTTAATAGTGCAAAAGAAGCCCAAACAGTTATGTGCTATAGGGCAAGCTAGATACATGGTTCTGTTACATAAGGTCATAAGGTCACAAGTAATAGGAGTAGAATTAGGCCATTCGGCCAATCATGTCTACTCCGCCATTCAATCATGGCTGATCTATCTCTCCCTCCTAACCCTATTCTCCTGCCTTCTCTAGGCTGATCTGAAACTATCTATCTCTGCCGTTTCATTGGCCATTGGGTTCATCGGTCTTGGTTAATCACATGGTGAGTGGCCTGGGCATGAGAGTTTGGGTAGGGCAGAGATGGGTTTGTATGTTGAGATCCAAATATCAGTTGTGACAGTGATGATGGGAAAGCTTAAAAGAATTGTAGTAGGTTATTTGGATGGAGGGGGAAGGTCCTGCTACTCTCCTGGGAGGACATTCAGATAATGATTTGGTTTCAGGGTTTCCCCATCTGCCTCCAACATCAGCTGGACAAGATCACTTGTCTCTTGCTTACCACAGGCAAGAGTAAAGAGTAAATTACAAAAAATAATGGAGGTAATTAGAAAAGTGTGTCCCCAGGGGGAATGAAGGTTGATCACACCAGCTAGACCCCAGCAACAAGGGCAGAACCAGAACTTTCTCACTATTGGCCTTGCTGACAACTAAGGAGTTACTTTTTACCAGGCTGCCCTAGTATCTAAATATAGGCACACCTTGACTTACGCAAGTCATGAACACTTATCCAAGTCAGACTTTACGCGTCGGAATCACCATCCCCTGCCAAAAATAAGAGTGCGAGTTTATTTATGTCTCTTATTGCATAAGTCAAGGTATCAGTTGATATCTGGTTGATTCAAGCCTTTGATTTAAAATAATATTTCTGTATCCTTTTTATTTCTTTGTGGAGAAAGCTATATTATGTGTGATGACTTGGACCCAGTAGAAACTCTATCATGAGTATCTTACAGATCCTCAGCCCACAAAAGAGAAAATACTTTCTCTGAACAAGGAACTGCAGATGCTGGTTTATAAAATGACACAGATGCTGGTTTATAAAATGACACAAAGTGCTGGAGTAACTCAGCGGGTCAGGCAGCCTTTCTGGAGAACATAGATAGGTAATGTTTCAGGTCAGGCCCCTTCTTCAGATGAAGAAGGATCTTCAGTCTGAAGAAGGGCCCTGACCTGAAACTCACCGATCCATGTTCTCCAGAGATGATGCCAGAATTACTCCAGCACTTTGTGTCTCTTTTTATAAGATCACCATATGTTATTTTAATGGGACACTTCAGTAAAACAAGTATAAACCACAGTTTAGAATTATAATTTAGAACTGATGCTGCCTGAATTATGTTCATAGTTAAGCTGTCCACCCAGTTTGACTAAAGTTAATAATAAACCACAGCTGGAATTCCTTATCACTGTTATCACTCTGAACATTAATACCCCTCCATCTGTTATTTGCACTTTATCAATTTATTCATTCATGTGTGTATTTAAGTATATAATTGTAGTCAATGCCTACTATGTTCTGTTGTGCTGTGCAAAGAAAGAATTTCATTGTCCTGTCAGGGACACATGACAATAAACTCTTTTGACTTTGACTTTGACTGACGTCACCGATGCCATGCAGTTCCCGTGCCCTGTCCGTAAAAGTGGCTTCTTCTAGTGGAAACCCAACCTCAGAAAGACCCAACAGCTTTAAGAGAGAAAACCAAGGAAGACATTTTTAAAACTCCTACAATGTGTTAGTTTTCAGTTTTAAAAATTGCTACTCAGTTTTCAAAATACAGTGTAATTTTTGCTGTTTCTTGATTATGTTCAGTGCCGGATTTAGATGAAGAGAGGCCCTAGGCTATTCCACTTGTGAGGCCCTTCCCAATCCCCCACCCCACAACTAGAGGAAGATGGAAGAGTCCACCAGATTGACACCGATGTGCAGCCGAGCGTGGCCAATGAGATAAGGGGCTGGAAAGCTGCGCTTTTTATTTATTGCCAGTGCTAGTGTCGAGTTATCGGCTTAAAACACTATTATTCTGAAATGGAGGGCAAGGAAAATTACTGTTGTTTAGAGACTACATTGCATTGTGACAGCATATGTAAGAAAGGCCTATGACAGTGACAAAAATATTATACACCAGGCCCGTACAAAGTTTTTCAAAAAGGGGGGTGGCATGGCAGGATTACGAAAAATGTATGTGAAATAAGTGCGTGCAGAGCATATCACAAGCATGTAGCTGAAAGTCCCTTGCGGCTGGGGCCCAGGGCCCGTTTAAGGGCCTTGGAAGCTCTGGGGTTTTAGATGCTCTCTGGTGCATTCTTGATTTATTACCAATATTTCAGGAATAATTTTGGTTGAGTTAAGAGTAATGAGTGGGTGGAATGGGATGATTGGGGTCATTGTTGTATACATTTTTTTAAATCAAGAAATGAAGTTGTCCTTCTTTTAATAATATGAATGTTATGTAAAATGTTATAAAGGAGCATGCAAACACTGCAAATAAAATACTATGTTTTTGCAGTATATAAAACCTTTTTTTAGAAAATGTTTTGTGTGTTGATTTGATTGCCTGTTACTGTTCAACTGTGTTAGTGTGTGCACATTAAAAATATGATGCAGAAATAATGTCGCAAACTATGGAATTCATATTTTTCAGTATTGTTATCAAGGAAAAGAAAGCAGTTCGAATTGTTTGATATTATTCATATGGAGGAGAAAATATAATTGCTCTAAAACCTACCTTAATTTTGCAATCTCACTAAACATAATCCCCCTTTCCCTCTCCCCCCTCCTCCTTCCCCCTCCCTCTCCCTCCACCTCTCTCTCCCTCCCCATCTCTCTTTCCCCCTCCCACCTTCCCCTCTCTCTCCCCCTCCCCTCCCTCTCTCCCCTCTGTCTCTCCCCCCCTCCCCCTCTCACATCCCCCCACTCTCTCCCTCCCTCCCCCTCTCTCCCCCTCCCAGGCAGCGAGGCTCCAACTCCTCTCCGCAGACACCGTAGCCCTCCCAGGCCCGAAGAAACGGGTACTCCCGCAACGCAATATTCCACTACTTACCTAGAGTAGACAGGAGGTATCAAGGTGATTGTGTGGAGTGCAAATGGAGATCTGAACGCGCCCGGGCCCACTGCGCGGAGAGACAGTGTCTTTTTGCGTCGCTTCTGCGTCACCAGCTTCCCCCAACTGCGCAGGCGCGGATGGTCGCAATCTTTTTCCCCCAAAACTTCCAGCAGGCCGGAACCAGAATTTCGGGTAATTTCTGTCAAAGTGGAAATGCTGATTGAGCTCCAAATTTTTTCTTTCCTCTGGATTTTTTTTACTCTGCGAAAAAAACACCTTGGTCGGACGCCCCCTAGAATCTGAGCCTCTAGGCTTCAGCCTATGAAGCCTATAGGTTAAATCCGGCTCATAATGGATTGTAATTGGATTGTAAGGAAAATTAGCACGAATGATAATGCATATTCATTTTATCAACAACACATTGCACTCAAGACCCAGCAGTCCCATTCTCCACATTATTTCTGCAACACTACAGATAATATATTATTTCTTAATTGCTGGGAAAACACTTTGACAAGTAACCTTCTGGAGGGTGGTTTCCCAGCAACTGATATTGCACTTGAAGAAATGGGTCTTTTGTCAATCTGTTTCACATGTAATTTAGAATAATCACAAAGATAAAACATTGCCCTGCGCTAATGATTAGATTACGGTCATGTCAAAAGAAGGACTAGAAATTATCCTAGTAACACTATAGATGCGGGATTTTGCTCAGTTTTGAACTATGACTATTTTTTCCGTTTTGAAACAGTGCTAAATTTCAATTCCGATATATCTCCCAAAAAATGTCTTTAAAAAAGTCGACTCTATTGTAACAAGTTTTATTTGGGATTATAAGAATCACAGAATAAGTAAAAAACACTTATGTAAATCCAAGACGAATGGAGGATTAGTCTTACCAAATTTCTTATTTTATTTCTGGGCAGTCAATGTCAAAAACTTAAATTTCTGGTTGGAAGATATGGATCAACAACCAGACTGGTTAAAGATGGAAAAGGAGTCTGCCATTTGAAATTGGCCCGATTCTGCTAACTCCTACAAAATTGAATTTAAAAAATCTATAGTCAAAACCCAATAATACATAGTGGTATTCGAATTTGGAAACAAATAAAAAAAGACATTAAAATTGGATAATTTATCACTTTCGCTCCCTATTGCAAATATCCCTTCATTTAATCCTTCAGTATTAGATAAAGGTTTTGCACAATGGAAAAATTGTGGAATTAAAAAGATGTGACATCTTTATAGAAAAGGTGTGTTCCTCTCGTTTCAGGTACAACAGAATTATGGATTACATTCAAATAATTTTTATGTAATCCATAATTCTGTCTACAACATATACATCAATGTTCGTTAAACACCAGACACTCTTTAATACAATTTAAAATATTACATAGATTGCATTATTCTAAAACAAAATTAAATAGAACTTTTCCTAATATTTCTCCTATCTGCGATAAATGTCAATATTCTGAGGCTAATTTAACCCATACCTTTGTAAGTTGCATAAAAATTAAAATATTTTGGGTGGATATTTTTAAAATTATTTCCATAGTGGTTAATACTCAACTGGAGCCCGATCGTGAATTAATAATATTGGGCATATCTGAACAATACCTGAAACTTACAATAAACCAAAGAAATGTCCTTGATTATAGTATAATAACTGGGAAAAAATTAATATTAAAATTTTGGAAAAACCCTGCATACCCCACAATCAAAATGTGGATTATGGAGATGTCGGAGACCTTAAATCTGGAAAAAATTAGATTTGTCTTAATTGACAAACCAGAATTATTTACTAGAATATGGTCTCCATTCATAGATTATTTGAAGGGGTAGAATGGACCGGTGCTGATACCTGACGGAAGCTTGAACCCAGGACTAGATGAATAGTTATGTTTTCTTACCTACGGACCTATCTCCTAAGTTGTATTATGGATAGTTTATTCTATTTTTCTAATTTTCTTTTCTATTTCTTTATTTTTTCTATCTAAAAAAAATAATAATAATTAGAGTCAATGTTATTATGTAACCGATAAATGAAGACCCCAGCTACTTTGGTAGCGGAGTCCCTGGAATCCTGGATATTTAATATGTAACCGTTTAACAAAGTTTGTAGTGGTTCGGACTATGATATGTACATGCCTCTAATAAAATTTAACTTAAAAAAAGTGCTAAATCTGTGAACATTTGCCTACCCCAGTGAAAAATAACTTAACTTCGCTTTTTCTCCGCTCATATTAAAATCTGATGCACTTCTTCTTCACCGAGGATCTGAAAGGGACATTGTACACAATCTGCCAATGGCCTTCTCAAGTAAGAATATGAAAAATATACAATTCCAAAATGTTTCTGAATTAAAATTCAAAATTAGTATTTTCTTTACTGCAATCCATTCTTTTCAGGAAATGGGGAAATAGTGCATTGTTACATCCATGATAAACTCCCCACCTTTATTTATATGTATAGTAGGATAGATATACAGTCCATTCCAGTGTACAGAACAGGTTCTGTCTTTACAGATGAATGTAAGTAGATTTTGTCGACAAGTTGAAAAAATCCCACAAAAAAAACCCAATGTAGTAACCATACCTGTAGATTACTTACTAACTTTACTTACTTTACTAACCAATGTAGTGCTTTATTATTAACTATGAGAAGGATGCTATGAGAATGCAGGGGGACTTGGATAGGTTGGGTGAATGGGCAGATGCATAGCAGATACAGCATAATGTAGATAATGTAGGTAAGGTTATTCCGTTTGGTGGCAAGAACAGGAAGGCAGATTATTACCTGAATGGTGTCAGATTAGGAAAAGGGAAGTGCAATGAGACCTGGGTGTGCTTGTACATCAGTCACTGAAAGTAACTTGGGGATACTTTAGGACTAAGGTTTAAGTATTCTGAGTTAAGTTTCAATTTCTTTATTTTAACATAATTTAGTTAAGATTCATTATCCTTGCTGTGACATAGTTTTCCTGGAAAACATGTGATGGTTATGTGATGTATCATGCTATTGTAATTGACTAAGATGTATTATGCTGTGTATGATTGTAATTGGGTGGAAAGATTGTCCCCACCTGTATAACCATGTGATACTATAGTTATTGGTCTAGAATCACCACCCTTTGTAAGTTATCTCCCACTGTATCAACCATATATATATACGCTAATTCCTTTGTTTGAACACAAGTGTTTCTCCGTGATCCACAGGGAGAGCTTCCCAGGGCGGTACAGAGAAACCTGGTCACCATGGTGAAATAAAGGATGATTTAAAGTATTCTAGTCAGTGTTTTCACTGAACGGACTAAGGGATAAAAATACCGGAATTATCACAATGAGGTCTCACAAACATCATTGGAATAAGAACAAAAGGTTTGATCTTACAGTGTCACATAAGCAAAACGATAATAAAAGGATATTTGATTGCAAAGTAAAAGGAAGTTTAATTTTCCAATTGACAGCACAAAGCTATTTTAATTGCTTGCGTGTGATTTATGATATTTCACAGATATACTTGGAGGGGCTAGTATTCAATGGTTAAGACCTCTAAATTCCCTTGGAACTCAGCACATTAAAAACATGCATGTGTAATGGAAGCTTGGATCCAGTGCCTACATTTATATAGCAAGAGTGGTAATACAAAATGGGTAGTAGTGAAAAGACTGCTGGCTTTACACTTCTCCTAAATGTCTTGCTCATTTATTTCATTGAAAAAGCATAACAGGCATATGGAAAAACTGTCTGTTGTCTCATTATCACTCATTTTGCACGACTGACCATTTGGCATCCATGTGTTGTCTAAATGAGGCATACACTTGACTCTGCTACCAGATCAGCACTCCAGATAAATGATATTTCTTTGGAATGGGCAATGGACGTGCCCTGCATAGCAATGAAGCATTCAGACCGTTTAATTTCCTTTTCTAGTGCTTCTTCCTGCAGTCTGAACTGCACTTCCCCTAATGCTCATGGGTCCATCTGGTAAAGAACACAAACCATCAAAGACCAGGGCTAAATACTTATGGAATTTAAAACTGGTGCACATTTAGGATGACTTCCAACTGTAGTTGGCTTTTTTTCCAGAAGAATCACGCCTTTTCTTCCCGTGATTTTTATGATACCATCTGCCAGCTCATCGTGGATTAAAGTCTGTAAGAACATGTAGTGCTAATATTCGCAAAGGCGTTTAAAAATTTGATTCTAGAAGTACACGATGCACCACAAGTGTTTAGGAGTTTTCTTTTTTTTTGCTCCGGTTGCGTTGACTTTTCTGCCCTGATCCTTTTATAGAGTTGGGATAAGTATGATGACCTCACATTATTCTGAGTGTAGCCCATATCCATCCCACATGTGGAGTAGATCCAGGTGGCCTGGCTGGGAAGCTGGCTTATTGGTCTCCCTGCAGCATAGGGATTTATAGTTGAGAGCTGGACCCAGCTGGGTTGGGGATGATAAAAGTAAAATAAGTACATAATGCTTCCATTCTAATACAATAAACAGTGAGAACTGTTTCCCTGTAAGAGGATCACCAATCAAAAATCACATATTAAAAATAATTGGCAAAAGAAAAGATAGGAAGGCATAAGATTTATTTCTTATCCTCTGTGAATTGTCAGGATGCGGAACTCCCCACCTAAAATGGGTTTTGAAGTCAGGACTATAGTGGCACTTAAAGTATTGGACAATTGCTTGAAATCTAAAAATTGTAGGGCTAGGGGCAAAGAGTAGGGAAATTACACCAAGAGTTTGCATTTTCAGAAAGCTAGAACAGGAATAATGGGCCAAATGGGCTTCCTATTCTGAATGAGTTTTTATGATCTCAATGGTGCTTTATTGTCACATGTGGAGTGCACAGTGAAATTATGTTTGTATAGTTCACACATGCACGAGTCGCCACATTTTGGCGCCATTTACAAATATTCCAAAGTCCGGCCCACGCGCTCAATGCACTGGAGCTGCTCCTGATCCAGGTAAACCCCAGGTTGCTGCAGGATCTCCTCCCTCCCCCTCGACAGGCTCGGCCCGTGAACCGACGTATCTCTTCTCGCCCGACCACCTTTGTGTCCCAGGTGCGACGTCTCTAATGTTTCACATTTTTACCCTAAAAAGTAGTTACCCAGCAAATTCAGCGCAACAATCTGGCAGTTTGATATCTTTCGAATATATCCTTTACTGGAATTAAATCGTGGAGGAAGTGTGAACAAGGAGCAACTCCTGTCAATGACAGTGACTGTCCAATTTGTAGAATAATACCTCCACTGTTACACATCAGCACCGGAGCAACAACATGGGATTATGTGAGCTAGTCCAGATGTGACATTCAAACTTGATCTCAGACTCTCTCAGACCTGAACGGCATTCTTTCAAAATCAGTGCAGCTTTAATAGTGCAGATAAACATTGTGCAGATGGATCTCCTTTACAGAAGCACATCATACAGCATAGAGCACAGTACAGCACAGGAACAGTCTTTTCAACCCGCACTGTCTGTGCCGAACATGAGGTCAAGTGCCTGCGCATGATCCATATCTCTCTATTCCTGCAGATCCATATGCTTATCTATGTTTCTGAAATGCCATTACGTGTGTGTGTGTGTGCACGTGTGTGTAGTTGCAGGCGTCGGCAATATAAAACTTGTTCATAACATGAATGGAGGCATATTCATAACCTTGTAAGTGCAGTCTGAGTCATATCAAGAGTTAGTTTAAAACCTCATCTTAAAAGCTGGCTGCTGTACTTCCTGGTCTAATTACCTCCCAGATACATTTCATAGGGCCATCATCACCATATAAGAAGCTCTCATTACTTATACTTCTGTCAGGGTGAAAGTGACTCCATTTGACCAGAGTAAGAATCATGCCTGGATTATTGGAGGATTAGTCACCCCAATTAAATGAAACCTATTACTTTATTTTAAATTCTTAGGCGCTCATCTACATTCATGGAAACAAGCAAGGAGGAACTGGATTCTCTCAAACTGGGATCAGCATCCTGGATAGCCATTTGCATCAAAGCACAGTTCTAAATATTCAGTCAAGAGTAATGAAACTGATTTACAAATAGGTTACTTTTCATCTGTGGTACACAAAAGGCTGGAGAAACTCAGCGGGTGCAGCAGCATCTAAGGAGCGAAGGAGATAGGCGATGTTTCGGGTCGAGACCCTTCAGACATTTCCTTCTTTAATACTTTTCATCTGTAATGGAATTGTATATTTCTCCAAAATTAAATGTCGTTTTCCCTTTTTGAATGAGATCATCTCCACTCTAGCAGATGTCTTTTGGAATGGACAGTCCAAACTTTGTCCAAAGCTAATTTAAGATCTCATCTTAAACAATCACTGCAGGGCATCATGACCCAAGTACCTCCATTCCCTTTGCAATAGATCCAAAGATAATATCTTTTAATAGTCCTATAAAAATGAATTTCACCAGAGAAATTTCTGCAAAGTTTCACCAATTATTTTTGGTAGGAAAAGCTTGTTTTGTTTGTCTCATGAAAATAAGGACTGGCTTTCATTTCCAGTTGAGAGGAGCAATAGATTGCACAGATGGAAACAAAAAGCTGCAGAGGACACAGACAAAGTGAGTGGGCAAAATAATCGCAGGTGCAATTTGATGCCGCAAAGTGTAAACTCATCTATTTTGAAACCAAGAAAAACAAATCAGCAAATGTTCTGATCAGTGAAAGACTGTAAGCTGCAGACTTTAAAGAACCTGCTGCTTAATAAGGCAAATAACAGAGGTAGATCTACCAGTGCTTTATTGACGGAAATCAATTTACAAAGAAAAACAGCAGTGGCCGGTATTTTAAAGGTATATTGACTCAAGTATGTTTGTACTGTAGAATAAGGATTATGTGATCAAGTACTTCTGATCAAATCCAGAATAAAATTTGAACCGCGCAGACCCATTCAGTACACCATATTCTGGTTAGTTAGACTCAGAAACAGAAAAGCAAAGTCTCTCTGCTTCTCGCAGGCCAAGCAAGGTGAGTTATGGCAGGGACTGAATGCAGAGTACATGTCCAAGCATGCTGTCACTTGGAGCTCTTCCTGCTCCCGTATGCCAGGTGTTTAAGGGTACACAAAAGGCTGGAGAAACTCAGCGGGTGCAGCAGCATCTAAGGAGCGAAGGAGATAGGCGACGTTTCGGGTCGAGACCCTTCTTCAGACTGGTCAGGGATCAGGGAAACGAGAGATATAGACGGTGATGTGGAGAGATAAAGAACAATGAATGAAAGATATGCAAAAAAGTATCAATGATAAAGGGAACAAGCCATTGTAAGCTGTTTGTGGTGTGAAAATGAGAAGCTGGTGCGACTAGGGTGGGGGAGGGAGATAGAGAGAGAGGGAATGCCAGGGCCCGAGGGCTGAGGGAGAGGTGGGAAGGGGAGGAGACAGCAAGGGTTAACAGAATTGAGAAAATTCAATGTTCAAGCCCAAAGGATGCAGACTCCGCAAGCGGAATATGAGGTGCTGTTCCTCCAACTTGCGGTGTTGCTCACTCTAGCCGTGGAGGAGGCCCAGGACCGAGAGGTCGGATACGGAATGGGAGGGGGAGTTGAAGTGCTGAGCCACTGGGAGGTCGGGTTGGTTAATGCGGACAGAGCGGAGGTGTTCGGCGAAACGATCGCCAAGCCAGGTGTTTAATACAGCATATATCTCTTTTAATATTACCTTCACTGCAACAACCTCTTTTGCACAAATGTAAAATTCCCTGTTCTCACAAATACCATTCTTGTGATCTCACAGAACTAAGTTCTTGTAAATTGATTATCAAATTGAAGCTAAAGAGTCTTCACATCTGTCAAGAACAGGGCCGAGAGTGCTATAAATATATTGTACATGTGTCGGAGAAGATTTTCAATCCATGTTAGACGTGATTGGAAATCAGCTTGCATCTGTAAGAGAGCAAGATAAATCCAATGCCACCCTCCATATCGCTCCCTCTCTCCTCATACAATACATCGTTTTGGTGTAAGAAAGAACTGCAGATGCTGGTTTAAATCGAAGGTAGACACAAAATGCTGGAGTAACTCAGCAGGTGAGGCAACATCTCTGGAGAGAAGGTATGGGCGACGTTTCGTGTCGAGACCCTTCTTCAGACTGATATCAGGGGAGGGAGCGGGATAAAGATAGAATGTAGTCGGAGACAGTAAGACTAGTGGGAGAACTGGGAAGGGGAAGGGGATGGTGAGAGAAAGCAAGGGCAATCTGAAGTTAGAGAAGCCAATGTCCATTAACCTAATTTGCTACCCAAACAGTCACTTGTACCTCCTCCAACCTCATCTACTGTATCCGCTGTTCCAGGTGTCAACCGCTCTACATCGGCGAGACAAAGCGAGGCTGGGCGATCGTTTCACAGAATACCTCCACTCAGACCGTCTTAACCTACCTGATCTCCCGTTGGCTCAGCACTTTAACTCCCCCTCCCATTCCCAATCTGACCATTCTGTCCTGGGCCTCCTCCATTGTCAGAGTGAGGCCCAGGGAAAATTGGAGGAACAGCTCCTCATATTTTGCTTGGGTAGTGTACATCCCAGCGGTATGAACATTGACTTCTCTAACTTCAGATAGCCCTTGCTTTCTCTCTCCTTCAGCCCAACCTGCCCACACTGGCCAACATATCGCAGCTACGCTAGTCACCTCTGCCTGCGCTTGGTCCATATCCCTCCAAACCTGTCCAATCCATGTACCTGTCCACGTTGGGATAGACCCAACCACAATTACCTCCTCTGGTGCCTTGTTCCATACATTCTCCACCCTTTGTGTGAAAAAGTTAACCCTCAGATTCCTATTAAATCTTTTCCACTTCACTTTGAACCTGTGTCCTCTAATCCTCGATTCCCCTGCTCTGGGAAAGAGATACTGTGCATCTACCCGATCTATTCCTCTCATGATTTTATACACCTCTACAAGATCACCCCTCATCCTCCTGTGCTCCAAGGAATAGAGACACAGTCTACTCAACCTCTCCCAAAAGCTCACACCCTCTACTCCTGGCAACATCCTCGTAAATCTTCTCTGAAACGTTTCAAGCTTGACAATATCTTTCCTATAACATGATGCCAAGAACTCAACACAATACTCCAAATGCAGTCTCACCAACGTCTTATACAACTGCAACATGACCTCCCAAATTCTACACTCAATACTCTGACTGATAAAGGCCAACGTGCCAAAAGCCTTTTTCACCACTTTATCTACCTGCAACTCCATCTGCAAAGAACCATGCACCTGCACTCCTAGATCCCCATCCCCCACAACACTCCCCAGAGGCGTACCATTCTTTTGTAGGTCCTGTCTTTGTTAATGTCCTAAAATGCAACACGTCAATGATGCATTTATTCTCATTTATGGTATACAAAGAATAATATGTGATTTAATTTAGATAGCCTCGCTTTTCCCATTATCATTGGAGCAGATTGAATCCTGCACTCTGCTACCTCTGAGCATAGAACAGTACTGCACTGGAAAGGCCATTCACCCTGCAATGTCTGTGCTGAACATAATGTCAAGTTAAACTAATCTCCTCTGCCTCCACGTGATCCATGTCCCTCGGCATCCATGTGTCTATCCAAAGCCTTGTAAATACCACTATCGCTATTGAGGCAGTGCAGCGTAGGTTCGCCAGGTTAATTCCCGGGATTGTCATATGTTGATAGAATGGAGCGGCTGGGCTTGTACACTCTGGAATTTAGAAGGATGAGAGGGAATCTTATTGAAACACATAAGATTGTTAATTGGTTTGGACACGCTAGAGGCAGGAAACATGATCCCGATGTTGGGGGAATCCAGAACCAGGGCCACAGTTTCAGAATAAGGCGTAAGCCATTTAGAACGGATATGAGGAAAAACTTTTTCACACAGAGTTGTGAGTCTGTGGAATTCTGCCTCAGAAGGCGGTGGAGGCCGGTTCTCTGGATGCTTTCAAGAGAGAGTTAGATAGAGCTCTTAAAGATAGCGGAGTCGGGGATTAAAGCATACGGTATTAGGGGTTCAGTATTGATGTGGATAGAGAACTGGCTGGCAAACAGGAAGCAAAGAGTAGGAGTAAACGGGTCCTTTTCACAATGGCAGGCAGTAACTAGTGGGGTACCGCAGGGCTCAGTGCTGGGACCCCAGCTATTTACAATATATATTAATGATCTGGATGAGGGAATTGAAGGCAATATCTCCAAGTTTGCGGATGACACTAAGCTGGGGGGCAGTGTTCGCTGTGAGGAGGATGCTAGGAGACTGCAAGGTGACTTGGATAGGCTGGGTGAGTGGGCAAATGTTTGGCAGATGCAGTATAATGTGGATAAATGTGAGGTTATCCACTTTGGTGGCAAAAACAGGAAAGCAGACTATTATTTAAATGGTGGCCGATTAGGAAAAGGGGAGATGCAGCGAGACCTGGGTGTCATGGTACACCAGTCATTGAAAGTAGGCATGCAGGTGCAGCAGGCAGTGAAAAAAGCGAATGGTATGTTAGCTTTCATAGCAAAAGGATTTGAGTACAGGAGCAGGGAGGTTCTACTTCAGTTGTACAGGGTCTTGGTGAGACCACACCTGGAGTATTGCGTACAGTTTTGGTCTCCAAATCTGAGGAAGGACATTATTGCCATAGAGGGAGTGCAGAGAAGGTTCACCAGACTGATTCCTGGGATGTCAGGACTGTCTTATGAAGAAAGACTGGATAGACTCGGTTTATACTCTCTGGAATTTAGGAGATTGAGAGGGGATCTTATAGAAACCTACAAAATTCTTAAGGGGTTGGACAGGCTAGATGCAGGAAGATTGTTCCCGATGTTGGGGAAGTCCAGGACAAGGGGTCACAGCTTAAGGATAAGGGGGAAATCCTTTAAGACCGAGATGAGAAAGACTTTTTTCACACAGAGAGTGGTGAGTCTCTGGAACTCTCTGCCACAGAGGGTAGTTGAGGCCAGTTCATTGGCTATATTTAAGAGTGAGTTGGATGTGGCCCTTGTGGCTAAGGGGATCAGAGGGTATGGAGAGAAGGCAGGTACGGGATACTGAGTTGGATGATCAGCCATGATCATATTGAATGGCGGTGCAGGCTCGAAGGGCTGAATGGCCTACTCCTGCACCTAATTTCTATGTTTCTATGTTTCTATATGGGGAGAAGGCAGGAACAGGGTACTGATTGGGGATGATCAGCCATGATCACATTGAATGGCGGTGCTGGCTCAAAGGGCTGAATGGCCTACTCCTGCATCTATTGTCTATTGTATCTGTCTGTACCACCACTTTGGCAGCACATTCCAGACCCCCACCACTCTGGCAGCGCATTCCAGACCCCCACCACTCTCTATACAAGGGATTTTCCCTGCACATCTCCTTTAAACTTTGCCCCGCGCACCTTAAAGTGATGTGCTCTTATATTTGAAATTTCCACCCTGGGAAAACGTTTCTGACTGTCCATCCTATCGATGTCTCCCATCATTTTATATTCTTCAATGGGGTCTCCCCTCAGCCTCTGATGTTCCAGAGAAAATAATCCAAGTTTGTCCAACCTCCCTTAACAGCTCACTCCCTCTAATCCACGCAGCATTCTGGTGAACCTCTGCCCCTTCGCCATCCTGTATTGGAGTGACAGAACTGCACACCGTACTCCAAATGCAGACTTAAAGGTCTGTCCCACTTGCATGCGATTGTGTGCGTTTGGCGCGACCAACCGGAAGCGGAGGTTCACGCTAAGTTTGCGCTAAGTTCGCGTTAAAGTTCGCGCTAAGTTCACGCGTGACGTCATTTGCGTCGGGCAGTGACATCATCACACAACGCCACGCCGGGCGGTGACGTCATCACGCAACGCCATGCGCTAGGCGTACGCCATCAAGACGCTGCATATGGCGTCAAGACGCTGCGTACGACCGCAATGCGCCTGCGTGCGTACGCGGGCCGATAGGCCGTAGGCGCGCGAAGATTTCGGCCACTGCAAGAATTTCGGAGCCCCGCGCGATGTCGGGACCAGCCCCACACAACTCCACGCTTCTAAGTGGGACCGGCCCCGTACGCCTATAGCAACCACAAGGTCGCGAAATTTGTGAGCCAAGTGTGACAGGCCCTTAACCAAAGTTCTTTAAAGCTGTATCATGACTTCCTGACTCGTATACTCAATGCCCCTAACAAGGAAGGCAAGCATATCATATGCCTTCCTTACCACTCTATCCATTTGTTTTGCCATTTTCAGGGAGCCATGCACTTGGAATGTTTGTGCCAGTTACTGACTGGCTGAACTAATGGGTCTTAAAGGGTTCACCAATGAATGGGTGTGGGAGGAGGATGTAAGGTTGCCTGTTCTTGACTTTATCTTTATGTTATGTGGTCATTTTTTCACAATCCATGAACTTTGAAGCTGAGGGGAAATATTAGCATTCCACTGACCAAGTTAATAAGGCCCTAGTCTCATTGTGGGTGGAAACTGCATGCCTGTAACATACTACACTGACCTAGGTCTCATTTCAGGGAGTAATTTAACATTGGCCCTTAATCCCACAAGGCATTAGTTTAATCCTTTTTAAATTACTTCTGAGTACTATTTTTTCTACTAGTTTGACATGCTGATAAATGTAAGCTTTTTATTGAAATTCAAACTTGTTCCTCATTCACGAAATTAAAAACTGGTTCGGTTTCAGTTTTCACAAAATTTCTTGGATTTGAACACTAAAATGATTCATCCATGTCATCAAATTTATGGAAAAATTAGAGCTTGACACAAAGTGCCAGTGAGTCAGGCAGTATCTCTAGAGAACATGGATAGGTGACCTTTTGGGTTGGGACACTTCTTCACAATCCACTCCACTGTGAAATCTCCTCCAGGAATGTTTACTTTGAAGAGGCACTCCTCTCTCCGGAAGAAGTTCTGCAAATCTTTCTGAAAAAGGGTCCCGACCCAAAATGTCACCTATCCATGTTCTCCAGAAATGCTGCTCAACTCGCTGAGCACTCCAACACTTGGTATGTTTTTTTGTAAACCAACATCTGCAGTTCCATGTGCGTACAATCAGAGCTGCTTGGCCTATCATGTCCTTGCTGGCCTATAAAGAACCAACCATTCTAATCTCACTTTTCAGTGCTTGCTGTGTCGCCTTATAGGTCATGAAACGTGAGCTTATTCACGCACTCTTACATTTAAAAAGTGATATTTAAAACATTTGCATGAACACTTATGTTTCTGCCTCTGCTGTCTATTCTGGCAGTGAGTGCCATCTCCTCAACACCCATGAGCAGGGGCAGGTTCTACTACAAAACGAATGAAGCTTAAGCTTCAGAGCCCCTAATCCCAGAGAAGCCCCAGAAGCAACTTTAGTCCAGATCAAAGATCCGCTCTAAAATCTTTGATCCAGATATTCTACCGATTATAATCGGAATCCCGATTTTTTTGTTTTCCTAGAAATGAATCGGATTTTTCACCTCGATTAGTTAAATAAAAATTAAAAGGTTATTAAAGTATCATGTAGGCTAGCCGTAAACAAAAAAACTTTCAAATTAGAATGCTTACCCAGAACTCATTGCTGGTTGTGAAGGGGCCCTAATAACAGTTCAATCTTCAGGGCCCCAAACATATAGGTCCGCCACTGGCCATGAAGTGACAATTCTTTACAATTCTCTAATCCTTCTACCAATTACTTTTGTTTGATGCCAAGGACAATAGATCTTTCCTATCTAGATCTCTCAATATTTTATTAATTTCAGTTAAAATGTCCTATCTTTATATTACAAGAAACAATCTTTATTTCAGAGAAAACAAGCTAACTCATCTTTCCTCAAAGCCAAAATTCTCCAACCGTAGAAAACAACCGTATAGGTTGTTTGTTTCCTGCTTCCAGTACTAACTTAACCTTATATTTTTCAAGCAAGGGGCAGCATGGTAGTGGCAGAGCTGCTGCCTTACAACACCAAAGATCCAGGTGCGATCCTGACTATGGGTACCTGTCTCTACGTTCTCCCTGTGACCTGCATGGATTTCTCTGAGATCTACGGTTTCCTCCCACAATCCAAAGAGATACAGGGTTGTAGGTTAATTGGCTTGGTATAAATGTAGAATGGTCCCAATTGTCCCTAGTGTGTTCGTGCAGACCTGGTGGGCCAAAGGGCCATTTTCCACCCTGTATCTCTAAACTACACTAAACATAAGATAGACACAAAAAGCTGGAGTAACTCTCTACATCATCTTTTATATCTCTCGTTTCCCTTATCCCTAACCATTCTGAAGAAGGGTCTCGACCCGAAACGTCACCCATTCCTCAACTGCACAGATGCTGCCTGTCCTGCTGAGATTACTCCAGCATCTTTTGTCTAAACTAGCCATAACCCAGTTTGCTTTTACGTCCTATGCCTTGCCTGATAAAGGGAAATATTCTGAATGCATGCCTTTATCATGGGTTTTAGAGATATGGACACAAAAGCTCTCGTCTCCTCAGTGCCCTATCATCTCATAAAGTCATAAGGTATGGAAACAGGCCCTTTAGCCCAACTACCCTCACTGACTACAATGCCCATCTACACTAGTCCCACCTGCCTGCGTTTGGCCCATATCCCTCTAAACCTGTCCTATCAACGTATCTGTCAAAATGTTTCTTAAACATTGCGATAGTACCTGCCTCAACTACCTCCTCCAGCAGCTCGTTACATACACCCACCTACCCCCTCAGATTCATATTAAATCTTCCCCCACTTCCCCCCCCCCCCACCTTAAACATATGTCCCTTGGTTCTCGATTCCTCTACACCAGGCAAGAGTAGGGGAATCTCTTGCATTATTATGCTATTGCATTGTATTGTGTTTTATTTTATTGTATTGTTCCTCCCTGCTAAATCCACAACTTCACACTTCTGAGCTCTTCTTGCTGCAGGCTACGGGTACAATCTACACCAGTAACCACGCTGATAATTTTATAACTTCAAACTTCTTAATCAAAGCAGCTACATTCAGTAATTCTCATTAAAATGTAAAGTGGGACATCGCCCAATGGGCCTTAATGGAAACAGGCTTCTTACCACAAAAACACCCTTCCACCAGAACCTTTTTTTTCCTGCCAGTGAGTCAATTTTTGATCCAACTTTCCATTTGCTTGGATCCCGTGAGCTTTTGTTTCACTGATGAGCTGGATATGTGGAGACTTGTCGAAAGCTTTGCTAAATCCTCCCCAAATACTTTTTAAACTACAGTTACTGGTCTTAAATAAACTCCTTGCAGCTTCTGCTAGGCTCACAACATATCCCTGTTGAAAGACCAGCAGAACCTTACAGAAACTGTTGACATCAGGTTGTGTTGGGAGTATTTATTTACCTTCAGCAAATAAATAAAATTCTACTCTCTTATATGGGACATTTTGCTGACCCTTATACAGGCTGTATATTCTGTTTAGGACACAAAGTGCTGGTAACTCAGCGAGTAAAGCAATTCCCTGGAGAACATGGATAGGTGACATTTCAGAGTCGGGATCTTTCTTCAGACTGAGGGCCCCGACCTGAAATGTCACCTATCCATGTTCTCCAAGATGCTGCTTGATCCACTGAGCTGCTCCAGCACTTTGTGCAAACCAGCATCTGTGTTTATTTGCTTCTACACTGGGTATTCTCTTTGCTAGAATCTTCTACTTCCAATATTTATGACCACCTCCCCCTTTACACCCCTTGCCAATCTCGAATCCTCTACTGGTGTTAATACCTCTAAATCCACACTTGGTTCCCAACCATGACCTCCCAATCCTAACAGCAACTGTCTTCCCATCTGTTGTAGGGTCAGTTTAACTCTTATGAAAAACTAACATTAGTTTGGTTGATAAATTAGTCTTAAACATTTTTAATGTAATCACAGCCCATAAACTTCCAATTTTAACAGTGAGGTAGATTCATCTGTGAAGTGTTTTAGGGATGTTCTATATCTGCTTTTGTAGACTATATATGTTGGAAAATCATGCTGGTCAGATTTCCTAGACCTTTGAAATGCCAGAACAGAGAGAGACAAAAAAAGATCAATATGTCTTTACGGCATGCAGACTAAGATGAACAAGCATTTTCCCTCCAGCCCCACTAAGCATATCTGCTTCCCTCCCAATCTGATCAACCCTCCACTTCCATTAACTACAGTATGCCAACATTTCACGTTAACTCTCCCACATCACATGTTGACGTGAACCCTCCATTCTACCCCAACCGTAATCTCTCAATCCTTGACAGCAACCTTCACCCCCCACCCCCCCTCTATCTCCCCATCTCCTTTACTGATTCTCCATCCTCCCTCGTATGGAGCACAATCTTGGTCTGAGGGCAGATAGTAAGAATCTTTTTCCCCCATGATGAGTGTGTCTAAAACAGGGGGCATAGGTATAAAGGGTAGGAGATTGCCAGGGACCTGAAGGGGAATTTTCTTCATGCAGGGAGTGGTTGGAATCTGCAACGTGCTGTCAGAGGAGGTGATGAATGCAGATATTCTCGCAACATTGAAGAATCATCCTCAGACAAGTATTTGAATTGCCAAGGCATAGAAGGCTATGGATCAAATGCAGTAAATGAAACTAATGTCAATAGGTACAGTGGTCAGCATCAAAATGGTGGGCTGAATCGAGAACCAGAGGACATAGGTTTAAGGTGATTGGGGAAAAGATTTAATAGTTACCTGAGGGGTAACTTTTTTTTCCTCAAAGGGTGGTGGGTGTGCGGAAGGAGCTGCCATAGGAGGTAGTTGAGGTACTATCACAACGTTTAAGAAACAATTAGACAGTTACATGGATGGGAAAGGTTTAGAGGGATATGGGCCAAATGCAGGCAGATGGGACGTTGGTTGGTGTGGGCAAGTTGGGCTGAAGGATCTGTTTCCACACAGTATGACTATGAAGTGTCCGTTATTATGCCGTACAATCCCATGACATCCTCTCTCCCTTTTCTCCTGCGGCCGGTGTTCTAACTATTTCTGTCCACAGACTTTCAATGAAACTTATTTGTTGTTGGCTAGGACATCTTATGAACATTTTTAAAACACTATCTGCTGTTTCACTAGCCTTATCCTGAACTCCTCACATGTTCGCTAAGATCAAGACAAGCATATCTGTAATGGTGAACCCACATGAATGTCCACATGCACACAGGTCAGCCCTGTTGTTAAGCTCTGGAGCAAATAATTCACCTGAAGAAAGTTGGAGGGGTTTATCAAACAGAGCGGCACGGTGGAGTTGCTGTTTTACAGTGCAAGTGCCCTGGGTTCGATCCTGACTATGGGTGCTGTCCGTTCCGACTTTGTACGATCTCCCTGTGTGGGTTTCCTCCGGGTGCTCCGGTTTCCTGCCACATTCCAAAGAAGTGCAGGTTTGTAGGTTAATTGGCTTACTATTCTGCAAATGGTCCCTAGTGAGTAGCATAGAACTAGTGTACGGGTGAGTGCTGGTCGGTGCAGACTCGGTGGGCTCTAGGGCCTGTTTCCATGCTGTGTCTCTAAACTAAACCAAAACAAAAAAAAAAATCAAGATTAACTGAAGTGTGCAGGGACCAGGGGAATAAATGATTGGTACATCTCCAATTGCTACCAGCCCCAAAATGGAGAACAAACTGTCCAGGTGTGGATGGCAGGGGAGGAATAGGTGAGAGTGTTTCAGTGGTCGAGTTTGCAGTCGCCAGTCCAGGGCTGCGGGGTGAGGGCTGCTGGCCCAAGGTTAGATCTCCATGTAATTGCAAATATTAAAACCCAAAGAAGTTTGGCTCAATCCCCGGGGGTTTAAATGATCACCCCAAGCCAATAACTAAGGAAACTTGCTTGAGGAACCTGGACTACTGTTGACTTTAAACAGATTACAACAATTAGAAAACCAATACATTAAAACTAGTCAAAAGTATGTGTTTTGATACATATGTTTTGAAATATCTAAACCACTTAAATCCTCAATTTAACACATCATTGGAAGAGCAAAATCCAAAAAAAATTTGCAAAGCAGCTTCAGCCGAAATTGCGGCTTCACGAAAGAAAGTACAATCATGAGAGTCTGGAAACAATTAAATACTTTCAATGAAAGCTGACTAAATTGTGAAGTAATGCAATTATTCAATCAGCAATGGTGATGGGAAAGATACAGAGCGGCTGATGAAGGCTCAGGAAACGGAGTAGATTGCAGCTGTATTTCTCATGCACTGTAAACATACCACAGGGGAGAGGATGAGAGTGCAAGTTGAATGAATAGAGCTATGGCTGAAGGAGTTAATTCTGGCCAAATTGGAGAGGCCAAGACACTTAAATTGAGTAAAGGCAGATGGGCTGCTAGGCCATTTGGTCAATTTAAATGTGCCTTCTGCAGAAATGGGACAAGCTGCAGAATGGTGCCATCTTGTCTAGAGCCCAGATAAGAGTTGTAGGAAGAGAATGGAACATCTGCAGATTCTGACAATTAGGTGTAAATTGCGTGCAGGATTGGGTGAATGCAAACCAGACATACACATTGTAAATATTGTTGCAAAGCTTTAGTTTGCTAGATGTTGATTGGGTTAAGTGTTGAGCCTTGTCTGGGTTTCTTGAATATCCAGGCACACATTTTTGTATAATTAATCTCTGTTAACTTGCATCTAGAAACTTTGTCAGAAACATTGTATTAGTCACTGTGTTATTGGATTAGGGAAATGTCTATCAAGTACTGTGTTAATCGATATTTGTTATTGGACTGTATACAGACCACCCCCATGTGGTTCGGCCCCTCAAGGTTCGGGGACCTATAAAAGGTAGCTCCCACGAGGTCCTGTGTCGATCTTCTGGGAGAACGCTTAGGACTGCATGGTCTTCTGGAGTGTCTCTGCTTGCACGAGGCTAGGATGGTTTGGCCAGGCAGATACAAGGATTGAACCCTCAGTGGTTAGGTATAGTAGTGTGGAACTGTTATTGTGTTTTTCCAAAATAAATTTTAGATGCGCAAGTGCTTGACTCAGTATTTTATTGACTGAAACTAGACTGGGGGGGGGGAAGCTTAGAACGAGCTATTTACATTGTGGGCTCGTCCGGGATCTCAACGGATCCCCAAACACAAGTTTGCGATTAAGGGTGTTGAGCTTTTTCGATCGCGAGTGCAAAAATCAGCGCCACTGTGCGGTTTTCACGTTGATTTTCGGCACTTCGCTAGTCGGAGCGGATCGATCATTCGCGGGCTTGGGAAAGGGTCCCAACAAGATCATAGAACAGAGTCTAGCAAGCACGGGGGTGGGGTGGGGGTGGGGGGGGGGGGGGGGGGGGGGGGGGGGGGTGGATAGCACTCCTTTGGGTTAGGGGCCCATAAAACAGGGCGAGGAGTGGCCCAGAAACATGGTCGTAGTTGGCAGGCTGCAGCTGCTTAACGAGAGCCAAACGCGCTTCCAGGGTGAGGGGTGGCCCACTGTCCCAGATTTGGTATCCAATTGGTTGGGTATTGAAATACAAGTCTGGTTTACATGCTAAGCAGTGAAGCATTTGACCTGTCATTGCTGGGAGTGCTAATTGGAAAGGTGCGTTCCGAAAATCGGCATCGACTGCCAGCGTGAAGTGGCTAGGCGCTGACATCCGGTGCCAAGCAGGTGTAAACAAAATCCTTTTGAAGAGGTAAAACCTAGGTTGGTTAGCCACGCCTGCGTGAAGATATCTGTATCCCTCCCTGAAGTGACGGATGAGGAATCTCGTAAAGGCACTGCGGTCGGTGGCTAGAGTATAGATTGGCTGGGAATACTCTAGTCCATTTGAGATTTCATTGGGCAATTAATTTGAATTCGAGCGCCCGCGTATGTGGAGGGACACGCACCAAAACTAGTTGGTCCGAGAATGAGTTTAGATTTGCATAATCAAATTTCCGAGTACAGAATTTCACATTGAAGTTTTGCCCGTACGGTTGAATTCGAAATCTCTGTAAATAGTTCGGAGTTTGTGCATGTTTGAGATTGATTTCGAATAGCGGCTGATCAACAGGGAATAGTAACCCTCTGATCGATTGTTGATTAGTATCTGATAGTGAAGAGTAACTGAGAGACAGGAACCTGGTTTACTTGGTGAAAAGTACCCAGATGTGAGAGGTACCCCTAATTCTGTAGAACTTAGAGAGGAGGGATAGAGGTCTCCCTAGAGAAGTCCCTTCTCAGCAGGGGGAAGTAACATTTAGGAGGAAAAGTAGTCAATTTAAGAAGTAGTGCCCCTTAGCAAAGACTACCCTAGGAAGGGGAAAATCTTCGGTGTCGGAGGGAGAGCTTCACTGATTGATAACAGCACGACACGGCATTGAGATCGAGTGCTTGTAAACTGTGCACTTGCGTGTTAAATTATTATTGTAAATTGTAAAAATCCAGCATCGTCTTCTTTAGCATCTTTATTGGATCCGAATTGTATAAATACTTTGTGTATGTAAAAAGATTTAGAGTTCTGGCGATGAGGCATTTTGCCAGACAAGCTGGGCAGTCTGCTCAGGGAACCACGCCACCGGGTCCATAGAGTCCTTTCCCTGCAGTGCCTGCAGGACATTCTGTGCTGACCACTGCCCGATGGACATGTGGTCAAAGGTGTTGGTCCGGAAGAACCCTTCCACCGACGACAGATGGGGCGGCAATGTCCAGCTGACTGGCACATTGCGTGGCACCTGCGCCAGGCCCATCCTTCTCAACACCGGGGACAGGTAGAACCTCAGCAGGTAGTGACACTTGATGCCCACATGCCTTGGCTCTACACTCCGCCTGATGCAGCCACACACGAAGGTGGCCATCAGAATGAGGGCGACGTTGGGCACGCTTTTACCCCTGTTGTCTGCTGACCTGTACATTGTGGCCCGTCGCACCCGGTCCATCCTTGACCCTCTGATGAACTGGAAGATGGCCCGGGTGATCCCTCTGGCGTAGGAGGGAGGGACAGGCCACACTTGTGCCAAGTACAACAGCCCCGAGAGCACCTCACACCTGATGACCAAATGTTTTCCCGTTATGGAGAGGGCGCGTTACCTCCACAGCTCCAGCTTCCTCCCCACCCTGGCTATCTGCTCCAGCCAATTTTTGTTACATGCCTCAGCCCCCCCAAACAAGATCCCCAGCACCTTCAAGAAGTCAGGCTTGATGGTGAAGGGGACGGAGGATCTGTCGGGCCAGTTGCCAAAGAGCATGGCCTCGCTCTTCCTGCGGTTCACCCT
Source organism: Okamejei kenojei (assembly GCA_035221665.1). Taxonomy (NCBI): domain Eukaryota; kingdom Metazoa; phylum Chordata; class Chondrichthyes; order Rajiformes; family Rajidae; genus Okamejei; species Okamejei kenojei. The sequence goes on along the minus strand of CM069143.1, from coordinate 54,948,554 downwards.
GGCTCCCGTGGCCGACTCAAACTGGTCGCAGATACTAATCAGTCTGCGGACCGACCCTGGATCCGAGCAGAAGACAGCGACATCGTCCATGTACAGGGAGGTCTTTACTTGAATGCCCCACTGCCTGGCAATGTCACTCCTCTTATGCTCGCATCCTTCGTGATGGATTCGGCAAAAGGTTCAATACAGCAGACAAACAAGACAGGAGAGAGAGGGCAACCCTGCCTGACTCCAGACCTTACAGGGAAACTGTCCGATTCCCACCCATTGATTTGGACTGCACTATGTTGGATGTTGTTGTGGAGCAGTTTGATCCAATTCCTGATTCCCTCCCAGAGCCAAATACAACTCGGCCGGTAAGCCATCGCTTCCGGGAGTTTTATTCGAGTCAAAGGAACGGATGGAGCCAGTCAGCTCCTCTAGGGTCAGTGGTTGGTCCAGACTCTCCCGCTTGCTGTCCTCCAAGACCGTGATTGAGGACAGGAAGTTCTGGGAGGAGGTACTGTCTGTGGTCTTTTTGTCATACAAATCTGTGTAAAAGGATTTGCAGATCCTCAGCACGTCTGTCTGTGAGGATGCTACCGTGCCGTCCTCCTCCCTAAGGCTGTTCATCACAGAGCTCCCCCTGTGAACCTTATGGAAGAAGAAACGTGAGCACGTCTCATCCTGCTCCACATGACAGACCCTGGATCGGAAGATGACCTTGGAGGATTCAGAGGTAAAGAGCCGAGCTTGCCGGTCCTTCAACTCTCTAAGTTCCTCCCTCACATCCACCCCGCTCGACTGCAGAAGGAGCAGTTGTTGCAAATCTGTCTGGAGTTGGCACAATTCCCTCTGGCTCTGTCTTGCTCTCTGAACCCCTTTAATTATGAAGAACCTCTTAATGTTCTCCTTGGTTGCTTCCCACCAGAGTGTGGGGGAGTCAAAGAGGGGCTTCACCATTCTCCAACATGCGTAGTCCATCTTTAGCTCCTCGACATTCTCTGGGGTCAACAGTTTCATGATTAACTTCCACGTCCCTCTGCCTGCCTTCCGGTCCTCCTGTAGGTGACAGGAAGCCTGAAGGAGGCAGTGGTCGGAGAAGAACACTGGTTTTTTTTTTGGGTTTTTTTTAAATTTCAAAATAGACTTTATTCGAATGATAAATATATACAATACATTAACCTTGCGGAAAATCCATCCAACATTTTCGGAGGCTGTACAATAGATCAATACAGTTTAGACATTTCTTTCCCCCAAATTTCCACAAATCAGTCCCCCACTCGTGCCACAGTGGCGTGGGATACCTTCCCTTATATTGAGGGGCGTCTCCACAATACTGTACCCCCCATGTCCAGCAGCGGAAGGGCGTTAGACTGTGGCCCTCCCCCACCGAGCCTTGGCGTTGGCTGCACCGAGCTTCAGTGCGTCCCTCAGCACGTACTCCTGCAGTCTGCAGCGGGCCAGTCGGCAACATTCCCTGACGGACATCTCGCTCTGCTGGGTGGTGAACAATGCTCGGGCAGACCAAAGGGCGTCTTTTACCGAGTTGATGACCCTCCAGCAGCACTCGATGTCAGCCTCTGAATGTGTCCCTGGGAACAGTCCGTAAATCACCGAGTCCTCTGTGACGGAGCTGTTCGGGATAAAGCGTACCAGGGACCCTTGCATTTTTCTCCAGACTCTTTTAACAAACCCACACTCTGTAAAGAGGTGGGCAACCGTCTCCTCGCCATAGCAGCCGTCCCGAGGGCAGCGTGCGCTGGCAGTGAGGTTCCGACGGTGCAGGAAGGATCTGACTGGGAGGGCTCCCCTCACCGCCAGCCAAGCCAGGTCTTGGTGCTTGTTGGTGAGTTCTGGTGATGAGGCATTTTGCCAGACAAGCTGGGCAGTCTGCTCAGGGAACCACGCCACCGGGTCCATAGAGTCCTTTCCCTGCAGTGTCTGCAGGACATTCTGTGCTGACCACTGCCCGATGGACATGTGGTCAAAGGTGTTGGTCCGGAAGAACCCTTCCACCGACGACAGATGGGGCGGCAATGTCCAGCTGACTGGCACATTGCGTGGCACCTGCGCCAGGCCCATCCTTCTCAACAACGGGGACAGGTAGAACCTCAGCAGGTAGTGACACTTGGTGCCCACATGCCTTGGCTCTACACTCCGCCTGATGCAGCCACACACGAAGGTGGCCATCAGAATGAGGGCGACGTTGGGCACGCTTTTACCCCCGTTGTCTGCTGACTTGTACATTGTGGCCCGTCGCACCCAGTCCATCCTCGACCCCCAGATGAAGTGGAATATGGCCCGGGTGATCCCTGTGGCATATGAGGGAGGGACAGGCCACACTTGTGCCAAGTACAGCAGCCCCGAGAGCACCTCACACCTGATGACCAAATTCTTTCCCGTTATGGAGAGGGAGCGTTGCCTCCACAGCTCCAGCTTCCTCCCCACCCTGGCTATCCGCTCCAGCCAATTTTTGTTACATGCCTCAGCACCCCCGAACCAGATCCCCAGCACCTTCAAGAAGTCAGGCTTGATGGTGAAGGGGACGGAAGATCTGTCGGGCCATTTGCCAAAGAGCATGGCCTCGCTCTTCCTGCGGTTCACCCTGGCTCCCGTGGCCGACTCAAACTGGTCGCAGATACTAATCAGTCTGCGGACCGACCCTGGATCCGAGCAGAAGACAGCGACATCGTCCATGTACAGGGAGGTCTTTACTTGAATGCCCCCACTGCCTGGCAATGTCACTCCTCTTATGCCAGCATCCTTCCTTGGATTCAGCAAAAGGTTCAATACAGCAGACAAACAAGACAGGAGAGAGAGGGCAACCCTGCCTAACTCCAGACCTTACAGGGAAACTGTCTGATTCCCACCCATTGATTTGGACTGCACTACGGATGTTGGTGTAGAGCAGTTTGATCCAATTCCTGATTCCCTCCCCAAAACCCATTTTGGAGAGCACGTCCCTCATGTACGTGTGCGAAATCCTGTCGAAGGCCTTCTCCTGGTCCAAGCTGACTAGGCAGGCATCCACCCGTCTGTCCTGCACGTAGGCGATGGTATCTCTCAGCAGCGCTAGGCTGTCTGAGATTTTTCTGCCAGGTACAGCACAGGTTTGGTCCGGGTGGATCACCTGTCCCAGAGGAGACTTGACCGGTTGGCGATGGCCTTGGACAGGATCTTGTAGTCCACATTCAAGAGTGTTATGGGTCTCCAATTCTTTAGGTCCTTCATCTCCCCCTTCTGCTTGTAGATTAGGGTGATGTTGCCCTTCCTCATGGAGTCTGACATGCTACCAGCCAGAAGCATGTCGTTGTACACTTCTAGCAGGTCCGGACCCATCCAGTCCCACAGAGCCAAATACAACTCGGCCGGTAAGCCATCGCTTCCGGGAGTTTTATTCGAGTCAAAGGAACGGATGGAGCCAGTCAGCTCCTCTAGGGTCAGTGGTTGGTCCAGACTCTCCCGCTTGCTGTCCTCCAAGACCTCCGTGATTGAGGACAGGAAGTTCTGGGAGGAGGTACTGTCTGTGGTCTTTTGGTCATACAAATCTGTGTAAAAGGATTTGCAGATCCTCAGCACGTCTGTCTGTGAGGATGCTACCGTGCCGTCCTCCTCCCTAAGGCTGTTCATCACCGAGCTCCCCCTGTGAACCTTATGGAAGAAGAAACGTGAGCTCGTCTCATCCTGCTCCACATGGCTGACCCTAGATCGGAAGATGATCTTGGAGGATTCAGAGGTGAAGAGCTGAGCTTGCCGGTCCTTCAACTCTCTAAGTTCCTCCCTCACATCCACCCCGCTCGACTGCAGAAGGAGCAGTTGCTGCAAATCTGTCTGGAGTTGGCACAATTCCCTCTGACTCAGTCTTGCTCTCTGAACCCCTTTAATTATGAAGAACCTCTTAATGTTCTCCTTGGTTGCTTCCCACCAGAGTGTGGGGGAGTCAAAGAGGGGCTTCACTGTTCTCCAACATGCATAGTCCCTCTTTAGCTCCTCGACATTCTCTGGGGTCAACAGTTTTGTGTTTAACTTCCACGTCCCTCTGCCTGCCTTCCGGTCCTCCCGTAGGTGACAGGAAGCCTGAAGGAGGCAGTGGTCGGAGAAGAACACTGGCATGAGGTCAACGTGTCTCACCGTGACGGCCTTCGTCGTGAAGACGAAGTCTATCCGAGATCGGGCTAAACCGTCCGATCTCGACCAAGTGAACTGCGGCTGGGACCCGCCTGCAGGGTCGCTGAAGGCGTCACGCAGCTTTGCGTCTTTTACCATCTCCATCAGAAACTTGGACGTGCTGTCCAGTCTGCTGTCGGCACTGCCGGATCGTCCAGCCGCATCAATGATGCAGTTGAAGTCACCGGCCAGAACGAGCTGCCGGGACGTGGCCAGCAGCACTGGGAGCTGCTGGAGAACCGCCAGCCGCTCGCTCTGCGTGGGTGAGGCATACACATTTATCAGCCGGAGCGGAGAGCCACGGTACATAACGTCCCACCACGAGGAGACGCCCTCCAACCACTTCCTTGACCTCAGTGATGGTGAAGTTCCCGCCCCGCAGCAAAATCCCCAGGCCGGAAGCACGACAGTCATTTCCCCCCGACCACACCGACAGTCCGTGGGGCCACCATCGCGACCACCTCCGATAGCAGCGGAGGTGTGGCAGCCCGCACTCCTGAAGAAAAGTCACATCTGCGTTGACCTTGGCCAGGTACTGTAAGGCATTAACACATCGCTCAGTGCTCTTTATACTGCGCACGTTTAAAGATGCCAGTTTGAGCTCCATTGTCTTTAGAGTCACTGACCATTTCCGTGTCCCATCATTCCCACCGCTTCGGTGAATTGCCTCAGCTTTCCTGGGCTCAGGAATCCAGCGGTGAGGTGAGTATCAGGTGGCGTAACCAAAGTTGTCGTTGCGGGGGGCCTTCTCGTTCCACCCCCTTTTGGGCATGCCGCTTCCTTTGTCTTCTGTAGCTGGGGCCCAATGGCCTCTGCGCTGCTCCCGGTCGCCCGGAGCTGGGCCCAATGGCCTCTGCGCTGCTCCCGGTCGCCCGGAGCTGTGGCCCATCGGCCGTTGCACTGCTCCCAGTCCCCTGGAGCTGGGGTCCACTTGCCGTTGTGATGATTCCTGTCTCCGGGGGCTGGAGCCCCTCAACCACTGCGCCGCTCCCGATGTCCTGGGGCTGGAGCCCCTCGGCCACTTCTCTGCTCTCGGTCTCCTTTTCCTCCCCCGTTTTCTTCCTCTGCCTCCCTCGTTGGGACTTCCCGGTCGCCTCATCCTCCGACGAGGAGGAGAGGTTGCTGCCTTCTGTAAGAGAAAGACACCTTTTTTGTGATTTTCTTTTGGACTTACCACTCTTTTCCGGCCTTGGCTCTTTGGGCTGACCCCTCTTCTTATACTTCACCATTGTCCATTTCTCCTGCTGTTCCCCCTCCTCCATCGACTCTCCCTCCTGGGCAGGGTGCTGGGCGTCTCCTTCTGGCACTTGGGGCCTCAGGTGGTTGGGCTGTCCTCATCCGTGTTCCCTCTTTCTGCTGGGGTCTTGGCAGTGGTGGGGGGTGCCTCACCCCCTTTGGGGTGCTGGCAGCAGCTCCTCTTGTTGCCTGTGCGTAGGTGCAGGCTCTTTTAGGGCAAGCCCTGTAAAGGTGGCCTGCCTCCCCGCACAGGTTGCAGTTCTTGCTGGCCTGACAGTCCTTTGTCTCATGGCCCTCCATCTTGCAGTTTTTGCAGACAACTGCAGTGCATTGGGCCATCACATGCCCAGGCTTGTTGCATTTCCTGCACAGCCTGGGTTGCCCTACATAGCTCAAGTACCCTCGGTTTCCTCCAATCGCGAAAACCGAGGGGGGGTGGACAATTTCTCCATCCTTGTCCACCCTCAGCTTTACCTTGACTTGCCGCTTGCTGGTCCAAATCCCGTGCATGTCCTTCACATCCACACAGTCTCCTGTTCCCTCCACGTAGCGAGCAAGGAAGGTGAGGACATCCACTACGGGCACATGTGGGTTAAACATGTGCACCGTAATGAACCTTTCCTTCTGGGTGGGGAGGGTGAAGAGCGGCTGCACTTTCAGCAGCGACAGCGGAGCTTCATTTTCCCTCTCCCGGAAGACTTCCATCACCTTCTGCCATCCCGTTGGATACTTGAAGGTAACATCAAAATATCCGTTACCCGGAAAATCCTGGAGGCAGTAGATGTCCTTGGCCTCAAATTTGCAGGCCTCTAGCAAGACCTTCTTCACGAACAGGTCTCGTGAGAAGGGGGTCCCCTTGCTGAGGTCCTTGACGCTTATTCGCAGGGTATTCCAAATACCCTGCACTCCTGCTCCTGCTCCTGCTGACATTGTGGCTGAATAAGGTGTTAGGTTGGTTTCCCAACCAGCATGGATCCACCTCTAAGCCTGCAGCCGACCGACTCCTCAACGATTTCGCTCCGTAATCCACGGCCCTTGTCCCCAAGGAACCGCCAGAACTGTTCTAATAAGAACAGAAATAGTCTCTTTCACAAAAAGAACAGATACTACACTTGATCTTAGCCAAAAGGCCGACAAGTCCTGGGAGCACAGCCTTTTTGATCACTGTTTCTCCCCTGCCAGGTAAGAACACTGGTAAGCCAGTGGATTTATGTAGGAGTGTGGTTGTGCCTTATAATAATAAGCGGTGTGGTTTATTGTCTGTGTACAGTGTCACTTGTGTGTTTGGAGCTCATTTTCATGTGTTTAGATTGAAGGTTAAATGAGCTGCGAGAAGGTGTTTGATTGTTCCGTGGAGAACTCTGATCCTTGAATGCCTGAGGATTGTGGAAATTGTAAGATTTAATGTGTGTGGACTTGTGGGAGATAGAGAAGAATTTCAATAAGAGAGTAGGATTGGTGGAACAAAGGAGTAACGAAGTGCGAGGCTGCGGATGCTTCGGGGCCATTAGTCACTGTTCAAGAGCGAGCCTGATAAATTTAGGGATTAAAAAGGAGTGAAGGACTTAGGAATTCTGTTTTGGTTGTTCGGAGTCATGGGGAACAACATAGATTGAGAGGAAAGGAGCCCATTGCAAATAAACTGTAATGAGTTCCCTCACAAGGCAGAGAAATTAAGAGATTTGTCAGGACCGTTAAATAAGAAATTAGGAAACAAGCTATGGCCGCTGGGGAGCATTAGAACAGTAAAAGGTATAAAATACATAGAACTAATTATTTGGCAGCATAGTAATAATGAGAGTGCAAAAGAATTAATAGGGTTATGGAGAAAATATTATGAGGAACGGAAGGCGAATGAAGAGGTTAAGAGGATGGCTAGTTGGGAAAAAGCGATCGCTAAACTTGGAATAGAACTGAGAGAAGATGAAGTAGGTCGACCTCCAGGCAGTAGGAACGACAGGAGTGGAGATGAAGGAAAATACACGGAACAAGGAAACGGCAGATCACCTGGAGGGAAATTAGTCCCTGTAGATTTAAAGATTGAGAATCCGATGGTTAGTGCTGACTTCGAGGGGGAAGGAGATGAATATTTGGAAGAATGGACAAATGTTAACGCTGGTGGAAGTTCACAGCTCCCACCATGTTCCTCTTGTGTTTCCCAGGCTTCACTAGCACCTTGTATGACTTGTGTCCGTAATAAATATTTTAGGTCTGCAGCATCTATAACAACTCCTGCAGATTCTACAGATGAGCAGATTCCACTGATAGCAGAGGCTGGGGTGCCAGATTCTCTGACCCTATCCACTCCACCATTAATAGATCATCCAGTGACTTATGGCACCCGGAGTAGAACGAAGAGGTTAGCTCCGGTGTTTAAAGAAAAGGAAGGTATGACAGATATAGTGCAACAGCCAGAATATTTCTGTGAGCCACAACGTAGACAGATTACATGAATAGTGAGAAAGAGGAATGATTTATTTGGACAGTATTGGGAACCCCCTTAGCGAACGGGAAGATTCATCTGAGGGTGAGACAGTGATTGAAGATACCGAGATTTGATGTAACCGAAAGTTTACAAATTGAACAGATATCCCACAGGCAGTTCCCAGTGAGAGAAGGCCTGGGTACAGCTGATTCGACCAGCTGATTCGACCAGTGCTAAACAAAATCCCTGATAGAAAGAAGTCACCTGCTGCCTTTATAAACTATTTGAGAACAACAGTGCGTGTATATCATGCAGATTCCCGGGATTTATGGGAGACCATACAACAGATAATTACTCCAGCTGAACATTTTCTAGTAGCCCGAGGACACCCAACATATGAAGCCTTGGCAAACATATTAGTGGATGACAGCGCAAGAGAAGAGGCTGTTTTAACGGCCCTTGCAAACATGTTTCAAAAGTCGAGCAGGAATTAACGGGTCCTTTTCAGAATGGCAAGCAGTGACTAGTGGGGTCCCGCAAGGCGCATTGCTGAGAGCCCAGTTATTAACAATATATATTAATGATTTAGACGAGGGAATTAAATGTAACACCTCCAAGTTTGCGGATGACATAAAGCTGGGTGGCAATGTGAGCTGTGATGAGGATGCTATGAGGCTGCAGGGTGACTTGGATAGGTTGGGTGAGTGGGCAGATGCATGGCAGTTGTAGTATAATGTGGATAAATGTAAGGTTATCCACTTTGGTAGCAAGAACAGGAAGGCAGATTATTATCTGAATGGTGTCAGATTAGGAAAAGGGGAGGTGCAACGAGGCCTGGGTGTGCTTGTACATCAGTCACTGAAAGTAAGCATGCAGGTACAGCAGGCAGTGAAGAAAGCTAATGGCATCTTGGCCTTCATTGTGAGAGGATTTGAGTTTAGGAGCAAGGAGGTCCTACTGCAGTTGTTCAGGAGCCTGGTGAGACCGCACCTGGAGTATTGTGTGCGATTTTGGTCTCCTAATTTGAGGAAGGACATTATTGCTATTGAGGGAGTGCAGCGTAGGTTCACCAGGTTAATTCCTGGAATGGCATGACTGACATATGATGAAAGAATCAGTCGACTGGGCTTGTATTCACTGGAATTTAGAAGGATGAGAGGGGATCTTATAGAAACATATAACATTCTTAAAGGATTGGTCAGGCGAGATGCAGGAAATATGTTCCTGATGTTAGTGGGGGGGTCCAGAACCAGGGGTCACAGTTTAAGAATAATGGGTAGGGCATTTATGACTTAGATGAGGAAAACCTCTTCACCCAGAGTTGTGAATCTGTGGAATTCTCTGCCACAGAAGGCAGTGGAGGCCAATTCACTGGATGTTCAAGAGAGAGTTAGATTTAGCTCTTTGGGCTAAAGGAAACCAGGATTATGGGGAAAAAGCAGGAACGAGTTACTGAATTTAGATGATCAACCATGATCATATTGAGTGGCAGTGCTGGCTCGAAGGGCCGAATGGCCTACTCCTGCACCTATTTTTCTATGTTTCTTAGTACTGAGCCATGCTGTAGCATTTGCTGTGCACATAGGTTTTTGCTGATCATGTATTCGGGAAACATTCAACTAAAAGAAAAACATGATTTTCATTTATGCTGTAATTTTAAACTGTATGTTTCAATGGCGAAATCCTGCCTGCACAAGAATATTGCTCATTGCTGTTTTGTGCAAAGTAAGCAACTTTATAAATGAACTACCATGCTTCATTAGTTTAAACATCTGGCTGTCCTCGAGTACCTTAATGAATTAAAGAATCACACTAAATGTGATCCATTATTTTAATTACTATTATATAAACCTTTCCACAAAGGATGGTGCTACCCAAATTGAGCCTAATTTTTATGACTAGTTCCATTCAAATTGGTATTCCCTCCACCACACACCTCCCTCGAGCCTCATGTGGCCTCAGTCATCTTGATTATTTCCCAAGTGTAGGCACACAAAGATGACTGATGAATCGTTGAGCCTCTGACCAGTCATGCTGCAGATACATCTGTAGACAATCCAGTAACTGCAGTAATGCTTTAAATGATCGTCTTTTTGCTTTAACCATATAACAATTACAGCACAGAAACAGGCCCTCTCGGCCCTTCCAGTCCGTGCCGACCATTTGTTTTCCCCTCGTCCCATCTACCTGCACTCAGACCATACCCCTACCATTCCCTTCACGTACATATACCTATCCACTTTACTTTTAAATGTTAAAATCGATCCTGCCTCCACCACTTCTGCTGGAAGCTCATTCTACACAGCCACCACCCTCTGAGTAAAGAAGTTCCCCCTCACGTTACCCCTAAACTTCTGTCCCTTAATTCTCATGTCATGCCCTCTTGTTTGAATCTTCCCTACCCTCAATGGGAAAAACGTATCCACGTCAACTCTGTCTATCCCTTTCATCATTTTAAAGACCTCAATCAAGTCCCCCCTTAACCTTCTGCGCTCCAAAGAATAAAGACCTTTGTGAAATATGCATGGAAAAAATTGTAAACTTTAGGAGAATTTTTGGAAACAATCTATTTATTTCTCCTCAATTTGTAGTGTGTAGTTTGACTGCTCAATAAATGAATTTGTTTTTTCACTTAATGCTTTAAATTATGACTTGTGGCCACACTTTCACATGCCTGCTATATTAAAATTTCAATTGTACAGTGGCACAGCAGTTGAGTTGACCCTTATAGCTCCAGAGACCCGAGTTCGAACCCAACTACTGATGCTGTCGATACTGTGTTTGTACATTCTCCCCGTGACCGCGTGGGCTTTCCCCAGGTGCTCCAATTTCCTCCCACACTCCAAAAGACGAGCGGGTTTGTAGGTTACCTGGCTTCCGTAACATTTCTAATTGTCCCTAGTGTGTGTAGTGTTGTGTAAGTGTGTGGGGATCGTTGATTGACACAGACTCAGTGGGCCAAAGGCCCTGTATCTCTAAACTAAACTAAAACTAAACAATTAGGTGCCCTGTTGAAAATTTCTAGCTTGAATATACCAGGTTGTGTTGATATAAAAATTGCTAATCAAGAATAACCACTTCATTGCTTGACCTGCCATAAATGAGCTTCTTCTTCTTATCGAGTCCACACAAAAGACTAGAAGTAGTTCAGCCAGAGCTCGTCATCTGCATACAATGGTGTCTGTCTTGCGCTTCTTGTGTCTGGTGGTGGAAAGTTTGGTGGAAACAGGGCCGCAACGCAAACGCTCTTTCCTTGACCCCAATACATGAGCTGATACAGGTTGAGGAATGGGCACAGCTCTGCAGAAAACTCACAAGGCACGAGATCAGGTTAGTTTCCGCTGGAAGATGTGAATGAGTGTGGGATGGATCACTTGCCTTTCCCATCCGGCAACAATCATTCAGAACCAGGTCGACAAACTGAAGTGTTTTTCCAGCTGTTGCTTCACCATCTGCTGGAAATCTAAATGGATGACATTAAATACCCTCCTGCGATACAAAATCATTCCACCTTTTCTTAGCGTTTTACCTTTTTTGCATTTGTAAAGCTTTGGTTGAATATGAGTTTTTAATTTGCTGGCAAGTTACTTTTGATCTTTGGAAAGCCATAATAATAAAAATAACCAAGGGCTTATTCACCTCCAATCTTTCCTCGTGTCTGTACTAGTACTCACATCTTTGCTTTATTTGACATGTTATGTTCTGCCAAAACGAGGTCATTATATAACCCAGATTCCAGTGTTTATAGTTTCTTAGAAGAGAGTTCAGTTCACAGGAAAATGTAACCTACTTTCTCTTGCATTTCTTCTTTGACAGAATCAGCATAATAGATACCAGACTAGAAAATGATTAGGAGTGTTTGTTGTGTGCTACCCAACACAATTTCAGTGCAAAACAAAATATCAATTTTTGTTTAATTCTGGGTCCTCTTGACACAGTGTGGTGCAGTGACACAGCTAATAGAGCGGAGGCAGCTCCAGTAATCTGGATTCAGTGCAGACCTCTGGCGCTGTCAGTGTCAATTTGCGTGCAAAAGGTTTTTCACTGTACCTCGGTGCACGTGACAATAATAATCTAAATTAAGTTAAAGAAGTTGGAAAACGCATACCTCCAGATTCAAGACAATTTCTTCTCAACAGTTATCAGGCAACTGAACGGTCCTCTCGTCAGCTGGAGTGCAGTCCTGACCTCCCATCTACCTCTTTGGAGATGATTACACTATCTTTACTCACTGTTATATCTTTGCACTAAATGGCGTACCTTTATGGTGAACTGCAACTGTGCGCTGTGGACTGCTTGATTGTATTCAAATATTGTCTTTACTTTGACTGGAAAGCACCAAACAAAAGCTTTTCACTGTTCCTTGGTAAACACGACAATGATAAATTAACTAAATGATGCTCCTTCTGACTGTGTGGGCTTCCTCTCAATTCCAAATGATGTTTGAGTTGCTAGGGTCATGGCCCCTTGTCTCTAGAAAATAGGTCAGTAGAAATGCGTGGGGAACAGGCGACTAGAAAATCTAGTGAGGGAATGAGATCGCTCTGTGAGCTGGGATAGATTCAATGGGTTGAAATGTCCTTCTATAGTGTCGTAGAGTTGTATAACATAGAAACAAGCCATTTATCCACTGTGTCTATTCCTATCTAATCCCATTTGCATGCATTAATTCCACGTTCCTCTATTCCTTTCTCATTTGAGTACCTGTCCAGAATCCTCTTAAATGTCATTTCTGTTCCTGTCTCCACTGGCAGCTACATTGTCTGGCAGATCTTTCCAGATACCAACCAGTCAATGTGAAAAATATAACTTCAGATTCCCTGTTAACTTCTTCCCTCTCAAATTAAAGCTATACCTTCTAGTTTTAGATACCCCTACAATGGAAAAATGGATTCTGCCAACCGGTATCTACAATTCCCACACACAAAGTCACTTTGACTACCTCCAGTCAGTCCTTGGTAGACAAAAGTGCTGGAGAAACTCAGCGGGTGAGGCAGCATCTATGGTGCGAAGGAAATAGGCAACGTTTCAGGTCGAAACCCTGAAGTTTCCACCCGAAACGTTGCCCATTTCCTTCGCTCCATAGATGCTGCCTCGCCTAAATGCTGCGTTTCTCCAGCATTTATGTCTACCTTCGATTTTCCAGCATCTTCAGTTCCTTCCTAAGCATCCAGTCAGTCCTTGCCTTTCCAAATGCAAATAGGTCCTGTCCCTCTGAATCCCTTCCAGCATGTAGGAAGGAACTACAGATGCTGATTTAAACTGCAGATAGACACAAAATGCTGGAGTAACTCAGCAGGAAAGGCAGTATCTCTGGAGAGCAGGAATGGGTGACATTTCAGGTCTGAAGAAGGGTCTCGACCCGAAATGTCACCCATTCTTTCTCTCCAGAGATGCTACCTGTCCCGCTGAGTTACTCCAGCATTTTGTGTCTATCACCTGCCCGTAGTTCTCTGGTTTATGCATGTTGCTTTTCTTAAATAAATGTTATAAGAATTTATATATGATGTAAGGAGACCATTGCCCATGTATCTGACTACCCGACGCTACCAATCTTCCTGGACTATTGATGCTCTCCCCAACCTCAACAGTTCCATCACTGATCAAATGTTTTGATCACAGACTGCATCGCAAACAACTGATTGTACAACCCAACTACAAACCCAAGATAAACTATTCTCATTTTGATTCCCATTGTAAGAGAAATTGCCTTAAAAAAAAAAAGTACTTTCCTGGCTCAGATTTTATGCCATGTGATACTCTTCAAATGTTCCAACTGAAGCATCATTTATATGGTAACAACATACAGTATATAGTTAACCGTGACCTGACAAAGCTGTCTAATATTCATTCTTTGGAATGATGTGCTGTCCATTGCCCTTGTTGCAAATTGCTGCAGTCAATAAACACTCAAGCTGATGTGGAACTGAGATTGCTGCTGTTATATGCACTCTCTGAACATGCTGTTTAGATATATTCGCTAATATAAAAGTGTAATTACTGCAATATGTGTATTTCCTTCAGAGGCCCCTCTGATGTTTACAAATCATTACGCAAGTGGTGTTGCAATCACACACTTCCTGCAGAGATTGGAATACTTGCAAAAATCTGTTGTGGAATAGGGCGCCACCCAGTCGAACCTGGTGCCACCTTAAATGCTGCCAAACTTGCCCTGATTATGAAGCATTTACTACACAAGGCCGCACAGTGGCACAGCTGCCACAGTAGAGTTGCTGCCTTATGCCCCTGTCCCACTTAGGAAACCTGAACGGAACCCTCTGGAGACTTTGCGCCCCACCCAAGGTTTCCGTGCGGTTCCCGGAGGTTTTTGTCAATGGTCGAAAGTGGTTTCCGCTTCTTCTATCTTCTATCCACCTTCAACTAGCGTCGTAACCGGCTACAACTAAAAAATTACCGCTTTTTAAAACGGCAACCTATTTTTAGTTGCGGCCGGTTTTGAGTTTTTTGAAATAATCGGCAGAACATAGAGGAAGCGGAAACCACTTTCGACCATTAGGGAGACCGACAAAAACCTCCGGGAACCGTACGGAAACCTTGGGGTGGGGCGCAAAGTCTCCAGAGGTTTCCGTTCAGGTTTCCTAAGGGACAGGGGCATTACAGCACCAGAGACCTGGATTCGATCCTGACTATTGGTGCTGTCTGTCTGGAGTTTGTACATTCGCCCTGTGACCGCGTGGGTCCAGTTTCCTCTCGCATTCTGAAGATGTGCAGGTTTGTAGGCTAATTGGCTTCTGTAAATTGCCCCTAGTGGGTAGGATGCAAAACTGGGATTACGGATGATTGTAGGTCAACGTGGGCTCAGTGGGCCAAGGGGCTTGTTCCCTTGCTGTACTGCTTGACTAAACTATTCCTTCTGTCCATATTGTCCTTATCTTTCATCTCAGATTCCGTTCTTCCACTATTCTCTCTCTATCTCTTTGCGAACACTTATGTTCACAGATGATTTATCATTTTCTTCCAGTTGTTTTGCTATTTTGCTGTCCTGAAATATATGGCTCAAATGTTTTTTACCCGTTTCTCACTTTTGTTCTCTTTAATTTCTCACTCACTTGCTCACCTGTTTTCACCTCCCTCTTTCCCTTAGATTGGCAGACCAGGACAGTCAGAAATAGGTGTGGGAAGGAACTGCAGATGTTGGCTTAGACACAAAAATCTGGAGTAACTCAGCAGGTCAGGCAGCATCTCTGCAGAAAAGGAATATGTGACGTTTCTGGTCGAGACCCTTCCTCAGACTGTGAATCAGGGGATAAGGAAACTAGAGATATAGACGGCACACAGAATAAGTAAATGAATGAAAGATATGCAAAAGGCAATGATGATCAAGGAAAGGTAGGGACACTCCACTCTCTCACTTAATAGGTGCCACACTAGGGACAATTTACAGTTTATAGAAACCAATTAATCTGCTCACCTGTACTTCTTTGGAATGTGGGAAGAAACCGGAGCACCCGGAGAAAACTCATGTGGTCACAGGGAAAACGTACAAGCTCCGTAAGACAGCGCCCGTCGTCAGGATTGAACCTGGGTCTCTGTAACCGTAAGGCAGCAGCTCTACCACTGCGTCACTGTGCTGCCCCTAAAGAAGTGCCACTAAATGAGTCGAGCGAACACAATTTCTCCTTTTTACTCCATTTATAAATATATATCCAAGATACACCATCCGGAAGACGGCTTCACCAATCCTCCAGTGTACTCTGTGACACTCATAGAGTTAAGGGCCTGTCCCACTTTCACGACCTAATTCACAACCTTTTTTAATTGTGTTTTAAAGAAGGAACTGCAGATGCTGGAGAATCGAGGGTACACAAAAAGCTGGAGAAACTCAGCGGGTGCAGCAGCATCTAAGGAGCGAAGGAGATAGGCGACGTTTCGGGCCGAGACCCTTCTTCAGACTGGTCAGGGATCAGGGAAACGAGAGATATAGACGGTGATGTGGAGAGATAAGGAACAATGAGTGAAAGATATGCAAAAAAGTATCGGTGATAAAGGGAACAAGCCATTGTAAGCTGTTTGTGGTGTGAAAATGAGAAGCTGGTGCGACTAGGGTGGGGGAGAGATAGAGATAGAGGGAATGCCAGGGCCCCAGGGCTGAGGGAGAGGTGGGAAGGGGAGGAGACAGCAAGGGTTAACAGAATTGAGAAAATTCAATATTCAAGCCCAAAGGATGCAGACTCCCCAAGCGGAATATGAGGTGCTGTTCCTCCAGCTTGCGGTGTTGCTCACTCTGGCCGTGGAGGAGGCCCAGGACCGAGAGGTCGGATGTGGAATGGGAGGGGGAGTTGAAGTGCTGAGCCACCGGGAGGTCGGGTTGGTTATTGCGGACCGAGCGGAGGTGTTCGGCGAAGCGATCGCCAAGCCTCCGCTTGGTCTCACCGATATAGATCATCTGGCATCTGGAGCAGCGGATGCAGTAGATGAGGTTGGAGGAGGTGCAGGTGAACCTCTGTCGGACCTGGAAGGACTGCTTGGGTGTACATCTTCCCATCTCCCCCCCTGTCTGCCTTCCGCAAAGACCGCTCCCTCCGCAACTCCCTTGTCCATTCTTCCCTCCCCTCCCACTCTACCCCTTCCCCGGGCACTTTCCCTTGCAACCGCAAGAAATGCTACACTTGTCCCTTCACCTCCCCCCTCCACTCCTTTCAGGGACCCAAGCAGTCCTTCCAGGTGACGGCCATGCTGCGAGTATGAGTCAAGGGCAAGCTCGGCAGAGGTCATGACTTAGGTCGTGAAAGTGGGACCTAATTCATGAGAGGGAGGGTTCGATGTTAATCCGCTGCATCACTAGTGATTTGAAAATAACACAGCCGATTAATCATTGCTGTGAGGTTGGCTCCACGAATCAACATTTCTAGCTACAGTTATTTAACATATTTCTGAGAGGCACACAGCAATATCTCTGAAAGTAATGGCTAGGGATCAAATATCATGTCAGTATTTCCAAACTTAGCTATGAGATAAAATGACACGAAAGTAGAAATTAGTATTCAAATGCATGACATTTTTTCCAGTAATCTGTCTGGCTTTGTAGACTGATATTTACTGCTTCCTCCAAAAAGCTATAGAATCCAGACCTCAAACCACTGGAATGTCAAAGTTCTGCCATTAATTAAGCGTGTCAGAAATATGATGAAATCCTTTGTAACCCACGAAGCTGTCTCCACAAATGTGTCCATATTTGCTGTTGTTTGTTACAAATGCTCCACTCTCTCACTTAATGGTTGCCAGAAATTCCAACAATTAAAGATTTACCGTCTTGGCAGGCATTTGGGAACAAATTGCAATTAAGTAATTAAAAAGTTGATGTGTTCTATTTGTTATCTTTGAATACTTGGCTTGATTTATTGAGTAATTAAGATAGGGGGTGAGAAAAAAGTGGCAAACGATCAGAGCACTTACGAGAGTGCTGATTTAATAATTGTGGAGGAAATCAAAGGATCATCCCCACTTCATCATTCCTCCTCTTCCCCTCGTCCTGTTCCACTTTGTTTGCTGCAACAACGCTTCTCTCTTCACCTATGCACATGGGGCATGCTCGCTGACTTAAGCCGAATATTCTTTACACGTCGAAGAGGCAGTTATTCTTCTCATTACCGCATGGCGATCCATGCTATGCTTTCGAAGCTTTACGGGCAAGAAATAAATGGAAAAGATTGTCTTCCGTTTTCCGTTGGTGGCCAGTGCTAATTAGAAACGAGGGTATCAGAACCTCGCGGTACTGAACCCCTGTACATTTACTCCCATTGAATTTTGCCCTTTAAGTGATTTCAACTATTCTTAAAAATAAAAAAAAGCATAAATTTAAAAATACAAAAGGTATTAAAATTGCTCAGAATTCCCATTTCCTATCCAGTAGACTTTAGACTTTACTTTATGCTTTAGAGATACAGAATGGAAACAGGCCCTTAAGCCCATCGAGTCTGCTCCAACCAGTTATCACCACGCACACTAACACTATCCAACAAACTAGGGACAATTCACTATTTTACTGAAGCCAATTGACCCACAAACCTGTACGTCTTTGCAGTGTGGGAGGAAACATAGAAACATAGAAAATAGGTGCAGAAGTAGGTCATTCGGCCCTTCGAGCCTGCACCGCCATTCAATATGATCATGGCTGATCATCCAACTCAGTATCCTGTACCTGCCTTCTCTCCATACCCCCTGATCCCTTTAGCCACAAGGGCCACATCCAACTCCCTCTTAAATATGAGCCAATGAACTGGCCTCAACTACCTTCTGTGGCAGAGAATTCCACAGATTCACCACTCTCTATGTGAAAAAGAAAATTCTCATCTCGGTCCTAAAAGACTTCCCCTTTATCCTTAAACTGTGACCCCTTGTTCTGGACTTCCCCAACATCGGGAACAATCTTCCTGCATCTAGCCTCTCCAACCCTTTAAGAATTTTGTAAGTCTCTATGAGATCACCCCTCAATCTTTTAAATTCTAGCGAGTACAAGCCAAGTCTATCCAATCTTTCTTCATATGAAAGTCCTGCCATCCCAGGAATCAATCTGGTGAACGTTTTCTGTACTCCTTCTATGGCAAGAATGTCTTTCCTCAGATTAGGAGACCAAAACTACGCAATACTCCAGGTGTGGTCTCACCAAGGCCATGTACAACTACAGTAGAACCTCCCTGCTCCTATACTCAAATCCTTTTGCCATGAATGCTAACATACCATTCGCTTTCTACTGCCTGCTGCACCTGCATGCCTACTTTCAATGACTGGTGTACCATGACACCCTGGTCTCTTTGCATCTCCCGTTTTCCTAATTGGCCACCATTCAGATAATAGTCTACTTTCCTGTACTTGCCACCAAAGTGGATAACCTCACATTTATCCACATGATACTGCATCTGACATGCATTTGCCCACTCACCCAGTATATCCAAGTCACCTTGCAGCCTCCTAGCATCCTCCTCACAGCTAACACTTCCCCACAGCTTCGTGTCATCCGCAAACTTCGAGATGTTGCCTTCAATTCCCTCGTCCAAATCATTAATATATATTGTAAATAGCTGGGGTCCCAGCACTGAGCCTTGCAGTACCCCACTAGTCACTGCCTGCCATCCTGAAAAGCACCCGTCCACTCCTACTCTTTGCTTCCTGTCTGCCAACCAGTTCTCTATCCACATCAATACTGAACCCCCAATACCGTGTGCTTTAAGTTTGCATACTAATCTCTTATGTGGGACCTTGTCGAAAGCCTTCTGAAAGTCCAGATCTAACACGTCCACTGGTTCTCCTTTATCCGCTCTACTAGTTACATCCTCGAAAAATTCTATAAGATTCGTCAGACATGATTTACCTTCCATAAATCCATGCTGACTTTGTCCAATGATTTCACCACTTTCCAAATGTGCTGCTATCCCATCTTTAATAACTGACTCTAGAATTTTTTCCACTGCCGATGCTAGACTAACTGGTCTGTAATTCCCCGTTTTCTCTCTCCCTCCCTTTTTTTAAAAAGTGGGGTTACATTAGCTACCCTCCAATCCTCAGGAACTACTCCAGAATCTAAAGAGTTTTGAAAAATGATCACTAATGCATCCACTATTTCTGGGGCTACTTCCTTAAGTACTCTGGGATGCAGCCTATCTGGCCCTGGGGATTTATCAGTCTTTAATCCATTCAATTTACCTAACACCACTTCCCGACTAACATGGATTTCACTCAGCTCCTCCATCTCATATGAACCCCGGTCCCTGGCTATTTCCAGCAAATTATTTATGTCTTCCTTAGTGAAGACAGAACCAAAGTAGTTATTCAATTGGTCTGCCATGTCCTTGTTCCCCATGATCAATTCACCTGTTTCTGATTTCAAGGGACCCACATTTCTTTTAATTAATCTTTTTCTCTTCACAGATCTATAAAAGCTTTTGAAGTCAGTTTTTATGTTCCCTGCCAGTTTTCTTTCATAATCTATTTTCCCTTTCCTAATTAAGCCCTTTGTCCTCCTCTGCTGGACTCTGAATTTCTCCCAGTCCTCTGGTAGGCTGCTTTTTCTGGCTAATTTGTATGCTTCATCTTTTGTTTTGATGCTATCCCTGATTTCCCTTGTTATCCACGGATGCACTACCTTCCCTGATTTATTATTTCGCCAAACTGGGATGAACAATTGTTGTAGTTCATCCATGTGGTCATTAAATGCCTTCCATTGCATATCCACCGTCAACCCTTTAAGAATCAATTTCCAGTCTATCTTAGCATCAAAACCGGAGCACCTGGAGAAAACTCACTACATATAGACAGCACCCGTCATCAGCATCGAACCTGGGTCTCTGGCTCAGTAAAGCAGCAACACTACTGCTGCAACACTGTGCCACCCCAGTAGTCACCATCGCAGTCCCTGTCAGTCCCTGTCAGCCTTGTGTTAAAGAAATCCAGCGAGAAATAGCCTATATTTTATTTATGATAGACGCGAAATGCTGGAGTAACTCAGCGAGACAGACAGCATCTCTGGATAGATGGAATGGGTGACGTTTCGGGTCAAGGCGCTTCTTCAGTCACCCAAAACGTCACCCATTCCTTCTCTCCAGAGATGCTGCTGGTCCCGCTGAGTTACTCCAGCATTTCGTGTCTATCTTCGGTTTAAACCAGCATCTGCAGTTCCTTCCTACAACAAAACGATGTTTTATTAGCTTGGTTTGGATTTTTCCAATTGTGTCCATCTGCTCCACTGTAAAGAAAGTATACTTCAGCTCAGAATGCAAGTTGATTGCAGAGATATGTAGGCTTCTGAATGAATCCAACTGGATAGAATTCCCAGCAAAGAGTCCATTCTTCCTCATCTACTTCCTAAAAAACATCCTTTCATTCTGAGGCCGTGACCTCTAGTCCTAGACTCTCCCACTAGTGGAAATATCCTTTAATTCTGAAGCAATGACTAGTCCTAGACTCACCCATGAGTGGAAACATCATCCCCACATCCACTCTATCCAAGCCTTTCACTATGTACGTTTCAATGATGTTCCCCCTCATTCTTCTAAAGTCTAGTGATTATAGGCCCAGTGCCGTCAAACGCTCTTGCCCCTTAACTCAATCTACTGTACTTGAGTTTGTTCGGATTGTATTTCTGTATGGTATATCTGATCTGTTTGGATAGCATGCAGAACAAAACCTTTCATTGTTCCTCAGTATGTGTGATAATAATGAACCAAAACCTGCATTTTCTTAAATAGTAATTCATTTTCTCTCAGTTTACTAAACCTCATTTCCCAAGAACATTTACCTGCTTGAAATATTCATTCCCTAGAAAATTGTATACATACTGAGTATAAATAACATTTTTTCTACTGACATCAGCCTGATTGGCTTGGAGTTGCTGGATTTACCCCACTCCCCTTTCTAAAGGGAGGTTTATATTTGTAATCCACGGCTTGCCCCACACCCAACATCTAAAGAGGATTCAACTCTTGCGACAAGCGTTTCTTCTATTTCTGCTGTTTGTAACCTCGGGTGTGGCCCCACTTGAATCAAGTAACTTTTCCACTTTCCGACGGTTTTATGTGGCTGCTTCTAATCACATTGAGGATGTCTGTTTCCATAATTTGACAGGGTGGGTTCCTGATTGTAAATATAAATATGGAAATGCCACAAAAGTAGCCACCAATTTGGGAGCAGAAACAAATTCAAGGAGTTTTAATGGGAATGCAAAGTGAAAGAGTGGACTAGATTACCAAGACTTTGGAGTTGTGGATTGGAGTTTGGAGAACGAGACGAATAACAGGAGCTATTGGAGTGAAAAGGATCTTTCATAAGAGGGACAACTATCAACGGTACCAAAGGAATTGTTAACAGAGCAGGAGATGGTGGGGTTCATGGATGATGTGACCTTGGAGAGAGCTCGAGGGGAAATAAGAGAAAATAGAAAACGATCCAAGCTCGGGGCAAAACGGAGGCTGAGGGTAGAGGTTCTTAGCAAAGCTTGACGAGAGGATTGAGTGAGGGGTAGTGCTGGTGGTTCCAATATCCAACATCCAATGAAGTTTGGCACAAAATGCTGGAGTAACTCAGTGGGTCAGGTATCATCTCTGGAGAAAAGTAATAGGTCAAGACCCTTCATCATTCTTTAATATTTATATTTGGTGTAAACCAGCATCTGCAGTTCCTTCTTACACATCCAATGAAGTTTGGCTGGGTAATTGGAAGAATTCCAGTAGGTGGGACCACAGGGCCCAACCTGGACATCAGTTTTATTTTAAATTCTTCCAATTGCCGACTGCCATGTATTTTCAACACTTTTCTATAAACCATAATATTTAGCAGTTGTGACAGATTTACATAGTTCTCTGCAATCTGATGCAATTACATACTTGCTCTAAATTCTCTTGCAGCTTTTCCATAAGGCAATGAGAATCTGTATGTGTTTGGAATATGTGGCCAAAAAATGTGCAGCTGGAGGAAGCCACTGGCTTCCAGTGGTATCTTTGTTCCCCTCTCATGGACCTCTAAGTAAACATGCTGGTCGATTCAGTGCATGCCTTTTCCAATTTTGTACACCATGTATTGTGTTTAATTGATCACGGACAAAAGATGTGTAAGCTGGCTATTTTAACTTGGTGCAGATGGAGCTGTCAACTGAACAAAGCATGTTGTGGGTCTCATATTCTCAGAAGGGTGGAGATTAGTGGATGGAGTTTAAAATGATGCAAGAATGGAGCAGGGATATATAGAAGCAGAAGCAAGATTAAACAACAATAATTTGTTATTTATTATTAATCAGTCACGGTGGCGCAGGGTTGGAGTTGCTGCCTTACAGTGAATGCTACGCCGGAGACCCGGGCTCGATCCTGACTACGAGTGCTGTCGGAGTTTGTACGTTCTCCCCGTGATCTGCGTGGGTTTTCTCCGGGATCTTCGGTTTCCTCCCACACTCCAAAGGCGTACAGGTTTGTAGGTTAATTGGCTTGGTAAAAATTGTCCCTAGTGGGTGTAGGATAATGTTAATGTGCGGGGATCCGAAGGGCCTGTTTCCATGCTGTATCTCTAAACTAAATCTAAACTAAAGAACAGGCAACTTCATTCAGGTGTAGGTTGCAGGGCTGGAGGATTTATTTCCACAGTTTGTGGATGATACGCGTATAAGAAACAGGAGCAGGGGTAGACCATAGAACACCATGAGCTTGCACCACCATTCAATACGATAAAGATCATGAGATTATAAGACATAGGAGCAGAATTAGATGATTTAGCCCATCGAGTCTGTTCCTCCATTCGATCATGGCTGATCTATTGTTCCATCTCTACCCCATTCTCCTGCCCTCTCCTCATTACCTTTGACACCCTTACTAATCAAGATCCTATCAATCCCCATTTAAAAATTACCCAATGACTTGGCCTCCACTGCTGTCTGTGGCAATCAATTCCACAGATTCACAACCCTCTGGCTAGAGAAATTCCTCCTCATCTTCATTCTAAATGTATGTCCTTTTATTTAGTGGCTGTGCCCTCTGGTCTTAGACTCTCATACTATTAGAAACATTATATCTGCCCATTGTCCTCAAATCGGGCTAATTCCTGTAATTGTTGATTCCTTTATGGTCTATAGATTTATCTCAATCTTGGATATCATTAATGGCTCATCATACACAAACTTATTCCAGAAACTGTGGTATTATTTAAGATTTGACTTGGAAAAACTGAACTTTGGATAGAGGAATGCAAACACGGGAATCAGGTGTAAAAATATTATTTTTTGCTATGGAGGTTGAAAAATGCAAGCAATGCAAAACCACTTCCAATAGTAAAGAATGCGTTGAATGCAACACTGAACTAGTGCTTAGGTCTCTTGAGTGGGATTAGAACCTATAATTTTCTACCCTCAAAGGTAGGAATGCTAGCAACCAAGGGACAGCTGATATCTGCTCATACAGTAGTCATCATTGAAAATAGCTGGCAGTAGATTAGAAATCTTACGGAAGTGGGAGAGTAAATTGGACAGAGAATGAAAAGTGAAATCTCATCTTCCCATTAAATAATGCAAAGTGCTGGAGTAACTTAGTAGGTGAGGCAGCACCTCTGGAGGACATGGATAGGCAACATTTTGGATCAGAAGAAAGGTCCTGATCCAGCGTTGCTGATGAATGCAAGGAGCATCAACAGCACCCGATACTGTACTCTGCCAAGCATGCCCAGCACCTATAATGAGTTTAGTTTAGTTAAGGGTAGAGATACAGCACGGAAACAGGCCCTTCTGCCCACCAGGTCCGTGTCGACCAACGATCCTACACACACTAAGGACAATTTTTACATTTACCAAGCCAATTTACCCACATACCTGTATGTCTTTGGAGTGCAAAAGGAAACCAAAGATGTCGGACAAAACCCACACGGTCACGGGAAGAACGTACAAACTCCGTACAAACAGTTCCCATAGTCGGTATCGAACCCGGGCCTCCAGCGCAGCAAGTGCTGTAAGGCAGCAACTCTACCGTTGCGCCACCATGCCACCCAATATCTGCATGTGAGTTCTCCTCACATGCTCTGTAATTCCTTCATGAGGCAGCTGGGCGCTGTGCTCAGCTTTGCGCTTTTATTCACATCTTGCCATATTTTTAATCCACAAAAGTCTTTCACGTGGAATATCATTGTTTGCTATGTTTTACCAATTCTATGGCGGTCTAAAATACAGAGAACAAGTTCAACGTTCTTTGTCAACCCCTCCCTCATCTGGCAGGCATGTAGCAGATAAAGGGAAGATGATGGACACAAGGAACTGCAGATGCTGGTTTACCAAAGAAGGCAAAGTTCTGGAGTACCTTGGTAGGTCAGGCAGCATCTCTGGTGGACATGGGTAGGCAACATTTTGGATCAGGACCTTTCTTCTGATCCGAAATGTTGCCCATCCAAGTCCTCCAGAGGTGCTGCCTCACCTACCGAGTTACTTTGCGTTATTTAAAGGGGAGATGAGATTTCACTTTCCATTCCCTGTCCAATTTGTTCTACCACTTCCGTAAGATTTCTAACCTACTGCCAGCTATTTTCAGATTGCTGACATAAATTGTAGAAACAAAAGGTGAGCAAATGCATTAAGCTCAACCAGTTATTGAAAACAGATTTTTTTCTAGATACTTTTTCCTAAATGTGAAAATGGAGTCAATAGCCTCTGACAGAGGCTGGAGCAAGAGATCCTTCAGACTTTACTTTAGACTTTAGAGCTACAGTGTGGAAACAGGCCCTACAACCCACCAGATCCACGCTGACAAGTGACCACCCCGTATACTAGTGTTATTCAAAAAATTAGGGTCAATTTACAGTTAATTGGCTTTGGTAAAATTGTAAATGATCCCTAACGAGCAGGATAGTACTGGGTGATCGCTGGTCGGTGTGGTCTTGGTGAGTCGAAGGACCTATTTTTGGGCCATATCTCTAAGGTCTAAAAGTCTAAATTGTTTTTTGCTTCACCTGGAAGGACTGTTTGGGTTCCGAGAGTCAAACGTTTGGAAAAGGGGCAGGTACAGTACAGCATCTCCGGTGGTTGCAAGGGAAAGTGCCTTAAGAAGAACAATTGGTGGAGGTGGAAGAGCGAACCAGGGAGTCATGAAGGGAACAATTCCTTTAGTCAGTTGAAATGGAATGAGAAGGGAAGGTGAATCGCGTGTGAAATCTCAGTGGATGCAGCAGAAAACACCAAGGATGATTTATTGAATGTACAAGCTGTTAGGCTGAAAGGTACAGGTTAATCTTATGTGCAGGAAGGAATTGTGGTGTTGGTCTACACTGAAGATTGACACAAAATGCTGGAGTAACTCAGCAGGTCAGGCACCATCTCTGGAGAAAAGGAATAGGTGATGTTTCTTCAGAAGGTTTCCAACCTGAAACGCCACCTATTCCTTTTCCCCAGAGGGAAATCCTATCATTGCTCTAATGGACAGGAGAGGACATGAGAGTAGAAGTTTGGGAAATAAAGAAGATACGCTTGATAACAGAGGACAATTGAATTCTTGCCGGGCCTGCTGAACAAATTAGGCAATTGTTTCAAAATCTCCAGTATAAGTTACATTTCTGAGAGAATGATGAATCATACATCTTCAGGGCCTGAGTGGTTCATTTAAGCAATTGACATATGGTCTAAAGTATTTACAACATGTTATAAAACTTAACATTAAGTGTGTAATGCTGGTTTTGTAAAGATGACAGTGGAATGGAGGAAATTGTCCGGCAATCTGAGGCAATTTGCAATTCATGAAATATCTTTCTCTCAACACATTTCAACAAATGTTAATCACCACAATCATGTCCGTAATAATAAGCTGGCAGATGTCGGCATCTGAGTCTAGAGTGGTACAAAACATAGTAGAAAATATCCATCTGGCTTATGTTTAAATGGTGATGGATGCAGCAGCTATATCTCTGCCAAGATTACGCCCAGATTAAAACAACAGAAACTCTAAACCCTCTTGAGTCAGTAAAATTAAAGAAATGCAAATCTGGGCAAAATTGTATCTCCTTCCAAATCAACAGTTTTATGAATTCCCTCGAGTGCTTCTTCTTTTTGCGTATGGCGTGCACAGTCTGCAGTTGTAGGACAACTTGTTCTATTTGATTTTATTTGATTGTGCACGCCAGGTTGATTGCATTCGTCGAAACAGGGCGGACCACGTGAAGGTTGCAATCTCCCACCCCCCCTCGAGTGCCATTGACTAAGATAAATTGTGTACAGTTTCACTAAATAAAATTCACTCAACCCCAATGGGGTTTCTCTCCAGAGAAATCTATCACTAAATCCCTTTCCAACACTGTGCTTTTCACATAGAAACGATGAAGTTACACATTCTGAATGATGTCTTTCTGTTTGTGCAAATTAAGTAAGAGAGGCAAAGCCAAAGATAATAACCAGGTTCGATGAAATTACCAAGCAATTTAAACAAGTAATTGAAAAGAATAATTGAACAATTCTTCGATCAAGTTCAGCAAGAGGACAAAAGGAAGAAGGGATTGTGAATCGATAGAATACCACAGGATGATAAGTATGCTGAAGAATTTCTCTCTTCATATGGTAATGATAAGCAACCTATCCTCTCTGAAGGACACTAAGTGCTGGAGTAACACAGCAGGTCAGGCAGCATCTGGAGAACATGGATAGGTGAAGTTTCGGGTCGAGACGGGTCTTAAGAAGAGTCTCAACCCCAAAACGTCACCTCTCCATGTTCTTCAGAGATACTGCGTGACCTGCTGAGTTACTCCTGCACATTGTGTCCTGTTGTGTATTAACCAGCATCTGTAGTTCTTTTGTTTCTATATTCCTCTCTAAACATAGAGATTCTTTGTATCATCAATAACTTCTCCAAAAATGCAGTGTGATGAGATTGTGCAAGTGCCTGAGATTGATAATATGTCCATGATTTATATGTAACTACATTCCACTCAACGTATATTTCTGACGATACCCTGCCTCTATTGGGAGAGATTGTTGTAGATGTTTTTTTCTCTCTTTTCCCTTCAAATAAATTCCTTTTACTAATGATGTTTGCTGTATAACAACCATTTCTTGTGACTCATGTAATTTGTTTCAGATTCCAGATTTAAACCATTGGCTAAAGCAGCGAAATCACTAAACAAGTTGCACAGGATAGTTAGTATTTGTCCCAAAGTGCCAAGAGACTTGGGGATGTGATTTGTGAAACCTCAACTAAAATTATAAAATAATTAATGATACCAAGAAATTATTAGAGGATTGGAAATGGGTTAATATGTTGCTCGTGTTCAATAAAGTGACCAATTAAAAATAGCCGACTGCTAAAGTTTTAGTGAAACACTGGAACTTATTATTATGGGTAAACTCAAGTTTCAACTTTACAACGGTAACAACAAGTTCTCCAGCGTCTTTGAGGAAACAATGTCTCATGTGAACAATAGATTTTGATGTGGGTTTTTATAATCTTCATCGCGGTTTTGAATAAGTTCCACATGAGATTTACAGCTTAATGAAGCAACTCCTTGCTGTTGTAAATCTTCCCACCATTAGTGGGAAAATGATTGTTTGGACAGGGAATTGGCTGAAGTGTAGAAATAATGAGTGCGCATTAAATACATTTATATCTGTGTGGGATAAAGCATTTGAATGGTGCTGGGGACCCTGCCTGAATAAGTGTTCAGACCCAAAATGTCACTTTTCTTTAGAGAAGTGGCCTGACCCGCTGAGTTGATCCAGCACTTTGTGTCTATCTTCGGTATAAACCAGCATCTACAGTCCCTTCTGACACATTGAGGACTGAGAACTCATTGCTGAGACCACTGTTTCTAAATACCTCCATCTGTAAATAATAAACAGTGAATGTGTTGCGTTCCTAGTGCTGGATGAAAGCTGAGGGCCAGGCAGCATCTGTGGAGGGAATGGATGGGTGACATTTTGGTTTGGGAATGATTTAGTGTACGGGGAAGAAAAGAGGAAAAGAGAGATGGGGCGAAAGAAAGCCTGGGAAATTGACAAGTGGATACAAGTGAGGAGGGAGGTGGGAGGAAGCTTTGATGTGACGTTGCCTTTCTATTTCCCCCACAGATGCTGCCTGGCCCACGTGTTTGCGGCTGGGATCTTGCGCAGGTGCGCTATTAGTTTTTAGTTTAGTTTGAAGAAGCATGGGGGAGAGGTCACAGCTTTCGACCATGCACGGGTTTGACTACGAGTAAGATCAAAATGTACTTAAGCAAGAGGAATATCTTACTGTTTTTACTACGACAATAAAGAAACTATTAATCAAGAGACTGTGTTTTGAAGATTTATCTATCGATGGCATTGAATGTTTCTGGAGAGCTCGTGGATGCGTATCGATATAATCTCCTAACTCCTGTCTTCAATCATAGTGGCTAGAGGGAAGATTCCTTGAACTATATAATAATCTGTCATTACAGTTAGTGTAGACTCGATGAGCAGAAGGGCCTGTTTTTCTCTGTGACTCTACGAATAATGTCACAGCCGCACGAAATCCAAACTTTCCAGGAAGTTGCAATATTAAATATAAAGAGAAGAACAAGTCTTCACTTCCAGCGCATAAATGACCAAGAAGAACATGTCATTGTCTGAAGAAGGGTCTCAAACTGAAATGTTACCCATTCCTTCTCTCCAGAGATGCCGCCTGTCGCACTGAGTTACTCCAGCGCTGTGTCTAGCTTCTTTTTAGGGAAGAATGAAGCTTATTGCTGATTTCAAGGATGCAACATCTCCTTTACAATTGTTCATTGGCAATCTCTTCCCATGAAGGATATTTGATGTGTATTTTGTGTTGTGTATTAATAAAGAAAAATTAGCTGGCATTTTTGGCACTAATGTTACATAGAAGTTGAATTGAATAGAAGCTGTTAGATGCATTGTGTGGATAATGAGATTTGAGATCTTACTTTGATGGATACCTATTTAAGGACTAGATAGAGTGGACGGGAAGATGTTTCCAGTAATGGAACAATCTAGAACCGAAGGGCACGGCCGCAGAGTAAAAGGATCTACCTTCAACATGGAGATGAGAAGGAATTTCTTTAGACAGAGGGTGGCAAAGGCCGAGACATTGGGTAGTTTTAAGGTGGAGAGTGGCAGGTTCTTGATTAGGAAGGGCATCAAAGTTTGCAGGGAGAAAGCAGAAGAATGGGGTTGAGAGGGAAAACTAGATCAGCCATCATTAAATTGCGGAGTCAACTCGATGGGTTGAAAGGCCTGATTCTGCTCCTATGTCTTATGGACATCAAATGAAAGTAAATGACTGATAAATAATCAGTGCACGGCTTTGGATGGGGAGAGAATTCGAGTGGTTCCATTAAAGAGATTGCAAGAGAAAGTTGCAGGAAGGAAAAATAACCTTTAAAAATACATTTTAAAATGTAATTTTTATGAAAAAGCTCCAGTTATAAAATGTTTAAGCGAGTACAAGATCTTATGCTTTTGATTATTCTCTTATTATTCTCTTTCTTGGGCCAATCAGTTGATTGGCAATCATTAAAAATCCTCGCCTTGTTGTTTATCTTTGTTCCAGCTTTATTAATAAATAATTAATGCAAAAATTTGGCTAATTTATGGAAATGTAAAAGAGATTTGGCAATTTGGCAGTATCATCTGTACGGTGGCACAATAGAGTAATGGTAGAGTTACTACCTTACAGCGCCAGAGACCCGGGTTCGATCCTGACTACGGGTGCTTGTCTGTACTGCGTTTGTACGTTCTCCCCGTCACCCGCATGGGTTTTCTCCGAGATCTTCGGTTTCCTCACACACTCCAAAGACATACAGGTTTGGTATAAATGTAAAATTGTCCCCAGTGTGTGTAGGGTGGTGATAATGAGCGGGGATTGCTGGTCGGTTCGGGCTTGGACGGCCAAAGGGCTTGCTTCCGCACTAAACTAAACTAAACTAAAAAATTGTAGAGTGGCCATGCATTTGAATAGCGATGCCTGTTAAGGGTTCAAATCTGGCCTTAAATTCTATTCATTTTTCACAGCTAATACAAAAACATTCTTTAGCACAAACAGATGACAATCTACAATTCTTATTATTTCATTATGCTAATCATTAGCTTTGACTTACAAGAAAATAGCTATACATTCAATTTGAAAACGAACCTGATCCTTCTTTAAGGTGCATATGAAAACATATTTGACATTTTTCGAGGTAAAAGCGATAATATTTTTCATTTTCACCATAATGGCATCATTATCGAAGGAAATGCTGAAAAATACTCAATAGATCGGGCAACGTCTGTGAAGGGCGGTTGGTCTGAAATGTTAACTTTGCTTTCCTCTCCACTGATGCTGCCTGATCTGTTATCGCCAGCAGGTTTTTATTTTATTTCAGATTTCCAGCATCTGTCACATTTAGGAGACAAAGATACTGCAGATGCTGGAATCTTGAGAAAAAAAGAAAACTGCTGGAAGAAGTCAGCGACTCGAGCGTATCTGTGGGAGAGTTGGAATTGTTAATGTTTTGGGTCGAAGCCCTGCCTTAAAGACAGAGTGGAGAGTGAAACTGTAACGTCCAGGTTCAGGATCAACTTCTTCCCTACAGGCAGGCATTCAGCTACAACCTCAAATCACCTTGAACTACATAGACTATTATTGTTATTATTGCACTATTATTGTTTTTTTTGTGTCTATATGTGTGCATGTGTGTGTAGAAATGTATACAATATATATATATGATCTATATATATGTGTGTATTTGCGCGTATGTGTATATATTCACTTTTTTTCTCGTTTATTATATTGTTTACAGAGTACTATGTTTACATAGTCTGTTGTGCTGTGTAAGTAAGAATTTCATTGTTCTATCTGGGATATATGACAATAAAACACTCTTGAACTGAGAGGGAATGTAAGGAGGAGAGGGGGAGGGGTGAGACGGGAGAGTAGGTCTTGAATTGACCAAGGAGGGGTAGGGTTTGTTGTGTTTAGCCTTATGCATCATAAGTACAGTTTTGATCCTGACCCTTGTATGTCCATAAACAAGGGAATATATGCCCCTCCTATAAAGCTGACTGGGTGATGATAGCGGGAGGAGAGGTGGGGTAAGAAGATGTGGTAGACGAGGTGAACTTCCATGGTGCAAGACCATGGTCAACCAATGCTTGACCTTTTTCATTGCAAGTTTATTCAGCATTTGTTCATTCATCTTATGAACAAATTCATATGCAATCTCATATTCACCTTCATTAGTGTATAGCATCAGAGTGATTATGATACAGTACTAGTTCTGTGTTCTATTGCGGGCAGAGAAGATTAGTTTAACTAAGATTAGTGCAATCATGTTCAGCACAACCATTGTGGGCTGAAAGGTCTGTTCCCGTGCTGCGATGTTCTATATTCTGCGTTTATTCAGAAGCTTGACCTATAAATTAGAGAACAGAGTTCAAATTACTTCTCCTCAGCAGCTGAATATTTTTATTTCATTGAAATGAACAGGAACATTTCAGGGACTGTCCCACTTCCGTGATTTTTTTTTCGGTGACTTGCCAGCACCCGTCATAGTCGCAGCAGGTCGCAGAACATTTTCAACATGTTGAAAATCCAGCAGTGACCAGAAGAAGATACGACTCTTTGCGCGACTACTAACGACCATACAGGCGTTACCCCGCGACACGCCGGACAAATCGCGTAAGTGGGACATGCCCTTTATGCTTCCATTTGTGATATCATGCAACTATTTAACTGCTGTTGAAAACAAAACCTCCCTTATTCATTCATGGTCTTTAGCTTCCCATTCTGGTCTGCATGTGACCTCAAACCCCCAGCAATGTGGATCACTAGAACGGGTTCTTGAAGTTGTTAACAAACTGCCATTACAAACATACTCCGATTAAAACCAGATAGATCACACAGCTTCGATGGAGGCAACAGATTTGGGGATGACAATCCTGCCCAGTCAACTGCAATATCCTCCACGGAAACATATGGGGACAAATGCCTTAAAAGGAAGACTGACCAGTGAAGTAGCAAACCGAGACATATCGATTCCTAGACACAAGGAACTGGTTTACAACAAAAGACACAAAGTGCTGAAGTAACTCAGCAGGTAGACAATAAATGTTGGAGAAACTCAGCGGGTGAGGCAGCATCTATGGAGAGATTTATCTATAGGCGACATTTTGGGTCGAGAGCCTTCTTCAGACCCTTCTTCAGACTAACTC
This sequence comes from Okamejei kenojei, assembly GCA_035221665.1. Lineage (NCBI taxonomy): Eukaryota > Metazoa > Chordata > Chondrichthyes > Rajiformes > Rajidae > Okamejei > Okamejei kenojei. Next base: position 54,916,113 of record CM069143.1, on the reverse strand, counting down.
AGCAGGTCAGGCTGAGTTACTTAATATTTTGGGTTGAGGCCCTTCTGGTCCTGACCCAAAATGTCACCTATTCATGTCCTCCAGGGATGCTGCCTGGTAGCAGATTCCTACCTTCCAATTATGTCCCAGGTACCACAATCATTGTTCCCAGAGCCATTTTGCTCTTTGCCTGTGTTTGCCTTGAAACCATGAGAATCTGAGAGACCTGAGTCAATTTGGAGATACACTGGGTCATGAAATCTTATCTGCTACAACTTGTACCACCCCCTCTGGTGGGACTATCCTGCTGGTGGTTAGATTGTGATGTTGGCTGTATGATGTGATTCAGTGAGTCAGATCAATGCATGATAACATTCCTGCTTTAATCTCCAGTTCCCAGATCTTTATGGGTAGGAGCTTTACTGATTGTCTGGATTGGGAGGAACATTTGCCATGTCCGACTCCCTTGGCTGGGATAATGCAGAGTGGCACCAAAGGGTTGTTCAAATGTGATGATAGAGCATTTCAGAAGGTAAATAAGAGGCGACCATGGCCCTGGTGCTGAACTCACATACAAGCAGGGTCAATGTAGCACTTCCTTTGCTGAGGAACATTTTTCTGAAGCCAAAATACTGCTCATATTGGAAATCTGGAAATGTGCTGAAAATACTCAGCAGGTCAGGCAGTATCTATGGGGAAAAGAGAATGACATTTTGATCTTAATGGAAAATGTTGGAAGATTGAATTAAATAGTGATTTAAATCGTAGAAAGGGGTGAGGAATGGAGCCAACAAAGGAAATGTCCGTGAGAGGATGGAGAACCACACTATCCAGGTGACAGAACACTTTTGATGTCAGATAATGGATACAAGAGGGAACATTTCTGATAACAGTGGCTTTTGCATTCACAGTTATCCATATTGCAGGGGTCCCAGGAATGCATACATTCATAGAGGATACTCATGCCCTTGTAACGAAACACAAGGCGCTGGAGGATCGCAGCGGGTCAGGCAGCATCTGTGGAGGAAATAGACAGATGACATTTCAGACCGGGACATTTCAGACTCATGTTTTTACACTCACTGCACTCTGATAGTGGTGCTTGTGACTGGCACCAGTTTTGTCAGAGAGTTTTCTCCAGTTTGAATACCCATTTTGATGGGATCACATGGCTTTTCTTTTATTTTGGTCCACTTCATTTAGAGGGACTAGCTGCTGAAACTACAGAGGATTACAAACCACAGTTTGGGCCAGTCTGCTTGAGGTCGGTTTTACACAGACATGTGTAAGTTCGACCTCACGCTGCCTCGGCAAGGCCAGCAGCATAATCAAGGACGAGTCACACCCTGGCCACTCTCGCTTCTCATCTCCAGTCAGGCAGATGTTATAGAAGTGTGAAAATGCACACCTCCAGATTCAGGGGCCATTTCTTCCCAGCTGTTATCAGGCAATTGAACCATCCTACCACAACCAGAGGAGAGCAGTGCTGAACTACTATCTACCTCATCTGACCCTCGGACTATCCTTGATCGGACTTTGCTGGCTTTATCTTGCACTAAATGTATCTGTACCCTGTAAACGGCTCAATTGTAATCATGTATTGTCTTTCTGCTGACTGGTTAGCACGCAATAAAACCTTTTCACTGTACCTTGGTACATGTAACAATAAACTAAACTGAACTAAACTGCACCTACGGCTGTAGGAAATATACGTCTAAGGTTTTAAACCTCATTTTGAGCTCTCAGTATTATTAAAACCTCCCAAGCAACTATGATTTGGACCACTTTTATTGGAAATCTCCCCAGAAATTAATTTTGGGCAGTGTACTACAGTGCCAGTGCCAGGGTACACAAAAGCATGGCGCTATAAAGTCCGTACCTTATTAACAACAGGCATTAATTAAATTGGAAACTTGCACAAAACTGGTTACTGCATATCAATGCGCTTTTCATTTGCACAACATATTTTTAAGCCTAGGAATTTTTGGATCTCAACCCAGGAACAACAAAGGAATTGTTAATGCAAGATGTGAAAGGAAACCCAAGAGGTGATAGTGTTCCCATGGTCTCATTGCTCTTTTCCTTCGTGATTGTGGAGGACTCAGAATTGCGAGGTGCTGTACAAACAAGCCCAGCGGATTGCTGCAGGGCAAAGTGTAGACGGTACGTGTTTCAGCCGCAGTCGACAGAAAGAGAAAAAAATTATGCGGTCGTTTGACTTTGGGAAACAAAGTTACACAGAACGTGCTCAGGAAGGTGTTGATGATGGGGAATAGAATGTTCCCGTTTCAAAGAAGATAGACACAAAATGCTGGAGTAAACCAGCAGGATAGGCAACATCTCTGGAGAGAAGGAATGGGTGACGTTTCGGGACCCAAAACATCACCCATTACTTCTCTCCAGAGATGCTATGACCCTCCTGACCATCTATGTTCCTCCTGAACATACAACAAATCTGACTGAGAAACATCCATACGATGTCTACACCAATCAATTGGCCAACATACCATGATCATGAAATATCTGTGCTGCTCTGCCTTTGTCTCCTAATGTCCTTCTCTGACTACTCCCATTCCCCAACCATTCCTTCCTCCATCCAGCCCCTTGGCAATTTTCTCCCCCTCCCTCTCTCTCCCCAGTCTATTCTGACCACAGCTTTCTCCTTCTGTCCTTTCTTCCTCCGATCATTCTGGTACTTCCCCTCTCTACACTCCGCTTGACTCCAAATGACTCTCAACCCTTTAAATCCACTTGACCTGAGTCCTGCCCCCACCTTCACTTCTGGATGTAACACTGAGACGCTCCAACTCATATCCCTGTTTTAAGCGAGGCACAATATTCCATTTCAAAATGAATGGGAAGTCCTTTGTTGGGCTGACAGTAATGGTAAAACAAACTTTAAAATGTCAATATTTGGATTTTGTAACAGTTACTTCATTCGGAGATACTTTCATAGTGGTTTGCGATGTAACCTTTACATTATAACCTTGCAATGCAATGAGAATACATTTATAATGTTATGACATTCAACCTACTTTCATCGTAGCCTTTGGTCAGTGAGGGACATTGTACAGGCCTGTTATGCCATCAAAAGTAAGAATTGTATTGTTCAGTTGTCGGTACATATGTCAACTAAACAATAGTAGTAACAAAAAGTTACAGATGCTGGTTAATACACAAAGTTCTGGAGTAAATCAAGAGTGTTTAATTGTCAAAAGGACATAAAGGACTGGAGTAACTCAGTGGGTCAGGCAGCATCCCTGGAGAACATGGATAGGTGTTTTCTTGGGGCGTCTGAAGAAGTGTCTTGACCCGAAACGTTACCTTTCCATGTTCTCCAGGGATGCTGCCAGTATTCTAGTATTTTGTGTCCTTTTGACAACTAAATACTCTTGACTGGACATGGTGGCGATGGTGAGATTGGTGTTGCAGGGGGAGATTAAAGTCAGCCCTTACACTTTGAACATAGGGTAAATTTGTAGAGGTTGCATCCCACGTGACATTTGATATCTGATAAAACGGTGATTACAGCTGGAGGCAGAGAGAGAGAGTCCATTGAGGCATATTGCACATCACTGCTTTCTGTTCCAGGCAGAAACCATATCTCTACTAGACAACATATTTAAGCAATTTATAAATCATGGAAGAGTTTGATAACATATATGATTTACCAATTAAACTTTATTTCCTGTAATTCTTTTATTAATACCCTTTCGGCAAGATGCAAGTAATTAAGATGAAGGACTAATTGGAGTAACATGGAATGGAAGGTTGCCAAGAACACCACAAGGAAGAACAAAAGGTCTTCCAAATGTATGTATTACTGCATGAACAAAGGTCAAAGGAAGTATTGTCCCAGTACAATATGATAATGGGAAGCTCGGATCCATGAACAAAGGAACGTTAGACTTGTGTAATTCCCATCTGTCTCTATTCAGGAAGGGAAGGAAAGGATACAATTCAAGGCTATTATTCAATTGGAAGTGGGAGTATATTTTTAAAAAGCCTCCAAGGGAGACATATCATGTTGTTTAATGATAGCGAGGAGTACTAATGTGTTTAAATGAAATGTTTTTCTCATTAACAGCATTAAAGGCAAATTTTGAAAGCTGATCGAAATCCTGGTCTTTCTCTTGATCCACCTTTATTTTGGTGGCATCAGCATTATAAGCTATGGTTACACCCCCCTATCTCCCCTCACCTTAGGTGCTCCATGAGAAACAACAGTGAGGCAGGGGTTGAACGAATATCAGAGGTCATTGTGATTCTCACCTCACTCCGGGTAAACTGATGTGAAGTTTAACTCCATGAAGATCCACAGCCAAATGCAGACCTGCACCATTTCAGTTGCAAGTGCGGATATTGGCAAACCTACATACACAGAGATTGTAATGGGGAGAATTATACATCCTCGTTCCTGCTCTGGCACTGGCTTTAGACAATGTGTCTGCAAGCACACATAGATCTGTAATAAAGTAGCCCTTGTAGCACCAGCGAGATTAGTGAAGCTCCTAATCTCTACCTTCAGCCTAGATGTTTGGTCTCATGAAACTTAAACCTGCAATCTTCTTGATTAAGGTGTTCCCATTGACTCATACATAGCTAATTTACTATTCGATCTGACTAAACTCCAATTGTGTCAAGTACATAAATATTCCAGATTACCATAGTAACAAGCCTGACTCCATCCCTAATGGTTTACTTTTTCCACAGATTTGCAAGTTTAATATTTACATCCATTTTCCTTTCCAATCCCATTATGGAATCTGCCTCCGGCGTTGTTTCTGGGAGGGAAGCCCAAGCCATTAAAAATCTTCTACATCACACTATTACTCTTCAGCTTTTTTTTGATGATTCTAACTCTTTGCCCTTTAGTTACAAATTCACTGATCTAATAAAAGCACACATAACTTTAAACATTCATCTGAGGACTATCCGTTTTTTTACAGTTTTAGTATTGTCTCTTTTTCACACAAATGGTTGTGGGTGCTAGAGGAGATAGTTGCTAGAGGCAGGGACTATCTGCTAGAGGAGATAGTTGAGGCAGGGACTATCCCAACGTTTAAGAAACAGTTAGACAGGTACATGGATAGGACAAATTTGGAGGGATATGAGCCAAATGCAGGTTGGTGGGACTAGTGTAGCTGGGACATGTTGGCCAGTATGGGCAAGTTGGGCCGAAGGGCCTGTTTCCACAATGTATCACTTTATGACTGTGACTCTCTTGCTTTTATCTTTGAGAATACTAATATGTGAGGGCTGTTTGAGATTAAGAGAGAGGAGGTGTTGGGGATCTTGAAGAGCAAAAGGTGGATAAATCACCAGGACCTGATGGTATCTCTCCCAGTTTATTGAGAGAGGCAAGAGAGGAGATTACGGGACTCTTGATGAAGATCTTTGTGTCTTCTCTAGCTATAGACCTGGTCCAGAGTATGGGGGAGTAGCTAATGATTTTCTGTCTTCTCTAGGCACTGGCAAGGTCCCAGAGGACTGGAGAGTAGCTCACGTTGTTCCTATGGCTTTGTACATGGGAGGTTGTGTCTTACTAACTTGATCAAGTTTTTTGAGGTGGTGATGAAGGTGATTGATGAGGGTAGTGCAGTGGATGTTGTCGGCAAGGCCATCAGCATAATCAAGGACGGGTCTCACCCCGGTCACTCCCTCTACCATCAAGCCAGAGGTACAGAGGTGTGAAAACGCATACCTCCAGATTCAAGGACAGTTTCTTCCCAGCTGTTATCAAACAACTGAACCATCCTATCTAACTAAAGAGCAGTCCTGACCTACCATCTACCTCATTGGAGACACTAAGACTATCTTTCATTGGACTTTATTGGAGTTTATCATGTACCAAACTTCCTATACCTGTACACTGTGAATGGCTTGATTGTAATCATGTATTGTCTTTCCGCTGACTGGATAGCAGGCAACAAAAAAGCTTTTTACTGTACCTAGGTACACGTGACAATAAACTAAACTAAACTACTTCTAAGAATATCTATACTAAGCCCTCAATTTCTCTGTCCCACTGTCCCTTTTAAAGTTTTGTCGAACCTATGTTCTCTTCTTTCTCTTGAAATGTAATCTTTGTCCTTTTCCCTCACTGATATATTTGATTGTCATATGATCGCCATTTATGGCCTTCTGAAATTGCTTTGAGTTCACTTCATAATTAAACATTCCTGTTTATTAATAAGATTGGTTACTGATATCAGAGATAATTTTGTGCATTGAGGACAGAGCGCAGTTCAATGCTACCGAGCAAAGCACTTCTCTGCATGAGACACATTGGGCTACGTTCTCAAGCCTTTCGCAGTCGACAGGAGTGGTAGCGGCGCCAGAGATCCGGGTTCGATCCCGACTATGGGTGCTGTCTGTATGGAGTTTGTACGTTCTCCCTCTGACCGTAAGGGTTTTCTCAGGGAGCTCTGGTTTCCTCCCACATCCCAAAGGTTAATCGGCTTTGGTAAAATTGTAAATTGTCGCTAGCATGCGTAGGAAAGTGTAAGTGTGCGGGGATCGCTGGTCGGCGTGGACTTGGTGGGCTGAAGGGCCTGCTTCCGCGCTGCATCTCTAAACTAAACTAAACTAAAACTATACTAAAGAGCACACGAGTCATTTTACCCGTATTGTGATGGGACCCAGAGAAGAGGCAGTCCTCTGTGGAGCTATAAAAACAAGTTGGGGATGTACTGAATCCTCCCTAATACTGGCCAATCTCTTTCGGACATTGGAGCACTTCCATTGCCTGAGGCTTGACCACAAACCCTTTGTCGGGCCCAATCCAGGGAGATTTTTTTGGACATGTTCCTAGAAGTTTCATTGTTCATCATCTCCTACGTCCAGATTGCCTCACACCCTGTTGCCAGATGTTACCTGACAAACCTAATCTCAGGCCATCTTGTCTGCCCATGCTAATCAGAAAGTGACCATATAATGAAGCAGAAATCAGATACAATAATGGCATTTAAGAGGCTTTTAGATAGGCATCTAGAAGTGCAGGAAATAGAGGTATATGGATCATGTACGGGCAGATGCGATGAGTTCAACATGGCACATGGCAGACATTGCGGTCCGATGGGCCGCTCCTGTGCCGTGTTGTTCTATGCTCTGTGTTCTACATCTTTCCACCTGACCGTCGGTCAAGATATTTAGTTTTGTTTTCATTTCGAGATACCGTGCAGAAACAAGCCCTTTGACCCACCAAGTCTGCGCCAACCAGCGATCCCCATACACTCGCACTATCCTACACATTGGGTACAATTTACAATCTTTAACGTACAAACCCGTACGTCTTTGGAATGTGGGAGAAAACCGGAGCACCCAAGCGGCCATGGGGAGAACGTACAATCTCCGTACAGACAGCTCCCGTAGTCAGGATCGAACCCACGTCTCTTGGCGCAATAACGTAGCAACTCTACCGCTGTGCTGCCCCAATTGGCAACAACTTAATTATATTGAAGCAGGGTACACAAAAAGCTGGAGAAACTCAGCGGGTGCAGCAGCATCTAAGGAGCGAAGGAGATAGGCGACGTTTCGGGTCGAGACCCTTCTTCAGACCTTCCCCATGTTCAATGTTTTTATAACCCCTCATTCTATATTTCAGCTGTGAAATATGTTCAAAGATATTCTTCCGTGAACATTCTTTTGTTGCTTCTACAATTTTTTTTCTCCTGGGTTTATAGGAAATTGTAGTTGAATGCTCAGGTTTAGAAGTAGCTTCACGGCCAGATTCAGGATCCCCAGAGCAACTTAAATTGAATTTACAGCAGTGTATTGGGCATCAGTTCCTGGAGACTGCAGTGTAATTCTGGAGCGCTGACAATCCAATGCACACTTTCTGCCAGCCTAATGCTAATGGGGCCCTGCATTCAGCAAGGATCGGTTCTCTTGCTGGGGATAGGGAGCAGCCAGCTGGCTTGCTCCACTGCTCAGACCCGCTGCCCAAAGTCTGCTCAGAGGTAAATCTTCACTCTGCTGTCAACATCAAGCACTGCAAAAGCCAGCAATAACAGAACTACTCACACAGGCCATCCTTGACCTGAATCCTGGATACGTTTTGTGATCAGATTATGTTTCTGGCTGGTAAGAATAAAAACAACAATTTCATGTCCAAACATTGCACTAATTAGTAATGGCTTATCTTTAAGATTCGACAGATGTGCAATAGCAAATCCCCCATTTATTGTAGCATAGAAACGAGGATCTGCAGATTCTGGTTTACGAAGGAAAGACACAAAATCCTGGAGTAACTCAGTGTGTCAGGCAGCATCCCCGGAGTCATAAATTCAGAAGTCATTGGAGCTGAATTAGGCCATTCGGCCCATTGAGTCTCTTCTGCCATTCAATCATGGCTGATATATCTCAACCCCATTCTCCTGCCTTCTCCCTATCGCCCTTGACACCCTTGCTAATCATGAATCTGTCAATCTCCGCCCTAAAAATAAAAAAAGTATTAATTTTTTTAATTTAGAAATGCATTGCGTAAACAGGCCCTTTGGCCCATTGAGTTTGCGCTGCCCAGCGATCCCTGCACATAAACTATCCTATACACTGGGGACAATTTACATTTATGCCAATCCAATTAACATAGAAACATAGAAACATAAAAAATAGGTGCAGGAGGAGGACGTTCGGCCCTTCGAGCCTGCACCGCCATTCATTGAGATCATGGCTGATCGTTCACATTCAATAACCCATGCCTCCCTTCTCCCCATATCCCTTGACTCCACTAGCCCCTAGAGCTCTATATAACTCTCTCTTAAATCCATCCAGTGACTTGGCCTCCACTGCGGCAGGGAATTCCGTAAATTCACAACTCTCTGGGTGAAAACATTTTTTCTCACCTCAGTCTTAAATGGCCTTCCCTTTATTCTAAGACTGTGGCCCCTGGTTCTGGACTCGCCCAACATTGGGAACATTTTTCCTGCATCTAGCTTGTCCAGTACTTTTATAATTTTATATGTTTCTATAAGATATCCCCTCATCCTTCTAAACTCCAGTGAATACAAGCCTAGTCTTTTCAATCTTTCTTCATATGACAGTCCTGCCATCCCAGGGATCAATCTCGTGAACCTACGCTGCACTGCCTCAATCACAAGGATGTCTTTCCTCAAATTAGGAGACCAAAACCCTAGGTCTTACCATAGCCTTATAAAACAGCAGAAGAACCTCTTTACCACTGTACTGAAATCCTCTTGTTATGAAGGCCAACATTCCATTAGCTTTCTCCACTGCCTGCTGTACCTGCACGCCAACTTTCAGTGACTGGTGTACAAGGACATCCAGGTCTCGCTGCACCTCCCCCTTACCTAACCTAACCCCCTTGAGATAATAATCTTCCCCTTGTTTTTGCCGCCAAAATGGATAACCTCACATTTATCTATATTATACTGCATCTGCCACGTATCTGCCCACTCACTCAACCTGTCCAGGTCACCCTGCAACCTCCTAACATACTCTTCACAGTTCACACTGCCACCCAGCTTTGTGTCATCTGCAAACTTGCCAGTGTTGCTCCTAATTCCCTCTTCCAAATCATTAATATATATGGTAAACAGTTGCAGCCACAACACCGAGCCTTGCGGCACTCCAATCGCCACTGCCTGCCATTCTGAAAAGGTCCCGTTCACTCCTACTCTTTGCTTCCTGTCTGCCAACCAATTTTCTATCCATGTCAACACCCTGCCCCAATACCATGTGCTCTAATTTTAGTCACCAGTCTCCTGTGCGGGACCTTATCAAAGGCTTTCTGAAAGTCTAGATACACTACATCCACTGGCTCCCCTTCATCCATTTTACTTGTCACATCCTCAAAAAATTCCAGAAGATTAGTCAAGCATGATTTCCCTTTCATATATCCATGTTGACTTGGACTAATCCTTTTACTGCTATCCAAATGCCCCATTATTACCTCGTTAATAATTGACTCCAACATCTTTCCCACCACCAAAGTCAGGCTAACTGGTCTGTAATTCCCCGTTTTCTCTCTCGCTCCTTTCTTGAAAAGTGGGATAACATTAGCTATCCTCCAATCCACGGGAACTGATCCTGAATCTATTGAACATTGGAAAATGATCACCAATGCGTCCACTATTTCTAGAGCCACTTCCCTGAGGACCCTGTGATGCAGACCATCCGGCCCTGGGGATTTATCATCCTTCAGTCCCATTAGCTTACCCAATACTATTTCTCGCCTAATGAAAATTTCTTTCAGGTTCTAAGGTTCTAATTCCTCCAGTATGCCTGGGAGATTGTTTGTGTCTTCCTTAGTGAAGACAGATCCGAAGTACCTGTTCAACTCTTCTGCCATTACCTTGTTACCCATAGGTAGTGGTGGCGCTGCCTGGCAGCTGCAGCTCACCTGCAGTCCGTCTGTTTTTTCTTTTATTTTTGTCTTCTTGTGTTTATTTTAGTTAGAATTTTGGTTTATTAGGCTGTGTATGTGTGTGTGTGGGGGGGGTGGGGGGGGGAGGGTGGGAGAAACAGGGTTTTAGTCTCTCCCTTTGGGGGGGATGCAAATTTTGTTGCCGTGTCTCCCGTCACCATCTCCGTCTGTGCTGACCTGGCGGACCTGGCGGACCTGGCGGCCTCGGAGCTATGGCGGCCTTCCAGCTTCCAGCGGCGGCGGCCTGGCTTCAAATGCGGTGCTCCAGCGGCGACCCGGCTTCAGAGCTCCGGTGCTCCAGCGGCGACCCGGCTTCAGAGCTGCGGGGATCCAGCGGTGGCGTTCCAGCGGCGACCCGGCTTCAGAGCTCCGGTGCTCCAGCGGCGACCCGGCTTCAGAGCTCCGGTGCTCCAGCGGCGGCCCGGCTTCAGAGCTGCAGGGATTCAGCGGTGGCGTTCCAGCGGCGACCCGGCTTCAGAGCTGTGGTGCTCCAGCAGCGTTCCAGCGGCGGCCCGGCTTCAGCGTTCCAGCGTTCCGGCGATGGCGGTGGCGGCAGCCCGGCTTCGGAGTCTTGGCCGAGGGCCCAGTGGACGATAACATCGGAGGCCTGGATCACCTTAGTGCACCTTAGATCAAGGAGGGAAGAAGACAAAGACTTTAAGACTTTTGCCTTCCACCACAGTGAGGAGGTGCCTGGTGAACTCACTGTGGTGGATGTTAAATATGTGTTTATTGTGTGTTTTGTTTTTTATTATATGTTATGACTGCAAGGTAACGAAATTTTGTTCAGACCGAAAGGTCCGAATGACAATAAAGGATGCTTTGATACTTTGACGACTTTGATAATAATTTCACCCGTGACTCTGCCTTCAAGGGACCCACATTTGAACCTTCAAACTTGTTTGTCTTTCGAGTGTGGGAGGAAACCAGAGCACCCGTAGAAAATTCACACAGTCACAGGGATAATAGATAATAGAAATAAAAGATTGATCAATGTGGGAGCTCCAGCTCAGAGTTTACCCAGTGTAGAAACAAGGAACTGCAAATGTTAGTTTATACCACAGATAGACACAAAGTACTTTAGGTAGACAAAAATGCTGGAGAAACTCAGCGGGTTAGGCAGCATCTATGGAGCGACGGAAATAGGCAAAGTTTTGGGTCGAAACCCTTCTTCAGACTGGTGTGAGGGTGGGGGCGGGAGGAAGAAAGGAAGAGGTGGGACCAGAGGGCTGTGGGAGAGCTGAGAAGGGGAGGAGAAAGTAAGGACTACCTGAAATTAGAGAAGTCAATGTTCATACCGCTGGGGAACAAACTGCCCAAGCGAAATATGAGGTGCTGCTCCTCCAATGGTGGGACTCACTCTGGCCATGGAGGAGGCCCAGGACAGAAAGGTCGGATTTGGATTGGGAGGGGGAGTTGAAGTGCTGAGCCACCGGGAGATCAGGTAAGTTAATGCGAACTGAGCGGAGGTGTTGGACGAAGCCATCGCCAAGCCTACGCATGGTCTCACCGATGTAGAGCAGTTGACAGCTAGAGCAGCGGATGCAATAGATGAGGTTGGAGGAGGTGCAGGTGCACCTCTGCTGCACCTGGAATGACTGCTTGAGTCCTTGAATGGAGTCAAGGGGGAAGGTAAAGCGACAAGTGTAGCATTTCTTGCGGTTGCAAGGAAAAATGCCCGGAGAGGGGGTGGTTTGGGTGGGAAGGGACAAATTGACCAGGGAGTTACGGAGGGAGTGGTCTCTGCGGAAAGCAGAAAGGGGAGGAGATGGGAAGATGTGACCAGTGGAGGGATCACGTTGGAGGTGGCAAAAATGTCGGAGGATTATGTTGTATGTGACGACTGGTATGGTGGAAGGTGAGGACAAGGGGGACTCTGCCCTTGTTACGAGTGGGGGGATAGGGAGTGAGAGCAGAGTCACGGGATATAGAAGAGACCCTGGTGAGAGCCTCATCTATCGTAGAAGAGGGGAACCCCCGTTCCCTGAAGAATGAGGACATCTCCGATTCCCTGGTGTGGAACACCTCATCCTGGGTGCAGATGCGGCGTAGACAGAGGGATTGGGAGTAGGGGTTGGAGTCCTTTCAGGAAGTAGGGTGGGAAGAAGTGTAGTCCAGATAGTGTAGAGTGACTGGACTTGGACGTCCACTCACTCTACACCTCCATCCCGCACCAGGAGGGTCTCAAAGCCCTTCGTTACTTCCTCGACCGGATCTCATCGGCCTGTTTCTGATCTGTTTCCTTCTATTCTTTGCACATGCGTGTGCCGAACTAAAAGCCGTGTAAATATCCCTTTTGTATCTGTCTCTGCCAACACTCCTGGCCCCCACCACTCCCTGTGTAAAAAACATGCTCTCCACATCTCATAATATTTAAAACCTACATCAAGTCTCCCCGCAACCACTGATGTTCCAGAGAAAAACACTCAAGTTTCTCCAACCTCTCCTTGTAGCTGAAACCGTCTAATCCAGGCAGCATTCTGGTAAACCTCTCTGTACCCTCTCCAAAGCCTCCACACCCTTCCTGCAATGGGTACTGCACGCAATACTCCAAATAATGTGTAAATCCCTTTGTGATCAAGGTTGGACACATCTTTTGTCAATCTCTTGAATAACATTTGAGACTTGAAACAAGCCATTAAGATGCTTCAATTCACTGTGAAACAGAATAAAATTGCCCCGTTACATTCAAATAGAGTGAGTTTATGCAGCAGCAGTGAACTTGTGATCACTCGAATGGTCAATTACCCTCATTGTCAATTAAGCATTGTTATAAACTTCAGTCTAAAATATAATTTATACCTGCAAGGCCGTTAAATTTAACACCATTTCAAAATATTTCACTACACAGCAGGGTGAAGCCATGTTTATGAATCTATTTGCACTAAATCGAAATACTCGCTTTTATTTTATTTGTAGAGCTGCACTTATTTTTGTCCATAATTTTTGAATAGAAAAATAATAGCTCTGCTTCCTCAACTTTAAATTAAAAATGCAACTGACTGAATAAATTGTATTCAATGTATTTACAGCTCTTCTTTTCAGAAAGCTAGGAATCTGGCTCGGCTTTTAGTAAAAGTGTTCAACACACCCATTTCAAGAGTCTTAAGAAGTCTCGGCTCAACTTGGCAAAGGGCCCTGCTGAATTCAAAAGAGGAGTTGGTGGAGCAAAAGTGACATTGAATGATCACTTGAATACCAAACTGCTCGTGTTGTTCACAGCCAGAGCTTTTATATACTGACTAAAATATAAATTATACCCTGTAAGCTGAGCAAGTTTGTAATATCTCTTGGGAGCTAAAGTTAACCCCTGTGCTTCTGAACACATTATGAAAGCATTTTCATCCCATGGCAGGTAGACCCTGAAGTGCGACACACACTGAATGAATTTGCACTGAAGTTGAATTGTTCCCTATTATCCAAGTATGTGGAAGTGAGACTAGGACATGTGGACGCACATGCCTTGAGACTTTAGACTTTAGAGGTACAGCGTGGAAACAGGCCCTTCAGCCCACTGAGACCGTCCCG